>CM034618.1:21233631-21921131 GCA_020080225.1 Gynochthodes officinalis
CATATGATGGGATAACTCAAATATTAGTAGTTATAGTGGATGCAAGATTTTTCCACAAGTAATCAAAAAATGTTGCAACCATTGGCCATGGCATCGTTCAATGTTTCTCTCTCACGTACGTTCACTCGCACTAAATATAGCTCTAATGCTTGCATAATTGACGATTCATTGTCCACTCAAATTATCCCAATAATAAGTTGTGAATACCAATTCCATCTCCGAGCTCCAATCTTCATCACACACTGCAAATTCACAGCTTAGAGAAAAACAGAAACCATGGCCTTTCATTAATTTCCAGCCGTCAACTGAATGCTCTTTCCCATTCTGACTGGCCGGCTGCAATGGGGAGGGGTAAGGGGGACTCTTCACCGGATTCGGACATAGAGATCAAGATCCAGCCTCGAGGGACCGACCCTCATCCGGTGGGGGGTCCAACTCTAAGTCCTTATGCTCTTAATCATGGACGACAATCACAGTTTCATCAACCACGTAAACCGCAGCCTACAAGGCTTTTCAAGAGATGGTTCCCTTGGTTGGTGCCTGCCATTTTCGGTGTCAATATTGCACTCTTTGTCTATGCAATGTACCTCAATGATTGTCCTAGAAACACCCAGGACTGCATTGGCACCTCCATTTTGGGCCGGTATGCTTTCCAGAGCACCAAAGAGAACCCCTTGCTCGGTCCCTCAGCGCTGACGTGAGTCCTGTATTTCTTTATTTATTTTTTTTTTTCATGCATGGAGGAAAAAGTGCCATTCAATTTTGCAGCATTAGAAATGCTGAATACTCCAGTTTTCCTTTGCATTTTGGGATTGCGTAATTTATTTATTGTTTCTGTTTTATCTTCTTTAGCGGGTTTCAGGGGTACTAAATTTCTTGATGATTTTGTAAGGCATTGGGTTGTAGAGTAGGCGTTTCAGTAAAATTTATACTGGCACTCTGATGAAGGAGGTTAGATTATAGAGTTAACGTGAAATTCTGAGTTCTATCTCAATTAAGCTTTTTTTTTTTTTTTTTCAATATGGAAAGCTCCAGAAACGCATTTCATATATAGTAGGAGTACTCACTTTAGTTTGCTTGACATTACAGTTCTTCTAATGACCTGGGAAGCGTCATCTGCTCTAGTTATTGCATTATGCAGTGCTGAAATGCCACATTCAGTACATAGATCTCTCTGTTAACTCTAGATAACTTTAAAAATCGATTCTTTCTGCTTGTTATCCAGACTACTAAAAATGGGGGCTCTAGAAGTCAAGAGAGTGGTTGACAGACACCAGGTATGGCGAATTGCCAGTTGCATGTGGCTCCATGCTGGTGTGTTCCATGTTCTGGCGAATATGTTGAGTCTGGTTTTTGTTGGCATCCGGCTTGAGCAGGAGTTTGGCTTTGGTATGTCTAGGCATATATAACTTCACTGCTCATTAATGTTCACTTCATCAGGTGTTTCATTGCTTTTATGAGGCTGCGTTCTGCATTCACTATTCCGGCTTAGTCACACGAAGTTGAATCTTTAATTTGCAGTGCGCATTGGGCTTCTTTATGTATTGTCTGGCATTGGTGGAAGTTTATTGTCTTCTTTGTTTGTGAGAAATACGATATCTGTGGGTGCCTCTGGTGCATTGTTTGGTTTACTTGGAGGCATGCTTTCTGAACTATTTACAAATTGGACCATATACGAGAACAAGGTATCTCTATCTGCTGAAGTGAACTTGGTTCTTATTTTGATTTCCGTCGTATACACTTTGCTTTCGAGAATGCACTATTTAGAGCTTACAGTTTCTCTTTAGTTGGCAGCCTTGTCAACACTAGTCATCATCATCCTTATCAATCTAGCGGTTGGAATCCTCCCTCATGTGGACAACTTTGCACATCTTGGAGGATTCGTGACTGGATTTTTACTTGGATTCATTGTCCTAGTCAGACCTCAGTATGGATGGGTAAACCAACGAAATGCTCCTCCAGGTTGCCATGTTGGACCACCTAAGTCGAAGTACAAGGTGTATCAGTATATACTTTTGATTCTCTCTTTGGCACTACTTACAGCAGGGTGAGCCTCTTTCTCTTTAGTTCATATCCTGAAAGATAATGACTCGAGATAATCCTGGAAAATGAAATTATGATGTCAGTGGATGTATAATGCATCAGTCCTTGATCAAACCTAGTAATTTTTATTCTAGACATGTTAGGATGATAATAAAAAATGTGTTTACATAACCCACTCTGCTGCAGCAATACTGATTCAACATATGTTCCCCGATCAAGTTCTCGGTTCTTCTGTTGGTGAACATGTAATTTTATACTACGAAACAAAGTGAAAGTACAGTCAAGTTAAATGAAAGGGGGCTTGTGATTAGAAACTTAGAGTAGGCAATGATTGGGATATTCTCAGACTTCACCAGAATCCTATTGGACAAGTACCCCTGTTCAGTTTTAGTGCCTGTCAGCTTCCTTGAGAAACAGCTTGAGATTATTAAAACTGTGTATTTTCTGACAATCGGTTGCCAGATTTATTTTGGCGTTGATTCTGCTCCTCCGAGGTGTTGATGGGAATGATCACTGTTCTTGGTGTCATTATTTGAGTTGCATTCCTACCCCCTTTTGGAGTTGTGAAGCACGGTGCGCGGTAATCATCCATTTCCATATAGTCTAACATGAATGCATGTGTTCATTTGCCAATTGTGGGGGCATAGGTTCCTTCTTACCAGACTGAAATTTCTGGGATGCTGTTGTTTTGTGTTGTTCATTGCAGTCGAGCCAATTCCAAAACCAGGTGAATCTAACATGCTTGCACAGCCATAGAAGTGGTTCCTACACATTGCATAATGGAGACAACACACCAGAGATTCAGAATCTTTGTATTGAGCTTTGCCGCTGATCTCACTTGGGTCCGAGGCAAACCTTATAAACACATAAATGCAACATATGTAGTACATTTGCTCTGCATATTGACTATTGAAGACAAAACTACTATGTTATCTGTGATCGGTTAGAAAGAAAATGGCTTGATATTTGTTTCATCTTCTGAACTCTGTATATTTGACTGGCACAAAATCAACACCATGAGAAAGCCCTCATCCTTGCTGCTATTCAATCTGTATGGCGATTGACTTTATGCCATTAGCATCGAGCCCGTGAACTTATTTTCCATTTATTCTTTGTGTATTATAATGGTGTAAGATATTCAAACCACAAATATCAATTAAACTCCAATATGCATTGTGGGTTCATCCTCCCTTTTTCCCCTTTCATCATGTTTCCACATTATTACCACCTTTTGCGTAGGGAAAAAAAAATAAGGGGGTGCTTGGTTCAGGAAGGAAAATGGGAACGATAATAGGAATAATAATATTAGATAATAATAATAATATTTTTTATCATAATTGTGCTATTAAATTTGTGGTGAGAATAATAATAATAATAATTCTAAATATACAAAGCATTGTTTCTACAGTATTGGTTTATGAAAAAAAAATTGTGTGTAATCACTTTCATATCCCAAAATGAAAAAAATAGAGGATATTTCAATTTTGATATACGAAATTATTAGTCATGAAATAATACCCTCCACCAAGCATAAAAAATCATTTCATTTCCTTCCAAATCCCTCAACTAATCACCCTAATTCTTCCCCTAGTAGAACTCCAAGTGATTAAATAACTTGATAAAGACATGTGGGACCAAAAGATTTTTGGAGATACATAAAGGTGTGGGCATTACTTTTTTTTTTGGAAATTAAAAAAATAAAATAAAAATATCAACGTAATTTCATAAATTCATTCTATGTCAATGTTATATAAGCAACATAACTTAGATGATGGAACAAAAAGACACGTTGAATATCACAATATATTACAATTTATTTTGTTCTATGAAATAGAACAGAAAAGGAAAAGGAAAAGGAAATTCCACATCAAATAGTACTTCATTTATCTAAAAAAAGGGTTTTTTTAAATAATTTTTTTATTAATAATAATTATATATATAGATATAATTAAGAAATGAAAGACAAAAATATAAAATTATGGGAATATAATTATGCTATCTATCTAATATTTTTAAAAAATTATAAATACGAAATTATTATTATTATTTTTCTTTTTTTTGGAGTGAGGGACAAAGTGAGTAATAAATAACGAGCAACGTTGCGACCTTCTTAGCTCGGCTCATCAATCCGGCGATCGTCTACCTCCAATAATAAGGCCCAAAAATTTCATGCTCCGCCTCCAAATTACTGCGTCGGAAGCTGCCGTTTTTCTTCCTGTTCCTTCTGATTTTCTCTCCGCCACTGCCAGGTTATTTTCCCTTTGTTTTTGGTTTTTTTTTTTAAATAAATTTTTTGTTCGATTGAATTCGTGTGGCTTGACCTTAAATTAGGTGAAAGTCACTAGAAAAAGAAAAATCTATTCTTTTGATTTATTTCGATATCTGTATTGGGATTTAAAATTTAGGGTTGCGAATTGGCAGTTCAATTTCAATTCATCTTTCAATGCCTTTCACCGGTCCGGTTAGGATCACTTAATTTTCAGTTTATCTGGTTTAATTCTGTACATATGCGAAGGTATTTCACCTAATTGTGGCTTTTTGGAGATTGAAGTGGTTTACTGAAAGATTGTATTTTGTAATGATAGATACACTTAGGGGGTTGAAGATGGTGCGCGAAGTAAGCAAGGTCGATGATCTGGCTTCCAGTTTAAGTCCTGCGCATAATAATGTTGCTTCTGGAATTAGTCTACTTGGAACAGATGTTTCTGATTCATTGGTGATGGATGTAGTACCAATTCAGATTGTTTCTCCCACTGGTCATAAAGTGGAGGAGACTGCGCAGGCAGAAGGAGAAAGTCTGAAAACTGGAGTTCCGGATGATGGAGGAGATGTGGATGAGGAGGATGAAGAACTTTATGAGGAAGAGGATAATGTATACTTTAATGATGAAACTGATGAGGAGGAGGATGTTCACAAGGATGATTTTATGGAAGAAGATGGTAAAGATGAACATGGTGGGGTGAAAAGTAAAGTCAGCGGTTTAGATGAAGATGAAGAAGCAAGAACCACTCAAGGAGAAAGTGGGAAGAAAGAGAATGAAGAAAAAGGAGGTGTAAGCATGGAGCCCAAGGTTGAGAAATTGAAGAAGAAGGATAAGGTAATTAAGAAGGTTGTAAGAAGGAATTTGGATAAAGTCATTGTTAAAAACAAAGATAAGTTAGAAGAAGATATAAAAAATGACTCGATGGATGAAAAAAAAGGAAACAAAAGGGAAGAGGTTCATGAGAAAGGTGAAGAAAGTTTAACGAAAAATGTCAAGAGATTAAGAAAAGGGGATAGAAAGAAGGTTATAATTGGGAGCTCTGAGAAAGCAGCCTCTCAACCAAAGGACAATCTCAACTCAAAGCACTGGAAGACGGGTGGTTCTAAGAGAGCTGAGAGCATGGGAATGATTTTTATGTGCAACTCTAAGACCAAGAAAGACTGCTATCATTACCAGGTTCTTGGTCTACCTGCTGGCAAGAGAGATATAGTTGAAAAAATTTATAAAGGGATGAGGCTTTTTTTATTTGATGTTGATCTAAAATTGTTGTATGGAATCTATAAAGCTGCCGGACATGGGGGTTATAACATTGAACCTAAGGCATTCAATTCTAAGTTTCCATCTCAGGTTGGTTTATAGGTTTGAAAGTTTTCTCGTCTAAATTTTATTTAATCTCACACTTGATGAAGATTATTTCGTTGTAGAAAATGTTCTGGGTGGAACTTTGTAATTTAAGCTCTAGCCTGTGAGTCACTTGATCACTAGAAGCACCTATGACATATTGCTCCTTAGCATTCTGCACATAGCAGTAGAATTATCTGAATTTTCAATAGACCATGAGACAGTTGATGCTTCTCTTTACACTGATATTAACCCTTTTTTCCTGATAGAAGGTGGAATAGTTGAATAATTTCTTACCTTTTGGAAGTAAATAGCCCCTTAATGGCTTTCATTCTGGAGCAGGCTCTTTTGATTGTGTTTCAAGTTATTGCAGTTGATCTTGTGCTACATTTTCCATTTTGAGACGATGGGATACACCTTATAGGATGACGTAGCTTGTGGTCATGAAGTGCTTAAAATTGATGGTGGAAACAATAGAATTCATTCGAAATAATTTTCTTGGGTGTTTTTACCTAATTTATGGCATATATGCCTTTTTATATGTAATTTCATCATTGCTTAATTTTTGTGCCAGTGCCTCATATTTTAGATCTTGCTTGTATTCACAACTGAAAAATGTATCAGGTTCGCTTTACTGTTTTGGAGAATTGCGTACCATTGGCAGAGGAGAAATTTAGGAAGGTCATTAAAGATAATTATTTCACAAAGAACAAATTTGACTGTCAGTTGAACCATGAGCAGGTATTTTAATTTTTTTTCTCCCTGTATTTATAGCCTATCTTACTGTAGAAATATGAATAGAATTATGGTTCAACATTTTTATCTTGTGTTTGTAAGGTGAAAAAAAATTCTGTATGATGCCTAACCTTAAGGGAAACAGAAGATAAGTTTTGATAGGAAGGGAATAGACATTGATAGCTAGGTTTGAAGAAGACAGGTTTAGGATAGAAAGATGAGAAATTGATAGCTAGGTTTAGGGAAGAACTGAACATCATGCAGAACTTATTAATGAAAATGTAGTTCACAAGTTAGCAAGGTTAATCAGCTTCATAAAGAATGAGGTATTGAATCACTTGGAATTAGCCTAATGTGTAATTTTATCACTTTTGGGTGGTTCTCACAAGTGATTTGCATGTCATATATACGGAATTGGGTTTAAGGTTCCTGTACTATTATTTAGCATGGGCATAAGCTGAAGACCTTTATTAATTTATTTATGCCATAATAGGTAAAGAATTTGTGCAAGCTTTTTGTTGCTGCCAGCAAAGGGCCCAAGTCCGAAAGGTTGGACAGGAATCACAAGGCAAATTTCCAGGCATCCATACACCGAGACAGGTCAAGAGCTCAGGGTGCAGATGAAAGGAGGTACTCTGGCTTGGATGAGAATCATCGGCATCATGATTATTTTCATGTTCGACAAAGGGAGGTAGTTGCATCTCCAGCCGGATGGTCTCAAGTTACTCCCTTACCTCCAGCAATTGCTGCTCCTAGATATGCCTATGACAGGACCTTGGAAAGGGATGCTTACAGAAAAAAAAAATTGGTTGATGATCGTGATTCATGCAGACAACCATCATTGGTGTCTCGGGATGCTTATAGAAGGCAGCCACCGTCAGAGTATCGTGATGTTTATAGGCAGGAGCCACTATTGGATCATTTTGATGGTTACAGGCGGGATGGAGTACCCGAGCATCGTGATCTCCGGCCAATAAATCTGCCAGTAACGCATCGAGACGGATATGATTCCTATGGCTTCCATAGAGAACATCAAGCGTATAGTGATACTCTGTATATTGACCATCTATCAGGAGAACCCGATCGTGATCGTTATCATTCTGTACGAACCGAACACAGGTCTAGAGGTGCACCAATATCAGATTACCGCTATACTCGAACACTGTATAGGTACTAGAAATTGCAGTAGTTGAGCTATCTGTTGGACGCGACAGAGTTTTAACTGCGATTTGATTGTTCGAGGGTATGTTTTTCTTTACCTCTTGAGGGTGGAACTTGTTTTTCAACATTTCGACCTTCCAGTAGTGTTAGCAATTATTTTCTCAAAACATTTTCTAATTCGGTGAGAAACAAAATCTTAAAGAGTACAAATTTAGCTGTTTTATCTCCCAATTATGTTAATTGCTTGGTCGGATTGTCAAAACCTCTTGCTCAAAAGATCACTTTCCGACCCTGGTTTTTCAGTGCTCACATTTGTGGAAGGTCAGAACTTTGGAAATGAGCAGCATCTTTAATTCAACCTTGGTCTAAGTGCTGCCCTACCCAATGGCGTGGCCTGAGCCCAACAGACAGGTATCCTTAGAGAATCTTGCATGCACCAATAGCCTAATGGGTTAACCTCGCAGGATCAAAAGTTAGCCCAATGCGGGATGTATCATCATCAGTCGTGCAATCATGGTCTCAAACAAGAATTTATATTTTTAACACAAATGACAAATGCAATGTGGGAAACGATAACATTAATTTCTCACTGATGAGCACAGTACATCATTATAAAAAGAATTAAGTGAGACCATTTAATACACAGTCCTCGTTATTTCTTACTTGGGATGCCGTTAAACATTAAACTGATCATCAATCTTAACACCAACCAAGGGACCAATCAATTAAGACATATTTTTGATAATGGATGGACCATGCAAGCTCTGCTCCATCTCCAGCATGCATCTGCAATTGGATAGATGATGAGTAGTAGAACTACGTAGATTAAATTCTTGACGATTTTAGTAGCCACGTTTCTCAAGTTGCCGTGCATTACTATACCCATTGGTCCAGACATGGTAATTTGTTTTCAGGGCCAAGACTTGATAGCCCTTTTTATTGGAAGAAGATATAATATGGTTGGTTAGGTTGGTAGTTGTCGCAGTTGGTGCATGCTCAACTATGTACCTTTTGCGTGATCATTGTGGCATATGCAATAGTACACTACTGTGTGAGTGTGTGTGGCCAATGCTATTAAACAAGTGTGTTTTTGACAGTG
Source organism: Gynochthodes officinalis (assembly GCA_020080225.1). Taxonomy (NCBI): domain Eukaryota; kingdom Viridiplantae; phylum Streptophyta; class Magnoliopsida; order Gentianales; family Rubiaceae; genus Gynochthodes; species Gynochthodes officinalis. Next base: position 21,242,274 of record CM034618.1, read on the forward strand.
CTTTTTGTCTTGATGATGAAAAAAAAAAATAGGAAAAGCTAAAGAGTACTGTGATGTGAGGTTGGGTGTCATTTTTGCTTGCTCTAGAAACTTAAATAATACAATTTGATTCTTTATGCTTTTAAGATTGCTTAAAGATGAAGACCAATTTCTGTCCAGGAATGCAATGTTTCATTAAGATCAGTGCCACTTCGCAACATAGAGTAAATGGTCCCTAGTTTCTAATTTTGTTGCGTGATAAAGAACAGGCAATGTTTTTAAGCATCATCTCATGCATGCATGCCATACTTATTTCTGTACATACACTGTTCTAGAAAAAGAAAAATAAAATGAACCCGTTTATTATCTATTTATTTGGAGTCCAATTTGGATGTAAAAATTTTAAGTTATATAGTAAGTTTGAGTAGCATCCAAAAGAGCATGAGTTTATTAATTTCATAAAAAGACGAAGTAAGGAAAAAAGTGAATGGGCAAAATATTGGGGTACTGCCAGTGCCAGGATGCGCTGGTTACTGGAAAGAGTTTGGCCTACCACATGGATACAACGACTGAAGTGCATAAATGCATTCTCTTATTCATCAAATTTCCATGTCTATGTGGGTTGAACCATGGCAGTCACTTCAAGTTTGATTAAGTTGCTTCAAGAATTAAAACAAAGAAAAGAAATTCGATTTTTCGTTTTTGCAATATGCCAATGTTTTAGTTTCTAAGCCTTCATCCATCCCTTTGAGTCCAATAGATTTCTGTATGTAAAGATTTACTGGCCTAACATTTCAAAAAGATACTGTGTGTAGTACCAAACAGAATATTGGATCAAGTAACTTTTCTGGGACAGTAGTTAAATAGCTAGCGTAGGAGTATTTACCAGAAATGAGAAAACAGTGTATACGGGCAGCAGGGTGATGCTGCAGTGCCAACAGTGCGAGTCAAAAGTGGCTCCTCATTTGAGGGGCCGTTGTCCCTTTCCATTTGTATGCTCAAGTGGATTACATGTTTCCGTAAAGCAAATACTCAAGTCAAAAAAGAAGTAGTGAGACACTGAGAGTTGGTCAGTTGAGTGAGTGAGCGAGTCAGACATATGTAACCGAAATGGTGACAAGAGCCACACCGTATGCCCTTCTGATCTGATCCATCAATTCAGATCGCTACTACAAGGAAACAACAGGGTCTGTGCCTCAGCTCTCACGGCTTTGCTTAGCTTTTTCTTTCGTTCAAACGATCATTCATTCATTCATTCATACTCTTCTCTTTCTTGGATGCCAATTGGGTAGTTGATGTAGATTTTGGAACCCCACCATAATATGCCATTATCGCATATTATGGCAGAGGAAAGAAAAGCAACAGGGCTATTTATATTATATTTGGTACAGAAAAAAGAAACTTTTAATTATGGGAAGTGTTTTTAAATTTTCTTTGTACTTTGTCTTTAGATGAAAACTTTAACTCATTTATAATGTGCACGTAACAGGAAAAATTGGTTTTAATCCTTAGAAAAGTAGCAAAGAACATTGAAAATATAACATATGAGGAATTCAATTAAATTGATTCAACAAATAATACAAAATTATTAGATTTTGAATCTATTTTCCGTCTAATTCATTCAACTTTTTTGATATGGGACAAACACAGAGTAAGTATCAACGGCAAAAGGATGCATGGATTGACGAGGAAGGATTATCCTGAGCTGAAAGGGAATAGAATTATGTAATGGCACATAATTAAGGTTTCATGTCATGGTCAAAATGCAATGACGACAGGGTAGTTAAAGTTGTCAGGCTCAGCCAATATCTATATAATATCCTACAACAAATTTCAAATTTGCTGTTGGATGACATGATTGGAAATTTTGTATATATTAAGGTCAGATGCTACTGGAGAATCATCTCACATGGAGGGAAAGATTGAGAGATAAGGATGGAATTGATATGTGTCGTGTAGAAAACAAAAGAATTCTTGAACTGTTGGGGCTAAATCAATCGTCTCATTTGCCATTTGAATTAAGTTGCGCAATTCCATTCACATGCATGCAAAGCAAAAGGGTATAATGTGATGTGAATTCTTCTCGTCCATTTCCATACTTGACACTACAACTTGCTTATTCCATTTGTCCTTTTTTTTAAACTCCTTGATTTTCCTTCTCATTATCTCATATTCAACTGATAATGATACTCAATTCTCTCCCAATCGTGCGAAGTGAGACAGAGACTACATTCCATGTGGGATCGTGCATGTCTCAATTATGCCCATTGAGAAGAACAAATAACTGTATTTTATTTTAGGAATTATCAGTTCCAATTTGCATCATTCTACCATGTGAGACTTGGGTTGGTTGTGATAAGCATCACACTCCCCAAAAAAATATATTTATTATTATTATTTTTTTAATTTTCCAAATATGGTTGTATAGTACACAAAACATTACACTGCCTACCTATCAAATATATAAAATTGTCAACTATAGTTTTACACATTTTCTTAGTCAACCTTATCAGTTTTAACATTTCTTGACATTTATTTGGTGAGATGGAGGGTTATAGTGTTGATGTACAAACATAAATTTGACACGAAAAAAAATTCATTTATATAACTCATCATTCAAGAAACTGAACAACCTCAATGATGCAAAAACTTGGAAAGTATTATGTGGGACTGGAATCAACGAGCCATTCCAAGCACAAACTTCAAATATAGTATATACTAATTGGAGACTTGGGGTGACAAAACCAATGAATAGAACCCACCACCCATGCGAATGAGCCGTTACCTATTCCGGCAGTCAAGCCGGGATTGGTGGTACCATACGACTACAATGGGGTCATATATATACTTATATATTAACATTATCTTACTCTATCGATTTAGAAATATGGAAAAAGTTGGTTACACTTGCCATAGTCGTTTTTGCATCATCAAATTATTGAAACTGTATTATTAAAACAAAAAGAAGTCATATTCGCAAATGGTGTAAATAATATATGGCCATTAATTGAAGGAGATAGACAGAAACGTCGGGACGGGATTAAATGTATCATATGGCTATCTGATATCGTAAGTATTTTGATCGGTGTGAATAATATATGATCTTACGTGCACGTATTACTTTACTAATTTCAATAAATTATTGAATTGATACAAATTGTTGACCCTCATTTTAGTACATATTTTGATTGATTCCTTCCAGTGATGATGTTATAACTTCAATCTGATCAAGTCTACCTAGCTAGTTAGGTTATTCTATCTTGTGGTTGACCTTAATTATTAAAGTGGATTAAGCCCTTTGGTTTGAACTTGAAGAAGATGAATACGATGATGATGATGATGAATAAGTGCGTACGGCAAAGGGTGGAAAGTCAGAATATGGGGGCGTACGGCCACTGCATAGTTTGCATGTGCCTGGAGGCAGCTCTCGTTCTCTTAAGTCTTACCATATTTATTGGAAAACACATGCAGTCAACTCTAAATTTATTGTAACTCAATTTTTTTTAAAAAAAAACCTATGAAGTATGAACGAGTTAACTAAAAGTCAAACTCACGTGCATGTTAATTAAATTACGATGTCTATCGTTGATGAACAACATGGTACACTACACTTGTCTCTGTGTCTGTGTGTGGGTGTGAGAAAAGTTGAATGTTGGTATTGAGAATTGCTTACTTCTTCACCATAATTGTTGGTGGGCACGCATACACGTCTCTTGGGACTCAAGCAATGGAAGAATATTTGCAGCTTAATGACATGCTATTCCTATTCCTGGACCCGGACCGCCATATTTTTTCCTGGACTTCTTCTCTGCTCATTTTGTCCCAGACAAATTATACGCCATTCCTTCATTTTGAAGTGAAGTTGATCTTTCTTGATTAAGGACCATGACCCCTTTTTTGGGTAAATTTTTTTTTTTGTGTTTGTTTGGAAGCAAACATGAATGATCAATCACGAAGCACGGGGGTGAATGATGTATGGCCCTTTTTTTTTATTGAAAAAAGGGAGAGAGGTTCTGAGGCAGAAATTTCCAAGTGGTAAAGGTTAAAGTTTGAAACCAAAAGAACAAAAGAGGAAATTCCAGAACGGAAAAATACAAATATGGAACTGAATCCACAGAACGAAGCTGGACCTGGAAATATGTAGATTCTTCAGCCGGATAATCTGCCAAAACAAAACGCTACAAAACTACAGTTTAATCCTCGTCTTCAAAGGTAATGGGTGCGACAGCCCCAAAACTTTTCATCTCATCATTCAAACTACTCCACAATATATAATATAATCAACTCCATTGTTAGTGTGTGTATAGATTATTTTTTGAAACGTGTCCTTATTTTTTTGGAAATAATAATTGTGGGATGAAAAATATTTTAAAAAAACGTAAAAATATATTTTAATTGAAAAATCAAAACATAACTCATACACCAAACTTTTCATCCCCGATCGCAAAATATTTATTTCTTCATTTATTTTGAGTAATAATACTGGTACTTTTGTAGTGAAAAAGTATAATTAGAGATGTAATTTTATACTTTCAATGAGGAATAATTAGTACTACTAGCAAAGAATGACAATGTCAACATCATTGGCATTTATTTTTATACAAATAGAATGAAAGCCAGAAATAAAACAAATTGGGGGGCTACATTTTGCTTGTATATCAAAGCATGCATGTAGTCGAACTAATTTTTGGACTTAAGGGTATGCACATAAGCCCCTAACCCAGGTCATAGCCTTTTCTGCCACATTAACTCCACATTAGCTTATGGCCAACTCTATATTATTCACATAGCCATCATCAAAAAAAATACCCACATCAGCCCCTGGCCTTTTCTGCCACATCATTAATTCTCTCTCCTTCACCATATTCCAAACTATTATCAAATTCCTTTTATATTAATAATGCAACTTATACATTACATTAAAATTATCATACATTAAATACTAAAAAATATTTAATCGAAAATTTTTCATTACATTAAAATTAAAATTTACTAATACACTAAAAATATGAAAATAAATACGATAAATTAAATATGAAATACTTAAAAAAAACGTGCGTAATTCAAATTCAAATTTAATAAATGTTCATTACACTAAAATTAAAATTTAATAACACACTTAAAACATTCGGATAAATACGATAAATTAAACATAAAATTTTTAATAACGTGAGTAATTTTAATAATTTCGCTATGCAAATAGAGAAGGCCAAGCCTTTATTTCAAGGGCTAACCTTTAATATTCACACGGCCAATATTAATTTTTTTCATATTAATAATACAACTTATAATGTTATTTATCATACATTAAATACTTAAAAACAATTAATAGAAAATTTTTCATTATATTAAAATTAAAATTTAATAATAGACTTAAAACATAAAAATAAATACGATAAATTAAATATGAAATACTTAAAAAAATGTGCGTAATTCAAATTAAAATTTAATAAATGTTCGTTACACTAAAATTAAAATTAAATAATACACTTAAAACATTCGGATAAATATGATAAATTAAACATAGAATTTTTAATAACGGGAGTAATTTTAATAATTTTGCTATGCGAATAGTGAAGGCTAGGCATTTATTTCAAAGCCTAACCTTTACTATTCACACGGCCTATATTAATTTTTTTCATATTAATAATACAACTTATAATGTTATTTATCATACATTAAATACTTAAAAACAATTAATAGAAATTTTTTCATTATATTAAAATTAAAATTTAATAATAGACTTAAAACATAAAAATAAATACGATAAATTAAATATGAAATACTTAAAACAATTAATAGAAAATAAAATTTTCATTACACAAAAATTAAAATAAAAAATATACTCTAAATTAATAAAAATTGTAATAAAATTTTAATAATAAATTTAATAAATAAAAATAAATACGTTAAATCGAATATGTAATGCTTATTACAATTAATGAAAAATAAAAATATCATATTTAACTCCAAAAATAGTCAACGCGCATGTCAATTTGTAGAGAAAAATATTTCCTATTAATCGGTGATTTTTATTTATTTTTTTTGAAAAAAAATAGTAGAAATGGCTGTTGCAAATCAATGGCTGATTTGCAACTGCCATCAGATGTGACGCGCGCCCATTGGACGCCGAACGGCGTCGTTTTAATATCAAAACAAAAAAAAATAAAAATAAAAGACATACATGGCCTGGCCATGCTTCGGTTTTTCCCGACGAACAAAATCAAAGAACAGAACAAGCAAACGGCCACACTAAATCAGCAAATATGCTGATCTGGCGTGGCCCAGGCCACTCACGGCCAGACCCAAAAGGAGCTGCTGTCGGTACCCTAAATGATCAAACGTTCATACGGAAAAGTAGTTTGACTTCGGTTGCTGTACTGTTGGGGTCCGTCTCATTGATGATGTAGTGCTCTTTTTGGTACGTATTTTTATTTATTTTTTTCAACCGACAAGTTTTGGATTCCAATTATTAAGATGTAAAGTCTCACAAGCAATTCCTTAAAAATTTCTACCAACTTTGGTTTTTTCGATTTTCCATTGATTCTAATTTCATTTGTCCAATAAATTCTTACTCTTTCTTTCTGCTTTAAAAAAAATAAATCTATTTTTCATTAAATAAACTTTTTTGGGATAATAACTGTAGTAATTAAAAAGTTAAATCATAAATTTCTCATGTGACCATTTTTATAATAAAAATTATGATCCATTTACTCAATACGATCATTTATTAGATGGTAGAATTCCACCAACCCTTCAAAAAAAATTCCTATGTATATATAACACAAAAGAAGGGAGAGTTTGAAGGAGTGAAAGAAGGAAAGAAATTGACTATTGCTGCTGGTATGAAATTTGAGACAATTCCATTCAGTTTTAGAGAACTAGTCCCATATTTGACATGGTGAGTCACTTAGTGATAGGGATCGTTTATCTGGAGTTTTTTAATTTTTTTTTTCTTATTTTCTTATCTTTTTTTGATTTTTAATATATTTTAGAATTTTTATTTAGAGTGTACTAAATCTAGTAGAATTGTGTTTTAGTATACTAAATTTAGTAGAATTGTGTTTTAATATCTTACCATAGTTAAATTGTGTTTTAGACCTATATAAGGATGTTTAGAATTTCTTTGACGAATAATTCATTATTATTATTCAATTTTTTCGAAATTAATTTTTTCCAAATATATCTCTACGCTGAACGCTGTGTCACTTAGCCGCAATGAGAATTGAGACCTAACATGGTGGATTTAGTCCCCTCAACGGGGTCACAGATTGAGTGGAGTCTAAAATATATTTTGTCAGTGAATGTGAGAATACCTTCAACTTCAAGTGTTAAAATAAAATTAAAAAAAAAAAAGAGGAAAGAAGCGCCAATAAGGACGATGAGTTTGACCAAAGGAGAGAAGAATCAGAATGATTAGCAGTGGCATTATGATTGCCAGTGCATAATTTATTTATTTTTAGAAAAAAAGGGGGAAGGCATGCCAAAACACGCTGTGAAAGTTAATGATGTGGGGATTGTTGAGGCCAGTCCCCTGTGCGTGTGCATGCTCCCATGGCGTACCATTCTAACCTTGTACTTCTACTAAATTGATTGGTTCTTTTTCGAGCAATAGCCATTGCAGACTTTATGAAGCATGAAAATACTTTTGCATGTCCCTCCGGCGCACATGGGAGGATTTGAAAAATGGAAAGATCACATATGACTGTTGTTTGACGATCGATGATGATGATGATGATGATGCGACAGCCGTTTCTGTGCGGCCGTGAATCCTCTTCTCCTTCTCACCATACAGCAATTACAGACACAGATGATCAGTAGCATCCACTTTTTCTTTAATAATCTATAAACTGCTTTCCTCTAAGAGTCTTATCATCTTATATCGTACCAATCAAAAAAAAATCTTGTAAAAGCTGTCCGTCTCCAAATCCGACCTCCTGTGTTGTGTGCCAACCTGTGATATAGGACGAGATCACCGAAAACACTCAAATGTAATAAGTTTTCATAGTGTATCCGTCGTTTGAATGCAACCTACCTAATCGAGAGTGTTTCAATAACTCATCTTCTTATAAGCCCTCTGTTTAAAGAAACGTTATTCCTATCATAATACATTATTTCAAATAATGTTTACTAAATACCATTGTCGGCGGTGGTATGGAACTTGCTTGCATCATATTAGGAATTTTGATTAACGCATGTACAAAATTTTTCCAAAGTCTTACCACTGGGCCAAAATCCGCCCCTCTTCCATGATCTACCTTACACTACAATAGTGGCATACTTCTAGAGTGGTACCGAGCACTAATTTTTGCTTCTATTTTACATCTCAACCAACTTACTTGATAGTAATAACCATGGACCATGTTAATTAATACTAGTACTAGTATTTTATAGCATATTAAGAGCACCATGCATGAAGAAGATTCCAATTTCATATGTTCATCTAATTTTGGTTAGTCATAATAAAATGTGTACATATAATCAGTCAATTTGGTAATACCTTTATCCATCGTGATCTATAGTAAGATTTTCTCTCATGGTTGTTACTTCTTCATGATGCAATAACTCAGCTATCCTATAAGACAACATTGATGATTTTTTTAGGCTAAGCTATGGCGTGACAGGCATCAAACCAACACTAAATCATCCAAACAAAAGGGATCCACAAACGCAAATTTTGGTAATAAGATGATGATAACTTTGGGACACATGTTAAGACTAATTCATGTCAGAAATGTACAATATTTTTGTACATGTGAAGTATGATCAACACAGATGATCAAATCAGATCAGATCAGTGTGTACGGAGGTAGGTAGCCATAACAAAATTTAGCTGCATGTGGAGAAGCATTATCAAACGTTCTGGAAATAGTCTACACTTTAGGAATAGCTTCATCATTGCTGTCCTTTGTCTCGGTGAAGGGCTGTTCTTACACACACAATCTAGAAACGCATCGCTAATGGGGTAATTAACGTACAAGTCCTCAAGTTAAGAAGAGCGGTACTAATCCCTTCAAATATTTGGTCGGAAAAGTTACAATCATATTCTATGGCCATAATTTGGTCCCCCAACCCTCCCATGCTTAAGAATGACAATATGATACAACAACTACTACTACTACTACTTAAATCAACGAAGAGTACAATAAAATTTTTATCATCCTAATTAATTGCTGCAACATTCTTGTAACTGATAAATAAAATGAAACTTTTTAGTGAAATGACATGATATTTATGTAATAAAATTATTAGTGAATAATTAATGTTCTTGTGACTTATTGATTTTGATAATATAAACGCTATATTAGTTATTATAAAAAATTTAATAAAAAGTAGTTACACCTTGCGTCGACAGACTTATCAAAACATATTTTTTTATTTTTTAAGAAATTTTTATAATTTTTAATATATTTTTTATTTCATAATTATTACGTTAGAAAAATACAAAAATGTGTTTTAAAAAGTATTTTAACAAATTTATTAAGATGCGGTGGTAGAAACGGTGGTGGTGTACTAGGACTGAGGAGGAGGAGGAAGAAGCGATAGCGCGTGCGTGGGTGGAGATCGTGGAGGCCTGTGCAGTTGTTTTAAAGCGGTGCTTGGATGATGGATGCCGCGTTGATTGTGGGAGCTGTGGTGACTGGTGGGTGCCAAATTCCCATAGACCTAGGCCCACAGGCGAGCCGTGCCATTTTGCCATCACAATTCTCTGCTATACTCACCCAGCTTCCTTTTGGGAGTACTTTTGTTGGACTTGGGACACTCCGCGTTATATGTCTTCTTGTTGGCTCTAAGTTGGCTTCCTCTATAATCAATAGTCTTTGATGGTGGTTCTTTTAATGAATTGAATTGATGCTAGCTACTATATGTGTTTATGCATGTGATGCCTTCCTTTATATAGTGGTACTTTTCTTTTTTTTTTCCTTGTGAAGTTACTATTTCATGAATATTGCACTAATTTGAAATGTGTATGAATTATGTTTTAAAATGTATTTTTACGTATTTTGATATTATAATTACGAGATATAGAATACGTTTAAAAAAAACACAAAAATATATTAAAATGGCTTGATTATACAGGTGGTTCTTGTAAAGGCAAATGGACAAAAGTTTGATGACGGGTGGGTGCCGCAAGAACTAAAAATCGCATCCTGCTCATAGCCCACAAAGCCAGAATCCAGATGGGGTACTTTGGCCCTGTGGGGGGCAATGCTTAGCTCTCTTTAGAATCACTGCCGCTCGTCGCGCCTAAACTTCCGTTTGACGGAAAGAAAACAGCTCAAGTTGAAGTTTGAGTTGTTATACCAACAACATACCTACAACATACAATGACTTATTCTAATGTACTTTATAAAATAGAAGTCAACAGGTGCTATGGATCTTGACATTGAAGTATTTAGTTGTGAGTTTAACCAAAATTATGTTCGAGTTCATTTCTCTCAACTCACATGATAATTAGAAAGAATTGGACATCAGAACTGGATGGATTACGAAACGCGAACCGAAAGCAATCCATACAAAGGTTAATGGTAGGAGTAGACTACTATTAAGTAAAATCTTATCTTAAAGATGACAAGTCAAAGTGGATTGGTGTGAAATGAATTGTCCAGAAATATTGAAACTGGTTGGTTCATGCAGAAATTCTGAAAATGTAGTTGGAACATGGAACATGCAAGTGTACCGTGGTACGCACTTCGCACTCGGAATTAAAAGCGCGAAAGGGAAATAGCAAACTGCCCCAATTGGAAGTAGGAACGTAAAGTACACACGCTTCAAAGCCCCAATCCCTCCGGAATTTTCCCAACACAGGATTCAATTTATTTATTTTTCTTTAGGATACAAAAATGGAAGATAATGAATGAGGGTTGAAATTACTGAACTTGCCACCGATACCATCCCGAGGCGCCTCCATAAGTAGTCCTCTTCCCTCCATTCTTTCTTCCTCATCCCTATCCCATCTCCCTTTCTCTTTCTCTTTCTCTCTTTCCACACTTGCTTTTCCTGCATTTAACATAAAATGGCTCTCCTGGGTTTTGCCTGCATTGCTTCGTTCTTAGCACTGACACTCTTACTTGCTGAAGCCAGAATCCCAGGTGTCTACACTGGCGGATCTTGGCAGACTGCCCATGCTACCTTCTACGGTGGAAGTGATGCTTCCGGCACCATGGGTTTGTTCCCATTTCAACCCTCTTCTGTCATATCGTATCTGTCTTAATTAGCTCCATTTTCTTTCTACACCCACAATGCACTTTGCAATGTATGCTTAAAACGCAAAAACTGGTCAATTTCCTTGCTAAACATTACAAGATTACATTTTTCTTTCCTGGTTTTAGGTGCAGATTGATGTTGAAAAAAGTAAATCTAATTATCCCAAGTTAACTATGCATCTGTACATGATGCAGGTGGGGCATGTGGGTACGGTAACCTTTACAGCCAAGGATATGGAGTGAACACTGCAGCACTTAGTACAGCACTCTTCAACGATGGACTTAGCTGCGGCGCATGCTTTGAGCTCAAATGTGCCGATGAACCAAAGTGGTGCCTCCCTGGGAGCCCCTCAATTTTTATCACCGCAACTAATTTCTGCCCACCAAATTTCGCTTTGCCCAATGACAATGGCGGCTGGTGCAACCCTCCTCGCCCTCACTTCGACCTCGCCATGCCCATGTTCCTCAAGCTTGCCCAGTACCGTGCCGGAATCGTTCCCGTCACTTACCGCCGGTAAGTTCCCTTTTTTATCTCTGTCTTGTCTCGTTGCTTTCTCTGCCATGCTCTGCTTTCGCTCTGTTTCTCTTTTTTTTTTGTTTTTCCTTTTGTCCCGTTATTTTTGTATTTTTCTGTAAATTGGTTTTAACATATTTTTCTGTATTTTTCTAACGAGTACTTTGAATATTCTCTATATCGGCTACAAAAGTGACAATTCCGATCAGATAAATGAAATATGATGCTTTCTCTCTAAAATGGTATGGTTAGTTATACATCATTTCACAAACCTTTGGTTTTTGTCAATTTAAAAATTTTCCATCCAACATTCTGTTTGCCATGGCTATCATCATCATCCTATCAACACCCTCATGTTATATGTCTTTGGGACCCCTGACACTTTCTTTCCTACTAATCATGAGCATCAATTGAAAATTCTAAACATTCAGCCTATGAACTTAGAGACGGGTCATTCTTAGTAAAATGAAATGTAACAGACAACCAACGGTTGTACCACTTAACATAATCAACTACCATAACCTGGAATTTGTAATAAAATTTCTAATTTTTCTCTAATAACAAACAACATTTACATAGTATAATTTTTCCTTGATACCAGTATTTTGCATAGGAATTTTTTCGGAGAAAAAAAAAAGAATACATGAATTATAGGAAAACTGGTTTTTGTAGTAAATGAATTTTAGGTAAACATCCCACATGGAAGTTCGTTAATATCTGGACCCACTCCAGCAACATCTGTTCACCCACTAAGATTCTGCCACGTAGTCAAGTTCTAGATGAACCGTTGATCATTTCCCCTGAATAAAGAATAAAGAATAAAGAAAAGGACCGTCGATCCCACGCGCACGTCAAAACACCGGGCCCGAGGTGGGCACGGTCTCCAATCCACTTAAACCCGTACATCAATGTGAAAAGTCCTTAGCCGTACTGCACCCGCACCCTTAATTAGCGCTGCGAGTCTCATGCTATCATAACCCTCGGAATTAATTTAATCTAGGAAACTGCTAAACTGGATTAGTTTTGTCGTTGATTGCGCAGGGTGCCATGCCGGAAATTAGGTGGGATAAGATTCACGATCAACGGATTCCGTTACTTCAACCTGGTTTTAGTGACGAACGTCGCCGGATCCGGGAACATCGTGAGCGTCAGCGTGAAGGGATCCAGGACCGGTTGGATCAACCTGAGCCGTAACTGGGGTCAGAACTGGCAAACGAACGGTATTCTCGTGGGTCAGTCGCTCTCCTTCCGGGTCACCGCCGGTGACAGACGCCGCTCCACCTCCTGGAACATGGTGCCGGCGAATTGGCAATTTGGTCAGACATATGTTGGGAAGAACTTCAGAGTCTAACAAACAAGAAAGGAGGGAGATTTTTACAGTTCTAGCCTTATTGGCGCCAAGTTTTAATACAATTGTTGGTATATTCTATTTTGGGTCGTCAGTCGTCTGCTTGTCTCGTTTTGACTGTTGTTGTGCTTTGTTTGTAGCGTAGGTTATTCGGGGAGGGGATCCTTTTTGACTTCTGGGACATTTGATCTTTTGGGGTGGGGGGGGGGGGTGTTTCTTACTCTTTTTTTGTGCTCTTCAGTGGTGGGAGATTGTTTGGCTATTGTTGGTGGGGGTGATGACTAAAGTTATGAGGAAAAGTGTAAAAGTGTGTGCAAGTAAGTGTAGAAAAAGAATTGAGCTGAAGCGGCGGCAACAAAACAATGTAGCCCGCAGCTGATGAAACTTAGTAGTGGTAAGTAATTTAGTAGCAGTATAGAAACTAGCAAAATATTACTACTACTTGCACTTTTTGTTGGGAGTAGTAGAATTTATTGTGTAGTACTAGTAATTTAATGCGTTTGTAATGGTAATGTTGTTTCGAGTTACTGTAGCATGTTTAATCTTCTTTAATCGTGGTGTAATGTCTACGTGATTCCTTAAAATTTCCAGACCAATATTTTCTCAACAGCTCTAAATTGGATCAGTTTTCTTGGAGGGATTGATGAATTAATGATCCATTTCCCTTAATCCCTTTCTTTTACCTTTATTTTTGCTTTACTGCAGCGAAATTGAACGCATAATGGCCTAAAACGCCAAACTATAAACGAGGAGCTGAGGTGATAATATAGTTAGTATAGGCAAGTGGATTTGATTACTCATTGCGGTAGAGAAACTTGGGGTTGTGGGCCTGTCTTAGTAAGTGGGCAACGGGAAACAGTACAAAGATGAAAGGAAGAGAGCGGAAGGAATAGGAGAATTAATACCCATTCAGCACAAACAACCACTTCCGTTACCCGTGAATCACGCAATTTATCGCATTCCAGTGAAACCCATTGTCTTGGTATTTGATAGGTCCCAGATGGGTAAATATCACAGTGCTCATGCAAGTAACAACCCAAACGCTGGCTCATTCTGAAGTGGGTCTTCCTAGTACCCATTCTTTGATTTAATCATAGGACTATAGGAGGCAAGAGGTATTCCTTAGGGTGTTTTTTTAAACTCAACTTTTCACCCATTTAGGACAAAAAAGACTTTGGATTCCAATTCCCAGCTCAAAAAAGAAGGGGAAAACTCAAAAAGAATGGAGTCATTGGATACCTCCTTTGGACATTCTCATGTGCGCTGCACTCTCCTTCATATCCTTTCAAATCATGTCTACTCGTATACAAAGAAGATTGCACACTAGTAAGTAGTATTTACTTCTTTAAAAGGTGCAGTGCTGTGGGACCTACCAACTCAATTTGTCAATGGGGCAAATTTCATGTATTTATAAAGTTCTGCATGTAATTGTTCATGTTGCTCAAATTTTACTGCTATATAACTTCAGAGTAAACATGCTTCTAGGACCATTTAGAGTAGAAGTTTTGGTCTAATCAAATATACAATGTTTCATCAAATATGCCTCTCTCCATAATCTTTTTGTTCCTAGTAATGACGGCACTTGAACTATAAGTACAGTTAAGCACAAAATCACAGGGAAGATAATACAATAAGGTTGACGAGAGGATGCTTTAAGTAAATCAAACTTCATTCAGCTTAATAAATCTAAGTATTCTTTCAAGAGTAGCCAGATAAACGAGGATCCAACAGAAGAAGAAGAAAAAAAAAAAAAAATCAACTGTCAGCCACAAAAATTATCAGTGTTAACTAAGATTCACCACCAAGGTCTGTTGCACTGCTTCAGAATATCATTATAACCAACAAAAGAGAAAAACATCTAGTGTCAGCCAAACTATTTGTTCAATATGAAGGAAGATTCACCAGACTTCTCCATTCTGACATAGACTGCAATGCCCAACAAACGATCAACTGTGAAGTCAACTTCAAATGAACATTTGAAAAAGATGGTAACTCTTGAACCAATATATCTTCCTTAGATAATCACATTAAGGAGATGTCGGTTACTGTTTTATATGGGGTACCATGATTTCGTAAATGACGCACAAGAACTCAATATTGGCCCTGATTAAGCAAGATTGACGAACATTTCACCTTTAGCGCTTTTTTCCTTTGAGCCGTCTCCACTGCTCCAGTAGATACGAGACACCTTCTTTGAGTGTCGCTTTTCTGTTTTGTTTAAAGTTCCATAACTCCGATATTGCATACCTTCCGCTGGGATTGTACTCATTCATCTCTTTGAGGGCAGTAATCACCGCATCACATGCTTCATTGCCCAATTGGTTCTTTAGCATTTTCAGCTTCTCATCATCTGAGTCAAGAATTTCCTGCAGTGAGGAAAGGAAAATTTTACATTCAGGAAACAGAGTTTCAAAGAAAAATGCCCAAAAAGGCATTAGATATATTTGACTTCAGGAAAATGAATTTGTTTTGTTAATGTGACAGCCATACCATATGTTCCTCACTACCCTCAACTTGCACAATCTTGAAAGGATGCCAGTTGGGATCCTTAAGTTGGTTCTCCCATTGTGAACACAGCTCCACAGCTTTCACTTCTGCTTCCAACCTGGGGAGCTTTCGTTTAGCTGCTTCTCGGAATGCTTCAACATCAATATCACCCATTCTCTTCACTCCAATTGAAGTCCGAGAAGTCTTCTCCTTCAGGCCCTGCGGACAATAAGAATATATTTCCTTGTGTAGTTGGCAAAGAACAAATCACTAAGAAAACTATCACAGATTATAAACTTTACCCAGGTGACTACTTTAGCCACTCTTGTTTCAGTTGTGTTACATGATGCAAGCAAACAATTACACATAGTATTATCAGACAACTTTAAACACAATTCATTAACAAAAAGAATGCAGTTCTTACTTGAATTATCTCTTTCCGTGCTTCTTGCAATTCGTCATTGGTTTTGCGCTCCTTGGCAATGAGATGTTGGTTCTTTGCTTCCAGATGTTCCAACTCCTCTTCTTTCTCTTTCAGCTCATTCTGAATGGCTACCAATTTTTCCCCGCCTTCTTCATCTCCATCATTTCTCATGTGCTTCTTAATTTCAACAGCCCCTCTAAGACGCTGTATTTCCAATTCTAATGCTTGCTTTGCATCAATTTTCTTTTCCATTTCAATAATTTCCATATGCAGTTTCTCTTTTTCCCTCTGCAAAGTTAAGTTACCTATTGATATTATCAATTAAGATAGCCACAGTTTTGCTTAGTTCAAAAGCATATAGGACGGTACCTTATGCTCTTCTGCCAGCTTCAAAACCTTTTCATTTGCCCTCTTTTGCTCCAAGGTGGCCCTTTCATTCTGAAAAAACAAGGAATTGCTGAGCATACAACTGAAATAGCATTCACACAAATGTTGTCTATATAAACTAAACTTTTGTATCTAAAATGAAACATTTTTTTTCTGGCAGTACGTAGTTCAAGTTCAGATCAGCTGCTTCTGGGTTTAATTTTATCAAACCTTTAATCAGTTATTTGACATTCTGAAATGTTATGTTACCCCCTCTCTCATTTCTCTTAATACACCATATTGATGGCCACAAAAATGTCGGCTTTAAGAAGGAAGGAAAAAGAAATCTGAAAATTATGTCATTACAAGCTAAACTTGGTACCATTTTTCTCTGAAAATCAAGCTTTTGCCTCTCCTCCTCGTTGAGAGCCTCTCGATTCTCCAGTTCAGCCTCACGCTCTATAAGCTCCTTTTTCTGTGCTTCTAGATACGATGTGATCCTCTCATGCTCGGAGACAATGTTTTTGAGCTGAGCTCGTGTTATTTCCTGCATCCTTCGTAAATCTGGGAGGCTTTTCCCTTTGTGTGATTGAAAAAAAAACAAAAGAAATTTGTAGGTTGGAAAATGGAGAAGTGCCAAAAATGTGATGTTGTTTTGAAATGATTTTGGGCGCATTTCATAAATGCGACTGTTCATCCGGGCCTGGCGCATTCAAGAAATGCGCCCATAAGTCTTGGGCGCATTTCATAAATGCGCCCAAGAGATATGGGCGCATTTACTGAATGCGCCCTTATTAAGGGCGCATTTATTGAATTCTGATCACTTGCAAGAGTTGGATAAACGAACTCCCGTCTTAATATTGAGTAAATGGGCAATGAAATTCTAAAAAGCTCCAACTGATGGATGGACCATGGATTTCCGACTCCCATAGTCCAGTACCCCATTCCCATTCCCTCCTCCATCTTTCAATTAATCATTCGAATCATTCATCCTCATAGGTTATATATTTTAATCCATCGGAACTCAGATTGTAACTCCCACAGTCCCATCCCCCTATTGCCCTTTTGCTCCCACTTCATGTAATTAATTATATTTCTTAGTGCAATTAAGAAGATCAAAATTAATTGCAAGTTTTTCCCCCCTTTTTTTGCAATTAAATAGGACAATGATCTTGTTCGACAAATCAAAGTTCTTGCTTCTTCTTTTTTTTTTCTTTTTTCTTTTGTCCTTCTCACTTTATTTTTGAAGTTTGAACTAATAAATTTGTTTAACTGAATATCATTCAAAGTATAAAAAAAAAACACACACACACAATTCATGATATATGGCGCTGGTGCTAACATGGAATTATTGATCTTCCAAACGTATATTTTTACAATTTTTGTCTATGATGCATATAGAATGAACTTTAATTTATACACTCTCACTATGCATATAGAATGAACTTTAATTTAAAAAAAGATGATATTTTTTTGTCTATGATGCATATAGAATGAACTTTAATTCAAGTCGCAGTCAGTAACCATCGGGCCATCAGAGAACAAAAAGACTAAAGCCAAATCCATTAATATTGGCATTTGAGTACAGATCAAATGTGAAGATATCAAAGGCTGTAATGAAACAAAAGAGAATAAAGCCAACACAACCATGAAGGTTGATCCAACAAGCCTCAGCTTCTCTCCACTTTATACATATTCAACGCATAGAGGAAAGCCTATCATCTGCACAAGCGAAAAATCAGTACAATAAGATTTGAAAAATAATAGTCAATAAATAAAACTAAGCTACGATCAAATCCCATCAGAGGACAAGCAAAACCATGTGCAAAAGCCGCCCAATCCCAAAACAAAAAAGCCCAATCTAAAACAGTGGCGGCAGCGGCGGCAGAGGCTTCAGTGGCGGCAGCGGCGGCAGAGGCTTCAGTGGCGGCAGCGGCGGCGTCAGTGGCCGGCCGAAATTATTTTCCCCAATGCAATGCAATGACGGCAGTGCTTCTGTGAATGCCGGTGGCGGACACAATCGAACTGCTTCCGTGAATGCAGGCGCGGCGGCGGACAAATGGAGGAACAAGTTCTTGCAAGCAACCGGAAAGGAAGTAGCCACTGAAATGTTCGGAAAGGAGGGAGAGCCGGCGATGGAAGTCACAATGGAGTAGGAAATGCAAGGAGGCTGGCGGAGAATTTGCAGATGAAGCCGGATTTGCAAGGAGGCTGCGGATGAATTTGCAAGAGAGATGCTGAATTGCAGACGGCGCTGGAGGTCGCGTATATATGTTCTCATTTGGGCGCATTTTACAAATGCGCCCAAATAACCCTAAAACTCGCCGCCCTTGACTATTTGTGGGCGCATTTCACAAATGCGCCTAAGCCCGTAAATAGTGTCGGGCCAAAAAATGCGCATTTGGTAAATACGCCCAAAATATTGGGCGCATTTACCAAATGCGAACAGCACATAATTAGAATTACTGTTGCCTCTAACCTACAAATTTCTCTATTTTTTTTTTCCATAATACTATTAGAAAAAACTCTAAATCTGGACATGCAGCAATACAGGAAAATCAACCAAACAATGTATTAAAAAAAAAAAAAATGAATGGAAGACGTACATGCTAGATGCTGCATCAAATCATGAAGAATGAAAGAGTAAAATGCTGGTGAGACTATATACCATCATTATACCGCTGATGCAGTTCATCCTTTTGAGCTATCAAATTTGATAAAGATACTGAAGTCTCGTTGTATTTACTTTCAATCTCCTTAAGCCGCTCGGTTTTGTTTTCTATTGCGCTCGTAAGATTATCAACAAGCCTTGACATTTTCTTCTTCTCTTCTGCTTCAAGATCAGCAATGCTCTTTAAATCTCCCTTCTTTTGAAGAACCTCTCCAAAGATTCTTGATGAGTTGTAGTCATCAGCTCGGGCAGCCCATCCGTACAACTTATTTCCCTTCTCATATGCATGATAGTAATCCCTCTTCCCTTGATGTTCTGCTTCAAAGCTCTTCTCAAATTCCATTGCATTACTGAAGCCAGGCCAATCTTTCTGAAACTCAACTATTGCAAACCCCGAGAATCCCATGTAGTTCCACAGTGGCGTAACCCTCAATGGGTTAAACCCTGTGCGGGAAAGTTCATCTCTCAATTTAGAGCCACTTTCTCCGACATATTTGGCATCTCTCATCCAGCGAGGAATATTTGCAACAATTCCCATCCAAGGATAAACAAATTTTTCATTGACATCCCCTTCCGCATAATGGTCATGGCTATCCTTCTTACTTGATTCTATTGATTGATCAATCCTGCCTAGTTCGTTCTCTATGTACCTCGCCAGTCCAAGATGTTTTCCCCTCTGTTTGACTTTCCTGTTCTTTGAACCATTAGCAACTCCTGAAGCATGCTGGTGCAGATCCCTGAAGCTGTACTGGCGGCTTTTGCCCGGGCAGAATGGGCATCTATACTTTTCATCTGAAACTTTCAACTCCTTATGGTCATTTTTAAGTTTCTCATAACATTCCATGCCATATTCTTCAAGATCAGATTCATTTATGTCACTTTCATCCTCCGAAGAGTAAAACATACTTCAGACAGCCTGAAATTAAATTTATGTTAGCAGAATATGAATCGTGGATCCTGATGGAGTAGAGGGACAAAACATGCAACCAACCAAACTAGAGAGTCCATAATTGACACTTTCTAACACAAAAAGAATGAAATCTCACACAAATGAGCCCTACGATCTATACCAGGCCAAGTTCCTGAATAAAACAAGAAAACGAGGGGCTATATATATTCTGTTTGCCTAAGCCAAAGCATGTCAGCCAGAACCTATACCTGTAATCTAAAATTTACCCAGATGCAGTCAAAACACTCCAAAAATAAGCTTCATTACTGTCAAAAGGAAGTGGGTTCAAAATGCATAGAACAAAGCTTCCGTATCTAAATAGAGCCTCTTCATCCTTAGTATATATATTAGCATGAATAAACTATAAAGCAGCGAAAAAGTGTGACAGACTCATTAGCCTATATCAAGGAAAGATATTGTTGCTTCATTACTGTCAAAAGTCTTGAAATTCCCAGTTGCCGCACAAGACAACAATGAAAATTACATGGTCTGCTGTCTGCATGTATTCTAAAGTGGTAAACTAGATGAAATAACTAAGAGATGCAAAAGTAACTTGAGATGGTGCTAGAGGCAATTCAGGGAATCAATATAGAGGCGCAATTTTTAACAAGAATAGATACATAAATCTCTATCAGTTCCGCAAGCCTGAACAGGGAGTTTGCGTTTAACAGAGAGGGAGGCCATCATCACAGAAAGAAAAATGAGAACAAATCAAATCATAACATGCATACACTCAAACACTCAGAGAGAGAGAGAGAAAAACAAAACGCTACGCTGAAAAACAAAAAGTAAGAACAGGATCATCGTACGCCACCTCTAATGCAGTTACCAAAAGAGAGAACAAAAAGCTAAGCAACGATCAAAAGCGGATAATAAGAGAAAGCCACCAAACACAGCATGATCAAAAGCATCCCAAAAACAAAAAATGAGATATACCTGTGCAAAAATGGTGAGTGAAAAATCCCAAATGAAAAAATGGATCCCGGAAGGGAATGACTCTGTGTTTTGGATTGAATGGGCAAGCTGATATAGTTGCAGCAACGGAGAAGTGGGGGAATTACTCTCCGTGTTTTTATTTATGTTGTTTTGTTAGTACCGCTGACAGTGAATTTGGATTGGAACATTTGGCAAAAGGTTAGGACTTAGGAGGCGCGTACACTCGCCTGGAAGCAGGGCGGTTGCGTCGAAGGTACAGGTGGCGGAGCTGGTGTGGCGAGTTTCCGTGGTGTGTTTCCGATGGGGAGTGGTGGAGGTAAGCGGTAACAGCCGGAGTTGAGTTGTCTGATTTTGTGGGTCCGGTGGTAAAAATTCTTCCTCCGTTTAAAAAATTGCAATTTATTCCCCAAGCTTCAAAATTTTACTGGCATTGAGAAAAGCCGCCCTTACCCATTGAAGGACCAGAGTTGCTCATATGATAGAGAGATTCCAAAAGACTTTTTTGCATTTTGTTAGATATTTTGAAATTGAGAAAGTGTATTAAAAAAATATAAAAGTCACCTTAATTAGAATTGGAGGTTAATTAAAGCGGTTGAATAAATTAATACAATTTGAATAAAAAAAATTAATATTTTTGTACTTTGTAATATATTTTTTATTTTACAATTATTATTTAAAAAATATAAAAATACGTTTTAAAATTTAATTTATACACACAATGATTTTTTAATGTGAGATAAATACAATAAAACTCCCAATTTACATATACATATATTATCAAATCAATGTCTACTTTTCAAAAATCCAATTCAATTCCCGTTCTAATATGCACGTTTTTTACCATAGACTTTTTTTTTAAAAAAAAAAGAAAAAAAAAGGCGAAGGAAACACTTGTTTTGCAAAGCCCAATTCTACTCCCCGAATAGTTATTAATTAGAAAAATGAAATCAACTACATTTATTTTTCACGGTGCAGCCAAATGTTTTTTAAAAATAATAACAACAACAAAAAGTTGCATTATCACGCTAATATTGTGCCTAGGCTGCTGATATATATATATATATATATATATATATTATATGCATTTGGAAGGCTTAAATTTTCACGTTTTCAAGCATCATTTGTTAACTAATTGTAGATGTACATGGTATTCTGTTCATGTTTGTTTTGCTTATTTCACAACGTAAATCATAAATCTCTTGTTACCTCTTACCTTTTCCTGACCAGGAAATTCATCTTTTAAACATTTTTGCTGTCCTTCCAAATTTAATTTAATTACGCCCGCCCCTTTCTTGACCTCCCGGAGGACTTTTACAATTTCTATTGCTCATCAAACGATTATCTCACACTACATTGATATGTATTCACGTTGAATTTAAAATCTCACTTAATGTCATACCATAAAATAAAATACTCTTTTCATCTAAAAAAAAAAAAAAGAGTTCATTTTTAAATTAAAATTTTAAAATATTCTTACTAACAATAATTCTGTATATTTATAATTAAAAATAATAATAATAACATACAAAAATAAAGAAGTTCGCTAATGGGGTGATGATGACATCAGCATTTCTCATTCGTTGCTAAATGCTAATTGTATTTTTTCCCAAAAAAAAAAACAATAACGAATACGTCGAATAGTAGTAGAGTATAAAAATTAATAATCACTTCATTAACTACTGGTTTTTGTTTTACATTAAATTTGACAGAAAAAAAGCTAGCTAGATAGGTGTTGTTAAAAGTGATGTAAACTCAACATTCACATGCTGTCCTCCTCCCACTGTTTAACTCCCTCACAAGTTAACAGCTACTATAAATATTTTTACGTGTTTGCATATTTCCATCCACCCACCACAGTAAAAACTTCAATCAAACTACTTCTCCTCCCAAGTCCCAACCTCCATTAATCCTATTTCTACTTCTCCCCCTCTCCTTCACCCTTTGCAACAACTTCTACTGTGTGTCTGTGTGTCTGTGTGTCCCAAAAAAAAAAACATAAACCCCACAGACAGAAAGCATCTCTGTGTGTGCTTGCCCGTGCATTTCTGGTTTGCAATGTCCGGAGTTTGGGTGTTCGACAAGAAGGGAGTTGCCCATTTGATTCCAAACCCGACTCGGGAATCCTTCGAGCAGCCCAACCTGGCAGCTTACCCGGGCACCGCAACCGCACCCGGGGCACGTCCACGTGTCCTTGTCTACCTTCCAACCAACCAGGTGATCAGGTCTTACGCGGAGCTCCAAGAAAGACTCGTGGAGCTTGGCTGGAACCGTTACCGCAACCCAAACGGTTCCGATTTGGTCCAGTTCCATCGGTCCGATAATTCAGCTCACCTCATCTCCCTCCCTAAAAACTTCTCCAACTTCAAGTCAGTTCACATGTATGATGTTGTTGTCAAGAACCGCTCCTTCTTCGAGGTCCGCCCTGCCACAAGGTAGTGCTATATATGATCCCCAGTTTTTTCCCTGGTTGGGGATTGGGGATGGCAACGTTAAGTATCTTAGTATGGAATGATATGGTACGTAAAATATTCTCTGTGAGAACAGTTTAGTGTGTACTGTGGGTGTGTGTTGTACGTTAGTTTTGATGAATGAAATTAGTTAAGTTTAGAAAAATTATCAAGTTGAACCTGGGATTGGTGCATGTATACTATGTTTGCGCTTCTTCATCTTTCCGCTTTGCAATTGATTTGGTGTGTCTCATCATTTTCAGTCGTGTCTTTGTCGTTTGTTAAAATCTTGCATGGCACGCATATGCACGTCCCTTTGCTTTTTTCGGATATCCTCACTCAAATCCTTCATTTTATTCTTCATCTAAAATTTGAACTCGGGTAGATGTCCAAAAATTGTCCAAATCCCATTCCCACGGTCACCATGATGGAATATATATGATCGACAGCTCTGGCTCCAAATAAATTACCATCTCATTTTATATTTTTACACGGTTAAAACGACTATTGTCTCAAATGCAAAAACACAAAATGAAGACCCTATGGGTATATGACCCATAACCTCTAGGTTTAGGTACAAAACCAGTTTGAGGCTATGTTGATCAAACTCTCTATAAGGATTGATCATGATCATAGTTGCCTTACAAATATACGTAGAGTGCGCATGTACATTTGTGAATAAGCCAATAAACGTACCACTATCTATACTCGCAAACTATTATCATCGTGAACTAGAAAGAGAATCGATTGAAATTGAAAAGGTTATACAATTAACCATCAGCCTAAAAAGACGCATAATGCTGCACATATATGTTAGTTTTAATCATCCATGCTAAAAACGATCAAAACTTAGATTTTAAGGATCTAATTACCATCCAACTTAACCTAATTAATCAATGATCAATTATGGTGGGGGAATAGTATTACTATTACTAGTAGGTAGTACTAAACTACTAATAGAGCAGCGTGTTTCTGGGGAGCCGGGAAAAGACCAGCATACCATATATACAGTGGTCTAGCTGGCCAATTGATCTGGTTGAAATATTGGAATCTTCCGTAAGCTAAAGATAGTACTAAGTATTAATAAATTTCGTACCAGGGTCAGTTCATTTATGGCTAGCGCACGACTAATGAGTCAGGGCCAACAGTGCTAAACAAGGAAAGGCAAGACTGAATGCTGAAAATTGATGTAAAGTTAGCTGGAACTGTAGGTCTCATCAATATATCCGTGAAGCCCCCTTTTTTCACCTCCCACTTTCACTTGCATGGTCCAATTCTGAATGTCTTTTACTCCAACCTCGTGAATAGATGACTCCAATTTCTCCAGCGGGGACGGAAGATAGGGCTAAAAACCATTGCAACTAATCAAACTAGTACAGGAAAATGGAGTATTGTGGACTTCTTGAAATTTAAAAGGGAAATTTTTTAAAATACAGAATTGATCATAAAGGGCTATTTCATACATGTAAATGTATAAATTTTTTAAAGCTCTCGTGTTATTTGAGTTTACTTCCTCGAAAAGTGTATAATTAATAAGCATAATAATTTACGTTATTTTCGCTTTTCGTCAACTTATAGTTAATAGATAATTTAGTATTCAAAACTCATAAATGACAACTAAACACGAGCTGCGCTAACTTAATTACAAACTTAGTTATTACCTAGAAGATTAAAAGCGTGCCTTTCTTTTTAATTTTTTAAGCTAATTATGTCGTTAAACTCTACATATTAATGTCCATGAACCTCATTCAAACTCCAACTAGCTAAAACTGAAATCACTGGACCAAAGAAGATCTCCAAATTTTATTTTATTTTTTTTTTTGCCAACAATAGTTTTTAATATATTCTTACCATATAAGAAAAAAAACCCAATTGAATTATATTAAAAAATTAAAAATTTAACTATGGGACCAAATTGATGGATCGTACCATTCTTAAACTTTTAAACCGGCGGGAAATGAGAAGAGAGAGAGAGAGGGTACTGGGGCATTTTCATGGATGGCCTCTGGTGATTAGACAGATGACGGGAACTTCTGATGAGAAGTCAGCTACGTCGTACAATTAATCAATCCTTTGATTTGACCTACAGTTAGACTACTAGAGTGCTACCAGGCGGCTGCTTATCTCTTCTCATGGCGCCTGTGAGATTTGGTTGGTTATTTTTGTCGTTTTAAAATTCCCTCATCAACTTTTCAGGCCTCCATCAGTAACAGCAGGAGGGGGATCAGGAAGGAGGACCATGCTTGATAGCCTTCAAAAAATAGTGTACATACTACTACTAGTATTTAATATTGATGCCTGAGCTGTATCATTTAAGTAATTAGAAATGATACTTTAGGATTGGTGTACAAGCTAAACCAATTGTTTTTTGAGTGAGAGTTGGTCGGAAAAAGTACTAAATTGGGATTTATCAGTACCAGTGATATGAGATTCCATCCGAAATAAGATGACATCTTTGTAAAGTTAATCATTATAACTAAGTGTTACTAAGAATTAAATTGGGAAGTTTAACAGCAAAATGTTATTTAGTAGGCATTAGTGAAATGAATTTTAGAGTAATATATTTCTGTGGATGAATGCTCCTATTCTACTCATATTACTTAACAAATTATATTTGAAGAAAGTTTTAAACGGGCCCATTCGTAAATTCCGCATTTGACCCACATTAAACCCATTGTGAAGATGCTGGGGAATTTTGAATTTTGGCAATTCAAAAGGAGGAAGGAGTTGTGGATATAATCCATCTATGCTGGGCCGCCGTACAAACATGCACCCTCTAACCAAATTTATTTTTTACGTGCAAATATTTCTCAATCCTTGTTGAGTTTCAGCCAAGCTTCAAATCTTATCACAGGGATCATTTATGGTGAGACAACCTTGTGCAGCATTGTAACGTTGTCGGGCATAAGTCCCTTTACTAAACTTTATTGACGAGACATCTTTAACATGAACTCTTCATGTCTGGCAATCATTCTGTCTCAATTTTTGAAGAGTGATTTTGTTATGTGGACATTCAATTCCAATGTAGTACTACTAAGAATGAAAATTAACAAAAGGAGTGCGCATGTTTTGGATATATAGTTTTTCAAGCTTATGGACTACTGCTTCAATTGTTGTTCATCTTATAATTTAATTGTCACTATTTGATTATGATGTGGAATGGGTAGCAGATGATTATTTGGTTGCACAACATTAGTCTAGTAATAGAAAACATGAGAAAACGCACATTATTTCTGAATTGTAATAACTTTCAGTTATAATATCATAATCGCTATTATTATGTATCATAATCGCTATTATTATGTATCGTTTTAAAAACTTGATAAAATCTATGAGCCTAATGAAGCGTAACCCTGTTAGATCTACAAGTTTGGTCCAATTTTTTTTATTTTTATTTTTTTTGGTTCGAATACTATTAGCCTCTTTTCTGTTTTTCAATCGAATTATATTTTTTTTCTAATTTTGTTTAAAATTCGTTTCAACTATAAATACACCTGTAAAGATCTGTTTTCATTCATCATGATTATTACTGAAGTTTTAATTAATAAAATTTTCTCAAATTCTATATTTACAAAAATTATTTGTACTGTAGTACCATATGATGTCTCTAATTAAAGAATCGAATATGATGGATGCTTAGTTCCAAAGTTTCAGTAATGGAAAATAATGAGGGTTGGCTACTACTCTTGATGATGATGTTCATTCATGCTGGACCAAGCTATAGGGCCGATTTAGATGTCTTTCCTTTACTTTGCTGTTTTATATATATATATCGTCGTGACAATTTATAACTTTTATTTCATAAATGTAAAATCGTAAAATGAAATAGAATCTAAATCAATATCACTCTCTACGTATTCATAGTTTTTATTTGATTTTTATCTTAAAACATATAAGATTTGGTGTTTCACAATTTATTTTTGATGATTTTAAAAATTAAAAAAATATAAGATTTGGTGTTTCACAATTTATTTTTGATGATTTTAAAAATTAAAAAAATATATATTTTTTTAAACGTAATTTTTGAGTTTTCAGCAATATTGATGTAGCTCAAAAAATGAAAGATGAGTTTGGTTCGCTTGTGTACGTCGCTAAACTGTGACTTTGTCTACCTGATGATGCTGCATTTTCTGACCAAAACTAATTCAACCGGCGGCAACCAACCAACTACGACGGTACGATATTGATTAGAAATGGAAACGTGGAACGACGGGTCAAAATCATTAATCCAGGAGTTGTTTATCTTGACCAAAAAAGAAGAAGAAGAAGAACAAATTATAACCCACCAAAATTCAGACTATAAAATTCACTTGGACAATGTAGTACGAGACTTGTCCAATTTGTAAATTTTCTTGCATCTTAGTCAACTTGAATGTAGTAAAATAAATTGAATAGGCTGTATTTTTTTTCATCAATTTATATTTTGTCTGTCACTAAATAAAGTAGTGGTAAAAATTGATGTATCTATATCTTCATTAGGCATGGCAGGCACAAGCGGACAATAGACCCAAATCCTTTCTCTCTGCATTTACTTTAGTCACCAACTCAAAAATCCAATCTTTATTGAGCCTCCCAATTGGCCATGCAC
Organism: Gynochthodes officinalis; assembly: GCA_020080225.1. Lineage (NCBI taxonomy): Eukaryota > Viridiplantae > Streptophyta > Magnoliopsida > Gentianales > Rubiaceae > Gynochthodes > Gynochthodes officinalis. Next base: position 21,270,190 of record CM034618.1, read on the forward strand.
ATCCACCATCCACCATCCACCATCCACCATCCACTCCCACCAAAATAATTTCCCAATATTACAAAATTCAGCTCATCTTTTTCACCTCATTTTCTAACTTTCTTTGTTCTTCTTCTAGAATTCTAATAAAATCAAATCAAGATTTACATCAACATCTTGTTAAAATCAACATCAACATTTTTTTAACTTTGATTTTTGTTAAAAAATAATACTAACGATACAATTTTACACTTTTTTAGTGATGCTTATGCTTATGAAGTGCCTCTAACAAAAAGATAATTGTTTACCAATATGTTTAATGATGATAGTTAAATTCGTTTCAACTCTCTTCCATTAATTAATAATGCAGATATGTGCAAGTTGGGCATCAAAGTAATTCCAGTTGTCTCTCACACATGCTGGAGAAACTCTATTGGATTTATGCGTATTGTAGGGCACAAACAACACTATTATTATATAATTTTTTTTCCTCCTAAAAATGAGGACAGCAGACAATTGCATTGCATATTCCACCCATTACAATTTCAAAGCCCAATCCCTAACATAAATTTATACAATGATGATGATAATATCAATCAAACTTCGTGGGTATCCATCACTTTTGAGTCATACATTAATTTATTCAAATTAGGCAGTCGCCCCTTTGATCCATTCAAAGAAGAAAAACAATGGCGCATTGAAATTTACACCCCAACCCTTACCTCTCCCTCCAAATCTCCATCTTGTGTTCTCTTCCTTCATCAAGTCAGTCAGAGAAACTGACGGACTACACACAGTCACACACTGTTGCATGCGTGATGATCTTGATCTCCTCTCGTGACTGTTTAACTTATTCATTCATTTGCTCCCAAAACATAACAGGACAATTTTCCCTATATCCTTCTTTCTTGCGCACGGTTTTCTAAAATCTGTCATTTTCTCCACTTTATTTTCCATTATTTATTTAATGATAATAATAATCATAACAATTACAAATCAAGGATTGTCCTTTTGTCGCCATATTGCTTAAATATCCCAGCTTGGATTGGGCAGGTAGCTTAGGTGGGTGGTTTGGTTAGTTTGATCTGTTCACAACGCCCAGAACCCAACAGTCCTTTTCACTCTTGGTTCTTTCTTAATGCCATTAAATTTCAGAATCTTAAATTTTGTTGGAAAAAATGAAATGCTTTCATTTTACTAATGGAGAGAAAAGGGATGACGAGGAGGACGATGTTGTTTACTCGAGGACGTCCAAGGTGTCATGGGCGCGGTCTTTGAGCATCGCATCCAGTAGCGCCGATTCTGTGAGGCGCTCAGAGTTTGGCTCTGACTCCAGGGACTTCACTGACTCCTTCGGCTTTTACGAGTTTCTGAGTCAGCGGAGAGCTAATGATCTGAGAGTTTTCAGTTTTGCGGAGCTCAAAGCCGCCACCAGAGGCTTCAGTCGGAGTTTGATGATTGGGGAAGGTGGGTTCGGATGCGTGTACAGAGGGGTTGTGGGGTTCCCTGGTTCGGATCATGGCGGCAATATGGAGGTTGCTATTAAACAGTTGAATCGGAATGGATTCCAGGCATGCCCTTTTTGTTTTTTCCCTTCTTTTTTTTTTTTTTTTTTACGTTTTCGGATTTTATTGTAAAGTTTTCATCTTTGTGCTTCGGGGTTTTCTTTTGCTTTAAGTTTCAGCACATTACGGATTTTAGGAATTGAAAGATATATCAAGTGGGAAAAGAAAGGGGAAAAAAAATCTTTTTCAATTATTTGTTAATGAGCTTCTTTCTGACGAGCAAAATTGTTGGAATTTGGATTTGGCCCTTTTGAAATGGGGGGAAATGAAATTCATCCAGTGCTGCTAGTTCAAAATGAGGGCTTTGCTAACCCTTTCTGTAGTCTGCAACAGCTCCAGTATTAGAATCTGATCGAGTAATAAAATTTACACTAATCTTCATTTCCTCCATAAGTTAGATACTAGTTTGGTCAATTCCATCTTTGTTCAGGGCTGACTTCAGTGATTGAAGCTTGATTAAGCAAATAAATTATCAGGGAAAGCAATGGCATGATTCAATGCATGCTTTGAATCCATTCCGGACTTTGGAGCTTGTGCCTTATTTTTCTAATCTGTGATTACTTGTTCAAAATTTGGATGTCACTGACAAGGACATTGTCATCAAATGACCGGATCATTAGAACCAAAGAGTTGACTATTGTGCTAATGCTAATACAGGACCTGATGGGATTTACTTTTACTGTTTTAGCCCTCTGTTTTTCGTTTCTTGATTTATTTTCTATCGTTTATGCTTGAAGTTCTGCATTGTTGAGCACTGTTTACATTTCTGCATTCTAGTCTTCAGGGGCACAAAGAATGGATCAACGAGGTCAATTTTTTGGGTGTAGTCAATCATCCGAATCTTGTGAAGTTAATCGGATATTGTGCTGAAGATGATGAAAGAGGAATTCAGCGGCTTTTGGTGTATGAGCTTATGTATAATAAAAGCTTGGAAGACCACCTATTGGTACGTTCAGCATCTTCTCTCTCGTGGATGCAGAGATTAAAAATTGCCCAAGATGCAGCTCGTGGTTTAGCCTACCTTCACGAAGAAATGGACTTTCAGGTAATTTATGCTTATGATTTCTTTATTTGATTCTAATCCCATGTCCTAACAGATTAGTCTTTATTTTTTCGTTTGACTTTTTCTTCCATTCTCTGGCGGCCAGTTGATATAGGACCTGATATGTTTTTCATCATCATCTTATTACGAAGGTTATCCCAAAAAAGTTTGAAGTTAATTTGGTTCTATTAATATATGCCCAGTCTCTAGTTGGTGAAGGACTCAACTGATTTTTTTGTTGCTTAAATAGTTCATTTGCTTGAAGAACTTATCTTGCTATATGTTTCATGGTCATGTTTGATATGCTAAGATTTTATTCCAGATGGATAATGCCATTCAGTTGTGCCTTCGCTTGAATGGTAATTCACAGAATCTGGGGGGTTAACTTACCTGTTAGCAATTCATGCAAAGTAATAATGTCATTGTAATTAAGATGATCTTCAGCAAGAAAAAGTAACTATTTATCATGTCTGCACAGATCCTACTTCATTTTGTTCGTGAAAATGGTGCGTAATTGTGTAGTAATATTATCCAAAATTTTGCTCTGTCACTCGCAGCAAAACATTTCCGAAGTTCTACTCCACTTCTTTTTGGCAACACTTTTGATCTTCTGTCTTCTAATTTCCCTAAGTTTTCTGATAAGCTTTACCTTCCTTTCAGCTAATATTTCGAGATTTCAAAGCTTCAAATATTCTTCTAGATGAAGACTTCAAAGCAAAGCTCTCAGATTTTGGGCTGGCAAGACAGGGTCCGGCTGCTGGATTAGGTCATGTCTCGACAACAGTAAGTTTCATTTCATTGTTTTCTTCTCTTTCTTTGGTCACTGCTCAAGGAATTTGGCTGTTAGCTTAATCAGCAAAGAGATCTATTGTTCACAATCGGTTAATTTTTTTTTGGTTAAAAATCCTCTTCAAACACAGTGTTCACTTGCATGTCTGGTCTCATCTACTTGTCGTTCATTTTTGTGGATATGTGCAATAAATAGTATATGTGTACTAATGGTTTGTAGTCTCTTCAGGTTGTAGGAACAGTAGGTTATGCTGCCCCTGAATACCTACATACTGGGAGACTTACTGCTAAAAGTGATGTCTGGAGTTTTGGTGTGGTCCTCTACGAGCTTATCACAGGAAGGCGGGTGCTGGAGAGAAATTTACCTCGAGGGGAGCAGAAGCTTTTAGAATGGGTGAAACCATTTGTATCAGATTCTAAAAAATTCCACTGCATTATTGACCCCCGACTCGGAGGAGAAAATTGCACTAAATCAGCTCAGAAACTTGCATCCGTTGCCAGCAAATGCCTTATGAAACATTCCAAATCACGCCCGAAAATGAGCGAGGTAGTTGAGATGCTTGAAAACATCATTAGCGAGACATACTCTCTGGATACTGTACCTGAAGCCATCAATGATGCTGAAGATGCGAAGGAAAAAGTTGCAGGGGTGGACCTTGAGTCATCCAAGCTGGGAAGCAGTAGAAGGGGATTTGATCTAAGAGAAATGGTCAGCTTTAGGAACAAATCCATTGGAAGACTGGATTGGAGAATTTGGACGCCGAGTTTGATCAGAAGTACGCGATGTACATGAGAGATATTGACGATCTTGCTTGGTTGTCCGCAAAGAGGTGTAAATATACTGTTGGGAAAGAGCTCCAAAGTCCCCCTGGATAATACGATAGGATGTTGCATTCCCTCCCACTCGTAAATCATTCTCTACTTGATGAAGTTGATGCGCACCCCACATTGTCGTATTGTGGGGTTCGATGTTTGTATATGGTCAACAATTTCGACATTCGAAACAAGAAAAGATTTTTTTTAACAAAAATAAACACGAGAGAAACCATGAGACTATTTGAGATGGAGACTGAAATGAGAGTTCAACAAATGCTTTTCTTGACAGGTAAAGAATGGAAGTAATATTACAAATGTTTGAACAACTGACTGTATAATATTGAACTCCCCAAGTTTACCGCAATTGGCCAATATGACTTTCAGTTTATCATGCAAACAAGCCATGCCACTGGGCTTGGGCTTGTGCGACAACGAGAAAAGAGATGGGGCCTCTTAGGTTATAAATTATAATACTTCGGTCAAGAAAAGAACACTTCATTATAAGTTCAATATTGCTGCTACTGGCTACTGGCTACTGGCTACTTCCCTGTGCTAAATTCCTAACAATACATTTCCAAGACGCTTTTGCCTTCATTTGGACCACAATTGAAAGTCTCGCTGGTCCCAAAGACTACCCACTTAATCGTGATTGGGGGTAGTAAGTTAGTAACTAAAGAACATGAGTCGAAAAGGCCCCAAAACAATTTTACCCACAAAAATACTTTGCCCTCATTTTTTTTTGGGCCTGCAAACCCTGGAGTATTAAACACTAGTAGATAGACATCCAACAAATCTGAGCACAAAATGTTTCTTTCTTTGCCCAAAACTCATGTTTCCCAGGAACAAGAAAAGAGCGACTCTCAAAGTATAATTTATCCCTACTTAAGACTCGTTAAGGTTTTGAGGTTTGGAGGCAGAATCTCGAATACATTAGCCGTTGCCACTGTACAAGTCAAGGATTTGAGGTCATCATCCAAGGTGATGGGATCACTGTCAAAACACTAGATTTACTATTTCGAGTGGAAATAAAATAACATTCTTCCTAGCATTTATCTTTACTTGCTAAAAAGGGGAGATGCTGACGGCCTCGGATAAGCAGCAGGAATTTTTCTACTACTGAAATCATCTGCGCTTAGTCTGCGTTGCCTGGACCTACCTTGAGGATTGTTTGCAGTCTTCCCTGCATTGTTGGAGTTCTGAATTTGTTCAAGTTCCTTGACTATCTCATCCATGGTTGGCCTAAATCGAGGGTCCATAGATATACATCGGAAAGCAAGGTTTCCTGCCTTATGAGCCACATCCAGGGAATACTGGCCTTCGAGACGGTTATCCAGGATGCGAAAGATTTTGCGTTTATTTGTCAAGTAAGGCTTAGCCCATTCAACAAGGTTGTGTTCCCCAGATGGTCTATTCTTGTCAATGGCTCTCCTACCAGATAGCATTTCCAGAAGAACAACTCCAAAACTATACACATCACTCCTGGCAGTCAAATGGCCTAAATTGAAAAGATGAAATAAAATGTCAGAAACAAGAGCATATAACCAATTTGGCTGTGGCTACAGGTAGCAAAGAATGCAGAATATCAGCAGGAAAGAGGCACGGACAGCAAGACAATCGAACTAGATTTAAAGGACAACAAAATGAACATTTGGGAATCTGGGATGCTCAAAATAAATTTGCAAAACATCTCAAGAGTAGTTGACAACACCATCTAATGTTCTATTTTCAAAAAGAAAATCAAGATAATACCACTAATTCACTCGAGAAATTTGATTTAATTATCACATTCTTGCAAGGTGTATGTAGAGACAAAGGGGGGTTTGCCCCAATCAAACATCCATGCACATGAGAAAAATAGAAGTATTCTGGGGAAAAGTGGAACTGAGTAAAAGCAAATGAACCAACAAGTGGAGGAAAGAAGACAATAAGATCAGAATTTGGGCAGATAAGAAATGCGCAATTCCATGCAAGTTTTCAAAACAGGCAGAAGATAATGGCATTGGATAAGATATTTTAACATTTAGGTTGGGTGGCCTGAATAATCCTTGCAAACTTCAATAAAATTTACAAGGAAAGTGCAAGTCGGGATATATGATAGCATATCCAATGAATCACGCAAAAGATACAAACATAGGCATTGAAAAATACCAGTAGCTAGATATTCTGGAGCAGCGTATCCATAGGTTCCCATCACTCTCGTGGAGACGTGGCTTTTATCACCAGTGGGGCCATCCTTGGCCAATCCAAAATCAGAGAGCTTGGCATTATAGCTCTGTCAATATCATAAAGCAATTAGCAAACTTCAAATCTGGGTGATTTATACAGTTGTTCAGTAATGCTTCTTTTTCCCATCATGCATTAATTTGCCAAGCAGCCAAAATGAAAGAAATGAAATTAGAATCAGGAGAAAATACCGAATCAAGCAGAATGTTCGAGGTTTTGAAATCCCTATAAATCACTTTTGTTTCAGCACTGTGAAGAAAAGCAAGTCCTTTTGCAGCTCCAAGAGCAACTTTCAAACGAAGGTTCCAAGACAGAGGTTGAAAGTAAGATCCCCCTGTTAGAAACAAATGCACACATCAACACATTAGAGCAAATGTTTACATTCTTATCTATTCAAGAAATTTACATAGAATAACTCACTTCTAAACAAGTGGTTCTCTAAGCTGCCGCGAGGCATGAATTCATACACCAGTAGTCTGTGCTCATCCTCCAAGCAATAACCAATCAGTTTGACAAGATTAGGATGGCAAAACTGCCCCAAATAATTCACTTCTGCCTGTAGAACCAGATTGCAACAAGATAAATCAGAACACCAATCTCCTACAATTCCATTAACCTATTAAGGAAATATTAATACTAAGAGATACCTTGCAAGATTTGTTGTCAGCATTTTGAGCAAGATGAGATTTCTTTTTTTTTTTTAACATGAAAGAGGCAAATTTCAAAATCACAGAGATCTCGACAAACTTACCAGCCACTCTCTGTGGCCTTGAAAACTTTCAAGATTAAGCCTTTTCACAGCAATAACTATGCCAGTTCCGGGCTTGGTAGCAGCAAATGAGTTCTCATCAATCCAACCTTTAAAAACTGATCCGAATCCACCTTCTCCCAGCACACTATCTGGACGAAAGTTCCTGGTGGCCATTTTGAGATCAGAGAGACAGAAGCTCTTCAAATTGGGAGACTGCAAGATCTCACCCTCACTCCTGGGAGGTGGTGGCACCGAGCCTGATGAGACCTTGGGACTAGAAGAACTCAGACTGTTGCCATCTGTGCTCACATTTCTTGAATTGACCCCTGACCAAATCACAGATGTAACATAGTCGGAAAAATAAAGATAACACTCCAATAAAAAATCGCGGGCATCCAATTTCCATTAGAAGGAGAAGCAATCATGGTCCATAAAACCGCTAAAAGGTCAAAAAGGACTAATCTTACAACGAATTCATATGGAATTTAAGCTAAAAGGAAATTGTCCAATCTCAGATAGACATAAAAGGCTGTCATTGTAGCTGAACTTCTGCCTAGCTAGTCGATAAGTTTCCGGAACCACAAATACGTCAGTCGCCGACTTTGAAAGATCAAGTTAAACTCCATAAGTTATAACAGAAAATAAATTATATTTTTGACGGGATTTGCACAGAAAACTTCTCAAAGGCTCAAAATTTCATAAGGCAGGGCACAATTTGACACCAGAATTTCAACCATAAAAGCAAATTTCATTAAGTAGAATTGAACTCGACTACAATAAAAAGATCTAGATAATAGTCAAATAAAGAAAATCCTTTTCTTTTCTTAATCTTGGTTGAAATAAAAGAACTTAACTTGCTCCTCACCTGTATGATATGGGCTTTCAGCTTTAACTCTAGCACTCAAGCAAACTCCCATTGAAAAAACGTTCTTTTACAGCGCTAACAACTTTCTCCACCAAAGTTATATATGTATGGGTTTGCAGATCATGCCTACGAAAGAAAACCATTACCAAATCTCATCTATACAGAAAGTGTTTGCATAACAACCAATAAGAAAGCGACTTTTCTTACAATTGTCCAAAATCCCAGATGGAAAAAGTGGAAATCCCACCTCTCCCTGCTTCCACTTTAACTTTTATCAAAAACCCAGCTGGGAAATGATACAGCTCCGAGCTTCCTCCCGAGCTGAAAATGAGCTAAATTCTCTTCTAATTATCTAATCTACTTGAGCTCTTGTGGACGGCCACGTATTATAGTAATGTTTTCTTGTGTGTGTGTGTGTGTGAAAATTCAGTAAAGTGATTCAGGGCTGTCTGCTTTGCTATGGATCATTAACAAAGGAGGGCCGTTGGGAAGTGTAAATACAGAGAGAGACAGAGAGAGATAGGAGGATTGAGGGAGTTGAGGACGGTTGGGAAAAGGCTTGCTTGGTATTAATGGCGGGCTGGTCCTGGGTGGAGCCTCCCTTGGGATTTTCCAAGCTTTTAAAAATCTTCTCTCTCTGTCCATACACACAGACACACAGTGATACGATGAGTCTCGTTCAAACACGAAAATTGAACGACAACATTGCTGTTTGATTCTGAGTCGTTGGATTGTCGATTGATAATCGGCTTTGGTTGGCTGGCTGGCTTGGCTGGCTTGGCTGGCAACCATTTTGGGTTTGGTTTGATAGCTTAGCTGGTCGGTCAAGTAGTTGGACTGGTTGTCCACGAGCCGTCAGCAATTATTTCCAAATTGCCGACGTAAAATTGACAAGTTTAATTTTTAATGAATACAATAAAATAAATAAATAAATATTAAGAGTGTGTATGAACAAATTTGTGGATAGAAATTCTTGAAAGAAATTTAAAAAGTTACTTAAATATACATTTAAAATGCAATCACTAATATAGACCACAATTATTGTCCCTGTCTTAAATAAATTAATAATAACATTAATTACATGGTTCAAACCACAGTAGTGTATATTTATATTTTATTTTGAACTCCGTGAATTTGTACGTCCGTAACACTCCGTACAGGGGCGGCGGGGGCCATATGTGGCGTCAATACCACAACGAAAGCAGTAAAAACCATAGCCTATGCCGGCACCGAACAGGTTGAAGAAAGTACCAGTAAACATTATCCGCTACAAAAAATAAATTTCTTTCATTTAGAGTTATTCTCACCTCACCCGTAATGAATTTACACCAAACCATGGTTTACAGGACCAAGATCCGACGTAGAATCATTTCGGGATAGTAGAATCGGATCGATAAGATCGTAAGATTTTATAAAAAAATTATCAAAATAAAAATAATTATGTATATTTTATCAAAATAAAAATAATAAAATCCAAAACGATGTTATTTTGGTTAAAAAAACAATGTTAAAAATATTTTTTTGTAAGATCGTACGATTCTACCAATCCTATCGATCTTGAACGATCCTACCATCGATCTTACTTAATGAATGATCTTGAGTGATCCGGATCGCAATTTTGACAACTCTACACCAAACACTTAGGAGCAGATTTCACTCTTAAACCTACTTAGTTAAGTAGTCATGAGAATCAAAACCTCCCAACGTTTTAAAACTTAATCTTCTCGAGAAAGTCATCTCAAAACTTAATTTCCTCATGAAAGTTATTTGAACCCACTCCAGAGGGCCTTTTCCGCTAAGATTGGCTTTTTCTTTTTAGGCCCGTCCTTTAAAATGCGTGTTTAAAAATGTGTTTTAAAATATATTTTGATTATATGAATTATAAATTTTAAAACATGTTTTGAATTGAAATGTTGTATAATTATAAAAATTCATACATGTTTTCATTTAAAGTAATATAGGAGCGTGTTTTGAATTAAAATATTATGTGAGAAATAATAGATGATGAGTGTGTTTTAAAGTTTCAGTTTTAGGAAGATAAAAAACCGCTTGTACAAAAATGAAAATCACTCTCCATACATAACTTCGTTTGTTTTTTTTCTGGAAATCTTTTGAAGTTGGTGGTGTTTCATGGTTCAACCATTCTGTGGAGGCCAAAAATATACAAATTTGTATGGTTTTTATTTATTTTATATTTTTTATATTTTTAACGTAATTTTTAAATATTCTTTAGACAATTTTTATCTCGTAATAAATATAGGATATCGATTCATTAATCGTATGGTTTATGGATTGAGGCGCATGAGGTGTTTTCTTCCTAATGTAATGTTATTATATGAAACGTGAAAATTTACCTTCACTGGTAAGTCATGTTCTATAATTTCAAATCTCTTCTAAATGTATAAATATATTTCAACTTTGCCAGGTAGGGTTACGTATTATTTGGTAAAACTTCAAGTATTTTAAAATTCTCTTGTTGACTTGATCATCAAGAGTGTATTTCAAATTTTTTGTCATTCTCAGATTATGCAAAATGTCTCGAGATGATGGTGTTTCAGCCGACAACCTGTCGAGTCTTCCCTCCTTTCCTTCCATTAATTCTTTGTCAACTTTCTGGAAGAGATTGGCAAAAAGAAAAAACTTATATTGGGCATGATTGCACGAAGAAGATGGAACTCACGGGCTGAATCCATGCTTTCAGAACATGATCGAGATCATGTTCAGTTTTCTGGATTGACTAATTTAAACCACCCATTCTTGCGGGGCAGAAAATGGAGAAATGTGATAGATAACTCAAAGTACGAAAAGGGTTGACAACAACCCAAAAGAAGGAACCAGGAATGTGTGGACGAGAAAAATCAAGGACGAACAAGTGCGTGAACGAGGAAGGAGAACCCACTGATCATATATATGTTAATTTAAGGTTTAAGTAGGAAACTGTTGAAAAAATTGAAGGACAAGTGCAGCTTGATCCGCCAGGCTTTGGAAAAAAAAAAGGGGCAGCAACAGTAACTAGAGGTGTTTCGTGGTGTGAAAACGGTACGATTTCGCACTGTTTCTGTTTTTTTAAGGTATCTGATTTTGGTAGCGTGTTTTTTCTTATATATAACAATAGTTTGGTTTCTAAGTTATTCAACATTTGCAAATTTTCTGGAATTATCACAAAGGACATAAGGTGAAAGTTAAGAACGCTCACATTCAATTTCTTTCAACATGTGTAGTTTGTGGTCTTCACTGAAAATACTATTATAGTTAGTAGTTCGTTATAAATTAACGGACCCTAAGTCGATTGCTTTTGTTTCTTGTCTTGTGCGAGCTTTCCCGCTTATCGAGTTTTTTGACCTTTTGTAGTCTTTTTGTCTTTGTGGATTCAGTATATTTCCATACCATAAAACGAAATTAGCCCTCTTGTGATTATGTAATTTTACATTGTGTAATTTTAATATACTAACGTTTTTTTTTTTTAAAAAACGTAGGAAATTGTTAATGCAAGGTTTAAGGATTTGTAACACGGCGGAGTCAAAGTATACATCTAAACTAACATGAGGAGATGAGTTAACGAAGTTGGGAGGTAAGGCGATGTGAGAAATTAGCACTAAAACCTAAAGGGATGAGGTGGGCTAAACAGCCTAAACCTGTAACATAAAGGATTGAACGGACTAATGGATATGAATTTTTAAGGAATTTACTTTGAGAAATTGAAAATTCTTACACGCTGTAAGGTTTGAAAATATTAAGATTTTTATTTTTGACTATTTAAAAATTTATTTTTTGGTTTCATATTTTATGAAATGACTAAAAAGTTAAATAAAGATGAAGTTTAATTTACCTTTTGATGATATATTTGTTTTTACTCATATTTTTTTTATCAATTTCATGAGTTTTACAACAAAAAAACTTATTTTTATATGGTTAAAGTGAAAGATCGTAATATTTTTAAAGTTTAAAATATAAGTAGTAATAAAATCAAATCTCACAACATAAGAGCTAAATATAATCTATCAAATTAAAAAAAAAAATAAAAAAAATAACAAGTACTGTTGTGCGCCGACCTACGAGAAGAAGCTTCTTAACCTTAATTTATTATGTTTGACACAGCATTAAAATTAGAGTAGAATAAAAATGAGTGATGAAGTCAGAAGCGGTCTCCCTCTTCCCATGGGGGATTTCCCACATGATGTGGCCTGTGGGAACCAAAATCATCCCGTGAACTAACGGCCATTTCAAAACTCACACCACTCACGAACCAACCAACAATTAATGTACCGAAACCCATTTTAATCTAAACTGTATGTATGTAATAATGTATGTACGTACACCTATAAATTAACCCTTTTTGTGGAAAACGAGATTTCCTCCTCCTGTTAATATTTGTACTGGTTTTCGTATATCAGTTTCTAGTTATTACCCCCCCAGGGATCTTTCATTACATTAGTCAACATTCCTCCCTCCAATTACAATTAGGCCCCTTCAATATTATATTCTTTTACCCTATTTAACTTTTTGTATTTACCCTGATGTGAGGGATGTGATGAAGCAAATATCTACCGTCACATTTAAAATAAACTACTCTCGACATTTTCAACTAAAGGTAAGTCTCTAAAATGAATTTCGAAATTATTTTTAGATAAACATTTTGATATTTAAATTAATTTTTAAAGTTATGCGATAGTTGAAAGTTCAACATCATAGAACGTGTTATGAAATGACTCTGGAGTTAATTATATTTGTTATTTACGAAATTTTTCAAGAATTCAAAGAAGTCCTCAAAGTTACAAATGAAACTTTTAACTCATATTGTTCATGGTTACGGACATAAATCCAAAACCCTTTTGGATCTAACTAAGTGGATTGAGATTCAGTACTCAACAATTTATGGTTCAGTCAGTCATGACTTAGTTTTCAGTGAAGTATTCAATGCGGAACAATGACTTTAGTGACGGTTAATATTGATCACAATATCAACTAAACAGAATTAGTAATGTTTGGTAAGATACTGAATGATTGATGCTTACTACAGTTTATTTAATAAGGCACTGAATATTTAGAGTGATTAATTGCGATTGACCCACATTATTAATTTTTATTATTAATGACTTTTACACGTTTCTTATACGTCATTGGGATTGGCATGAATGATAATCCAGAAGATGCCTGCATGCTTTGGCTGGCAATAGTTAATTAAGGATTAAGCCGGTGTCATATGGCTCGGCTTAGACTCGGACTCAGCCAATGGCCCATCGAATCGTCAATCCATCCATGCATACATCGTGGAAGACAGCATGGGATCGTTTTAGCACCAAGTTGCAGCCTGCACGCCACTCTCTCAGCGGCTTAATTCAAAATTACAGATTTGTTAATCATGTTTGGCATCTCCTTTTTTATAAGTTTCTTCCTCCCAATTTGATAATCATAGTTAATTGACTACATACAGCTGATCGATTGAACTTATTTTGATTTATTTGTTTTTTTAAAAATAAAAATCTATTTTTTTCTGAATCTTTTGTTCAATTGCAAAAGATTACTGCAGTCTTTTCTGCAAAATTTGCATATAAAAATATAATATATTATTTTAAAATTTGTGACTTTTCAAAACATTTGAAAAATCTTATAGATTGTCTTTACTAATTGTATTTTACTTCAAAATCTTAAGTGATGTAGTTAATGTATAAAATATTTTTTTTCAAAATTTGAAAAAAAATGAAATTTCTCTTTTTGTCTCCTATTATGTCTATGAGCTGTCCTCATAATATATAAGTTGTCTCTGCTAATTGTATTTTATTGTAAAATTTTAAGTGATGTAACAGATGTATAACATATTTTCTCCAAAATTTGAAAACATTTAAGGAACACAAAAAAATTTGACTAACAATTAGACAAAAACATGTTTAATAGGATAAAAGTAGAGAATATGTTGTTGCACACCTTCTAATTAATTTGACTTTGGCCTATAAAAAGTTCAATAAATTTCGGAGCGTGTAAATTTTTACCATTTTAAAAAATAATTTTGTCCATTTTTTTTAAAAAAAATTTATCACATAATTCTTATTTTAAAATATATAAATTTATTCATGCACGACACAAATAATATTTTGACACTCATATTAGCTAGAAAAAATTATTGGTTTTCTCGAAGCCTCCAGGCTCCAACCACACATTTACTAGTCTAGTGGTAGAAGTAAATAAATGAACAAATAAAATAATTTAGGTGGGGTCTTGTAATTTGCGAGCTCCTAGGAAATTGTCAAAGTTTGGCAGATTTTGAACTTATTGACGAGATTGGCGGTCATCAGAATATTACTATTAAATTGTCGTCATCCATTTCATGATGATGGTGTACTGTGCACAACTCTGGTTTTTTCCTTATTTTGGCCGAAAAGCCACTCTAAATTGCAACCCAAAAGTCAAAAGTACAGCGAAAAATTTGTGTCACAAAAGTCATCTCGCCTCCAAATATATGGCAAGCATCCATATTATGGAGGTTTAATAAGTGTTGTAGTAATGATTTTATCTGCAAAATAGTATACTTTTGTGAACCTATTGTTCTCAGTATATCTAAAAAATGAATCCCATCATTCCTCGTGATTCTTATGGCAAAGGAATCCTTTACATTATTTTTTTGTCAACCTCGTGTTCCTTACCCAGAAAAAAGAACAAAAAAAGAAAACCATTGTCAAATATTGGCCTCACAATTTCACATGCCAAGCGATGTTAGCATACGCTGTATCTATGGCATACTGGGTTTCAGATTCCCATCCATCTATAATTGATGTGGTTTTCAACACCAGTGGTTTCTTTTCCTTACCAATTCGGCAATATACACGTCACATTGCCAATGCTGCAGACCATTTGTCCCGTAGCTTAGCTATTCCAGAATTGACGAAGACTTGACTACAAAACCAAATAATACTTAATTTGCTTTACCAAGTCAACCTACAGAGATTGCAATACTGAGTTGGAAGAGGTCAAATTCCTGGCAGCAACATCTCAAGAAGTAGGAGTAGGTCTTGGGTGCATCTGAGTACTCTACTTCTATAGTAATTAACCTTTCTTAATGGTTCGCTAACTGAAAATGTCTCATATGCGCATGACTTTCTGAGGGAGAATGGGTACTGTAATCATACGTATGATTCATGAAAGACCAGAAAAGCATGAACATAAAGGGTGCTGTGATCAGTCATTCCGTTATTTTTATCCCTCAAGCAGTGCCTTTTGAATTTCAAGACAACTAAGGAAACTACGAAAAATTGGCAGCACATGAACGGAACAAGTGAAGACAACTTTGTATGGAAAACGAGTGGCATGTGACCCATGCATGCATTCACTATATAATTATATACTTCAATCAAAAACCTAAACATGTAAGCATATTAACAGCGCCCCCTCAACCACCACAAGCAGACAACAAAAGATTAAGGAGCTGAGACTCAGAGGAGGGTCCAGGGGGGCGATTACATGTTTTTCTCAGCAATCAGAATGGGCGGTGGCAGGGCAGGGTGAGCCGCCGAGGAAGAGGGTGGGAGCGAGCCTTCCCATTCATACTACAATGACCCTACCAATCTCAACCTTTCGTATTCCACTTGTGTATAAACATTTCTTAAGAAACGATAATGGCCCTACAAATGTCAACCAGCATACACCACTTGCATATAAAGATTTTTTAAGGAACAACGTACCATAAATCATGTGAAGACAGAAAATAGGAGATTTCCTTAGTCTCCTGCGACTCCCATCCTATATCAAACAGTCTCTTTATTTATTGTTTGTGATGACACAATGGTTGACATTTCTAACGGTTGTTGACTTAAATGGCTCATGATGTCCACTTTGGAGGCAATTCCCATTAACGTGGCTTGTCAAACCACTCAGGTCACCACTACTGTGGGCCTGGGGCTGGCTTGTCCAAAACTCCATCCAATCTTATCTCAATCCTCATTGTATATTCAATATTTACCTATCCTAATAGAGGGTGTTTCCCCAATCAACTTTCGAAATGTTCAAAAAAACAAGAAATATTAGATGGGTAGAATGATAATTGTTTAGTAGTTTATATTATGTAGATATCACATCAATGAAAAAATCTTGGTGCGGGTACCATCAATCTTCTTTCTTTTATCATATGGATGAATTATGAAATAATCAAGCAGATAAGTTGCTGTCTATCATCAGTCTTCTTCATCATATGGATGAGTTATGAATTAATCAAGAGGATTAGTTGAATGACAGCGATAATATTCCCCGTAGTGGGGTTTTATAGTAACGTGGATATCATTACCAATCTGCACTAGCAGCAATTCACGAATTTGTTCTGAACGTTGACTTGGACTTCTGCAGAATAACTTCAGTGTTTGTTGGTACTAGGAAGTGCAATTATTCCGATTGACTCGTGAATGTATGGGCACATAGACCTTGCCACTAGAAATAATTGCCTACGATTCCACAAGTATCAGAGGGAATGATAGCGGCAGTCTACAGTGGACAACACAAATTTCTCCCCTCTGCATACGCCCCCCGTAACCCTACGATAACCGGCAAAAGGCTCGATGTCATACCTTCTAAGAGTCAACAATACTTTGCGACTACTCCAAACCAAAAGTAAGATGCCGAGAGTTCGAGCAAGAAAACAGCAGATATAATACATGAAAAAGCCAACGTTAGGAGAAGAAAAACTTCAGATGGGTCCAAGAAGCAACTTAGATTAAAAAGAAATTATGCATTTCATTGCCTTAACAATTGGTTCCAACTTTAATGCGATAACCGGACAACCAGATCATAAAAGAACATAAACGGATAGATACTTGCCAACTCCTGCTTCATACTTTAAGCACTCTTCTTTATAGTTGAAGAATTGATGATATCAACGAACTCGGGCTGATAAGAAAATGAACATTCAGAGTAGTGTTAGTATCACATAACTAAATGATTACCACGACAGAATGACTCTCCACGCATATAATCTACAAACCTTGAGGGAAGCTCCACCAACCAAAAATCCATCAACATCAGCCTGTGAAGCCAGTTCTTTGCAGTTTGCCCCATTCACAGAACCTGCATTTATGATAAGTATTATTAGGAAATAGCCAACAAAGGGAAGGTGCTCAATTTACCAGGTATCCATTCTGGTCCAAATACACTCAGTTTGTCAAATATAACACAGCCAAAAAGGAAAGAAAAAGGGAAAAATAAGATAGATATACAGGGAAAATAGAATAGCCGTTATGGTTATCAAGGATTTATGCCTTAGTCCCAACATATGGTTTCAGAGGTTTACAAAGTTCTAATTGAAAACAAAGGCTTTCCTCAGGGCTAGGAATTGACAAAAAATGTTTCAGGAATCAAAATCCAACAGCTATGATTCACATGTCAGAAATTAAGCAGGAAGGACTATATGATCTTTAAACTACCATTTTCTTCAAAACCCAACCATGGTCCCATTTGAACACTTTACCAAGTGAGAGCTGAGATGACAGAGGAAACTTGAAGGATGCAAGAAGGGGTTGCTGAAGCAAGTACAGAGAGAAGAAAGGTAATTTGCAAATATGCAGAGGGCCTAACTTACAAGCTTGAAGCCCATTGTTCTTTTATAAACATGATGCCTTTTTCTAGGTATAGCTACCCAGTAACATATATTTGCAATGGGACAATAAAAAACGCGAAACATAGAAAGCAGAGTGCCTACCTCCATATATAATCCTCATTGATGCTGCAACTTCTGCACCAACGTTTTTATGCAGCCATTTCCTCAGTTCAGAATGAACCTGGAAAACATATGCACATCCATTTTGAATAACATTAAAATTTACATGAAACACAAAACAAAAAGGCAACTGAAAAACAACTTACTTATGAATTATAAATGGAATTCCTGAAATTTTACTTTAAGCATGAAAGGGATTACAACAATTAGAATAATACATCAAACAACCTTGAAGCACTTCCAATCAAATCATAAACAGGGAAGAATGGACCAACATTTATCACTGTAAATATAAGATGATTATGGCCAAGGAATACTGTTTACAACACATCACAAATTCTTGGGTTTTTTGAGGGAATACATACTTCTTCAGCTTGAGCTGGAGTAGCAACTTTTCCAGTACCAATGGCCCAAACTGGTTCATAAGCCAAGACAATGTTGGACCAATATGAAACTTTTTCTGCAACAGAATCATCATTAATTTATCATTAGTCCTCCACAAAAAAACCAGAAAAGGAAGGAAAAAAAGACAGAATATATTTAGTGCAAAGGTGACTGCAATGCCTACAGAATACTGCAAACCAAAAAGTTCCATCCTTTCTAAGTTTTGTAGCGACTACGAAAGAAGACAAACATCTATAAGTTACATGCAATACTTTACATGAACCAAATCCAACTGCACCATCTTCAAAACCAATTTCCTATCGATCAAAGCTAATTCTGAAAAAAATAATATTTTCTCTCAAGTAAAGAAGCAATCATTTTTTCACCAGGAATAACTTCAAATTAATTTATCTTCTCTCAAAATTAAAGTTGAACAAGTATTCACCTGCAATAGCTTTTGTTTGTGCAGCAACTACAGCCATTGTAGATCCAGCTTCTCGCTGCTCAAGAGTCTCACCAACACAAGCAATCACTTTCAAGCCTTGAGAAAGGGCATAAGCAACTTTATCACCAACAAACTGCATTAAAACCAATATATACCATCTCAGTGGCTCGTAGATCAAATATTAAGAAGCCCACGATTGTTATAGAAGTAGGGTCACGCATCAACATGACAAATTTACCTCATTTGTTTCATTTAGCAGAAGTCTTCTCTCAGAGTGTCCAAGAATGACCCAGGGAATGCCCAAATTCACTAGCATCTCAGCACTGCATTGGTGTGATATTAAGTTAATCATAGCAACCAAACAAATGTGTCAAGGAAACTGAAATAAAATACCACATTACCACCTGATGCATGTATACTTAAAGAACTCAACTTTTTATCAAAAGCAAAGCAACTAGTAGGAGAAACTGTAATGTGATGATAGATATTTAAACGGAAAATCCATCAAAAGGAGATATGGCAATTTAAAAATTTTAGACCGCATCATTATAAAATCCTCCAAGGAATAGTAGTCAGAAGAACATTAAATTTAGTGAACTCATGCACAAAAAAAATGCTCCTCAAGATGCGCCTGACTCAAAGATGTGACATTGTAAAACCACATAAGAAAAAGGTAAATCACCGCCAAAGATTCAGCAAAATGCAAACATACCTTCCATCACCAGAATGGAAACACGATAACAAAAATCTAGCATCAAATTGAAATCGTGGACAAGCATAATTTACAAACCTCTATTTGAACAACCACTATAAACATCAAGGCAGAGTATAACAACGAAACTACAGGATCCTGCCAAACATACCTAATCTCACCAGTGAAAGCACCTCCCCTCCGGACCCAACAGTTTTGAGCAGCAATAGCAAAATCAGACCGTAATAAGCTTTTAACCAAAGAAAGAAACACGAATGGAGGACTAACAACAACCTCTGCAAGAAAGCATAAAAAAGTCTAAAAAACTGAAGCCCGGCATAAACCATAACAATAATGATAAAAGAAACATCAGAACTGTGAAATCCCTTTGTTACCAATGCTGAAATTAAAGCATATATAATTGTAAAAAGACGTGTTCTTTTTCCAAATCTAATTGCTGAAATTTGCACTTGCCCACATCGTCTTCTGAAGGAACTTCAGCTTGGTTCAAAACAGTGACAATCTTCTTGACCTCATCACTCGTACCATTCTGTCAAAACAACATGGAAATTAGTGATCACTCACTTGATCACATCCCACGAACTTTCATAATCAAAACGCAAGCTTTAATCTTCCTGTAAAAGTACAGTACGAGCTAAAATAGCACTTCTTTAAACATAAAGAACAATAATAAGCAATTAATTACGTACGCATTTCCAGTTGCCACCGATGAAGAATTTTCTTCCCATCTTCTTCTGTTCCCCTTTTTCCCGGTGGTGCGGATATCGCCGTCGATGATTTAGTACGGATGGAGAGAGCTTTCTGATACCATGGGATAGGATCCTCCGACTATATTCCGGAAAATTTATAGCTTTCTCCCCCAGTTTTAGAATGTTTACAATTTGGCCCTGGATTTTTCATTTTGTTTCCAAAGTTGGGTGTATGGCTATCTTATTTTGTATCTTAATACCCTCAAAAATAAATATATGTTTTTTTTTGAAAATGTAAAAATATGAAATGAGATAGCAATTCATATGGCCCCAAATCTTTGCTCATAATTCAATGTTTGTCACAAGAAATAAAAATTTAATGAAGCCAAGTAAATGTAAGAAGATTACTTCATTATTCAAAACCACAAATTATAGAAAAATTACTATGTAAAATAATTTTGTGTGGGGCAAGAAAACTTATTCTCCTTCAATTCTAAAATATTTTTGCAAAAAATAATAATAGTCATAGTAAGAAATGTGCAGTAATGAATTTTATGTAAACAGCAAATTCTTATTATTTTGTATTTTGTAAGAAGTGGGATGATTGAATTTTGTCTTTTTATATTTTTTATATTTATTCTTATAATTTGTTACTATAAAAAATCACTAAAAGTATTATTACTCTTTTGAAAATGATTGCAAGTGCCAATCGCCTCAACTGCTCGTATTTTTGTTACATTAGAAGAAGGGTTCTGATTTCCATGAAGCTAATTTGAATAGCACCAATGTCAATACACAAATGGAATACCCCCACAATCATGGGTTGAACCTTGAATTTTCTGCTACATGATCCTGGAACAACAATGTATCTTATTGTACTGGAGAGATCAGTTGACTGCCATTTGAGTGTTCCTGGAATCTGTTAATCTCTGGCTTCATGCAGCATATCAAAAGCGATTAAGGGTTGTAAACCAGACTTTATCATGTGATTGCAAACAAATTCAGCATCTTTCAGCTTTCCATCCTTGCAAAGAACTTGAATCGTCATATTATAACTCGCCGCATTTGGAACCATCCCATTTTCACACATTTGCTTTAGCAGCATCAGGGCTTTATAAGAGTTACCCTCTTTGCAATATCCATTGATCATTGTATTGTATATGACATGATTTGGCTCTAAATTGCTCTCAAACATTGATTTGAATACCTTGAAAGCTTCCATCATGTTACCTTGAGAACACCAACCATGTATCAAGACACCAAAGGTGCAAACATCTGCAGCCAAACCAGCATTCTTCATTCCACGAAACACTTCGATTGCTTTCTCCATATCGTTGGATCTAGCAAAGGCATCAATAAGGATTGTATACGTCACCTTGGAGGGAGAAAAGCCTCTCCTCTCCATCTCTTGGACTAAATTACGAACACGAGACATATTTCCAATTTTAGAGAAACCTGAAATTAAGGTGTTATAGGTAATCAGCGATGGAGTTATGCCAAAAGACTTGATCTGATTGAACAAGCTAAACGCTTTATCAACCCTCCCAGCACTACAATACCCGTTAATGAGAGTGTTATATGTGATCAAATTCGGGATCAAACCAAAGCCTTTCATCTGATCAACCAATTTCTCCGCCTCCAACACCCTCGCATGTAAACACAAGCCCCTAATTAAAGTGTTATAAGTGACGACATTACACGTTACTCCTCTCTCACGCATCTCATCAAACAGTTCAAATGCTCTGAAAATTCTGCCATCATTACACTCCCCGTGGATCAGAGAGTTGTACGTGTGCAAGTCAGGCAGTGCACCATCACTCTTCATCTTTTCATACAAGTTAAATCCATCTTTCTTTAGGCCTTTCTTGAAGAATCCATTAACCAAAGCAGTGTAAGTATACTGATTAGCCGCCAAACCAGATTCCTCCATCTGACGTAACAACTCTTGTGCTTTATCAATATCACCATTTTTGCAATATCCATCAATCAAGCTAGTATATATCACCACGTTTGGACGCCAACCCATTTTTTCCATACGTCCCAGAACCTCAAAAGCTCTCTCCATGTCACCATTCTCACAACAACCTTTTATCACTATCCCAAAACTATACACATCCAATACAACTTTTCCTTTCATTTCATCGAATAGACTCCAAGCCCTGTCAAAAGTTCCCCCCTTTATAAGAAAATTCAGCACATTATTGAAGGTATTTGGTGTGGGTTTAAGGCATTTATTGACCATTTCATCAAGAAAGAAAAGGGCGTTTTCGGGTGATTGATATTGCACATAGGCATTGACGATGGTTTCATACAAAAGAGGGTAAGAACTGAGTTGGGATTGAGCTGTTAAATGGGAAATAAGAGAGGAGAGGGTGAAAGAAGTGGAATTAATGCGGGAAGATAAGAGCTTTAGGACTAAAGACTGAGCTTGATAGAGCTTCCGGGAAGAGAGGAGTTGGTGAAGGATGATGGATATGGAGTGATGAGTGTGTTGGAGTCCCTGTAGAGTGGCTGTGTTGAAGAGGGAGAGGGCTTTGAGTGGCGGCAATTTCAGAATCTGGGAGAGGATAGTTATGGCTTCTCTTTGGGAGTGTGTCATGGCGATGGGATTATTCTTTCTGGACGAATTCCTCCTATCCGTTCCATTGATGCAGGAGCTCGGAACTCCTGTGAGAAGCTACTGTTTCTTCCAGTTGATTTGATTTGAAACGGCTAAAACTCAAAAGAGGAGGTGATTATTAACTCATTGAAAATGGAAAGCAAAAATATCAGCAATTGATGCTAATACGTGTGTATTGATTGCTTTTCATTTGTGCGATTCTCGAAATTGCAATTACGAACGTAAAAATCTTCTAAAAGATGTAAAATTACTATTTGAAATATCAAATCATTCCAGTATTTTACTTGAAATTTTCAGTATCTCATAAATTTTATTAATTTCATAACTATAGATATTTTTTTTTATAATTTAAAAATAATGTTCACCTTGTGTTTCATTATTTTTTTTTTTTTAAAAAGTGATTTAATTTTGGTTTCAATTTGAAAATTGTTTTAGATAGTTAGAAAATAAATTACCATTGGAGTACAAAACTATACCAAAGCCAAACTGTAATTATCTTAACAAAATGGAAAATACAACTCTTTATCCCCCAAATTTTGGAAAAAAATAAAATTAAAGGCTGTACTAGTAGTTTTTTATTTGACCGGTTTCACCGCCACAAAGTTAAAGTCGGCTTATTAAACGACACCGTTCGATTCGTCTTCCTCTCCTATTATTATCCTTTTGGCTCCTCTATTTACTTCTCTTTCTCTTCCTCTGCCCGTTCGTAATTGGACTCCGATCGAGCTTTATTGCACCTTCAGGTACGGCTTCCAAAGCCCTAATTTTTTTGTTTTTTTCCTATTTCAATTCAGTCACCAATACCAAATCCAAGCTCAATTTGTTATTTTAGAAGAGGCGAACCCTAGTTTCATTCTGCGGAAATTTTTTTAGGCTTTTTCTTTCGCGATTGCAATAAGATCAAATCAAGATGCCAGCGACGGCGGGAAGGGTTCGCATGCCGGCGAACAACCGGGTGCACAGCAGCGCTGCCCTTCAGACTCACGGTATATGGCAGAGCGCTATTGGGTACGATCCTTACGCGCCGACTAATAAAGATGATAGTAAGAAATCGTCGACCCTTAAAGCTTCCACTTCTGCTGAGCCTGAAGCCGAAAATGCTTACGCAAGCTTCCAGGGCTTGCTGGCTTTAGCCAAGATTACGAATTCGAATTCTGATGAGGCCCGAGGGGCGTGTAAGAGGTGCGGGAGGGTTGGCCATTTGTATATTCAGTGCAGGAATTTTTTGAGTGTTAAGGATGATGCGACGAAGGCTGGGAAAGATGACGATTTAATTCAGGAGGTGCTGTTGGAGAAGTTGAAGGGGGAGAAGGTGAAAAAAGGGTTATTGGAGAATGGGGAGAGTAGTGAGGATGAGGAGGAAGAGGATAGTGAGAGTTCAGATTCAGATTATGATTCGGAGATGGAGAGGATTATCGCGGGAAGAGCAAAGAAGGCTGGCGGAAAAGTGAAGGTCAAGTCAAGGAGGAAGGAGGATAGTGAGGATGAGGGTGATAGGAGGGAGAAGAGGGGCAGGTCTAAGAAGAGGAGGAGCGGGAAGAGAGATAACAGTGATTCAGAGGATGAGGGAGGGAGGAGGAAGAGGAGGAAGGAGAAGCGGAGAAGGAGGGATGACGATGAATCTTCTGATGAGGAAGAAGAGAGGAGGAGGAGGAAAAGGAAGAGTAGGAAGGAGAGGAGACGGAGGAGGAGTCATAGGCATTCATCTGATGATTCATCAGAATCTTCTTCTGAGGATTCTGGTGATAGGCGACACAAGAGGAGGAGCAGGAGGACTGCTTCAACATCTGATTCTGATGCCAGTGGTTCTGATGATCCTCGGGTTGGCAGGGACAAGAAGAGGTCTGAGAAGAAGAGCAGGAAGGGCCGCCATGAAGATGAGGACTAGTTGATTTGTGGAAGGTGACATGTTGTCCACTGAATAATTGCTAAGTGCATTGATGATTGTATGCAATTTGTGTTTGGAGTCCTTTTCTATTGTTATGCCTTGATTTGTTGTTAAATTATGTCAGGGACTTATTCTAGTTGCACTGAAATTTTGTTGGCCGGTCTAGTTGTGTTCGCGCGTGCTGCCTTGCTCTGTTTATATTTGGTGCAAATGAAAAAAATATTGGTGCAGCACTTATTTTTATATAGTTGCATTGCCTTTTTATAATTTGACTTCATAATTGAATTACTCATCATAGAAAATTTCAGTTGTCTCAAAGTTGCTGTTTTTGTGTCTGGTAATTAGATCTCCTTCATTTCCAATACCATTATTGATGCATCTCATTCCAAACGATTGATTCTACTTAGGAAGCTTTGGTTGTGTGGCCCTTTTCGAGATGCTTTAGCTTTGTGATTTGACTTTTCTCATTGCAAATGACTTGGGATTTTGCCAAAAGAGTGGACCATGGTTGAGATTATAAACATGGACTTCGAGATAGGGAGGGACTTGCATAATTTGAGCTGTGCACTGAGAACTGAATCTGATGTTTAGCATCTTCTTGCTCTTGTCGAATTTTTGGTAATGGGATTGTGATTATTATGAGTTCGAAAGTGGAACCTGTAGGATTCAAAGACTTATAGCGTTGTGTGGTTTTAGTCCAGCCTTTTTGCTTAGAATGCAACTGCTACCTCTGTGCAACAGCTAATTTCAGTATATTAGTTGTTTTTATTCATATTGTCTGCGGTTGTCAACTAAAATCTTTTTAGGATTTAGGCCGTGGTTTCTCTATTTGACGGATGATGATTTTACTTCTAGAATGATTGAAGATCTCCCTTAATAAAAAAGATGAGGATGAGGAAGTGGCTAACTTGCTGCCCTTTTTATGATGAAGACTAGTGTTTATGAGGTTCTTGATTGGTATTATTTGCATTAAGCACAAAGCATTATTTAACAAATAAAAAAAAAAAAAAAAAAAAAGACAGTTACAGTTAGTTAATAAGAATCTATAAGTGTCTGGGGTAGGTATAGTTTTAGCTTTTTTTTTCGCTTTCTTTGGGAAAAAAAAAGGAAATAATAATATAATTATTATATTATTGAGTAAACTTTGCGCATAATACTCGTGGATTCTAATTACATTTTCTTGCAAATGTATAAAGAATGGCTTCCTGCATATTGGAATAACACTTTCCACACCCCTCGTGTCCAGTCCACCCAGACCACCGGCTGTTACTGGACTGACTGCATGATGAACTGCATGTAGGCCTCAGAATGCCTACCCTTTATTTTTTTTTTTTTTTTCCTTCAACGAGCATCTTAAGTTCTCCCGTCCCATCTAGGAATAATGGACGAACGGTGAGATCACTGAACAACTTTGTTGAAACATTTGAAATCGGTCTTGTAGAAGTTATCATCATCTCATCTTTTGATTGGTGATGATGATAAATAATCTGGGATACGACTTGTCTACGTAGGTTTTTTTCTTTTTTTTTTTTTTTATAATATTTTTTTTTTTTTTTTTAACTTAAACTGATGAACTGAAGCTGATGATATAAATATATAACATATATTAATATAGATAAGTGTGAATAATATGAACATAATATAAATAAATAAATATGCAAGGAAAATGCTATATTCGGAATTATAGGCAACCAAGAATTATTAAGAGAGCAAGAGAGTAAATATATATATACATATAATAACATAACTTGATTATACTACTTTCTTATACTTTATCATCATCTTCATCATCTCTATATAGGCTTAATGGGGGGGTTGATGATTGATGATTGATGATTGATTGATTTATTTTGATTTTGACGAATGCTGTGATGATTTAATGAAATTGATTACCCCATTACCCACTAATCCCCTCATATAAAATATAATAAATAATAATAATAAATAAATTTTAATATTAATTAATTAATTAATACTAATTAATTAATTTATTATTAACTTATTATTATTAAGTAATAATAAATTAATTAATCAAGATTAATTTAATTAATTATTTATTTACTTAATAATATTAATTAATTAATTAATCTCATTTTATTAATATTAATTATTATAATTAATGTATAATTAATTTATAAATAATTAATTGATAATATTAATTAATTACTAATTATTACTAACTAATTAAATAACTAATACTAATTAATTAATTCAATTAATATTAATTAATTACTTAAGATTAATTTAATTAATAATATTTTTATTAATAATTAATTAATTTAATATTATAATAAAAAATTAACTAATACTAATTAATTAATTAATATTAATTATTATAATTAATATAAATTAATTTATTATTAACATATTATTATTAAGTAATAATAAATTAACTAATTAAGATTAATTTAATTAATTATTAATGTTAATTAATTTTTTAATTAATAATTAATTAATCTCATTTAGTAATATTAATTATTATAATTAATGTTAATTAATTTTTTAATTAATAATTAATTAATCTCATTTAGTAATATTAATTATTATAATTAATATTAATTAATTAATTACTTAAGATTAATTTAATCAATAATATTTTTATTAATAATTAATTAATTTAATATTATAATAAATAATTAACTAATAATAATTAATTAATTAATACTAATTATTACAATTAATTTATAATCATTTCCATTCCCAAGCACAAATCAACCACTATTATTAGTAATTATTCCCATTCCCCAGCGCAAACCAACCAGCAGAATTATAATGAAAGACCCCACTATCATTCCCCACTACTATCATTTCCATTACCTTTCCCATTCCCCCACGTGAGCCAGGCGCCCCCTAAATTTAAAAGAAATTCTGCTCATCTGAATTCCCTTTGCATATTGGATACTGGTCCCCTGGTTTAAGCTCCTAACTTTAGCTGTTGTCTTTGTTTTCTCAATCACATAATGATTTAAATCTACAATGAACATTGCATTTGACTCTGCACAAAGGTCATAAGAATCAGTTCATAAATGTTCGCTCTTTAACAAGCTGCAGAAGCTTCTTCGCTGCGTGATCAATCCCTTGATCACCTTTCTGCTGTATTGTGTTACTCATCTCTTTAACTTTCCTTCTCACTTCTTTTCCCTTTTCTTCCACAACCACTTCTCTGGCCACCCTCGCAATCTCTTCCTTTCTGAACTTTCCATTTTCCCTTGGAACTTCAATCCCAGCACCAATTTCTACAACCAATCTTCCATTTAGGGGTTGATCAAGTTGCATTGGCATGGCTATGATTGGAACACCAAACGCTATGCTCTCTAGTGTTGAACTCCAACCACAATGGCTCACAAAACCTCCAATGCTTGGATGGCGCAGTATTTTCACTTGTGGCCCCCATCCTTCAATCACCAGACCTCTTTCTGCAACCCTTTCTTGAAATCCTTCCGGTAATACTTCATGCAAGCTAGTAATATTTGCAGTTCCATGAAACCTAACCACCCATATGAAGCTCAACATGCTTAGTTCCAATCCGTAAGCAATCTCTTCAATCTCTTCCTTGGAGAGAAAATATTCACTCCCAAACGAGACAAAAACAGAAGATGAAGGTTTCCTCAGGCTCAACCACTCCATGACTACTGGGTCACTAGATTTGCTTTCAGGTTCTTGAACAAGAGGACCTACAGGAATCACCTCTTTTATAATTAATTTAGAGAGGTAATCAATGTGTTTCTGCTCAATCTCATTCAGGGTCTTAATAAGTACAAAATTAGAAGAATTGGCGATGCATTGGGTGAATCTTTCCTCGTTTGAGAGTCCGTTTGATACATCAGACATGAACTGAGTAAATTTTTGAGAGACAGTTTTGGGGAAATTTAGTTCGGGGATAGGATAATGCAAATCAGGATATTGAGCACAGTGGATTAGGAAGGCACAAGTAGCCGCAGAACAAGATAGGAGAAGCACGGCTGGGATGCTGATCTTTTCTTGAGCCACCACTGCTGCCCAAGGTTGTAAGAAATCATATATTACAAGGTCTGGCTTAAGTTCCCTGAGAATGTCAGAGAAACTATCTTTTGCCTCATCAAACGCAGTTTTGAGAACTGGCATGAGATGAGGTGGGAGATTCTTGGTGGAGTGATGATCAGGAGGGAGTTCTGACGTTGAAGGAAGGTGAAGATCTATGAATTGGATCAAATCCGAATGATTCCTTTCTCTAAAGGGACTTAAATTAACAGGTGTGGAACATATGTATACCTGGAAATTTTTGACGACGAGTCTTTTGGCAAGCTCCAAGAAAGGTGATACATGACCGTGTGCTAACCATGGCAGCATCAAGATTCGGCAAGGATGATGTTTGGAATCCATGACCAACAGCCGAGTTTCCCTTCACAAGTTCAATTTATTTACGGATTTTCTTAGCTGAGCTCAGAATTTACAAGGTAGGAAGGAGCTTATAATTTGACCTTTTACCTCCTGATGCAACTTCTAGGTAGTAGCACCATTGGAGTGACTGGTATCCTTGCAGATACATTAAGAAAATGGCATGATAGTATGTCAAGCCGGCCCGTTTCGGCTGTGGTGCAAGTTGGAACCGAAGATTCCTGTTTT
Source organism: Gynochthodes officinalis (assembly GCA_020080225.1). Taxonomy (NCBI): domain Eukaryota; kingdom Viridiplantae; phylum Streptophyta; class Magnoliopsida; order Gentianales; family Rubiaceae; genus Gynochthodes; species Gynochthodes officinalis. Next base: position 21,299,260 of record CM034618.1, read on the forward strand.
ATTCTCCCCTTGTACAAAGCTGGCGGTGACTCCTACATATATTTTATTCAAGAGCAACTCTTTTAGACGTATCATCTGCTTCCAATATTGCGCAGCTGAGCACGACTCTTTGGTTTACGTGTGATGGTACACTCTGTACACAAATGCAAAGGAAGTCAGAACTATGAGGGTACCAAAGAAGAATAACTCTCAGAAAGTTTTCATACTGGCTGTCCTTTGTCCTTTGTTTATGCAGATGATGAAGCTTAACCCATTGTGTAGGACTTAAGATAACATAGGGAAGGACATTGCATAAATTTAATACAGATAAAAAAGTGAAGCCCTCAATTAATTCTCCCGAGAATCTATTAGTTTACATATTTTTCATTAAGTTGGGAAGCCAAAGATTGATTGTTAAACGCATGAATAAAATATTTGTTACATATTCCCAGAATCAAAGGCTTTAAAATGACTCCTTTTTTTGAACTTTTTATTTATTTGTTTGTTTATTTTCTTCTGTAGTAGCCTATTTCTTTACTTGTTTCTCCCTTAAGTTGAGAATAACAGAAAGAGAGACTATATATTAAAAATATGAATAAACTGTAGTTTAGATATGTCAAAACTTATTTTTATATATTTTTTAAGTATTTTTATTGTTTTCAATAATAATTATCTTTTAATATATATATATATATATATGATTTAAAATATAACAAAATTTTTTATATTTTTCATTTTCTCAACATTTCATAATAAACTATTTATTTTTCTCCCCAAAAATCAACGGTTGTCGTAGGACGCTCAAATGGTCCAATTAACCCAAAGGCCCCAAACTCGCAAGTCCCAAAAAAGATACAGTAATATACTACGAAAAGATTTGATGATTGACGTTAAAAGCATACATCCACGTGGCCTCAATTTTTGGATTCTGTGATTAACATATGTTACATATCCAATTCTCAGTGCTTGAAATTCTATCAAGAACGAGTCAAAGAGGAGCCCTGAGTGAGTGAAGGAGGTGACACTGTGACTGTGTGTGTGTGTTTGTGTGAGGCTGAGTAAGGAAAAGAAGAAGAGGAAGGTGATGCCGGGGACGAGATTTTCTGGGTCATTGAGTTCACCAAAGGTGGACCTGATCATCGACTTGGGCAACCCATTTCTCAACCTCACTGTTGATGGTTTCTTGAAAATCGGCTCTGTAATGCACCCTTGTCTTTTAACAACTCAATTTCTGACTGGGATCCATTTTCTTTCCATAAAGATTGAATTTTTATTTGCAGGATGGATAAAGTTTTCTTGCTGTTTAATGGTTTTTTTTTTTTTTTGGGTCAAATTCGTTTTAGGTTGCTGCGGCCAAAGCAGCTGCAGAGGAAGCGTATTACATTGTCAAACGAGGTTGCCATTGCATTAGTAGCTGAAATGAATAATTAGGATTATTTTACTTTAAAGCATGCACTTTAAAATCGAAAATAAGGACAAATTGGAATTCTTCTGACATAATGGAAACTTAGTGTGGTTTTGCTGCTCATTTATTTAACAATGATAGATTGGAATGGTTGGATGGCTAGTGTTATTGTTTTACATGTCCAGTTCTATTTGGGATATTAAATATGTGGAGATGCTTTTACTTGGGTCTGTTTCTTCTAGCTAATTGTTTGTTGACATGGTTTGTTGCAGGGAGTATCTCGAATCACAAATTTGAGAACTCGGTGAGATTCTAATGTCATCGTATCACTTCAATGTATTGCTATTGTAATGTGTGCCTTCTATCATGATGAATGGATGCTGCTAAACTTCTGTGGATTTTTATGTTTGATGTTGAGTTCTGTTTAATGGTGCTGATCTATCTGGGTTTGTGGAGAAAATTTTGATAAGATTAAGATAGAAGAGTCGCAATTTATCATGTCTCTAATGCTGAGGGTAGAAAGCATTTGTGAGGTAGATAAGATGCAGATGAAGAAACCAATACAAGTTACCCACTGAAGATTTATGAATAATATGGAAAATATTAACTCAGACCTGATGAAAATTTTAAGTGAAATAGTATAGAAACAAAATTCTCTGCCTGCTTGGAAGATTGAAGGAAATGACAGCGGCCTTAATATGAAGGGTAAACTACTATGATCTACTTGATTAATTCCAGCATGCTGATTACTATGTTTGATGGGGTAAACTCTACATTGAACAGTTATTTTACATTGGGAGGTTCAAAGTGAAGAGAAGAACCGCATTATTCTACACTTTCCTACAGTGTTCTGGATTGTCAATATATCTGATTGATTGGCCTTTAAGATCACGCATGATGTTCTTATTTTAATATCAGAAGACGAGGGCATAAAACCAATATTTGGTGTAGCTCACTTTTTATCCTCCAAATTTAACAGTAACAGGTTGAATCATGCCATTAATAATTTTCTCTATTGTTGCAGCTAAAGAAAATGTGTAGAGAAGGTGCATATTGGGGTGAGTTTCTAGGGATTTTTCTACACTTTTGTTCCAGATAGGAGGTTACTTGGTGGATTATGGTTTTCATTTGATAATGACTATCAGTTCAAGTATTGTATTTATTTCACTTACAGGAACAGTGGCTGGAGTATATGTTGGAATGGAGTATGGTGTGGAGAGGGTTCGGGGTGTAAGAGATTGGGTAATATCTGAGACATTGTTTATATCTTGTCATCAGCTTTTCCCTTCATGTACTAATGTCAATGTATCTTCAGCCCTGTAAGATGTTACAATATTTCCCATCCAAACATGTGTTTTAGTTGAAATAGCTGAATGATATATTCCCATTTATATTTATGAATTTGAGATAAATATTTTCAAAGATGGCTCGCAGAAGATGCCTGTAGTACACTATGCTGAAACGTTATGTCAGTTGTTCCTTTCAGGACAAACTAGCAACATCTGATGGCTCAGACGAGCTACAGTTCTTCCCACTGAAGCCATTGTTGATTTTAGCACATTACTGCACACTGTTTATTTAACTTAAATCTTTGGTTGGAGCTGTAATCTCTATTAAACGTAATGTCATCAATAGTTACATGATTCGATTTGGCTGGATTTCATGGTCTCCGTCTTTTTGCTCTTGTGGTTTTCTATGTGCAATGGATTTGCCTTTTGCTTCCAGAACTCAACTAAATTTGCTGCCTGTTTCCTGTATTATATTGCAGAAGAATGCAATGATTGGGGGTGCATTGGCTGGAGCTCTTATATCTGCTGCTAGTAACCACAACAGAGACAAGGTTGTGCTGAATGCAATTACCGGTAGTGCTGTTGCAACCGCTGCAGAGTTCATCAATTACTTCACATGAAAGAGAGAACTTAATTCTTTCCACTTGTGATTTCCTTACAGATGTTGGTTCCACTTGTGATTTCCTTACACATGTTGGTTCCACCAGAAGTGTAGCATTAATCTTGTCGGAAATAAAAGCGTCCCCAGATGTTTCTTTAGGGATCAAACCAGGCTAGACCATTACTGAACTAGTGTTGTAATTGCAAAATGAGGTTTTCTAGTTCTAGATGTAGCAACATGAAGACCACCGGGAGAAGCCCACTTCAAATCATGTGATTTCACAATCGTACATTAGCTCTTGTGATTACCGTGTTCCAGAAAACTATATTGTCCTCACAAAATATAGGTCTTCCGTTATTAACAAAAACAAATTTTGATTATTTCGATTTTTTATTTGTACAAAGACAAAAACAAATTTTGATTATTCACAAAACTGAACAAAAAGGGGAAAAAAACTGTCGAATAAAACTATAGATATGCGACTGCCGTTCCAGAAAATACTTTGAACAGCCAGGATATCAACGCATAGCATCCAAATCACAATATTAGCCCAATTCGCCTGATTGGCCACGTTCTGGCTTACACCTCATGCTCAAGTAGGAAAAGAAAGGTCGGACCAAGCTCCACTTGTTTAGCGGTTTGACAGCTAGGAAGAACTAGCTTAAAAAATTCTTGTAATTAGGACGATTCTGTCAAAATTTCTACAGAATGGAGCTCGCACTGCAACTAGTAAACATCTACCATCGAGCAGAAGCAAGCACTCTGGCAATGTCTTCCCACAACCAACTTTAGGCAACATCAAGAACCACGGAGAGATTTGGCCGTGTAGAATGAATGTCTCTTAGCACAACTCATATCCATCAAATACTCGGGGCAAAAAGCGAATCAGGGGAGCGTAAGTAGATGAGCCACATCACTTAGGAAACTGCTCCATAAGTTTCAACAAGCTGTAGGTCTCAGAATCTGGCCTAGACCCTCCAAGAATCATCCTCTTCAGAAGATTTGGATCACGCAACTTTGCCCTAACATAGGCCTTTATCAATGTATTGTAAACGAATGTATACCTTGTATAGTTTGCTTTCTTTAATTCTTCTAATAATTTCTCAGCATTTTCTACATCAGCATGGTCTGCCAAAATTTCAATAATCGAAAAAGTGGTCTCTAGCCATGGAGTGGATCTTCTAACCTTTGTGCTTGCTAACATACCCATTCCCAATTCAAGGGTTTTGAGAGCTTCACTCCTAAGCCCTGCTTTTAAGCATCCAAGAGCTAGATGCCTAAAGGTGATAGCATTTGGTTTGCATCCATTTTTCTCCATTTCTTTATATAGACTGGTTGCTTTTGTGATCAACCCGTGTTTGCAATATACAGATATCAGTGAATTCAGCTGCTCTGTTGATTTCAATCCCTTTTTTGATTTCATTTCAAACCAAATCTCTTCAGCTCGACCTATATCTCCAAGTTTACCAAATGCTTCGACTACAAGGACAAAACTCTTAGACCTAATATTTGGCAGACCTTGAATGATGTTCCAAGTTCTTTGTAGCTCATTCCTCTTTCCCAATTGTCCATACAGTATAAGAAGAATGTCAAATGTTGACCAATTGTTTCCAGTTATGGATTTCTCAATAGATTCAACATAAGCCTCGCAAGCAGTGAACAACCTTGCGACAGCATGTGCAGTGGCTATTATGCAATAGGAAATCTCGTTTGGCTCAACTTCTGCTCGTTTCATATCACCAAACACTTTTACCAATCTTTCAATGTTGTGGTCATCAGCTTCCATCTTCAACAGAATATTATAGGTAGAAACATGTGGAACCACCTTGTCAGCTTTCATCTGGGTAAGGATTCTTGGGATGCTCTTTCTACGGCCAGGGAATGCATGGAGGATAATAAGGCGATTGAAGACCAAGTAAGATATAGGATGACCCAACTCCCTCATTTTCTTCATATAAGTGAGCGGGAGCCTTATTAATCCTTTCTCCAAGCACGCAAGAACAAAATTGTTGTAGAGCAGCTCATTTTGAAACTTTACTGGGATATGGCAGAAAAGGGTCTCTCCATTCGATACCCCATGAAGCCTAGTAGTAAATTCCAATAAGTAAGAGTAATCTAGCTCCCTCAGCTTGTAGGGCCTCTCCCTGATGACCCATTCCATTACCTGTTAGAAGATGAAACAATTTGTAATCTTATTTCCAGAATCCACATTTCCTTCCAAACATTCACGAACAGCATATAAAAGGATTGAATTTTGAAAGCTAAAGTACATGGTAAGGAAAATTAAATTCAACCATCACATTCATAATTTCAATTCCAAGACTAAAGCTTTCAAGCAAATAACTGAAAGAATTGCTTTACCAAGTGCTAAATTAGTCAGAAAAAAGTAGCAGAATTAAGATGATCCATCTGAATTTCAAGACTCATTCTCGCATTCTGATCTTTTGGGTGACACATTAATTCAAACATGAAGAACGCACAGAGGACAGATAAATGAGGAGTCAAAAAGAGTACGTCAGGAACCTGAAGGGCACGTTTGTTGGCTTTGAGTTTACGCAAACGGTTGATAGCATGAAAAATTTCGCCTCTGTGAACTGGAAAGCCATCACCCATCCAGCCCTGAAAGGCGGAAGCCACAGACTCTCCTCTGGGCAGCTTTTCAATTCTCCAACTCAAACTCTTCCCATCTTTTTCCTCTTTTTCTTCATCTTTCTCTGACTCCGAACTTTCTGCACTGAAGTTTGCAGCTGGGTTTGGTGCCTGTGTGCAAAAGCTGGAACCACAATAGGAGATGAGCTGAAGAGACCAAGAAGGAACTGCAACTGTTCGACGTATGGCCCCCAAGAAACTCTTCTGTTTCTTAAGAATTACCACGACTTGCATGTTTGGAGGGAAATTCCGACATGCCTACTACTAAAATAGATGATTTGATGCTGTGGTTTGCGAAAATATCATTTTAAACCCCTACACTTTGTCCAACGTTCATTTTAGTCCTTGATATGGTCAAAGTAAAAAAAAAAAAAAAAAAAAAAGGAACAACCCTTCTTCTTCTTCCTTTTTCCTTTTTTTTTTTTTTTGACATTTTGAAGTCAAATTAAGCTATTTGAAATAACTAAATAAGTCCTAACAACAGTTGTACTCACACAATAGTTCATTTGCTAGAGGCATAGATCATTTGACTCTTAGAATCCGAAGTACCTTCATTCCTTGTAAAAAGTTTCAACAAATTGTGTTATTTTTGTGTAGATTGTATTGTTTTTAACTAATCATAACTTTTGCTTAATAATTTCTATTTGCTCCTATTATTGAGTCAAGAGTCTTGAGCATTGTGCAAAATCGTGTTTTTGGAATAACCCATTATCTTATGTGTGGAATTGTCACAACATGAGCATTTTTCTTAACAAGAATTATTATAATACGATAATGGCTAAAAGTATTTTAAAGGAATTACGACATTAAAATTTTCAAGATTTAGCCACGTAAATTGAGAGCCAAACCAACTAAGCCAAGAGTACTCATTCATTAATCAGTTACTAATATAAAAAATATAACCGACGTTTATGGGAAAAAGCAAGCCCAAAAATTTGGAACCAAAAGGCATAATTGTAATAATACAATTTCAAAAATTATCAAACATGCAATCTAATTCTTTCTTCTTTTCAACCAAAGGAGGTGGGGGGCAAGTTAAAATATGAAAAAAAATCAGAATGAAAGCATCTATGGTCTAATGGATAGAACAAAGATTTTATAAATCTTTAGTAAGGTTCAAATCCTTGTTTTCATATATTTTTTAGATTTTGATATGTTGAAAAAACCTTTTTGAAAAATTTGAATTCAAGACACGTACTCTTTACAATGGTTATAATAATTAGAATTTTCACTATGTGTACAATTATCTCATAAGCTTTGATAAAGAAAAGCTTTGGGTGAATGTGTCCTTTCATTGTCCGATGCGTAGAATAGTAACCGTTGTTAGCACATCTTTATGTTTTGCGGGGATGCTTACTACAAGATTAAAGTTAATAGGATTTAGGAGAAACACCATAAGAGATACGAGGGAACAGACAATAGGAAAAGATGCTAAAAATACATTACCCCAACTTTATATATTTATCACACGGTAGTGCGCAAACAGGACATGGTACACAAATAGTAGTATTTATCACAACGTAGTACTTAACTGACTCCCAATTTTCACTGCCCAAAGTACTGGTACATCACTCTGCACCATTTTATTTTCAATCATATGACAAAGTCTTAAAGCTTTTTAAGTTTTCTTAGTTTCTTCATACTTTGATCCATTTCCTCATCTCTAACCGGAGCACGGATCACTGTTGCACACTGCACTCTCGCATCCAGGGACTTCTTCGGATCCAGACCTCTCATTGGTCAGCATGGATTCTCTGAAATTTGAATTCAATTATGAATTAGTTTCCATATATAGACAAATTATATGTTACCCTGAATTTGTGTTACAAATTAGAATGCAAATTCGTGTACTTCATCACGGGTGCAACTCCATACATAATGGTTGCAGATGCGATGTTCTCCATCTCATGGCGCCTACCATATCTGCAAAGAAATTTGCTAATCAGAAAAGCTTGCTACAAGATAAAAGAATACCATCTGAATACAAGCAAAAGAAGGGACAGTAGAATTTAATGACTGCTATTGTTATTCCATTCCTTAAAAACATCATGGGTCATATGGAAGGTAAGAAACATGATCAGAATTGCTTTTATGGGAAGCGAGTTACCCTCTGCAGCCAGTTTCTTTCTTGCAGCCAGCACCACAAATGCAGATTCCTCCCAAGGATGACATATTTTCTGATAAATCGTAAGAAAGAACTCAGTGATAGATGTAACTAAATTTACTTATTAGCTTACTCTCAAAGTGAGTTCCTTACTCCTTGGCAGCTCAAATGGTTGCTATTTATAGCACAACTGATGAGGAGGGAGTTAAATCTCCAACCTACACGTGTTCGAATCCTGCAAAACTTGATATTTTTTCACTCAAACAGGATGAAGACTGATGAAGCCCTGAATAGCTCGGTTATTGACTTTGCAGGTTTCGTGAACCTGGAAGATGCTGAATCAGATTGACATGCAAAAATAAGGTTTTAAGTAAATGGACTCCAGGTTATCATTTGGAAGTTTACTCCACTGCTTAAGTGAGTATTCAGTTAGAAAATGAGTTAGAATTCATTGTCTAGTATCTTGAGTAAGTTTACTCAGGAGAGATGACGTTCCCCATCTCATAATGCCTACGAGTTGCATGACGGCATGCAGATTTAACTGTTGCCTTGGCAACTGACATGTCTTGTTAATGTAACAATAAATTTGACTTGACACCAATATATTCATTATTTGACAAACAATTTGAAGAGCCACCCTGATCCTGGGAAGATTTGATGGATCTTTTAATCCAGGAGAAGTAAACAACCTACCTAATTACTCAATTTGATAAGTCCACTTGTTTGAAAACCTCAGCATGCGCCATTGATTCCCACCATTTTTTATGATTATCTTTTCTATTTGCTAATAAACGGTCCAGGTATTCTTCTTTGCTGTATCTAGATAGATTGAAAGCAACTGAAACCTGCCCGAAACATGTTGCAATAGATCATGTCTTCGGCATGCCTCAGTATAAGACGTATGGCTACCGTCAATGTTGAAAAATTGAACAAGAATTTGCTTACTCCAGGAAGCTTGTAAATTGTGTAGTACCACGTATGCCATTGCCTGTACGGGATATGTTGAGGAGGTTTCACACATGAGAAGTCCAACTAGAGTGGCTAAATAAGTAGTAAGAACTCATATAAACTCAAAAGTTTAAACTAATAGGTCTTGGGTCATGCTCACGTATAAGGTAGTCCAGTTCTTCTTAATGAGACAGTATCTATGAACACAACAAATCTCCTTCTTCATAGATACGCTATCACATTAAAGCCCACTCCTTCACAAGCACAATCCCTATCCCCTAACAACCTCATCTCTTCAATATGGACCCATTTAGTACCCGTGCAAGTAGTAAATCACCAAACTTATTTGTTCATAAGTTCTTCACTAAGCGCCGGTCCAACTAGAAAAGAAACCACTTGCTCCCCGAATAATCCAACATTCCGGCTCTAATACTACTTGTTGGGAAAGTTTTAAGCTTTTGGACTCATGTGAACTCCTACTACTTATTAAGCCGCCTTAGTTGTGCTCCTCGTATATAATAAAACCTCCCAACATATAGTATAAGATCTTTCGAACAGCCTAGCAAGATAGCATCCATTTCCTAGTCAGACATCATCAAATCATTCAGATTAAATGGTAATGATAATGATAAAATAGGTATAAGATAGTTGACTTTTAGGAGGAAAACAAATTTACAATTCCAATGTTGTTTTCGGGGCTTCTTTCAGATGCGTACGGATGCGTTCCAAATAAGTTGTTCTCTGCAGTTTTTTATTCCCGAAGTCAGCTTTTACCGTTTACCAAATTTTTTGTATACTCTATAGTCGGGCTGCGTTACAGTGACCTCTTCGACTATTTCCATGCAGCGAAAAATTTCAATGAATTCTCTTTTCATCTACTGCACATTCTTCGAAACATTTGATTGCTGCATATAAGACTATCTTATCACCAAGTTTTACCAGACGAGGGATAAATTGTTGGTAGCAGAGAATGTCGTTTCAACAATAACATACAGTTCTCTTCATATACTGCTTTCCAATGGGACATGCAGGATGTCATGCTAATAGCAGAAATGGCCATAAACTTTGAAGTAAATGATTTGGAAAATAAAGTAAGGGCAGCATCTTTTCTCATGAAGATTCACAGTCATTCAAACATATTGTATAATAATGGATTTGACAACAGAAGAGATAATGGTCCGATCGACTTAATTCCATGTTCATATAGCTGAAGGGACATGATATTTCTGATGACATAGAAAAGGAGCTTTGCTTGGCAAATCTGTGGAAGTTTGCCTATTTCCTCTTCTTGATTTTCCTAGCAAGTGGGATTTGCGCATGGGAGGTCAATATTAACAGAGACGAGTATTCCATTACAAAGGAGGCTCGTCATCTCAGGTCCTGTGTAATTTCACCAATATACTCCACTGTAGTTGTTTTCATTCGTGTTTGAACTAATTTTATGTTTTTTTTTTTAACGGGAGACATGAACTGAAAAGCTGTTGGTAACATGAACACAAATCTCAAATAGTCTTTTAATCGAAATCAGATAGAAGAATCATCAATGCATGATAGGAACAAGAACAGATGAACCAACCCTCCACAATCTGTTGCGAAAAGAAAATACAAGTACTCAAGTTATACTACCGATATCTCGTTGATACAACAGCAAAATTTTCATGTACAAAGAGATAAGGGTGCCATACAAGTCAAGTACAAAAAAAGCCAGAAAGTTTTCTATCCAGATAATGCTGCAGTATGTTGTAATCTCTACATGTAGATCAATGTATGTACAAAAAATGCAGAATCAAAATTTCTATGTAATGTACTTAAAAGGGCACCATCAAAATTTAAATTTAATTCAAGAATACCAGGCTCAAAAACTCATTTCCACCAGCTCAAGAGCCAAACACTTGCTCAAAAATCATGTCCTCTAGGTCTTCCATGAGTTTATCAAAGATCATGTCCTCTAGCTCAAGCAATAAACACTCGCTTTCTAACTGAAGGTTCATCCAACCATCATCCTTCCCCACATCCAGACCAACAATGTATTCAAGTGACTGCTTTTGCTCTGGCTTCAAGCTTGTCAATCTGCTGATACTTTTACACACCTCATCAAGAATATGGTCTCCCACAGGAAATGGACTAATATGGCAACTAGAAGACAATGCTTTTGGATAATATGTGGATGATCTATCATATATATTAAGTAGCTTCTCATTGACTATGTCGAATAGAAGTTGATGATGGTAACAACCGAAGCAATCCTCGCCAGAGGATTCCAATTCTTTATGCCAGTATGCTTCCATCTCATCAAATATTGAAGGGCCTAATGGCTGGTTATACGAGTACCATGTCTTCTGTAACGCATCCTTAGCAAAGCCTGAATATTCAAGAAGAACTTTCACATAATCCAAATCAGTATCATGTTTCTTATAAAATGCACCGAGTTCAGCATCCTTCATATCATATAGAATTTTGAGATTTTGCACGGTAGATGATAATGAAGAGGGTTCCACATAAAAGTTTTTCTGGCAGTTGATTGAAGAGTCATCATCAAACTGATTGCCGCTATTGTCCAAACCTGATGACAGTGAAGAAAAAGATAAGTCCTATTAAAACAATGGCTAAGAGTTGCAGAATGTAGATTTAGTCCTTACGTAAAAATGTTAATGACCTTAAATTGTTCTCTTTTCTTTTTTGGAGACAATTCACTACTTATGTACCATAAGTAACACAGTAGTAGTGATGCCTGATTTGAAATCTTAGGCATTTTTACAATATGCAAATAACAAAAGATTAATGTACAACATGCCATCAATGGACACGAATTATTACCTTCAGATTCTTGGAACTCCACTGAGCTAGAAGGCACTTCTTCTTTGAAGTTTGTTTCAACTGCAGGAACAGGACATGGTTGTGCAAATTCATTTGTAGCAATCGCTGAGCAACCTCTCTCTTTCTCCCTGAAGGAAATGCTTTTACCATCCATCAATGAACCGGCTTCTTCATCAAGGTCTTCCACCGCAGCATCACACTCAGTCGTATCCATTTCTGCTGGTCCAGATGAGTTAGCCATTTCGTTGATATTATCTACATTTTCCAGAATTTCATATTCTTTTATTGATTCTCGAATATCCCCAGTAGGTACAACTTCTTCGCTGTTTGAAGAATTGCCTACATGCTTCAACTCATCCTGACAACTACCATCTGTGTAGGAACTGCTCTCCTCCATTGTTGGGATCGGCCAATCTTCTAAGTTTCCATCACCATGCACCCCGTTCTGAAAGGAAGAATAACTTTCAAGATGGGACAGAGAGCGGATTCTTCCAAACAGTATTGGAGCATTCCCACCTAATCCTATCTCATACTCATTTCTCAACCTTAAGCTCCTAGATGAACCTAATTTAACTTCCTTACCAAAATCATTCCCAAGCAACCTAGCATATTTATCCAGTGATTCAGTTAGAGAGGAACTTCTCCTATGAACTCGTGCACTTTTGCTAAAACAATGTTCCTCAGTTTCATGAGAACTAAGGGAATTGTTTTCATCAACTCTGCATGTTGCACTCTCCCCACACCTCTTATCTGAATCAATTTCTACCACGGAAGAGTGGTATCTGTTGGAAACTTCATCTTCACCCTTTGTCTCTGCAGACTGATCTGACTGTTTACTTTCTTTAAAAGGTACAAGAACAATATTTCTGTCATCTGATTCCGTTGAACTCTCTAAGATGAAATTCAGCGCTTGACCTAGTTTGCTACCCTTGGTCCTGTATTCAGAAGGCAAAGATTTCGAGCGGCTATGCATTGAATACTCGAACTTTTCTGCCTTTGGAATTACAGAAACATTATTCAACTTCTCTCCTTTAGGAGCAGGCCAAATTTCACTCTGCTTTTGCTTCATTGTACTAGGCTCAATGTTTCTTTTCTGCAATAAATTAGCCGCAGGATATGATCCTGACTTGGTTAATCTTGCTTTTGCTTTTGAACCAGGCAAAGTATGAGAGAATTTTCCAAGGCTGTCATCTGTATCCTGAAGGCTTTTCAGAAACAAATGCTTGTTAACCTTAAAAATTTCCCGAAGATTAGCATGTTCTTTAACTTTATCTTTTGAAGCATTCTTGTTTTTGACCTCCTCAGAATTTTTTCTGCCTGCATCTGGCTTATCTATTCCATTCATGCTTTTCAGATCCCACAGTTTTGCGGGACCAGTATCCTTGTTATTGGAAAAGAAAAAAATCGGATGCTCCCAATCAGTGCATACTTCATGTAACCCATGATCCGGAGGTTCAAGATGATGGATTGAATAAGTACGCTTTAATTTAGGTTGAGAAGAAATGCTTGAACCCCGTTGGTTGCCATTCCCTTCCTTGGAGATCTCTTCAGCAATCAATGATTTTATTCGAGCTTTCAGAGACCTTTTCTGCTTTGTGCCAGATTCCTTATCACTCTGTCCATCCAGAGATATCATCCATTATTACCCAAACAGAGAAGTTTGAAAATAAGAGATATGTAGTCACTTGAAACTTACAGGAAAGCGTTTTCCATCCTCATTTAAAAGCTTTTGCATTTCCCCCACATCATGATCAAGTTCCTTAGCTCTGGTCTTACCTAATAAAAGGAGGGGCTTGTTTTATTGGAGATGAAAAAATGGAAAACTAAATGCACAAATTTGCAATAAACTTACGTTTAACTAAGAGAGAAACTTCATATCGAATAACTTCTTGCTAATTTAACAGATTTGAAGATAGCTATTTTTCTGAAACTATTATAAAAGAATGTGTCCTGACAAATAGCTATTTTTCTTAGAGGCCAACACAGCAGATGGTAACCTGCACCTCTATTGAAGCTGAGTTGTTCTACAGCAATTACCAAGCACGGTGACATGAAATGAAAGAAACTGCGCTCGTTATCAACATAGATGGCTTACCTTTTAAGTGCTTTCGTGGATTTATCTTTTGCAGAAGCATTCTCTTTAGACTCGATCGCCAACGATGGTAGTCAATATTATGTATAAAGCCAAAGCCCCAGATGCAGCTTGGAATCGTTTGTCCAAGGCCATCAACTCCTTCCATTCCATCATTCAAATGCCTTGTGTACATGTCTTTTCCCATGTTGAAGAGTCCAGTCAACAATGATATCAAATCCTTCCTCTACAAGCAGTCCAATCCAACCTGTGAAGTGGTAAATAAAATCATTCAGTCTGTTAATAATCCTTATTTTTCAGTTATAAAAAGCAAATTCATATAGTTCACATAAAAAAATTGCACTTAGGCAACGGTTGCACAAGATAGCATACTAACAAACTTACTCTGTAAACATGATGAACATAGAAAACTAGAACCAATAATTACACAGTATCAATTCTATTTGTCTACGAATTAATCTTTGACTCTTCTTCTGTGTGCCCAATTGCTCAAAATCTGGTTAATAATAAACTTAAATTTCATCCTTGTTAAACTTTGTTGAATCAAAAGAGGGTTCGACAAATCAACGGCAGTTCAGCTGTGATCAAATAAGAAGAACATCGTGGAAGCTAACACGATAAAACGAAATAGAACCTTTAACCAAAAAACGTATGGAGCAGGGAAAAATAACTTACGGCTGATCAAACTGTTAACTCCATGGAACTTAAACCAGAATCCCAACTTGTCCCGCGAACTCTCAACAAAAACAAAATCAAATTAAGCAGAGAAAAGCAATGGAAGATGGGTTATGACGCGGGATTAAGATATTGCCTTGAATGTCAGGCATGCCGAGGATTCTGAGGCGGCTTTGACGGAGGAAAGAGAAAGAAAAGTCTTAAAACTCGTAGTCCTGTACTAATTATATATATTTTAAACTTAAAAAGTGACCTTTTATTCTGGGATTTTCTTAAGAATATACAACATAACTACCAGAGCAATTTGAGGATGTTAATGTTGTATAAGTTTGACAAGGAACAAAAGTAGTAGTCCGTCTTGTTTGGTTTGCCACTTTCAAAGGAGGACTTGGAAGTTGGAACAAGAACAAGAAGGCGCCAACTAATTTAGGCGCCAGGGGTCAACTACTTTTTCCGATGGGCATTCATATAGTTAAATATGATTTTATGATGTATATATAAATTTGTATTGTGGGGCGCCAACAAAGAAGGGGTCAATGGAGTGAGTTTGCGAAGGGATGAGATCAGATTATATTATCAAATCCCCTCTCGGCCTCTCACCGCGTTGTGCTTTGTTCTTGCCATTGATTTAACTTACAATAACTGCTGGAGTAAAGGTCCAACTGCCGTTTGTATTTTTTTTATTTTTTTGGAGCAAATATCAATAATAAGATATTTTGTAGTCATTTTCCATCTTTATTAAAACTAATTTCTTAACCCCATGCCTTGTGGTCCGTAATAATTTAAAATTTAATAAATATTAATTTTTTTAAAAAAAATTTATTTGGTTTTTGAAATACACAATTTATATTTTTAATTTATTTTATTGTATTTATGAATTATAATTTTTTTTAACACTACTTTATAAAATTATATTACTAATTAAAGTATCATATAACATGTTTTCTTATTTTTTTAAAAAAATATTTTTATTAAGAGCATATAAAAATTCATTTGGTATATATAACCTTACAGTCGATATAAAGTTAAATGGATTAATTATTTTATTAACCTAACCTACTGAAATTAAAACATGTTACAACTTTAAATATATATATATAACTATTTATTTATTATTACGTCATAAATTATTTTATATAAAAGTATATTTAGTTAATTTAATAAGTAGAAATAATTAAAAGTAATAGTTATAAAATATTTAAATAAGGATATGTAAATGTAGAGTATGAAATTTTTTTTTGATAAATATGCCAATTATTTGTAATCATAATGTTCATAATTTACTTAAATAATTATATACTATAATAATTTTTAAAAATGTTTTGAATTTGTATTATTTTTTTAGTCAAAATATTTTTTAAAAAAAATAAATGGGGATCAAGTTAAATTATTTTAAATATTTATTTCTATAATTTTTTAATATATACTGCTAAGTAAATTTTTTTAATACAAAAAATAAAACATTTAAAAATATATATTAAAAAAACATGTATGTGTAGATGAGTTACAAAATTTATATGGTAATGAAAATTGAAAAATCTCATATATGATAAAAATTTGATTAATTTTAGATTACAATTAATTGTATTTAAAAGTAAAATTTAAATTGATATTAACAAAACTTTTAAAATAAATTAATTTATTAAAAGTATACCAAAATAGTTTTAAATTTTTACAAAATTATATTTATACCAAAGTAAAACCTGTAATTTCGAGAAACCTATTGACAAAAATTTACCAACACTCTCACTTTTATATATAGAGATAGATACCAAAGGAAATAAAGCACTTGAAAGAGATATATTGAAACTCTTTAGCGATTGACATTGCATTAGTGAATTCATTCGTGGATAAAAATTGTTACTCTTTCTCTTCGGGGGAAAAAAATTAAATAGTACTAAATATTTAACAAAATTTGATGTGTAGTGTAGTTAATTGTTGAATTAATGAACGATAAATCCGTGGTCATTAATGATTCCATCGTATTGCATAAAATAACGTAGTCGGAGATTATTTGGGGTATCGTCTATAATTTAAAGAACAATCTAGGGGGACCAAAAACTAAATTATATGATTAATTTGTTAAACTAAAAATGAGTAATAATATTTTTAGTGACTTTTCATAACGAAAAATTATGGTGACTGATGTGACAATTATAAAAAGATAAAATTATCCATAATTATTTTGTATTTATAAAAGAGTATGATAATTAAATTTAGTCTTTTCATATTTGTCACATCAGTGATTATAATTTGTCACTCTAAAAAATCGCTAACAATGTCATTACTCCTAAAAAAAATATATAATGCATGTATAG
Organism: Gynochthodes officinalis; assembly: GCA_020080225.1. NCBI lineage: Eukaryota > Viridiplantae > Streptophyta > Magnoliopsida > Gentianales > Rubiaceae > Gynochthodes > Gynochthodes officinalis. The sequence goes on from CM034618.1 coordinate 21,316,137, forward strand.
AATGTTGTTTGAACATTTGAAAAGCAATTATAACATCACACAGCACACGCCTGAAAAAAACTAATTGTTTGATAAGAGTTGTTTAGATGAATGGCACAAAATACAATCGTTGATTCCTTTAATCCAATTCAAACAATGGAATAGGAATCCTGACAGATTTTTAAATGACATTCCTAAAGTATTTTAACAAAATGTTTAATAATTTGCACATTCATTTTTTTTAGAACTATATTCCTTTTTTTTTTTGTTGTATTTTCTTGACAACCAAACAACCTCTAAATTATCATTACTCATGGAATAATTGAACTAATTAAACTTTGATAAGTTCTGAGTTCCAAACCTCGGGTACAAACACAGGGTGTTAGTCTTTCATAAGTAGCCCCAACTACCAAGAACTACTATATATTGACTTCTCAATTTAAAATTTAAATGACAGACACCGACGATTTCTCTTATCAATGGAAGCTCAGACATTGTCATCGATTAGGACGCATGAATACATTGATTCACCTCTCCCAACAAACCATTTAAACTCCCACGCAGCAATGCAATAATAGTGGGGATGGAAGTATACATTACAATGTGTATTGAAATTATGGTTTTAGCATTCAGTAGCATATGTATATAGTATTTGCGTCAGATATTTATTAAGTGCCATATTAAAAAATTTGTATAATGTCATCAATGGTATCAGGACCATTCCCATTAATGCACGTTCATTAAAGTTTTATCAATGCACAGTAAAAAATTCTGGGATATAAATGGTGAATGCAACATATGATTTTGCACCATGCACATCCAGGGTTTGTTTTTGATTCATGGATCGACCTTATTTGGACGAGCATTAGTTTGTTTTCAAGGTTTAAGCTTGTGTGACAAGTGTTGCATCTAGGTTTTGGATGCTCGTCAAACTCTTGAAACAAACTTTTGTCGTCTTGAGTTATTTTGTACCTAATCTTGTTTTCGGGTTTTCCTTGAACTTGATTTATTTTGTACCTAATCTTGATCTTAAATAGCCACATGTATATAGGACATTAAAGAGTATAAATAACCTGGTTTTTTTAATATAACTGATGGATATAGGACATTAAAAGAGTTTAAATAATCTGGTTCTTTAGTATAATCGATGGATACTGAATTTTGGCCTAACTTGTGAGACACACGAGTTCAACTCAAAAAAAGTTTTTGTAAGTATGATTAATTTCTAACTCCTTTTAAAATATGTTCTTATAATTTTGAATTTTAAATATAAATACATCATGAAAAACTTTAATAATTTTAACATATTGAACTTTCCAAAATATATTTTGCAAGTTTATTTCTGATTAAGAATTTTGAGTTTTCTTATTCCATACGAAATGCATTTACTCAAATACTGAAGAAGCGGTGCAGTTTCTCACAACAAAAGAATTATGAGTTTCTCTTAAATCAAGTGACGAATATTCACCTCATCAATAACCATAGTTGTAAACCCAGGAAAAATAGCAAGAATATGCTTTCAATTCATAAGTTGATCAATGAGCACCTGTGTTGGCGACACAAAATCTATTATCACGTAGAGTTGAACTTGGAACATGAAGTTGATGTCCTAGACTTTATTTTCTAGCCACCAAACAACCCCTAAACTTGCCTCATCGATTACTCAACTAATGTTGAGTAAGGAGAGAAGAGGGTTCCAATTCTTTTTTTGACATTTTCCGTTCCAATTGTCTTCCATCCCTTCCTCCTCCTCCAGCATAAAAGTTGTAATAGAATATAATTATCAAAAAAAAAAAAAAAAGAAGTCAGCAGTCAAACAGTTTAGACATAAAGACTTGAAACTCGATGCCCCTCATACTACGCAATAGGACCGAAGGATACTAACTAAACATGTTTATTCCGAAGTCAACTATGATTTCCAGTTTAGACGCCCAAAAAAGGATGATGATCAATAATGGAGTTGTGAGATTTAAATATTTATGAGGCTGCTTTTGCAATTTGAACATCTAGAATGAGGGACGAATTGTAGCAAAAATAGCAACAATAAACGGCAAGTCTTATTAGTTGTTTTCTTTCATAATTTTCAGCATTCAAATCTTTCTTTTTCTCATTCAATAATGATGATATATATATACATAAATTTATATTGTGAAAAATTCAACTCATCTTAATGAGATAGAAATATACTTGAAATGAAATATATTGATTCAAAAAATTTGCAAGGTTAGAAATGGCTTGTGTGATAATTGATCATCAATCGCCAAGGTAGACGGTAGACTGACAAGACCGAGCGATGGAGACAAATGAAGAAATGGCCATCTTCGACGGGTGGTAAATGGCTAGTGGGATTGGGACATGGACGCTTGGTCTGCATCAAAATAACTGAACCAATCCGTGATCCGTCAGCTCCATTTTATTGCCTTTGTTTAACGATGACATAGTCATAGCAATGCGGTTTACTAATTTTTAATCTTTCCAGTACTAGCAAATAGCAAATATGGCTGTTCAAATGTTAAAACCTGATCTCTATTGTGCAAGTCACCATCCGAAATCTATATGTGCAATTCAGATGGGATCGGATGAATTTAACAAATATGTTTTCGAATCGAATTAGATCATTTTTTTTTCGATCTCATCTAGACTTTTTTTTTCCTCTAAACAACTTTAATTAAAAAATCATTTGAATTACTAAAAATTATACTAGATTCTCATTTCGTAACCAATGTTAACCATTTTTTGAGGGGAAAAAAAAAACTGTATCATTTTTATTCTTCATTCGAATAGGATCAAATCAATTTGGCTACAATAATCCCATTCAAAATATAAAGTTAATTCAAATTGAATCAATGGAATCGATTCGATCTGTAGATTAAAGGGAACAAACCTGTTAATAAAGTATCTATCTAGAACTTTTTTATTTAGCAAGCTCGTTCACTTTTTTATAATTATTGAAATAATTTCCTGCAGTCATGTTGACTTTTCAATGTTCAAAAATAAGAAATGTACTTTTTACATTTTTAAATAAAGCAATAATAGATCTCATTTAATCCTTTTATTAAGTGATGCTGTAGTGTTCATACGACTTTATTGTTTAGTAGTTTTTATAATATAAACATTGCTTCAATTAAGATAGGAACCTCAAACATCATATGACTTCTTAGAGAAAATATTGCGTGCATTCGCAGTATTACGTAAAATTATGCAGTCATATATAATTAGGGAAAAACAGAAAATAACTTATAAATTAGAGGAGACTACCAAATACAATTCTTTGTTGTAAAATGACCAATTTAAACTAGGAAAGCCCATCAATATATTACCAACCAACTTAAACTACATATTTCCATATGGATATAACAAATTGATTTAGATTTATGTTAGAGATTGTGTTGTTTCTATGTGTAATAATTCCACTTTATTCTCATTTGGAAAGTAAGGGATTTCTATGTATGGTTTATATAGTTTTGGTTTTTTCACACCATAAACTAACTTTTGTAGTGGGTTTCTCAAAGGACTATGACAAATTGTATCAAAGTTAACCATCGCTCTTCGACCATGATCGGTTCGTGATGTTGTAATTGCAGAAGTCACTCGAAACTAGATTGGTAACTCCGGTATTGCAATGTTCACTTTGGACTATATTATTGACACCGGCATTGCTGTATTCGTTTGGAACAAGAGAGAAGTCACCTTGTACATAGCCATTTAGTGCAAAGCTAATAATTCATCGTGGACACAGCATGCAGCGTGGTGGATTGTAATGATTCAACTTGGTCTCACATGGAATGTATGAAATTTTCATATGGAGTTTATATGATTTAAAATTTTTTCACCTCACAAATTAAATTTTTTGGTGGATTTTCCCAAAGACCATGACACATAACAATTTTGGGCCTATAACCCCGCCATGGACAACATAACAAAAAAATATTCGGCCTCTTTAAAAACACTGGGTTAGCTTCTAAAAGCCCAGCTCAAATACGTTAGCATTGGCCCGATAAGTAAGGGCAAAAACAAATTAAGCATGGCATTGGGCCTAAAAATGACTTTCGTAGGTGTAGATGGTGAAATGGGTACATGTGGATTCTATTTTAAAGTGTATTTTTGTATTTTTCATATAATAATTATAAAATAAAAATTTTATTAAAAAACATAAAAACGCAATAAGCAATCCAAACGCATACTATTTGCATTTTAGGACATGTTTATAAATTCAATTGTAGAGGGAATTAGATTAGAATATACTTCATCTCTCTCCATAGAAGAGTTCTTTTTTTTTTTTTTAAATTCTAAAAAGATAGTCTGCTAAAGTAATATATATATATATAAAATATATTATATTTTATAATTAAACAAAAAAATTTATATATTTCAAAAGTGATTTTTTTTTTAATTACTGATGATACAAACTATTGTTATAGCTAGCAAAACAAATATATATGGGCGTATGTGAGTAATTCTAATATAATAATCTTAAAATCGATTTGAAATAGAAAACGTATGGAATGAGTACAACATTTGAATCAATAGTCCCAATAGACTCATTGTATATGAATAATCATAGGTTTTGTCGAAGGCAAACTTGTGATTAAGAAGAAAGTAGTAGTATTCTCGTAAAAACGTTGAATGGAAAGAATAGGGACTTTGAAGGAACCATGGAATGGGAATCATTAATATAAGTGTGGATGCAAGGATAAGATGATGAGAGCATGAGAGCAAGGACAACGGAGCATGAGTTGTATCCCAATCATTGCTCATCATCGCACCACTCTTGATCACTCTATTCTCTTTCTCTTCCCCTTCCCCCGTTTAGTAATGCCACCTTGATTCTTTAAGTTATCTAACCTTCTAAGCTACCCTAAACATATTAATCAAAGTTGGCCATCCATCATAATTTTATTTATGTCTCGTGTTGGGATTCTAATAATTTTAAGGTGGATAGGTAATCTTTTATAATATAGTAATATAAAGGACAGTATTTGACAAAGAATATTTATTTAATGCATAAAAAGTAATTCTTATGAATCAATCACACTTAACAATACTCAACTCAGAACTCCAGATAACCAATAATATTACTTCGATCGCCTGTTAACATCGACTCAAATAATGTTACATCGACTCAAAATATCATAAATACACCCACGAGTACTCAAATAAGGATGACCACTCACATTCTACTACTATACATATTTTTTTTATCCGATACTGATTTAAGTATGAGAGTAGTTATTCGAGAATTAAATTCTAACTCATCAATTATTATTCATCAACTATTATAGATTCAGCTAGTGTTCGATCATAACATGGTGATCGATTCATTCATGTCGGACTAAATCTCATTAAACGCTTTATATTAGAATTAGTTTTCAAATAAAACTTTATAGCAAAATGAAAAGAAAGGAAGAAAAAAATTATCCCTTTAGAATTTGTGTTGAGAATTTAGAATAATTTATGAATAAAAAATCATCCAGATTTAAATAACTAAACATATAGTTTTCAATCAAGATTAAGTGAGCTGTTTAGTCCCCAATCCTAATATTTTCCAAAATCCTCTTGATTCTTCAAAGACGAAAAGGACAGCTATGAATATAATAGTAAATCCCATCATATACCCCATGATGCATGGATCATGCAGCATCATCACCATCATCATCCTCCATCCATTCCCCAAACCGACTTCTCCATTGCTCCCTCACTTTCTTACGCTCAACTCCCCACCATTCTGTGCGACTCTTTCCCTCTCTCATTCTGCTTCCGCCCTCATTCTCAACCTTCACCCCAAAAATAATGGCTACCATTTTCTCCATTTCCCGTTTTACCCCTCTCACATTCCTCTACTTCATCCTCTTCTCCATTTCCCACATGCCCATTTTCGCCATTGACATCACCACTCTCTTGTCCTCCTACCCTGATCTCTCCGACTTCACCAAGCTTCTCACTTCCACCTCCGTGGCCGCCGATCTAGCCACCCGCAACTCCATCACTGTCCTCGCCGTTCCCAACACCTTCCTCCGTTCCTCCGATCTGACTAGTCACCACCTCTCTCCCTCCCCTTCCTCTTCCTCCGACCTCGCCGACGTCCTCCGCTACCACATCCTCCTTGAGTACCTCTCCTGGCCGGACCTCCGTCTTATTCCCCCCAACGGGAAACTCTTCACTACCCTCTTCCAAACCACAGGCCGAGCTCCCAATAACTCCGGTTTCCTCAACGTAACGCGAGACCCAACTTCAAACGCCGTCACAATCCGCTCCTCCAGCTCAAACGCCACCGTTTTATCCCTCGTCAAGACCCTTCCCTACAACGTGTCCATCTTTTCCATCAATTTCCTGCTCATCCCGTCTGAAATTGACCTGATGGCCTCTGAAACCCGGCCCCCATTGGGGTTAAACATAACCAAAGCCCTAATCGACGGCCACGACTTCAATGTCGCTGCCTCAATGCTAACGGCTTCCGGGGTGGAGCAAGAGTTCGAAGCTGATGAAGGCGGAGCTGGGATCACTCTTTTTGTCCCAACCGATGAAGCATTTTCCGATTTACCCGCGACGATAAAGTTCCAATCTTTGACAGCTGACAGGAAAGCGGTTGTTTTAAGGTTTCACGTTCTGCATTCGTATTATCCATTAGGGTCTCTGGAGTCAATTGTGAACCCAGTGCAGCCCACATTGGCCACGGAGAATATGGGGGCCGGAAGGTTTACTCTGAATATTAGCAGATTGAACGGGTCGGTGGCAATTAATAGTGGGATTGTTGTGGCGACAGTGACTCAAACGGTGTTTGATCAAAACCCAGTTGCAATTTTCGGGGTGTCCAAAGTTTTATTGCCCAAGGAATATTTTGGGAGCAATCCAAATGAGGGGGATAAACCCATTGGAGGAGGAATGGGAGGTGTAGCTCCTCCTCCGGATATTTCACTCTCGCCCGAAAGTCCACCGGACATTTATGGTCCGCCTAGTCATCTGTCTTCGCCGCCCGGTTTAGATATGAGATCTGGAGCTGCTGCGGCTGAGAGTGGGTTGTTGAGGATATTTTTGGGTTTGTGGTGTATAGGATTTTATCTATTGGTATGATGACATTATTGATTAATTTGGAATCACTCCCAATTTTTTTGTTAAAAAGAAATTTATCCTTCAATTCTTTTTTGCTTTTTCACACAGAAAAAAGAGTTTTGAGGGGCTTCAAAATTAGCCCATTTTCTGGCTGGCATTCACGAGGGGAACATTCTAGCTTCTTTGAGTTCATGTTACTCTTAATAGTAATCTTATTAGTATTTAGGTATAGTTTCCACCGATAGAGTAGGTTTTGTTTCCATTTTCTTGAATCTTCATTGCCTCTGTTGTTGTAACTTGTAAAGAACTTGCAAAAGAAAAAGAAAAAATTCCCGTATATTGTATAATGAAACTCAATTGCAATGTAGAATCAAATGTGCCAAGAAGATTGATTGCAATTCCTTTGTGATGCCACTCTCTTTTTCTTTAATCCCTCTGTAAATGCTTTTATACATTGACGTGATTGCCGTTTGTACAACTTTAGCAATAAAGCTTAGTTCTTGCAAATGTGTCATCACCATTCACCCCCCTTTTCACATTGTTGGGTATTGACTCTACGGGGCAGAAGCTTTTGGATAATATGCAAAGATTCCATTTGTTTTTCCAATTTCTTCTCCACACAAAATTTGCATGTCCTTTTGCTTCCCCTGGGTAGGGTAGGGCACTTTTGTTTTGTGCAGAAGAGAGGAGTTGCCATACCAAAAGATCACAGCTGAAAGTGAATGGCAGAATGGGGTGATTTGTTGGAGAGGAGGGGATATTATGGTCACACATTGGAAGTGATACGTAGTGCGTACAGCTAATCCTGTTTGGATTCTACTAATGTCGAATTTGGTAGCTTATAATTCGTGGGGTATGGTTCGTACTGTGATTATTGGCAAAAGTGATTGGACAAATGTGGGAACAGTGGAAGAGAAGGGAAGGGAATGGGGGGGACGGGAAAAGGACGAAAAGTTGCACAAAGTTGACGGTGCTGGCATTCTGGGTTGGATTTTGAAAAGCTGATTTTGACGATGATGCTCCATGGTTGGTTGTTTTCCCTCGGCAAACTGTACCATGCGATCGAATCATCTTGTTTTACATGGGGCGACACGCTATCCATGTAGGAGTCTTCTGTTCATTGCCTCGTGAAAATGTGAAAATGAGAAAATCTGTCCGTCTTTTGTTGTAGGCTTCTTTTCTTTGTGAATGGCAGTCCGTTATGTTTTGGTATTTTGTTATGAACTACTTGTTCTTTAATCCATGAATTATTTAGTTTTCACATGAAAATTATGAGATTTTCATAAGAGATTTTTATAATTTTAAATTCTTTCGCCTCATGTGAAAAGCATAAAATTTTGTTGTGGAATAACATGCGAATTATCATAAACTACTTGATTTTCATATGATTCATAAACTACTTGGTTCTTGGGTATTCAGAGAGTAGTGGTAGTCTTGGCCACCGTTCAGGAACCGACAGTTCTGGTTTAATAGAAATGTGGAACCTGAATCGAACCCTTAAGAGACGGTTCTAAAACGGTTTCAAAATCGACGGTTTTAAGAGAGTTCTGGTTTTAATACAATTCCAGTTTCGATTTTAATACAATTCCGATTTCAGTTTTGGTTTTAATATAAATTAATAGAATTTGGTATGGAGAATTATTGAAAGAATTAATATAAATGGAGAGAACTAAAAAAAATATATGGAAGAATATGGAGATAATCAATATAAATGGAGACAATTTAAATAATATTTAAATTTTAATTAGAAATAATAAGGAACATGGATAGAATTGATATAAATATTTAAAATTTGGTATGGAAGAATATGGAAAGAATTAATATAAATAGAGAATTGATATAATTGGAGAGGATTAAAAAAAAGTATGGAAAAATATTGAGAGAATTAATATAAAAGGGGAGAATTTAAATAATATTGACATTTTTATTAGAAATAATAAGGAATATGGAGAGAAATAATAAGTATTATATAATATATATATATATATATATATATATATATATTTTGGAGTAATTTTATCAAATATTTTTCATATTTTTATATTTGAAACCGAATTGGAACTGGCCATTTTTTTTATAATTTTCATGTGTTTCGGCCAGTTCGGTTCCGGTTCCAAATATAAAAAATGGCTAGTTCCGATTTCGATTTTAAACTGTAAAACCGGTCAACCGTTCGATTCCGGATTTGACCGATTTGGTTCAGGTTCGGTTTAGATTTCAAACCGAACCGTGATCAAGACTACAGTGGATTGTCATGAACTATTTAATTCTCATATGATGCATGAACTACTTAATTATGACATGAAAAATATAAAATTTTCATAAGAAATTTATATGATTTAAAATTTTTTTACCGTACCTTTTTGCGGAGGCCCATACAATCTTGTTTTATAGAAGAAGTAGCGTCATCGATCATATAGGAACTTGGGCTTCGTAAATAGAGGTGGATGAGGGATGTTGGGCTTCTTGCTGTTTGAGTTTGGCACTGAATTTTGTTATGGATTTTGATGATAGGATGAAGCCAGTTGATTGTGAGGTTATTGTTATGGATATCCATGAGATGTCAAGATAAAAGGCCTTGAAACAATCGTAATTTGATTTCCAATCCACCATGTTCACAACACGTGGCACCACAATTTGTAATGAAACACAAGATACGAAATGGGAATGGTTGACTACATTTTGTCGATGAAGATTGAGGACCACCTAAAATAGTACAGTAATAATATTTATTTAATGAATTTTCAGGATGATTGAGGTGATATTTATATAATAAAATGATACAGAATAATCATAATAATTATTGTTTAGTAGTTTTTGTTACTTATTGACTATGATAACCGTTGAAAATGAAAAATTTTGTTAAAATTTCACGTGTTTATTATTACTTAAAATAATATTTTCTTTTCTATCTGTCTCAAATATTTGCGTTCAAAATGAAAAGTATAACATATAACACATAACACACTAATAAGTGAGATTAAAGATATTATTTTTCTTGTAATTATTCGGATGACACATCAATAGATGACATTTACATAACAAAATGATAATTATTGGTTACTAACTCTTATTACTTAAGCGCTATGTTAGCCATTGAAAGTCTTAAAAATTTTAAGTGAAATCTGTTAATGTGTGTATCATTACTTAAAAAAAAATAGTATTTCCTTCTCTCTTTGTGTCAAATATTTGAGTTCAAAATAATAAGAATTATAGCATATAACACTCCGATAAGAGAGAAATTAAAGATATTATTTTTCCAATTGTAAGATATAAAAATGTACCACATCCACATTGCAAGAATTTCATTCAAAGTTGCAAAGGCAAACTCTAATTGTAAGACCTCATTGAAAAAAATGAAAAGTAGAGATTTTTTTCTGTCCCTTAGTCAGCATTGTGTGGCGTTAAATTAGGACTACTAATTTTAGTCATTGGCGTTCCGTCCATACAATTTGTTCACTTCACTCTAGCCGTCGTGGCTAAGGCTAAGCCTTGCCTCTTGCAAGATTGCCACGGAAGTATCACATCGTGCATTTATTTATTTAGGCTTATCAAAATTCAATTAAATAAAAACCTCGTTGTCTTCGTGGGTACGTTTTTGGACTTGCTAATTCTATGTTGCAACTACATTTTTCTCTTCCAACCATAATATTCTTCCGAGTGGAATCTCCCCCATAAAACACAAGACAAAAGAGGAGACAACATTTGTGCCTTTACTTTTGTTTGTTTTTCCATATTATTGCCCAAATCTTCAACAAATTAATTCAAGAAAAACCGAAGGTAGTTTCAGTGTTGCTAACGTGTGAGTTTGTGTCAAGATTTCACATGTTAAGTTGTCAAAATTTGGGTAGAATCTGATTATCTAATTACCGGTACGATAATAGGTGGTATGTAGACCTTCTATTTAATTTTTTTTTGTTAAAAAAATTAATGTTTTAACTCATCAGGTCAGATTAGTTTAACTTAATCTAACTCATTAAATTATATGACTCACTTCATTCGTGTCTTATCTTATCCAATCCAACATGTTAAAATAATGACTTGATTGAGTTAATTTTTGCCAACTTTAATTTTTATCAATGTCTAATGTTATTCACATTTTACTTTTTATTATTATTAATATTATTCATTCGTGGTTAAAGATAAGAAGTTTCATTATTTCTTATATATTTTGCGACTAAAAATAAAAATATCAAATCTAAAAAAGAAACTCCTACAAACTTCTGGGGTATTCTTTTCCTCTTTTGACACCTACAAACAAAGTACAAGAGTACTATTTTGGAATTGACTAATGTTCTCAAAATGTCGCCATCTACATGATGAGGTTTCCAAAATTCAATGTTTAGAACTCTATGTAGATACTACGTTTTATACGCGGAGAACTTTCTTTCCTCAATCCCACAAGAAACATCGTTTTTGTTTTTGACAATTGTTTTACTACTTTTTCCATTCATATAAAATACCACGAGTGTACCTAAAATCTGTCACTGTTATTACTGTGTCACCAATGGAGGATCGCTTTCTAAGCAAAATGGTTTTAGTATTTGAATATTTGAAACGTCTCAAGAACTCAATTGCAAGCGCATCAAACTTCAATAGCACTTTTCTTATATAAGTACCTAAACAAATGAAAAGTGCTTAATCTGTTCATGTAGTTGGAAATATTGGAAGGCTACGTCTCTTGTTAGATGTCCAAATGTTGGCTTCTTTTATTTAATTTATTTTTTTTAATTTCTGGAGAGTAGAGTTCACGAAATTGAATCTTTGTGGTAAAAGTCTAAGTCTGAGCCATAATTTATTCTATTCTATATTAATTCTTTAACTTGAGTAATTGACTAATCCAAAGTTATACCAAGACTAAACGGCTCATGGGTTGAACATAAATCTTTTTTCCCTTTCTTTTGGGGTCATGAAATGATATTTTATGAATGAACAAATAAAGAACTTGAATCATTTGGAAGCTGCAATTTTTGAAAACCTTTTTTTAACCCCTTGCCCCAATCGATTGATAGTTCTCCATCGCCAACGGCTTAAAATGGGTTTGTAAATTAAAAGTCGTAGGCGCGCCATTGGTGTCGCGTGAGCGTGATTTTTTGGCTTTTTGATTTGCAATCAAGGTTTTGAACAATTTCTAATACTTACATTATTTAGTTATTTCTTAATAACTATTCATAGTTATGTATGTGAAAGTTCTTTATGAATCAAATGTAATGGTTACGTTTACGAGTAATGATATGCACAGTAAATAAATTTTAATGAAACATTGACGTATAATAGAATTTTCAGTCATTATAAATTTTTTTTTGAAAAATTTCATTGTAAATATTACTATTCTTATATTTATAAATGAAAAGAATATGATTGATACAGAACAATGATATACAAACTTGTTTACAAGATAAAAGGGGAAAAAAAAAAAAACTTACATTTGGTTGCTTACCAACCTTCATTTTGATTAAGATCATAAAACTAATGAGGTCCTACAACCTCCCAACAATAGACCAACAAAGAAGGAATCATGGAACGTGTGGCAAAAGAGATGAAACAGTAGTGATTTGAAAGTGGGAGGCCAAATGTGCGTGGGTATCTGGGCTAGCTCACACAAGTCACAACAACACAAGAAAAGATGGACAAACATATAGAGGTGAATTCAACTGAAAGTAGCCTATTTTGGAGAACACAATAGTTTCTCAAACAAAACGGATGGCACAAATATGAAACATGAAGATACATAGATCTAGTGTATCAGTGGCGTGGTTGCAGCAGCCTTTAGTGGCGCATGGTGCTTCAACTGACCGCCATAGACAACGACCATCGATCATGGCCATTATCGACCACGATCCTGACTTTAGTGTCCAACTAAACACCTGGATTGTGTTTGCTTCGTGGCTGGCAGACTAGCATTCCGATATTCTTCCTACAAGTATCCCAATTCTTATATCTTAAGGTTTGCAACAATTAATGTATGAAAGTCCATGCAGATGTAACATACTTCCTTTGTATAAATTTTTGCAAATTAAGCCGGTATGGGAGGCATTTAAAACTATTAAAAAAAGAGAGGATAATATTAATAATTGGAGGAGTAACAATTTTAGTGGCACACTTTGGGCTATTTGTTCAATAACATATAGAATTAAGAGTTTTAAGCATTTTTATGAAAAATTTCCAACCTCAACGAAACATTTGAGGCAGATTAATTCGTAAATTAAAATATACACTGAGTAGTGTGATTTGATGATTCTCGATTCGATATAGATAAACTAATGTCTTTGCAACAGTCAAACTCCACCTATAAATCTGTACTAACAATAGTGAGTGATGGGTCTCAGTTTGATTTTCAGGAGACCATTTTGATAGTTAAGTTAGTATCAAACAGAAAAGGTTAGAGTGAGAGGGTAATTATAATATTAAGAGTTATATTCGATAATTTTACCTGCGTTTTAGAGAGTGTATTATAATCGATTTGAATCAGTATATTATTATTTGAGTCGGTATCATTAGGTCACCGAAGTGAAACTATTGGATGCCAAATCCTAAGCAATATAGTAGTGCTATTATCCAAAGCGGCCGTTTAATTAAAAATCGCTCTTTTCATATCGAGATTAACATCTCTTGCCAGATATTTTATTTTCAAAATCTTTTGAAGAGTGTATCTATAACTAATTTGAGTTGGTATCATTAGGCAACAAGCTAGAGTGAAACTATTGGGTGTCAGATCCCAAAGAATGCAGTGACGTTATTATCTAAATCAGCCGTTTAATGAAAGTAGCTCTTCTGTATTAGGGTTAACATCTTTTGTTAACAATTGTCTCACCTTTAAAATCCTCCTATATATAATAGGATACCCATCATGATCCCTCTAATTAAGTTTCCATTTCGAGAGATAATGGATTTATATAAATTACATTTTATTTTGTAATTTTACTTCTGTAACACAAACTTTATCTTGAAAGATAAAAAGTTATTTTTAAAATATAAAAATATAAATTAAAATATTTTTCCAAACGCAAGACCATCAGAATATAGTGACAGCAGGATTCTCCATAATAATCACGAGTGATAGAAAGAGAAATCAACACATAGGAAAAACCAAAAGTCGAAAACCTAATCTGATCACGCACTCGTACTTGTTTCTTTTATTCAAGTATAGTGAAGAATAAAATGAGGAACGTTAGTGAACTCATAAGGCACAATTCTACACACGCTGCCACGTTGCGAAATCATCTTCCATTTTGGGCGGTACGAGTACATTAGTACAACATATATATCCACGATAACAACAACAACTGGACGAAGCTTAGTAGGTTCTGATCACGCCTTGCCCTGATAATGGCTTGGCTGAAGTGGACACCATAATTAAACTGGGTCAACAAAACATGGTAATGGTGGCAACATCGATCAGAGTTTAATAAAAGTCCACCTCTGCAACAGGGAAAATCCACTTATAAAAGCCGCACACTCATGACTCCCCTCCCCAAGCTAAGAAATAGTACTATACTAATAATATAGTACATGACTGACTTTTTAGCATGAATGATAGTTCTAGGTGGAAGAAACAAAGCACTAGCCCAACTATTGGACTACCATATATAGTGCTCATCCCCCTCCCAATTTTATATGCCAATACCCATTTAAAAAATTCATACTAAGTGTTACATATATTACTATAAATTATCCATGCATCCTCAAAAATATCCATGTATGAGAATTAATCCTTTGAATTTTTCTAGAAGTTGTTTGAAAGTTGAGGCAATTTCAACTTATGGACTTTGATAACATGGATAATTCTGGATTTTTTTTGTCCATTTCTTGACTGGATGGGTTGTCCAATTATTCCAACTCACCAGTTGAAGATTTGTTCCTTCGAGAATAATGTGCTAATATATATATTAAGTTGGTAAAAGATAATGTGTATCAATTAAACCATTTTTTTTGACTTGATTGTCCCCCTAATTCTTCATATATACTATAGACATTGGGAATAGTCAAAACAAGTTGATACAAAATGTTTGAATCTGTGGATTAGAATCAGATTTTTTTTTTGGATAATTTATTTTCTTTGATGAGAAAGTGGGTAAATTTATTTTTTTTTTTGGGTTTTTTTTTTAATATCAAACTGGTTTAAATTTTGGAGACACCACTAGCTAGGTTGTAAATGATTGTTGTCCTCTTCATAGTTATTAGTTCTACACATATACGACCACTATTTTGGAATTCAGAGAGAGAAGCATGCATCTCAATTGGCTTGCATAAACCTTTGAACAAATCTCTTTAAAAAAATAATAGTATTGTGATAAGAACTTTGATCAAATTCACATCCATTAAAAGTTCAAAAAAGAAATGCTAGATTCTACCGGTTTTTCACTAATTAGGGTTTGACCAACTTTAGGTTAATTTTCACGAAATCTTTTTCTAGAAAACCCTCAAAGTCCACTAATATATTCAAAAGGACGACATTAGTATATTTGGAAGAGTCATATTAGTGCAATAAATCCCTATAACAACATAAAAACAAGACCGGTATAACTCATAATGAACTTTTCTAATATTAACGACAATTTCTACATTTTAGCAAATAGGTTTGTACAGATTCTCTCTTTGTATTGTAAGCATTTAACAAAAACTTGGACATATAAAATCAAGAACAAGTTAGTGGGCAATGATAGACATGATCATGAGTGGTTTTTTATTAAGGACTACTAATTCCTTTCAATATATCAGTCAATTTTATTTTATTTTTAATCGTAGAAAGATATAAACCTCGTATCCATGCTTAAAGAAGAAAAGAACATTCATAATTAATCATGCTTTGAGGAATGAAAGAGCAGAGATTAATGAGTTATCATGGTATAATGTACCATATTATAATTTGGGCCAAGGAAGAAAAAAAAATGTAGGACACACTATAAATAGTGATCATATGAGCACCCCCTCTTTTATGAAAAAAGACAAAAGGAAAAACAGGCCAGCAAATAGATTGTGGAGATGGTGGCTTGGGAGGGCTCTCCACTTGCAATATCTGAATGATGATAGCTTTGAATTCTCTAATGGGATGTAATTATGGAAGTGGAAATCTTGAAGATTCATAGCGATTTGTTTACTAGTACTAAATCAAAATATACTCCTAATTAGCAATATACTATTACAATCAAATTATTTGTTCTAACTATAACTATAACTTATCAATAGTTTGTCATACTTTAATTTAAAATAATATAATTTATTTAAACGAAACATAATGTATTAATAATGTATTATACTTTAAAACGACACCGTGCATGCAAATCTTAGAACTGAGTTAGACTGTTTGTTTAAATAGACGTGCATGCATGATCTTTCAAAAATCATTTTGGCAAACATCACAAAAGATAGTCCAGCAGAGACATTATTACAAGCCTGAAAGGGTGGAACATTCAAAAAAAGAATAATAACTTAATTAAAAAGTCAAACTATGACATGGGTACGACTTAATCCATCTCTATTAATTGTTGTTTTGAAGACAAGTTATTGTACTTAATTGGTACCTAGGAAGCAATTAAGTGCTTCACCGAAAGAAACCCAAACAAAATGTTAAAAAAAAAAGAAGAAAGAAACTGTTTTTTCTCAGCTTAGAAATGCATGAAACTGTAGTTAGTCCCCATCTTTTCTTGTGTTGAACATTGGCTGACTTTTGGCAAAAGTTGAAAAAAAATTAGGTATTGAGGTGTGAAATCCCCAATGATCAAATGGTCAATGAGTTAAAATGATTGTTAGGCACTTAATGTGAATAGTGTTAGTACTTGATTAATTCAAAGAAATTATAGAACATCATTGGTTCTCAACTTTACTCGATCCCCTCTTTTTGTTTTCAATAGATAATTAATGATTTTTTTTTGGTATACTTTTAACAACAAATAGAAAGTGCCATTAATAACAAAAAAAAAAAAGGGGTCTTCAACATTGTTATTTATTTTCTAATTTACGAACTGATTTGCACATTTTTAATTTTATAGTCAATACATTTATTACAAAGTCAACAAAAGGACAGGCAAATAGTAATGTTAGCCAAGCCACCAAAACACTAAGGCAATAATAAATGTACATATTTAGTAGAGTTTCAAGTTTCAACCACCCCACCACACAAAAATAAATATAGAACTAATCCCTTAATTAATTCTTGGAGAAAAAAAAATATTATTTGGAGGAAAAAATTTATAAAAATTGAATAAATGAATGAAGAGAGAGAGAGAGTCAAGGGATGAATGCATTAAAGCGAAAGAATCCCGAATCTCAAGTTGACAAATAGGCCAAAAGCTCAAAGAGTGGACAATTGGTTTCTGCCACGTGTCGGCCAACAGTCCGTTTGTATCAAACACTGGTACTCTTGAACTTGATCCAACGGTGATCGTGGCACGCCTTCCCAGGTCTATTTATTGGGCCTTACTCTTTGACTTTTTCGATCACAACCGTAATATACGACACTCCCTTCGATTGCCCTGCTTTTGTTTTTCTCCAACCTCACTCGCCTTATCTTGCACGTGCATCTCCCCCTCTCGTTAATTTTCCTGCCTGCTGTTGGGCGTTCAAGTTTTGGATTAGTCAATTTTGAAACAATTCATTGTCAATCCGCGTGAAATATGAATTTATATGGATAAAAGGTCAATTTATTCCGTGATTGCTATTGATGTAATAGTATTCGTGTGTAAGGTGTGTTAGTTGAACATATTAATTTTTTGTGTAATTTTTTATATTTTTATTTGATTAAAAATCATCACACTTTCTTTCGTGATTAAAATCAAATACTATAAAAAAATAATTAATTTTTTAAAATTATTTCATGTATAGTTTTTGCTATTGTAATAAAATATTTATCGTTCTTGTTAAAAAGAAAAATAGTCACAATTTGTATTAGGAGTAGTAGCGAGATTAATAAAAAATTTATTATCGTTTATTTTTATTTTTGAACAAAAATTGTTCATTCATTTGATAAACTAATTAAAGTAAGCCGAAAATATTATAGACAACGATTGTATCACATCAAATGGTATAATTAAAGTAATATAAAGCCTCTGTGGACAGGTTTTAAATTTTTTTATATATATTTTTCATAAAAAAAAAATTTAGTTTGTAATACACATTTTATCTCATAAGTATTATTTTAAAAAATACAAAAATATATTTGAAAATATTGTTCATATTTATCCATAATTTTGTTAGGCTAAAAAAATACACAAAAATAAGGAGCCAGAATTTTATTTGTTTATCATGATTAGTTTATTATAAGAAAAACATGGATAGAAGTTCAAACTTGGTAAATTTAACAAATGAACGAACCTTTAAGCTAATACGATGAAGCCAAAAAAATGAGGGGCGGTTTGCCAAACAATTCAATTTCGTCGTGTATTGCACTCGTTCAAACTTTAATTTAAAGAGTCTGAAAATCACTTCTCCCAATTTCTGATTAGTTTTTCCTTTATAATTTTGAGTAACCTTAAAATCCCAATGGGAGTTACTTTCCTCACACAATAGAATAGACAATACAACTGCATCACTGTAGACTTACCCCCAGCAGTCAACGCCCCCATTAAAACCATTAATTCAAAAAAGACGGAAAAACAAAATAAATAATAATAAATTCCCCAAATTAGTTCTTCGTACTCCTCTGTATTTATTACTACTTTCAAACACTTCCCCCACGAAAGTCAACGCCTCTCTCTTTCTCTCCCTACTTCATACCCACATCTCACCCCACCCCAAGGTCCCAAACTCTTCCTCCTTGCACCTTCTTCAATTTCTTCATTTTTTAAATTTTTTTTTTTTCCCATTCAACTATGAGGCTGTAAGAGAACCAAACCCCATAAACTATAAGCCTCTCTAACGCTTTGTAAATTTTGTTTTTGGGAAAATATCATTTTGAAGAAATGGGTAATGGAATCGGGAAGTTCAGTATCTGCTTCACCGGCGACGGTGGCGGCCGTTTCGAAGCTCGGAGGAGGAAAGATTTAGCTGCCGTGGTTTCTGACCCTTTAGATGACTTGGGTCATATCTTCACTTATGTTCGACCCGAGCCGACACGGCTTTCGTCATCCAAGGTCCATTCGGAGGAGGAGACGACTACTACTACCCCCACGACGACGTTCAAGTCCATATCCGGCGCCTCAGTCAGTGCCAACACCTCGACGCCGCTCTCCACGGCCTTCGTCGACCTTTATACTTACAATAGCATGGACAGAGTGTCAGCCGCCTCCGCTTTCGAGAGCTCCAACTCCTTTGCTTCAATCCCTTTACAACCCATCCCCAGAAATTCAGTAGGCTACTCCTGTCCCTTGTCCAGTTCTGGGCTCATTCCGGGCTCTGGCCCTATTGAACGTGGGTTTTTATCCGGCCCGATAGAGAGGGGGTTCCTTTCGGGTCCTCTTGACCGGGGGCTGTTCTCCGGTCCTCTTGAGAAGGGAAGCTCTGATCAATTCCAGAGAAGCTTTTCCCACGGTGGTTTTGCGTTTCGCTCCAGATCAAGAAAGGGGTCGTTGATGCGCGTCCTGCAGAGAGCTTTGTCAAAGACAATCAGTAGAGGTCAGAATTCAATTGTTGCTCCTATTAAAAGTGTTGTGTCTTTGAAAGAAAACGATTGGATTGTGGCTTCTGAGAAGCAGAATGAGTTGACAGTTAGTAGTGTTAATTTAAGCAGTGAAGGTAGCTTAGAAGATGATGATTCATTGGAAAGTCAGAATCTTCAGTGGGCTCAAGGGAAAGCTGGGGAGGATAGGGTCCATGTGGTTGTTTCTGAGGAGCATGAATGGGTTTTTGTTGGGATTTATGATGGATTTAATGGTCCTGATGCTCCTGATTATTTGTTGTCCAATTTGTATTCAGCTGTTCATAAGGAGCTCAAGGGACTATTATGGGACGATAAATTTGATGCTTCGACTAACAGTTCCTCTGCAGCTGTTGAGAATTTGAAGCAAGGAGTGGAAGATTTAAATCAGAGCGGTACTGAAGGTGTTTCAAGGGACAGGACTAGTGATGGTTGTTCGAGAAGTGTGGAGAAGGAGTGTTATCCGTGTTTGAACGGAGATGTGTGTTTTGATTCCCGGATTAGTATAAGAAGTAAGAAAAGTTCAAGGACGAAGTATAGAGGAGTTGCCAAGAAATGGGAAGAGAATCAGAGGAAGTGGAGGTGTGAATTTGATAAAGAAAGATTGGAGCTTGATAGGAGGTTAAAGGAGCAATTGAACAAAAACAGATCTAATGGATCCATTAATCATGCAGATGTTCTTAAAGCTCTCTCACAGGCACTTAAAAAAACAGAGGAGGCGTATTTGGATCTTGCTGATAAGATGGTTATGGAGAACCCCGAGTTGGCATTGATGGGTTCCTGTCTCCTTGTCATGTTAATGAAGGGAGAAGATGTTTACGTGATGAATGTTGGTGATAGTCGGGCAGTTTTAGCTCAGAAGAAAGAGCCTGATCTTTGGAGCCAAGATTTGGAGAGGATAAATGAGGAAACATTGCATGATCTTGAGGTTTCTGATTGTGACAGATCAGATACAATTCCAAGTTTAAATGCTTTTCAGCTGACCATGGATCATAGCACCTCCGTGGAAGAGGTAAGAACTCTACCTTTGGAGTTCCTTTTCACTATGTACTCTGTGATCAAACAATTTGATGATCAAATTTGTTTAATGTCTTTTGTGTTATAAACGTTCATGTTGCTTCTGTGTTATTCAGGAAGTTCAAAGAATTAGAGGTGAACACCCTGATGATGCCTGCGCTGTCTTGAATGATCGTGTTAAAGGTTCACTGAAGGTCACCAGAGCTTTTGGTGCTGGTTTCCTAAAACAGGTACTCTCGAATCTGCCTTTCTGGTTAACTGAAAGTCAAACATTCGAAAGTGATTTTTGAAGGAAAAATATAAATCATCTTGATTCCTTTTTAGCTCGTTAAAAAGTAGATTCCTCAATTGATTGTGGGAAATTCTACCAATTAATTCATATGAAAAGATGGGAACAAAGTTTATGCTTTCTTATAGGCCTTCTAATAGAGAATATGTTTTCAGGGCATATTCTGTGGTAGGCTTGTTCTTTTGCATTCGATTCATATTTTTGAAACTAAAAACTAATTCTTTATACTTGACTATTGGTTTTGTACAATATTCACCCTAATCGGAAGGTACAATTTTGTAATCCAAAAATCTTCAAGAATTCATCATACTTCTGTCAAGTCTTTTAGAATCTGGACATTGACTTCAGTTGTGTGAAACATCTTTATTGAAGTTCACTTTTTTGGTTGCTTGCATGCAATAACTAGGCCAGAAATTTATCATAAGACGATTTTTGTAGGTGGACATAGTCAGTGTAATGGAATTTGTTACTCAAAAATATTGATTTTATTTTCTTGAAATGTCTACAACTAAACATACATCTATTGATGATGGAGTTTCCCATAAGCTAATTTACAGGGCTTAATTGACCTAAGATTTGCATGGTAACTTCTATCAAGGGTTGATATTGTCAGTGGTCATATTTAGTCAAATGCTGATTATTCTATGGATTGATTTTGATCATGATCAATCGACATCTCAGCTTTGTTTCCTGGTGCTAAATTCTATTTTGGATTCCTTGTCTGCATATTTCCTTTCTGCAGCCAAAGTGGAATGATGCCCTTCTAGAGATGTTCAGAATAGATTACATTGGAACTTCCCCCTACATCAACTGCCTCCCATGGCTCTACCACCACAGATTAGGATCACGAGACAGGTTTTTGATACTGTCCTCTGATGGACTGTACCAATACTTCACAAATGAGGAGGCTGTTTCCGAAGTTGAACTTTTTATCTCTTGGTCTCCGGAAGGGGATCCTGCCCAGCATCTTGTTGAGGAATTGCTGTTTCGAGCTGCGAAGAAAGCTGGTAACTCTTCTTGACAAAAGGCATTTATTTAGTCATATCAACCGAAGTTCTTTAGGGAAAGAAACTGAACTAAATTGTGTGCGTTCAATTTCAGGCATGGACTTTCATGAACTTCTTGAAATTCCACAAGGCGATAGACGGCGCTACCACGATGATGTTTCCATTATTGTTATTTCTTTGGAGGGGAGGATTTGGAGATCCTGTGTATAGGTAGGAAGAAGACAACTGAAATATATACATTTCTTAATCATTTCAAGAAAAGAGAAAAATATCAATCATCCATTTTTGATGTTCTTTTTCTTCAGCCACCCCTGTTTCATTCCAATTAATCTCTCGAATCGGGTAGACTTAATTGTGCAATGTGGAGGGTGTTGAGGATTGTAAAGGTCTGGTGTACAAGCTCTCCTTGTCGATAATAGACTTTCAGTCTATCACATAAAATTGTGTATTTTTGCCCAATAAACGAATACCCAAAATAGATATGCTTTGTTCCGACAGTTTTACAGTGGCCGGCTTGTGTCCGGAATCCCAACATTGCATTTCATTACTTGGATAGGACCATGCTATAGTTTGATTCTTGATTCCCGTCCCCAAAATTCTATTACATGTACGCATCAAACTTCTTAACAAAAACATCATTTTGTCTGTGTGATTGTCAATGGTTGGCAGCTTGGACAAATCGTCTCACATTACAATTTACAGCCATCTGGAAAGTGTTGAGCATAGGGAAAAATTTTCTGTCCAAGAGTCAAAAAACATCAGCAGCGCGCACAAATAAACATTCCTACTTTGCTTTCATTTTGCTTAATGCTTGTGGAGAAGTGCAATCCAACAATGAAATCAAAGAACCTGAGCATCATTCTGTTTTTCAGTCATAGTCTATGGCGGAATTATTCAAGTCAACATCAAGCAAATGTGGGCTCATTCGTATTTGACCGTGTAGAGATTAGTCAATTTCAAATCCAAATTCGATGGTGAATGATGAAACTTGAAGAATCTCACGTACCAATATGCATGCATACACTTTCTAGATATTCGCGACACCAGATTGATTCTGTGTATTAATTGGATGTACACACACACACATATATATATATATTCAGCCATTCTTGACCAGCTGACCAGGAAATATCAAAAACTTGTTGGGGACTGGATAGATCGAAGCGTAATGATCACACAGATTACCCAAAAGCTTGGAATTAGCTTTGGGGCTAACAGGGGTGCTGGTGGTGCGTATTGATGATCAACAACAACATCCATTATCGCTCATCTCTAACTGCTAACCAGTAACCAATTTGTTTTCCCCCAATTCAGCAGAGTAAATGCGAATGCAGGTGGGAGGTGGGAGGTGGGAGGTGGGAAGTTTGGCAGGTTGGACTGGATATTGGTGGTAATAATTCGAAAACCTGTCATTTTATCATTAATATTCTTTCTCTTGTACGTGCGTACCACCATTGCTTTGCTTCCTCTAGCCGCATGGGATGCTAAATTTAGGCTCCACAGACCACCCCATATATGGTAGTATTAGTACATGTCTCTTTTTCTTGGATGCGAATTTTTCAGAATTTCCTTTCCAGGAACATATTCATGAATATCATGTTTCTTAAGGAACTCCCTAACATTACAAAATTTGCCAAATTTCACACCTACGAACCTCATCCTTGGCTACCGATCTTCTTTCTGTACGTTGCTTGTAAACCGCCTTGATGCTTCTTTTTGTAGCTACGGATACTGTAATTGTTCGATATTCGCAATGAAACGTATGTATCTCATCTAATTAGGAATTTCCTATGAAGTTTGAACTTTGGTTAGTATAAACATTGACGGCCAACTTTTTAATAATTAACGTGATATTTATGTGGCACATTACCGTTATATTATGATTCGAACAATTTATTGTGTGATTTATTCCAATATACGGTTACATTTTCCCACTTTTAATATCGCAATCCAAGGGATAAAAGAGCCCTCTGGGGTAACTATACATGTAAATTTCGAGTTTTGTTATAAAATTATCACTTGTTGACACAAAAAAAAAAAAACCAAAATAAAATAAAATAAATAATGATTGCTAATAAACCGATGGACCTATCAAGTGCCAAACCCACTCAAGTTTGGTTGAAATTTTGAAAAGAGGGTCATAAAAGTTTCTTGGCCCAATAAGGAGCAGATTGACAAAGTTCTACGTTCCTCTGGAAAAAAGCAAGTCCAAACATTGAGAAACTTTAGTGGACCTTTTTTTCTTGGGTAGTGTCATAGATTCGGGGTCTTAATGTAATTAGATTTCATTAGAGGGACTTATGCTGCATAAGTACTGCCATAGCATTAAAGATTGAGCAGGCCATTAGTAGTGTGTAATTCTGACTTCTAATCCCTCTTCCATAATGAAATCTCCCCAATCTTTCTCCTAATTCTTGTTCCTCACTTTGCCTTTCCTTTCTGTCCTTAATTCTGCTCCTTAGTCCATTTGAAGTTTTGTTTCAGTCACGAAGAATCAGAGTTTTCTAACTCTGATCCTGACATGTACACATTGAATTTGAGCCCAATTAGATAATAAGAAGCAAAGATTTCTTTATTATTTTTTTTAAATGATGGGGTTAAAAATATGCAACAAATATGGTACTAGAATAGTAGGAAGAGTAAGAAGCTTCAAATTTTAGTATGAATGAAAAGGAATCTATCATCATCCCAAGGAAGAAAAAAAAAAGGGGGGGGAGGAAGACATGAAATGAAAGGGCATTTCTAGTGTTTGTACTATTATTGTTTGGTCCAAATATGGATGTTCTTTTGACCATCCCTCAAGTCAATGAATCACTTAAAGGAATTGGAATGAGGTAAAAAATTGTCCACCTCCACCCATGTTTGGACTTTGTGAATAGGAAATACTAAAAAAAAGAGTTACCTAATGATTTCATTCAAGAATACGAATGAAAGTGGAAAACTAATGGAAGTGTTTTTCTTGAGGTCGAATGCAAGAGAAGATTCTCAATTTGGTAGAAACAAACTCGTTTTTATTATAATCATATATGCTAAATGCTATGAGAAGAGCATTTCATGCTATAAACTACATAACAAAAGTACAAATCCTAACTTTAAAACAAATTGACAGAGAGGAAGAGGCATATATCAATGTCGTTTAGGATTTTTTTTTTTTTTTTCTTTTTGCTTCTTTTTGGATTGGTTTTTTCTACTTTCAGTTTAACTTTCTTCTGCTGCCAAACAAATTACCAGCCAACCCTTTGGAAGAGGATAATACTTTTAGTAAAAATTTATAATGAAAAGTTACAATGACTACGGTAATAAGAATTAATGCAAAATCACTTTCTCACATTCATTAAAAATGCAAAGAAATTTTAAAAGAATGAATAATTTTGTCTTTTTATCTTTACTATATAAGTCTCTAGAAATTTCATATAAAAACACTAACTCTAACTAATTGATAATGAATATATATATATATATATATATTGGATTCCATAAGTTCTTCTCCTTATGCACATAGGGTGGGGATGTATGAAATACAAATGTCGCCTATAGTTTTGAAACAAATGATTTTAAGATTGAATAGCGACTATAACGAATATTAGCTCAATTTGAAGGAAATTATGTAGAAATTTTACAAAATTATTAGGAACTTATGCCATTAGAAATTGATCCCTATAATCGAAATTATATATTCAATTATATAGGCATCCACATAAGTAATGGTAAACACACAAAAATACTGTTTACCATGGGTTTGTTTGGAGTGTGATGTATTTGGAAAAAGTTATATTAGAATGTGTGAAAATTTTGATAAGTATTTTTTGATAGAAAAAGTATTTTGAAAGAAATTTTTTTTTTAAATTATGTGAGAGATATTTGAGTGGGAAAATTTGAATTTTAAATTTTAAAATAAGGATGTATTTGAATAATTTATTTTTATTTAAAAATATACTTATTTACAAATAAGAATTACTTTTACAAACAACATACCCACATTTTTTATTTTTTTTTGAAGAGTATGGTTACTCTTCAAAGATATCCAAAATGGACCTTAAGAGCAACTGAGCACATAATGACAAATGTCAAGGGCTTATGGCCTTGAATGAAACGTAAAATAACCAAAAGGACTAGAAGTAAACAAAACAAACTGCCAAGTGTTCCTTGGAACAAGTAAAACTCCACTTGGAACCATCCAAATCAAGATTTTCAAAATTTAAACAGGCAGCAGCGGCTCAGTGCCCCATCTCAAATGTTGACTGCAAACATAACGTACCAAAATTCACAAGTGATGGTCTAATTAACAGAGTGCAAAACTGCACAAACATTCAATTCCAAATCCATTGTACTCCCAGTGGTTTCAAGCCTTGAACTTTATTTTCAACTTGGAATTTCCAAAATCTCGACTCCTCCTAAGTCCTAACTATGTGATTCAGACCAAACCCATCGTTTTCACCATTGTTTATATAATCTAAACGTTGAAATTGTCAAATTCCAAGGTGTGCCTTTTGTATATGCTCAATATTCTTCAGCTTACATAAGCGATCCCCGATTTGCGAGATAAGAAGGGCAGGTGTTACTTTGGTGTGTCATGGATTAGTTGAGCATTGCTTGTTCTTCCAAAAACTAACTATTACTATATTTCAGGAGGCTAATCTAAAATCCCATCTGTTTTTTTTTTTTTTCTTTTGGGTTTAACTTCTCAGAGATTCATTTCGCCATCCATTCTGTTTTTGAGTCAGAGATCATGTCTTCCATTCTAGGTAACAACAGTGGTAATATGGGTTCACCGTTTTTCCATGAATTCAAGAAACAGGCTTCTTTCTTCCTCAAGGAGAAGATCAAGACCGCCAGATTAGCCCTGACTGACGTTACACCTGTTGAACTGTAAGTTTCCTGCTCATCAAGCTTTTAACTGTCTTTCATCTCCAATACTAGTTATTCCTTGCAAGCATATGTATGCCTGCTTTTGTAAGTTTTCAAAAATGTTTTGTTGCTCAAAGGTTGACCGAGGAAGCTACAAATGGAAATCCAGGAGTTCCAGACACTCGTACCTTAAAAATCATATCAAGAGCTGCTTTTGAAATAGATGAATACTGGAGAATTGTGGAGATCTTGCACAAGAGGTTTCTCGGATTCTGTTTTCTATGATTCATCAATTAATTACTATCACTGCTACTGTTTTGATTATCTGTAAATGGTTGCAGCTTTGATACCTTTTACTCACTGTGATGTCGTCGGTATTGTAACTTATTCTTCAGATTGATGAGTTTTGATAGAAAAACTTGGAGACCATCATACAAGGCTCTGATTGTGCTGGAACACTTGTTGACTCATGGACCTGAGAGGGTGGCAGAGGAGTTTCAAATTGATAAAGATGCTATTGAAGAAACAGGAAGTCTGCAATATATTGATGAGAAAGGGTATTCGTCTAGTTCCCTTCAGCTCTTCTCCAAGAATCCTTTATTCTCATTGTATAGTTGATAAAGTCTCACGAATTTTGAGCTTAATATGCAGGTTCAACTGGGGCCTGAATGTTAAGAGAAAATCTGAGAGGATTTTGGAGCTGCTTGAGAATAGACCACTTTTGAAAGAAGAGAGAAACAGAGCCCGGACAATTACAAGAGGGATTGAAGGGTTTGGTAGCTTCAGCAGTAGTTCTTCAGATAAAGGAGTTCTGCAGGAATCATCTTTAAAATCATTTGCAAAATGCAATTCTCAATTTAATGAGCATGGAAACCAGGAAGAGAACATTTCATTGTTTGATGATCATTATTTCACCAACGGAAAGCTGGACAAGAAACAGGACAACAATCGTGGGAATTCAATTATTGGATTCAACAAGAAAACCGAGAATTCAATGTCTTTGCACAATTTATATGATGCAGGAAAGCTTGGCAATGATAGAGCTCGAACAAATTTGAAGGAGAATAGGACTCCTATTGGGGAAGTCCAGGTGAAAGAATTGGGCGAATGGGATACTGCAGACGAGTCAAATGCTCTTTTGGGTAATCAGAAAGCTGATTCGAGGATGGTGACCATCTCTTTTGAAGATTTTGAAAATGAACATCCTTTTAACCTCAATGAGCAATTAAATAATATCTCCCTGCTCTCTTCAACGGATCGTGTACTGAGAGCATTTTGAAGGTTACTGCGGGTGCTCTCTTCAACCACCTCTTGTGGTTTCAAAGCCAAATTCATAATATTTATTTGTGTTCTAGTAGATTTGCAGTAATGCTATTGGTTGAACTTTAGATTGTGCTCTAATAAAATAGCTATTCTCAGCTCTTAAGACTTCTTTATATTGAAGAATGATCGGTGGCTGGTCTTGTTAGATTCTCACTCATTTGTGTCTGTTGCTCATTCTTAAGCCATACTGTCCTTGTTCAAGCAACATCCCGTTAATGAAAATCAATGCAAAATGGCAAGGAAAAACAACTGGATTATAGTACCTCAGCGGTCTGCAAACTCGAGGTTCTAGTTTTATTTCTCTCAGATTCTATTCATCTCTCGGGGGCATGTTTTGAACTAGAACAGAAGAAATATCATGCACCTGTTATCACAAGCATTATTTGATTCCAGGTAACACTTCGTCCGAAGAAGGCTGCGTTTCTGCCCTCATAATTTACATCCATGTACTAATTGGCTACCATTTTCTGAAAGAATATTTCTTATGAGACAAGACATCACAATGTACTACTAGTTCTGATCAAGCATGTATTACATGAACTGTATATAGTCGTGTCCATTGCGACAAAATTACCTTGGTTTACTTTACACAACAAGTATTTTGCAATTTGCATGAGTGAGAGGCTAAACCTAGTCAGCCTCGTCTGAATAAATATGGATAAGGCTAACTATTTTAAGGGTACAAATTTTGAATTCTGCTAATTGGTAGCAATTTACACTCCATATACAAAGCTATACATGTCGAAGCATATTGCAAAAAGAACATTATGGTTTGCGGAGCCAATCCTGAATAGCAAGTCGCAGTGAATGATTAGGAGTAAGATTCAAGTCACTTAATTTCAAATTAGTCATGGGGGAAGTCTCACGGCCATTCTCCAACCAGTCACGCAAGGCCTCTGCTTCATAGGTGAATCCATCTGCTGCAACCTGAGGGTCGTGCATTATCTCCTGGAATCAAACCCAAAAAAATTGACTATCCATGAACTGGGATCTAAAATCAAAGATAAGATAGGTTTCTGTTTTTGGTTCATTCTCAGATTTCAAATTGGACTGCAATGGAGATCTTTTTACACAGAACTGTAATTAGCATCCTGTAGGAAATAGTTGGATTTCCAAGCCAACCCCAGTGCCCACAAGGAGCCGAATGCAGCTTAATGTGTAACTCTGCAAACATCACAGAGTTCATACTCTTCCAATTGTACAAGACAGGAATGCAAAAAATAGCTCTAAATGGCATTGACGTTCTAAAGATTCAAGCTGATTTAGTTAAGGTGATTAAGGCAGCTACAGGTATCTTTTACACCAAGCAAATTATTTATCAGAAAGCATGACTTACCTGAAGAATAGGACACAAGAAAAAAGATGGCACCAGTTTTTCCTCCAAGACATGTAACTGCTGCAGTTCCCTCACAAGCATCGGTGTCAGGCAAGGCCTATCCCTTGCGTTCAATTCACAGCATTGCAAACCCAAGTCCACCAATCTCCTTGCAACAAACGCAGACCACTCTCCAGCAGATGAATCCAAGATGGATGTCGTCTTTCCACATGATATCATGTTCCGTACATCACGGGCCAGTCCAGCTGGAGCTTGTCCAGTGAGTAACTGAAGTATGATCAACCCGAATGAGAAAATATCAGACTTTGGAGTCAGGATTCCAGTTCTATAAAATTCCGGATCTGCATATGGAAAAACGCTTCTTATCTCACTATATCGTCCGAAACTAGGGCAACGAAGAGTTTGCTCTGGAACTAGTCTGAATATCCCAAAATCACAGATTTTGCAGCTATTCTCAGAATCTAGTAGGATGTTGTTAGGCTTCAGACCCCCATGAGTTATTCCTTCAGGGCCAAAAGAGTGCAAGAACAATAGGCCACTAGCTATTTCAGAAATAATCTGTACTCGAGTTTTCCAGTCTAAGGGACGCACATTACTTCTGTGGAAAAGGCGATCTTGGAGGCTGCCACCAGGCAAGTATTCATAAACTAGGGACCATGCTTCAGGACAAACACCAATTAATGTCACCAGATGAGGATGGCGAATCCTGCCCAGAACTTGAGCCTGTGATAAGAATAGTTTATTTCATTGAGCAAATAATCAAAAGAGATTGTTCCCCACCCCAGTTAATGGGGAAAAGAAAAAGAATGCATAAGGGCGCACTTCACCTCTTGATAAAACTCTGGTTGTTTGTGTATAGAGTGTGGATGCAGCATCTTTATGCTGACTGTTCTATTCAACATCTCCCCTTTGTAAACAGAGCCATATCCTCCCTCTCCAATCTTGAAACTCTCTGAAAAGTTGCATGTTGCTGACTCTAAGTCTGACAATGAGAATTCTGCCAGTTCCAATAATTCTCCAGTAAATTGTATGGGTGCATTGACATTTGCACAGCTCATTTGTCTGCGACTTTTCCAGTGATCAAGCCACTGCACAGCTTCAATTTTCTGCCGCTGAATTTCCTGCTTTTCCTGCCGTAATGTTGCCAGAGAAGCTTGAATAAGCTTTAGTTCTCCCGCAACATCTTCACATCGGCAGCTTGCGTCCTGTGCAAGATTTTCTAGGACAGCTATATTTCTCATGGCCTTTTGCAACTCGCCAGTTAATACCTCTCTTTTTTCTAAGAGCTTATCTTGCTCCTGAATTATGGTTCTTAGTTTATCTTCAGCTTCTTTCCTAAGCTTGACTTGCTGTGCGTGAGTATCTCCAGAAGCTTTGAGCTGAGATTATGACAAATTAGCCAGAAAAATATTAGCTTAAGCTTGACAGATGGTAATCATATACATAATCATTCAGTTTGCAGCTGAAGATATAAAAAAACTTCTCGATTAAATTAAGCAAGCCCTGAATTCGATGAGATTAGTGAAGTTTGGAGTTCAGAAAGTTCCAAAGGTGACGCACTGGAAATGCCTTATTTGTTTATGGTAATGCATTGCTGGACAATAGACAAAAGGAAAAGTTCAAACTTTGATCGTTACCTAGTTGGAGAACAGTTTGCCAAGATTCTGTCATCTATTTTGTCTAGAATTCCTAGTGAGGAGAAAACAATATGAAATCTAGATTTAGATAAAATCTTGATGACCTGAACCAGAAGATACCTACAAATATAGACAGGATAATGGCTTTATCCTTCAATTGCATAGCATTTTATAATACTTATTGAATCTAGGTTCAAAAACACCAGATACCATAGAAATTATGGTTTCAAACTCAAATGCACATTGACGCTGGAAAGAAAAAAGGTTACCTCCTGGATAGCTTTTTGGGCTTCAGCTTCCAATTTCCGACGCATCAAGAGCTCTGAGTGTAATTGATCCCTTGATTCTTTGGCTTCCTTCTTAAGATCTTCAAGCCATTCATATAAGCCATCTCCCTCGAATTTTGCACCAAGATCCAGAGACATTCTTGATTCAGCTGATGAGGTATAATAACCTGAACTAGAGCTTAAACTTGAAGGACTTGCATGAAGATAGCTTGCATCATATCTAGCTGGTAAATGAGGAGAAGATGTCACTTCAATCCTGACGCTTTCCGTCTGAAAATAATTTTTTGTTCCAGAACAAGCTGGATACTGAGCAGATATAGAACGAGTACATTCTGGATGAAAATAACGGTCACGCTCGCAAGAAGGGACAGACAGAGATCTTAAATTGGATGGTTGAACAACTTCCTGTTGACGTATTGCAGCAAAAGTTGAGTTTTGAGAATTTTCTCTCGTCCAGACAGAATTTCCCTTGTTCACAAACCATATCTTGCAGAAGGGAGGCGCCATTTTGGCAGCATAACTTGCTTTACTGGAGCACTTTTTCATCTTTGAGCAACTGTAAACACTTAGCTTTAGAATTCTATACTGAAAAAATAAGATCACACCAACGATATTAAGATGTATACAACAAGACGGACATATTAAATGTAAATGAATACTGTTATCAAAACACACTGGGCCACTAGCCACTGTCTGAATCTTAAGAACTCACCGTATTATGGCTACATGGTCCCCTAATCACGCAATGCAAGAGCAGGTTCAAACTTTTTTTTTTGTTTTTCCAACACGACAATCTTATCTATAGACGAAGTGTAGCTTCCATGGTAGTCAATCAGTAACTTATTAAAGATAACTAGGTTATGTGATTATTAATTAAAATAACAAAAAGATTAATTCAATAATTCCTGAAATCACAATAAATGCACACTAGTACTATTGTTTCAGTAAACCCAATGAAAATGCCAGTAAAATATTCCAGCCAGCCTCTAAATTAAAGTGAAGATCCTAGCTTTCTCCGTATTCATGTATTAATATTGATGTATGGCAATCGAAAGCACCATGTTTTCACTTCATACAAATTAAATTTTCAATAAACTAAGCCACATACTCTGGAAAAGCTCCTATGACAAGCTTCTTAATGTCATATCTGCTAACAAGATTCACAATTTCTTTTTGAACTTGATCAGATTCACTGGTAACAATGCTTGCTTTAACCTGCAAATTAGTTACAACCAAGTGTCAATAAATAGGCCAAAGATATGAAATGATTTAGAGTTAAAGGAACACTACAATGAGGCTGTCAATATTGTTTTGAGATCTTGTGTTGAAGAATTAGAGAATTACAGATGTACATCACGCCAATTTAAACATTCTTCTGGATCATATTTGTTTATGTTAGACTGGCACAACCAAAAATTTTCTTTCAGCATTAATACAATTAGTTGCACAAGACCTTGTAATTTCAGATAACTAAATAGCATACCGGGTCAAATGTGGAACTAAAAAAATTGAAAAAAATTTGTTGAGAATCAAGGGATATTTTGTAAATATTATTATACGCCAATTGCATTGCAGATCTTGCATTGCAAAAGAAAAACAAATATTGTTAATTAAGAGTGAAACAATGATGATTCATGAGCTTTAACATAGTTGTTTATTATACGCCAATTGCATTGCAGATCTTGCATTGCAAAAGAAAAACAAATATTGTTAATTAAGTTAGAGTGAAACAATGATGATTCAGGAGCTTTAACATAGTTGTTTGCAAGGAGGACTTGGAATTTAGCATCTTGCTTTCCAAGTCAAATTTGTAAAAATTAATCATTTATTGTTTCTGTCAGCTAGCAGACAAAGTTCAGACTAAAAGAACCTCACTGATGAATTTCAGTTATTAACACGGACAATTGGCATAACAAAGAAGCTTTAAAGTATTCATTCCATAACTCATACTCCACATGTACACGATAATCAAAACCCACATAAGTACTATAGCTCAAACAAATTTAAAAGAAAGCACCTTTGATGTACTGCAAAGTCTCAAATAATTACTCAGAAGTCTCTTAGTCTCTTCCCACTCCTTATTTCTAAATGCAGTCACCACTACAGCATTTGCTTGACTGGCCGGTAATTTACCCACTGCATTAAATAATAATCAAAAATCGTCATGCTCCCTACAAAAACAACGCTTATTTAACCAATCCCTGGATCCCAGCTAAATAAACCAACTCATACATATATATATATATATATATATATATATATATATATATATATATATATATATATATATATATATATATATATAAAGGAAAAGAAGCAAACTTTCATGCTCAGCCTAACTAGCTAGCTAGCAATTATTATTTATCCACAGTTATCTGCTCAAAAAAAAAAAAAAAAAAAACCTTCCACTATTACTAATCTTCCCTCCAGGCCAATAAAGAGTATAGAACATGAACATTCAGAGGGAAAAAAAGAGAGTGAGAGACTTACATAAAGTGGGAATCAAAGGAGAAGGCTTATGAACATGAATAATGCAAATTTCTGAGCCAGCGAATGTCCTAAAACACCACCGAAGCAAAGCAACCGCCTTTGCGACTGACTTTCCGACGGCCACGTGCACCTTTTCACCATTTTCTTCTTCAACAATTTCAGGCGACTGAGAAGTGCTGATTCCGCGACTCCCCCGTTTAAGCCTAGCTGGTAGGTAAGTAGGAGGCGGTGAGAACCCAGGATAGATACCTTCCGTTGGGCCCGGAGGGTGTGATGGGCTGAGCACCTCCATTACTGATACCGAAAACTCGCCGGGAAATGAAAATGTTGAATTCCGGGCTGGCGGGGTAGGGAGCAGAGAGAGAGTTTGTTAACTTTTTACTCGGCTTTTGTTGAGTTGTCGGTCCGATATCCTCATACCCCTTAAATATCAAGAGGCAAGTGAGATTCCTTGGAATGTTTTTTATTCTTGTAATTTAATTTTTTCTATACTCCATATATTTATTTTTAAATTGATAATAATAATAATAATATTTAAAATGAAAGTATATTACTTAAATATATTATTGACTAAAATTTTATTGAGGTTTTCACTATAAATATCATAATTTATGCTTAATAGGGTTGTATATAGACCGTCATTTTAGTTTTTATTTTCATGATACACACGTTTTTTAATATCTAAAATATTTTATATCTAGCATTTTTTAAAAAATATTTTGTAATGAATTTTAAAATACGTTTTGTTTATTAAAAATTGAACTCTAAATACATTCACCTATTCTTTACTTTTTATATTTTACTGTTTTAATTATCGCTTAAGTGGTGCAGCAGATGCATAAAATATTTTTTCATCGCGCTATAACATTTTAGTTGAAAATACATTTTAAATTTTGTAATTCAACATTTGAATTCAAAACATGTTTTCGTATTCATAATTTATACATCATTTCAAAATTTTCAATTCAAACAATATTTCAGATAATATTCTAAAACAAATTTCATAATATATTTTTAAAAATGCATTTTGAAACGAAATATATATATATAGTCTAAATATTTCAATTGACATATAATGATTTGAATAGTGACTATACAAGTGGAAAGTAATGAATATTTGCCAAGATTTATAGGCATTAAAAGCAGAGTACGGTGCATGTACTGATTTATTTTTTTATTGTCCATCTTGGATGTAGAAGTCTCCCTTGCAAAGTCTTTTAAGTTTATGTTGGTTTCTTAATTGTATTCTTGAGTCTTTGACAAACCACACGCTTCTTCAATCATCATCATTATTAATGTTAACATTAATTAGCATTGATCACTATACTACTAATCTTTACAAATAAGAAATTTAATGTTAAGGTCGAAATGTTTTTTTTAGCATATTCTTGTCCTAAATTTTGGGTACCTCAGTCCAACTCTACCATCACTACTCACAAGTCTCAAACGTGTGAGAGAATAATAATGATAACAAAATATATAATATAGTTCTCCTTGAGAGCATATTGATATTATGACATGCCATGATGTGATATAATGGAATTTTTAATTAATGCAGTGGTCACTTTTGAAAGTAATTGGGATGTGAGTAGTTAGTACTTACGAAGTTATTCTGATGAATAGAAGACTTAATTAATAGTTAAAAAACATAGAAGACTTTGACTTTTGATTGATTGGGTTGAATACATGAGTCAGAATTAAGTATGAGGTTTTTCAATTCAAAACTTTCACGTTCTAGTTTACCAACTTCACAACTAATGACTCTCAGCACATATAAAGAAAGAGCCAAAAAAAGAAAGAAAAAAAAAGAGATTTAGGGTACGAATAAATTACATTTTTAAAAGTATTTTTATAGTTTTTAAAATAATAATTATATTAAAAAAAACGTAAAATCATTCGCATTCTTTTTAACCATGCAACAATGACATTGTATATATGAATTTTTATTTTTATTTTTTAACTTTCATTTCCCATGCATGCATTGCCCAGATCTCTGTGGTAAATACTGTTTTATTTGGTCTCATGTGATTCACAAGTCTATCAATGCGAAGATTGTGGGGGCATAATGGAATTAGGCAGCTGCCATTTCGGACTCTCAAACTTTGCATAATCTTTTCTTCTTTTTTTTTTTATGTCATAATAATCACAAATTTTTCTACCAATAATGTGCCATTTCTGCTCTTGCCTAATCAAGGAATTTTCTGTCATAATCAAGGAATCAATCTGTTTTCCTATAACATTTGTACCACGCTCCCAACAATTATATATCCAAGAAACTTCCTAGAAATATCTGGAAAATTTATAGTGAACCTAATAAAACATAAAAGGTCAAATGCAGGGAAGAGAAGAAGAAGAAGAAGAGGAGGTCATTCCAGCTAGAAAATGACAGAGATTGGTTATGAGGAAGGGATGATGAGGATGCCCTTTTCTAAATTCCGATTCGTCCACAAGAATATTCGGAGGGAGGAAGTAAAACCCTTCAAGAGGTGTCCATATCATGATGCAACTTGTGAGTTTTTTTTTTCTTTCAAATCTGCAGAGATAATACATCCCTGCATCCTTGCATACTTGCATCCACCTCCGCTATCCTTTGTTGAATTCTCTCAGCCACAAACAAATGCATTACTTTAAAGAGAAGCAAACAAAAGTAGGAAGAGCCCAAGAACTGTGCAAATCAGTAGAATAAACATGTATTGACTTCTGTTCACAGTCAATTTTTACCAAATACCCAAGACTGCATAGCCGATTTGTTTGCCTCGAGAAATAATGCAACTATTCTACACGTATCTTGGCACTTTCTTTCAAAAGTGTAATTAGTGATAAATCTTCATACAATATAATTAACTTTTCATTTTTATAAAACATGGTTAAGAATACTGAACCACATTACATTCGTAGAATTCTATCAACTATGATAAACTGATTTAGCCAATTATGAAGGAAAAAATCATTGCGCAATGAAATAATTGAATCAATATAAGTGCTTACATACATGCATACATATATAGACACACACATATATATATTTGCATTCGAAGGGGAATGATTACATAGCTCGAAAAAAAAAAAGCAAGATGAAATAATCTTATTTTCTTCTTTTTCTCCACTAAATTCACAGTTATTGTTCTTTCGCACAATTATAATTGTCTTTTACGTATTTTATTTCATGTATTAAATTAGTTTTAATATGCTCGTTTCTCTAAAGGTATTGTACACATATATTTATCATATATCGATTAATACATGCCAGCGAATTTTGGCGAAAATAAATCTAATATGTTATTTGTTTCAAATGGTTAATAAATTTAACCAAAACAATAACATGTGACACAAAGACACACACCTCAAGTGGTTTAGCTAAATAATGAGCCTTATCATACATTTTCTCAGTCCCTTGGCTTTCTGTTCCTTCTCTATTCTCAAATTGTTCTTGATCACAGTTTCCCTTTTCTATTGAACTTTCTCTAAAATAGTCCCTCTGTTTCTCCTTAGCCACCACATTCAATTCAACTCCTCCACATTCAACATAACCAAGAACCCTACGGTTAATTATTTGAAAAAGAACGTCTTTTACCAATACTCTATGAATATAGGAGCAGAAAGTGCTACTACTTTGGAAGTCCACGAAATCATAATCATCCTTAGCATTAAAACATCTTCAAGAACTACATGAATGCAAACTAAAACAGATAGTCATTGCTTGGAATACAACAAAATGAGCATTTCACTTGAAAAATAATTAAATTTCTAGTTTTATTAGGAATCCAAGGGGCCTTAAATAAAAAGTATTCCCACGAATCTTTACTTTCTGGATTGCTTAACATATTGTTCAACAAGGAATGTACGAGTTATATCCGAAAAAGGGCCTTTTGTTCTAATATATAAGGGCATCATGAAAGGATTCTCAGCAGCATGGAAAGCCAAGATGTCGTGGTACATGCAAGGCCTCTGCTCTTAAGTCCTCCATGATTTTGATACTTGAGCAATCTATCAAAATGGTAAGTGGCAATGGAATTCTATCTCCTCAGCTGAAGCTGTTACATTATTAACAAGGTAAATAGATCCATTTGACGGGACAGCAACATCAGCACACCTGTGATTATCTATAACAAGATTTTGCTCCAAGGATGATTAGAACTTTTTTTCTAAAGGAAACATAAACAGGTGATTCTGGTATTCGATTTCAAGATATTTAAACCCAATTTAGTTTCAAAATTGTTGCGGATTTTGATCTTGGGATGACCCAAAGCATAATAAAATAATCAGAAGTGCTAGTGCGTCAAACTTTGGAATTAAAAAATTATTTATTCAGAGACAGGACAGCAAAATACTAGCCGTTAGGAAAATCTTGTTTATAAGACAGGTTAATTCAATTAATTTGTAGCTTATTATCTTTTTGGTGGATGATTGTAAAAGGGACGAGTTCTTTGCATAATTTTGACTCCTACCCTGTAACTGCTCTCAAACCCTTTCCACAATATTCATAATATTTATTATCTCATCTTCCTCCATATCTTGATTTGACTTTTTGTTAGGCTGCCGCCTCACTACTTTCCCACCATTTTTCTTCACCATCACTTCCTCTTTCAGGATTCTACCGCTTCCGTTTCCCTATCTCCAAAGATTCTACACCCCTATTCTGAAAAAAAATGGAGAAATGATAAAAACCCTTTCTTGCTAAGTATTGTTAATTCTGAAAGAAGTTGATAACGCTACAAGATTGGTGTTTTTGTTTGGATGCTTTTTGGTTTTTTTGGTTAAAAACTCAAAATCAATGGAAGAAAATTGCTAATCATTATTGAATACTTTTTCTGTAGTTTTCTTTTTTTAAAGATGCTTTCTAGGCTTATTAAATTGAGATGACACAAAGAGTGCTTCCTGTTTACAAAGAATTTGAAGAACAGTTTTTTCTGCAAAATTATCTTGTTTTTAGACATCTCTGAGTCCATTCAAATGAAACAGAATGTCTTTTGTCTAATTTGTTTTGTAAACTATAAATAAAACAGAATATGTTTTGTCTGTGTGTTTTGTGAACTATAAAAAGAAGGGAATTCCTGTTTATAGAATTAGGAGCCCTCTCGAACACAAGATAGACATGGTAATGGATAATTGATAAAGATTCCTAGAGGGAAAGCAAATGAACATTCGCTCATTTCGACCACAATAAGTTGATTTGTTTAATGTTGTAAAGTTTCCAATTTGTATCTTTGCTTCATGCACAGGTTAAGATCCAAATTTTTGTCGAGTTAAAATTAAAGTTTGAAAATCTTTTAGTGTTAGTAGAATTTTTTGGTACTTAGCAATACTACTGATTTGGAATTGTGGGGTATTAGGACTCACGTTTTTTTTTTTTGGTCCTTTAATGGAATGGTGGTAACAATTTATTTTCATATTTGTTTACCTAATTCTAAATAGTAGAAATGTGTAAATAATAGGATTTGTGATTAAATTTAGATTTTACTTATGTAGATGAAACAAAGAAATGAATGGCTTTTACCACCAAAAAAAAAATAGTAGAGCTTCCTTGGAATTGCATCCTCCCCTATCCTTTGTTGAATTCTCTTAGCCACAAACAATTGCAATTACTACATAAAACGAAAATAGGAAGAGCCCAAGAGCTATTCTAATCGGTATAGTAAACATGTATTGATTTATATTCAAAGGAAAAATTTAGAATTGAAAATTTTGGATTGTGTTGTATTTGAGAGTTTTGTATTAGAATATGTAAAAATTTTGGTGAAATTTCTTTTTGTAAGAAAAAGTATATTAAAGGGAAAATGAAAAAGTGTGTTGAAAGGAAAATGTTTTTAAAATATCATGAGAATGAATTTAGTGGAAATTTAAATTTTAAATTTGAATTTTAAAATAAAATAAAAAGCTATTTGAATTTTTCTTTTTTATTTTATTTGAGAAAAAATGTTTAACTGTTTTTTAAATGAGATAGAAAGCAAACATAAAAATGCCCAAGACCGTATAGCCCATTTGTTTGACTTCAATAAATAATGCAACCATTCTTTATGTATATCGGCACTTTCTTTTTCTTTT
The DNA here is from genome assembly GCA_020080225.1 of Gynochthodes officinalis. Classification (NCBI taxonomy): domain Eukaryota; kingdom Viridiplantae; phylum Streptophyta; class Magnoliopsida; order Gentianales; family Rubiaceae; genus Gynochthodes; species Gynochthodes officinalis. The sequence goes on from CM034618.1 coordinate 21,356,019, forward strand.
TCTTTTTTATATGAACTATAAAACTTAGAGTTCAAGGTTCGAACCCTTGTGGTCTGGCGAGTAAGCCAAAAGAGAACCCCTCCACACCTCTAGACTACCCCCTTGGGGGCGTATATCGGCACTTTCTTCGTTGGCAAAAATATAGTTACTGACAAATCTTTTCACAATATAATTCACTTCTTATCTTTGTAAGACATGGTTAAGAATATTATACCACATTACATTTGTAGAATTCTATGAACTATGACGGGCTGATTCAGCCAATTACGATGGAAATAAAAAAGAAGCATTGTTCAGTGAAATAATTAGTAATGAATATTATGGGATGTATATACTTGCATTCGAAGGGAAATGATTCCATAGCTCGGAAAAAAAGCAAGATGAAATGAACTTATTTTCTGCATTTTTCTACACTAAATTCTCAGTTATTGGTCGCCACGACGGAACTGAAAACAGCTCCAAAGCAGTATTATGTTTATCTGCCAAAAAGAATGTCAGAGATCTTGAGTTCTCCAATTCTAAGTTATTAGAAGCATTTTCTGTGAACGATTGAAGGGCCAGCTTCGTCGTACTCAGCCTTCGCTATCCACATCTGTGTTCCAATGGAAACAGTTCATCAGTTTTACATCCAATCTTCATTGTGTTCTCACGTATGTTACACTTGATCACATATAAGAGCCATGCAACCAAATAATTGGTTACGAAGGTTTTCAAACCAAATGAAATGAAGATGATTTGCAAAATAATGCTTCATGCAATCCATAACATGCACCTTTCGTGCACCAGAGAGGCTCTGGACTTTTATTCAGTTGCAGTTGGAAATATTCATGATAGTTCAAGCATTCAAATTTGTGAAAACTCACCTGCTGGAAGGTGCTTAGAGATGCCAAAATAGAGCCACCAATCCACACACTATACTTCCTTTCAGGCGGAGCTACCACTTTGATTCTCATGCTGCTTGGCGCCAAAGCAGTGATTTCCTTGCTCATTCTGTCTGCAATACCTGGGAACATTGTTGTACCACCACTGAGGACAATGTTTCCATAAAGATCCTTCCTGATATCAACATCACACTTCATAATAGAGTTATATGTGGTTTCATGAATGCCTGCAGCTTCCATTCCAATCATTGAAGGCTGGAAAAGGACTTCTGGGCACCGGAAACGCTCATTCCCAATTGTGATTACCTGCCCATCTGGTAACTCGTAGCTTTTCTCAATGGAAGAGCCGGTCTTTGAGGCTTCTAACTCTTGTTCATAGTCAAGAGCAATGTATGCGAGCTTCTCCTTCACATCCCTCACAATTTCCTTTTCAGCTGAGGTGGTAAAGGAGTAGCCACGCTCGGTCAAGATTTTCACAAGTTGCTCAGTGAGGTCACGACCAGCTAAGTCAAGACGTAAAATGGCATGTGGCAAAGCATATCCCTCATAAATGGGGACAGTATGACTGACACCATCTCCAGAGTCCAAGACAATACCTGCAGCAAGCATTGAAAGTGGGGCAACTAATTAGCAGGTAACTTGAAAGCAAATTGCAGGCACTTTTGCCTAACAAAATTCCAAAGTGGGTACACATATATAAAGAAGACCCAAATTAGCATAATCTGAAGAATAAGAAACTAAATGGACTTCAAATGATGCTCCTAAAGGTTCTGAATGATGAAACTTCACATAAAATACACCTAATAGAAAATATGCTGGCAAAATATTATGTCTCTGCAAATTAGAATTCTGTTATTGCACTTCCAAATAATTCCATTATGAACTCAAAAGATTCATTGGTCATGGCACTAAAAAAACTGTGACACTGACTTCCGATGATCAAGGCTGAAGCTGAAATCAAATTGATGCTAACTATGCCTCATGGAAGATACCTTCAAAATTTTACACGAGGAAAAACTAAAATAAATCATAATGAATTCAGGAGTTTCCTCTAATTGCCGCATATTACCGTTACTTACCAGTTGTGCGACCACTGGAATAGAGGGATAAAACAGCTTGAATGGCGACATACATGGCAGGGGCATTAAATGTCTCAAACATGATTTGGGTCATTTTCTCACGGTTAGCCTTTGGATTGAGAGGTGCTTCAGTGAGCAGAACAGGGTGCTCCTCTGGGGCTACACGAAGCTCATTGTAGAATGTGTGATGCCAAATTTTCTCCATGTCATCCCAGTTGTTCACAATGCCATGCTCAATTGGGTACTTCAGTGATAAGATACCTCTCTTGGATTGAGCTTCATCCCCAACATAAGTATCTTTCTGACCCATGCCCACCATTACACCTGTATGACGTGGGCGTCCAACAATACTAGGGAAAACAGCCCTGGGAGCATCATCTCCAGCAAATCCTGCCTGGTAATTTGCATTGCAGGAAGAATAAACGGAAATATAAGGCCCGAGATATTGTTATGCAAACTAAGGTTCTATCAACTTATTTTAAAAAAGAACTAATATTTGGATATTGAAGACTAATATTCTTATTGGTACCTTAACCATTCCTGTTCCATTGTCACAGACAAGTGGTTGAACATCCTCAGGTTCTGCCATCTTCTATCCACAGCTGGAAGGATAGATGGCCGAAAGTTAACAAATAATGCAATTCATAGAGAAAACAAATACAAGCTACCAGCCACCATTAACCTCCTCCCATCAGCAATAGAACAAGCTCAATGTTACTCCAACGAACGTGTAAGGCCAAAGAACCAAATACATATTGTTACTGAGAAAATGATACAAGCGCATCTTTAACTCATAAACTCCCATCATGAACGTTCTAATTACCAAAAACTAAAATGATAACAATACTAGAAATACAGAAACCATTTTTTCTTTCCTGGCTATCCCGTACTCTGCGCTGCATGGCCCCCCCAAAAAAATAAAAAAAATAAAAAAAATCTTTAAAGTGATCATAACATCTTTCCTGCCAATCCTCTAATAAAGTGATCATGTCATTTTCATAAACTATATCTTTATGTAGTATAAATATATGAAAAAGATTTTTCTGCGCTGGATAGGTTTGTCAGAACAACATAACAATTGACAATCGGGGAGCTCAATCAATACCATTCAGGACTTAAATAAATGGATCATGTCTTTATTTCCGATGTATGATATCAATACCATTCAAGACTTAAATAAAAGGATAATGTCTTTGTTTCCAATGCATGGTATACAGAAATATGCTTTCGATCCAACCACGTTCCCTCTAAACACAGACGTAAGTTACGGTGTAAAAGCAACGATTTTTATTTTGCAAAATTACTCCCACATTCGGACCGTAATGTAACCACGTGGTCCAATCTAAATAGACCCTTTTAAACAAAACAAAATACCCAACGATTCTAAAATTTAGAACAAACAATTCAATACAGGTAAAGTAGCAGATTCGATATTATCATGTGATATGCCCTCAAACTGTTAGCTAAATTGCCTCTGAGAAACCATCCCCTAGATGAACAAGAAGCGGTACCTTGGAAGGGAAAAGGTCGTCCCGGATAGTTGAGTAGGTCGACGAAGCCTGAGATATGGGAGTTTCGATTCAAATGATTGCCGTAAGAAACAAAGTTGGGGGACAATGGAGAAATTGGAAAGAAGTGAAAGTGAAACCAAGATGTGTATAGTCATGAAAATCGCTTTTAAATGAGCAACAGCTACTGACCATCCGCATTCGCTGGGCTCGACAGTATCGGCCATCCGCTCAGTTCATCCTTGGCTTCCACGGTCGGGAAATGTCACGACGAGTGTTGCGCTTTTGTCTCAACTCTCCATGCTTACGTAGCAGCGGGCTCTTTTGCCTTTTCAACGTGTAAGGGTAATTATGAACATACCCATCCTAATTTCCTAATATGGATTGTTTCTAGTACTAGTAATTCATTCTGAAAAAATACTTACTAAGAAAGGAAATTGTATGTTTTTCGAAGATTCCTTCATGGGATTATGCATGGGAGTTGATAAATTGATTAGACTTAAGTCGACCATATATGATTGAACACAATAGATTTAAGAATTTACAAATTTCAACAATATATTAGTTGATGATGGACGATTACACTAATTCCAAATATAATGTTGGAAATAGATTGATTTTCTATCATTTTAATTTAAATTAATAAAAGTAATGTCTTCTCTCAATGTGATAACATTGCTCTAGGTTTACGAGAAATGTTAATAGAATACTTTTTTAGTAAATTATCGTGTAATTAAAACGTAGAAGGGAAGCCAAATTAACTTTTGTCACATAATATGCCGCTTTTGTGAAGAAAATTATGCATCCAAATATAAATATCGCATGTAAATGGATGTATTGCTTTAAAAAGAAAAAGAAATCATCCCATAAATTTGCACTTCATAATAAATTTTTGGTATACCACACCTTTACTTTTAATTAATGATACAAAGATGACTAACACAACCACAACTTAGCTAGATTCATTACATTTCATTCATAAGAAAGGAAGAAAGAAAGAAAGAAAAAATTACTACTTATATTTGGTAGGCACATATGAGGGCAGGCTAAACTCGGTCTTGAATGATTTTACAAACATGCCTTAATGAAACTCCGAGTGAGTAACAACAACCAATCCTAATCCCAGGTATTAGGACCACAATATAAAGGATAAATAAGATTCTAACTGCATGTACATGTACATGAATGTGGTCCTCAATAACCATTAACAATATTAACATTGACATCAACACGTATTATCATATTATTGTCACATTTGTATTCTTTACAAAGAGCTAAACTATAAAATGTGATTTATTTTGTTGATGTTTTCAATTGGGATTTCGGAGATTTGTACATCTAAATAAAGGGCTAGCTTCTTTTATTTGTTTGTGGGAGAAACACCAAGGAAAGCAATTAATTGGGTCTCTAAAATGTTTTGTTTATTTTTGGTCACTTTGTGTTTTCTCCTCTCCTGCCCCAGAATTCCTCAAAGATCGTTTTCAACAAACCAACGAAAAGTTTCTTATGTTACTTATTACTAATATATTTTGTTTTATATTTAATGCCGTCTTGTGTCATCCATCATGAGTGTGACAGTGTGAGGACTTTAATTTGGCAATATAGCATGAAATGAAACAGTTGCATATGAATCACACCAATTAGAAAATTTGAGCATTGATTTGAATCAAAGTACGGAATGTTGTTGTTGGTATTGCTGCTAACCCAAGGACCATAATTCAAAATACAATGGCTCAATGTTAAAGAAGGGAGGTATCAACCCGTATGAAACCTCCAAAATGATGCATAAGATCCTTAACCTCGACAACAAAAATATAAAAAAATCCGAGACCTTGTCATCAAATGTTAGACACAAGGGTTTATTTTTATTATTAATTTTCTTTTTTGAGATGAGAAAAATCCATTAGACATTTTATTTTTCCTTTACAACTCCACAGGTTTGATTTTGACAGTTAAACAAATGATGAACCCTTTCATCGTCTTTCACTGCATTAGCAAAATATGTAATTAAAGTTTCCTGCTCAATTACCAAACCAGAATTGGGATAGGCAAAGTAGTGTTGAAATCCACATTCTTGATGTTATATATTACACCTCTCTGTCTACCAGAAATGATGCCCAAGTGAGGTTGTTGTACCCTGGAAATTCATTCAGGCCAATGTTATCAGATGATCATAAATCTCAAGAGTAAAATTAAATGGCAAACAAATTGCTGAAAAGTGTTTGGGGTTGACATGTCAAGAAACAAACGTCTTAGACTTTTTAAACATTTGTAGAGATGATTGCAAAGGTAATGAGACTTTGAGAGAGCCATGGGAAGCAAAATCATGAAGCTTTAAGCGTGAAAAATGGATGCAATGATATTGCAGCATCAGTGTGTGTGTGTTTGTGTGTGCACTTTTGCTTCTACCCCATCCCATACCATACCCCAGGTTATCATTATATGTAATGCATTACAAATACCAAAAGCCGCAGCAGCCTATATCCAGAAAAGCCTGCATGCATCACTTAAATAAATACTGAATCTTATGGTAATTAGTACTAAAAAAAGACATTTAGCACAGTTCAATATTCCTTAAATAGTTGTGGTTTGTTTTTATATTAGTCGAACGTGGTTGTACAGTGGACTATGTTTTCCCCTTTCTCCACATATAGTCGATGTATAGCACAATTAATTTACTCACTTAAGCCACTTTGAACGGAAGTTCCTCAAAAAACACTCGTCAAAATTCAATATTCATTCAAAAAATGAAAATTATATTCTTTCTTCCTCCTCATATTGAACCACGTAGAAATTCCAGGTGATTTAAAAATAAAGAAATGATTAATATATTTAATATAATGATTTCGATTCGTACCATCTTGTTAAAGGCAGAAAATAACATTAAAATCAATTTTTACTGATCAATCATATTTGTACTAAAGATCAATAATTGCCTTTCTCTCGCATCTTCGTTGCTAGAGGAAAAAAAATCTATGAAAAGTCCAATTTTTTTTTTAAGGAAAACAAAAGAAATGAAGATTCTAAACTCGAAAAACGATGTTTAAAAAGAAAAAAAAGGTTTGGAGCTTTACGATTGTAGGTGCACTGGTCTATGTAATTTATCCAATTAAGAAAACTTTCCTTTTTACCATTTGCAATAATCTATGCTTTAAACACATGATCGACTGAACAAATCCAAAAGATATAAATTCAATCAGCCTTCACCGATATTCTCAACAGGGGAAAAGATTTTTTCTTTTGGGATTAAAAAAATTACAAAAATTGGCTTAAGAATTTCTCCATGCTTTCGTGATTCATGGGTATGATGATGAAAATATAAGCAAGCTAGCCCTTTTGGACCTCCACAATTTTACAGTCTAGACCTCCATTTCATCACATTAATAATTCTTAGAGATGATGATAGTAATGATGAGAATGAACAGTACCATTTCAATACCACCACATGGTGCATGTTGACATAAAACTTAAAGAGCAGAATAAGAATAATCCTAGACAATGTTTAATCTGCATTTGGGTTATGTTTTAAAATACATTTTTATACATTTTAATGTAATATTATATATTTTTTAATACATTTTCTAACTCACAACCATTATTTCAAAATATACAAAAACCTATTTTGAAATACAATCTATTTTAGTAGATAAAATAATTTTCAATTTTAGCTTTACATGTAGTTTTAATTTGGTCTAGATATCCCTTTAAATTTGGCTAATTAATCTGTTCCTTTATTGTTATAGTTGTCCTCTCATTTGTTTTAGAAATGAAACTATCGCTTTTGAAAGGAAAAAAAAAAGGTTGAAAAGTGCTAAAGATGCGGAAGATTTGGATGGGAAAACAACGGCCCTCTAACTCCCAACCATCCCCGCCATTTTTCAACGCGGGAATCCTAAGCAGCAGTACAAAGACAGTGGGGAATAATGCATGTTGGCCACTCTTACAATAACAAAAAAAAATGAACATGATCTCTCTGTCTCTGTGTCTGACTCTCAGTCTCAGATTCACACATTCTTTAGATCTAGGTATTATCAATTTTAATTAGTGGGACCATCATGTGAGAGCAGATGATCCAATGTTAGCCTTATTGGGGAGTGGATGTCTCATGCTGCACTGCATGCATCAGCATAGATGTTTGTTTCTGAGCTTTAGTTTTTGTTTACTTAAACTAAGATTATAAATATATGGATCTGGTGGCGGTGGCGGTGCTGGTGGTGGTGGGGAGATCTGAGTAAGTCTTGGTGGATGCTGTTTGTCAATGGATTGGGTGTCAACTAATCCATAATCATCTACCACAAAACTCATGCATACTAAAAAAACATTAGCCAAGAATCCTAGCTCATGTCTAGGAACATTAGCCATTGAGCCTATGTACATTGGCCATTGTGCCTCTTTTTAATGCACTATCGTTTTTGGAAAAAAAAATGTCTAGGAACATTAATTAGTTTGAGGAACCTATTCAATTCTACGTACGTACCCTGTGTTGTCGACAATGGAATGGTCCAAATGTACATGAGATTGGTTTACGTTCCATTTAATATTTGTAATTGATCTAAATGTGACAAAGAGTAATACTAGGAACACAAGTCAATAATAAAAAGTAGAACGTTAATCATTAACCATTTATTCATACGAAACAAATGATACAATAAAATTAACTGACGTAAAATGTTTTTGATGTGTTATACAAATGTTATCTATTAATGGAGGAAGTTAAATAATTAAATCTCTCAAATTAGACTGAGTTCTATGATATTTGTGAGGTCTTTTAGGTGTTTTCTAAATCTATGTGGAAAAGCTCTCATGTGCTTGTAATTGAAAGTGACTATGTTAACGTAATCAATTGGTTAATGAACCTTGATAATGCCCCCTGGCATCTTAAAAATGTCTTGAATCATATAGATTTGTTGAAGGAGAAAATGAAGCAATGGCAAGGTTATCATGTTCCAAGGGATATTAATAGTGTGGCTAACAAGTTGGCGAAATTCGGTGTGTCTAGAACACAAATTCTGTCAGCGGTTATCGAATAGTTAGTGTATGTCTCTGGTTCGGTGTTCCTATTCATATTCTTTTGGATAGGTGGGTTCAGTTGATTCAATAGTCCTTGATGTAGGATTGCTTTTCTTCTTTTTGAATTCCTGTCCATTTTAATGTAATTTCTGTTCTTATTTTCTAATAATATGCTTTGCCTTCTTGGTTTGTCAAAAAAAAAAAAAACATATATATATACACGCACATTCATTATCCAAGATTGTGGCTAATTATTACTTTTTGTCTTCTTGATGATACAACCAAAATTTCAAAATTACATTGTGTTGACAAAGATTGTATTTTGGTTGACTTTTTTAAGTGTTACATAAATTTAGTAATTCACATGCAACTAGCTAGTTTCAAAGAAATTCAGTTTGACGAAAATAGTCAAACTGGTTGGGATGCAAGGGAAGTAATATATATATATATGATTGATCATTGATGTTAACTAGGATATCTTCACTGATTTCAACCTTACCTTCCCAACAATTAAGGCAATACCAAATGGCATCCTATGTTGTTTTTGCTGTCCCTCCGTCCCTCGGCTTCCACCATGATGATTTATGCAGAACACTGACAAACTTTCATCCATGAGATAGATACAAAAGCATTCAAATACACCAACAGTGCATAATTTTCCTGCACCATGGAATTCTTCATTATTTATTGTAACTATTTTTTATTTACTTTGGGAAATTGGAGATTGGAAATTGAAAATCTACATTTTGCACGCATCCAACCACGTGCCTTGATGCATCAAAGTTGGTAGCATTGCAAAAACATCAATAATATATATATATATGTGTGTGTATGCATGTTACAAGTATCTTATAATTAGTTACATTTCTGGCTGATTAAAAGAAGAAACTATAATATTGAAAAAGAAGAAATTAAAAGAGAAAAACCAATAAACCAAGCCCTGAAAAAGAGAGAAGATTTGATGTCATGTTGGATGAAAATTTTGCATTGGATCCTTCGCCGAAGGAATATGAATGCCTCCACCTTGTCCATCTCTGCAAAGAAACATTGGAAAAGCTAAATTCCAAACAAGTCCACTAAACAAATGAGAAAACGCGGATACTTTAATCATTATAATCTTGAAAATAATTTCTTAATTTCAAACATAACTTTCCCACTCTATTAATTAGTATCCCAAGTTGCTCTAGCCTTTTGGTTCTGGAATAGTATTTTCTTGTTTTTTGTTTCTGTTTCTTCCAGGGTGCCATTTATTCCGGGCCAGTAGTTCCAAGTATCTAACAAATAAAAATTTCTTCACCTTCTTCCATTGTAATTCATGCTCTTGGAATTCAAAATTCATCATTGATTTTCCTTCATGGGTTTTCCTGATTCTCCTAAACTTCTCTCGCCCGAAAAAGATTTACACGCCACTGAGTGCAACTTCCTGTCAAGACCCTCCAAGGAATTATTCCAAGAAGTGTGTCAGATTGCACCGTCAAATGAAAGGGTAGTTGCCAAATCTGATCAAGAACGAGCTCAAGAAACACATAATGATAGAAAAACAAAGGAAGAAGGTGCAGGCAGTGGGGTTTTACTTGCTTCTTTGAAGGTGAAATTGCCAGAGGTAAGAAATGAAGCAATGGCGGTGGAGGAGGAGGAGGATGGGTTGACAACTCCAACATCACTGGATCACAAAATCCCAGCACAAATTTGTCCCCCTGCTCCAAGAAAGCCCAAGCCAGTTCCATCTACTAGTAGTACTAACCGCAAAGGTCGTCGGAAAAGGGTTTTTCTTGATCTGTCAAATGAAATCGAATCACTGTTTCCCGCAGCCATATTAGCAGATTTTGGGAACAAGATCAAGAAGGTCAGGAAATAAAGTTTGCTAATATAGAACTAGTTTATGATCTATATATTAGTTGCCAGTGCTGAGCGACTTAAGAAAATTATGTGAATTGAAAATTAGAGATTGGTTAATGATCAGTTGACAACATCGTCCTCTCTAAGAAATGCTAACTTTGTAATTTTCATCTCATCTTTTAGCTTCAACTGCCATGTAATATTTACGTTATCTTCTCTGTACTCCTTCAGACGGATCAAGATTTATGCTTTATGGAAATAGAAAAAAGAAAAAAAGAAATCCAGATCCATTTCATTGTCTAGCTTCAAATTATGAGATTGAATCAGTTCATCCATCTAGTTCTTTAATAGCTTCAAACAAGTCAGTTCTTGAATCAGTTCAGTGGGGTTATGCTTCCATCCAGTTCGAAGTCCTTTCAGAACACGGTTTTCATTTTTTGATATTGCATGGTTTTCTAGTTCTTGCATAGAAATTCAGAACTAAATCTTACTGATCAAATTCTGCAGATTTACTGTTGGATTTTTTTTCCTTCTTTAGAAAAAGAAAAAAGAAAAAAAGAGAGAGACTTTCTTACTGTGATATGAGGGATAGACTTGATTCCTAGTATGTTAGAAAGAGAAAAGAAAAGGGTTTGCGTTGATTTTCAGAAGATGCAAATATCCTCCATTGTTCGTATCGTACCAATGAAAAGAGAGCCGATGAATATCCCACCTTGTGGATATGCATGAAATTCATCAAAACAGTGAATGATAGTGTCCCAAACTTCAAGGTCACTTTTCATTTTCTTTCTCTCTTTCTCCCCTTCCCTCCTCTCTAGGGGGAGGGAAAGGTTTCTTTGTTTTCAGCCCATGTATTAGTTTAATGGGACAGCCATTTTTAATCTGGTATCCCATCAGCTCATAACTTTTCATGTTTCCTTTTTACCTTTTATCACATGAGACACAACTCACGTTTTCAGGCATGTTCTGCAAAAGGGAATCTAATGCTGAAAATTCACCTAAAAAAAAAAAAAATTCATTGACTTGGCAAAAGGAACTAAAGCAAAGAGGGGAAGAGAAAATTTTGTAGGATTAAATTCAATTTTAAGAGTTTGAGATTCATTGGATGTACCATTAATTTTGTGATTAAAATGAAATGTTAAATTTGTTCATTATAATCTTAAGAAATCATTGGTAAATTGAAATTATGAGATACCCCAAAATCAATCCCATTAGGTGGCCAGCCGTTGACTTGTTTGGGATAAAGTTACCACTTACCGCTTACCACGTGGTAAAAAGCTGCATACGTGGGGAATGGTCAAACACGAAGAAATCCTTTGCTCTAATTTTACTCAGACAATTGCCTATTCCCTGCAACATTTTTAACTCACCTATTCAACCCCCCAAATTAAAATTTTTATTCATCCCTAAAAAAAAAAAGTTTACTTTCAAATAAGATTAAATAAATTTTTTATATTATTAGAAAGTAATGATAAAAATAAAAAAAATTTACTCTTAATTATGCATTAATGCATTGTATTTTATAATTCAAAAAATTATAATTAATAAAAAATAAATTACTTTTTTAAGACGGAAGAGTAAAAATGAAACATATGACTTTTCTTTTCTTTGGGTGGGTGTCGGCTGCAAATTAATTAATTTGATGGGCATCCAACAACGTATTCAAGATTTCGTATGTTCCAACTTCCAACAATTAGCAGAGAATGATAATTCATACAGAAGTTTAAAAATATCAATTCTCACCACTTCTATATCAATTAAGATTTGAATAATGATATTTATAATAAAAAATATTATTCAATTTTTTTAATAATAAATTGACATGATATAGAAATAATAAAACATTAATAACTATTCAAAATAACTACTGTTATTATATAAACATTAGATGAATCACCACCAAAGAGATATCCACTATCACTTTATATATTATTACTTCTAAAGTTTTCTTCCTCGAGTTAAAAAGGAAAAATGAAACTCAAAATTCGTTTTTTAATTACGTATTCCATATTTCCACTAACCCTACAAGAAGAAGAGACAAGAAGAGACTCCCTTGGAGAGCCCAACCAAACCTTATATATGTGGAAAACCAGGAAAAGGGCATGGAGAAGGAGAAAGTGACCAAAGCTATCCCTAACGCTAGCATAGCATACAATTGTTTTTATTTCACTTCACTTGTTTAATGGTAAATTCTAAGGGCTAAGTTTGACTTGTACGTCAACGTCACTGTACGTGTCTCCTGTGTGTGTGTGTATATATATATATATATATAAATGTGTTTTGATGCATGCATGCAAGCATGCAAGCATATATGCTTGGGACGTTGGTATTTGAATTTTGAAATGAACATGCTATGGTTGATTGATTACGCATGTAGTTTTGTTTGTTGTTGTTTGGATAGAGATAGAATGCAATTTCGGTTCATGACAAACGTTACTAGTTAACATGTTCGTCCACTGCCGCTAAAGATAGTGCTAGTATGTGTATTTTCAAAACACTATCACCAATAATCTCCATATATATAACACAATTTTTTAAGATTCAAAAGTTGCTTAATTGCAAAAATGTTGTGTTTATGAATTAATAATGGAATTAGATACTCTGTTCTAACTAAAGCATACCAATTGTGTTCGATTGATAAAATGATGTAAATTTATTAATAAATACTAAACATAAAATGTATAAATTCTAATATTAATGAAAGTATGTTGTTTCATTAATGGAACACGATTGGTATACATTAATTAGGACAAAACATCCCAACTATATAGATATGTGCACTTTCAATTCTCTTAAATTTTAGTTTTTTTTTTTTTAGCTTTTAAAATCGAGTTAAACATATTAAGCTGCTTAGGAAGGATGCTAAATTATTCATTTAAGTGTAATAATATTTTTAGTGAAAATTTATAGTCAAAATTCATAATGCTAATGTGGCATGGATAAGAATATAAATAGTCTCTTACTATTTTATATTTTTTAATGAGCCTAATAAATGATTATTTTACCAATTCAATCACTATAATTTTTTATTATATTTATCATTACTCGAGAAGTACAACTAATGATTTGCCAATCCAAAATTTTCATGCAATCCCATGTTCGTAAAAGCGTCAAGCCTCTATTTCCACATTAGAAAGCCAATATCAACATTGCATTTGCATTTATCCCTTTCACTAAACATGCATTGGCTCATGCCTGTTGTGTAAATTTTAGCCTAAAAAGTTATAATTTTGCCATTAAATTATATAGATTCTCCATGAAATATTTACTTTATCCCATCCCATGACCATATTGAGAGTAATCACTTTGACTAAATAATCTTGCCTTTATATTAATCCTAACAATTCTTAGGGGAACTTGGTGAGGACAAGAGTGACCCTAATTTGGGATTAATTAATTGTTCTCCCGTGAGGGATTTTAGTTTTGTGGACCGATCTTTCTGCTTGAATTGTTTTGCCCGTGGTTGGGTTTCTCCATCAACCATGTCCATTATACCACTTGGGTCCCCAAAATCAAGTTTTAAAGGCCCATTACATTCGAGACATAGATTTTTTAGAATATCTGCGAGCATATATATTGGGCCTCTTAGACAATCATATTGTGTATGTGTTAATTTTAAGAGAAAAATAAAGGAGCAATAATCATAGTATTATTATTTTCATGACAGTAATGCTTCTCTACTTCGTTTCTATTTGTTCAATATTTTAGCTGATTAAGCAAATATTCGCCACCTATTTTGAGATGAACTTTTACTGAATCCCACAATCAATGCACAATCAGCGTTATAATGTTATGTATGCAAAACAAATTTTAAAATTGTTTTCGAAATAGATATTCTGATATCAAAAGTACCTATTTAAAGTTCTAGAAAGGAATGTGGGTTGATGCATAGTGCAGTATGTCAAACATATTGGGTCACATGAGATTTGATTATCCCATTTTCTCTTTTGAAAATTTAATATACGATGATATTTAAGTTAGTATCAAAGTTTTAGAATTAACAAAAAATTAAGTCATAATAGTTGGGATTTTTTCCCCTTACCTACTGTTAAAGATATATTTATAGTAGGACAAGCGTGTTTTTTGGATGAACGATAAGTTATCAAATCAGGTACAACGTTTAATATTACCATTATTATTACTCACAAAATCTTTCATAGGCTAATAAGTAAACCTTATACTCACTTATATTTTGGGTTGAAATCTAAGTACTCCTCATTGGCAATGCATAATTTCCTTTCATTTTCATTTGACTTATAATTAAATTAAAAAATTTTGGTATCCATAAAGAAATAATTCAATTGAAAGGGTTATAATTCAATATGTAGAAGCATTATTATAGGAAATTAAGTTTAAAAAAAAAAGAAAAAGAAAAAAAGGCAGAACATTTAATTTAATGGAAACCGTAGATAATGGGCCCTCCACTCAATATTAGACGAGTGTCACAAAAGTAAGTGAAAAATGTTAAACTAGTAGAGCCAGCTGGTGGAACTTAAAAGGTTGGGCCCAACTCGGGGAGGATCATCAGCAGGCCCTTTTGGACCAATGGAAAAAGTTGCACTCGAGAGAAGACTTTCTCCATTTGCCCTCTTGGCAGTACACGTCTACAGTAAAGTAAAAGCAGCAACAGTTTGGAATTCTTTTCTTTTTTTTCCCCTTTTTTGGGGTAAAAACATCTACTCAATTGAATGGGACCCCATCAATTCATTCCTTTTTTTTTTTTTTTCTTTTCGAAAAAAAGCAACTGCAAATAAATATCATTTCATGATATGATTCATAAGTGTATGGTCAATGGGAGGAGAAAAAGTTACATGCATGCAACTTTTGTATTATATAGGATGATAAGTATGAATAATTAATTAATAAAAGTGTAAATTCTTTGAACAAAATATATATAATTTAAGAATTAAATTTATATATTTTTATTTTAATTAATTTATCTCAACAGATCATAATTGCTGCAAGATATTAATGATATTAAAACTTATACATGTTCTGTTATTCTAGCCAAGTCGATTTGAAAAAAAAAAAATTACAGAATGTAAAATAAAAAATAGACAAATTATAAGAATATACAATATTTAATCCTCCAAGACAATCATTTTTTTAGAGTGAATTAAAAAGTATTTTTTTCATAATTGTTAATTTATTATTAACATTCTAATTATTTTAAACCACTAGACCATTGTTGGTTCTCATATGCTTATCAATATGAACCGAGAAGGAGGTGGCTGTGGAATGAAAATGGAAGAGAAATTGTTTAGTTAGACGCCATAGTTGACCACGTGTGTCCCTTAAATCCTTCCTAGATCCTGGTAGATTTTGCCAGCAAATGTGGAGCCAATGTATTTGCCATTTTTCTTCACCATCAAATCCAAGGGTATGGCACTTGTATCATTTATGCATTTCCAATGTGGTTAGAGAATCTTGAAATTAATGAGCCACATTCTTCATTTTCCTTCTCTACTGTCGTGCAGAAATTTTTCACCATTTCAAAGAAATTTCTGAATGACAAAAAGCTTATATTACTACAACATCTATTAAATGCATAACAAGCATAGCCTTACTAACAAATTTACATTTTAAGCTTGCAACATTACTCATTTGTTTTTGCTAAAAATAGTAACAAAAATCATTGGTAAGATAGCAACACCCAAAACCATTCGTTCACCATCATATATGGCGAAAATTAGTTAGAATCTTCAGCATCTCTTTGCAGAAAATGGTAAAAATGCATGTCTCTTAGCCTTTTCCTTGTTTTTTTTTTTTAACCATGAAGACAGCATCTGAACCGCCTGCATCTACCTTGGCTTTCTTTAGCTTTATTTTTTCTTATAGAGATACGTAATTATTCCGTTTCATATTCTCCTTCAACAAAATCAAGGCTGAACAGGAGGGGAGAGAAAAAAAGGACACAGGAATGATAAGATATCTTATGATTTGTCACCCTTTTTTGACTCTACCTCACTTGTTTTATACCTCAGTCCTCTCTCCTCTGTCACCTACCAAGGCTAGCATGCCATGTTCTTAGACTGCATGTAAACTGTAAAGTCCCTCTCCCTGTGTTTTTTTTTTTTTTTGCAGGGTGGTTGCCCCTTGTGTCATCCATCTTCACTGGACCTTTCATGTTGTCATGAAAAGACTCTAAGACATGACAGTACTTCTATGTACCTCTCATTTTCTTCCTCTTGTCTCCACGACCTAATACATTAATATAATCGATTCGAAGTGGGATCGAACTCATTAAACTAGTTTTCTTAAGTTCTGTCCAAAACCAGCACAACTCCAGGACATTGGTACTGGCCTCTTATGGCTCAGCAGGTACATTTTTGTCGTCCTTTGTTAATTTTCTTTCTTTTGGATTTTCTGTTTACCCAGGGCTAGTTATTTATCGAACAATTATCTCAAGTGGGATAGGATTCTTTTCTTATCTCTCATTTATGATGAGTGGATTGTCTTTTCTCTTCATCATATCGTCCTTAAAGATTCTTGAGCTCTTCTCAGTTCTGACTGATGAGAAATTGCTGCTGCAGGAAGAAGGATGGCCCCTGGGATTGCAGCCTCTGAATGTGAGAATAGGGCTGGTGAGGAACCGCAATTTTTCTGGATCAACATCATTCAACACTTTACTAAGTGGTTCTCCTAGTTCCGTATCTGATTCCTCATCAGATTTGGATACAGAAGTAAGCTCGATTTGGGAATAACAGAAATTATCTGTCAGTTTTTCAATAAATATCGGAAATATACTGCCCCTTTTACTGGTTAATAGTTGCATTGACAGGATGGAGAATGCTCATTTTGGTTGTTCCTTCCAAGTGCTTTGCTGTCTGCAATCTGCAGCATTAGTGCATATGCGTTCTTTTTCCTTCCTAATACACATAATAAACCAGCCAAATTTGTTATCTCCCTGTCACAATGGGGTGGAATGTGTGCATATTTTTGCATCATTACTAGCTGAACATTAATTCATTTGGTCAAATTTCATGGTCACTTTCATCATTGTCGCTCCTGTGGATAAATAATTGTATGGATTTACTTTGATTAACAACTCCTGTTAATCTATACGGATGTCATGCCGTTTTTTTTTTTTTTTTTCTTTCAATTACTCCAATCCTGCTTGCCCTATTGAAATCTGGACAGTAATAATTCTACTTTCTCCTTCTCATACATTGAAGGCGACACCAGTCATCTAAGTTGCTGACACCAGTCATGTGTAATTGACATGAATTCCCTGTGATGCTACCGTGAATGTGCATTTAACATTATTGTCTTCTTATTTGTTGTTGTACTATACATACCCTTTATTTTCAACTTTCTTATGCGTTTGAACATGAGAAAATTACAGTGTTTACATATGGCACTTGTTATCCATAATGTTTCAAAGCTCTATAGTCATTTTCTTCAAAGTGTGAGGATTCTGTAAGCAATAAATTTGTAGGACAAGGGGATGGGGGGGTGGGGGTGGGTGGGTAAGGCACAAAAACTTATCTACCTGAAATTAGAACCCCAAAGAGCAAGCAACAGGCCACTTCACTGGATTATGGAACTCATTTTCCAATTTCATTGGTTTAGTTCATAGTTAGAATTAGAATTGGTCAAAATTAAATATTTTTATATGAGTTTTAGTTTGAATTTTATAAAAAAAATAATAATTTCAAGATAATATAGAATAGACATTATGAATGAGTTAGAATAAGGAAAAAAAAAGAGTTATAAAATTTAACTAAATATAAAAATTTCTCTAGTTCTAAGGCATTTCCAATGGGAACCAAACATGCCCATAGATTACAAAGCTTTAGCTATACTGTATATTTGTATATTCTCTGGTGCAGCAGTTTACCTAGCTATAATATTAATTACTTATGAAGTACATTGAGGAGTTTGGTCCTACTCCTTTGCGTGGGTTGAGCCAGAGGCAGGTGTGTGTGTCAGAGAATTCAAGTATTTGTCTAGACAAAGAATTACAATTTTCATTAGTCCCACCAAATTTTTACACACAGTAACATTATTGCATAAATCAGGTGACCGAGTGAAGTAAATTAAGTGTTCATCACTCTTGTGAAGTCAGATTTTCTTTGTTAATTGTTATGGATTTTACTCCAATATGAACATCATATTCGTAGGAAAAAATTCTTAGTGATCAGAAAAACACTAGCTAACTCCTTTTTTTTTTTTGGGTTTCTGATCATGTGAATGACTATATTCTACCATCTTCCTCTAATTTACATTACAACATAAAACATTTTGTTCAAATTTTTTGCTTAATGTGCTGCTAATGCAACTGCTATCTGCAGTCCACAGGGTCATTCTTTCCCGACAGAAGCACCACGCTAGGAAGCCTAATCGGGGTTCCAAGAATAGTAAATCTTCCAAGAAGATCTATCAGGGGATCATCAAATCGAGAATCCATTGGAGCCCAGAAAAATTGTAGGTCGAAGACGTGGTGTTTTTCCTTATGTCCAACAGATACTACTGATGCTGAAAGTGTGACAAGAAACACTCAATCACTTGGCCACTTTCTTGAAGTGGAAAGAAGGGCTGCAGCCGATGAACACGGAAGAAGATATAGCTCAGTTTTCTATGGCCCTGAACTTGCCTTGGCTCGGACAGACCAAGAGCAAAACTCATTGTTTGTAAATGGCCACATTGCTCCTCCTCAATCAAGTGTAAGTGCATGGCCAGGCTCAGATGTTAATAGGAGACACAGCAGCAATATTGGAGGCTTAGAATTAGACCAGGGCAGTGGGCGGGGAGTTCCAGTGATGCAGTTTCCATGCATGTGTGGATAAATTTACATCATTTGCTGTTTGTCAGGTCAACAATTAATCACATTTTGTCACTTCTTTAGGTTCACCTTTTGCAATTGTGATCTGCGATAAAAGTGGATTTACGTTCAACCTCCTCTGAAATTCTAGAGGACGAGTTCATTTATATGGTTCTGAACTTGAAATTTTATTCCCAGACAAAGTGGAAACATGGAAGAAGATAATAGCATTGAACTATGCTGGTTTTGTTTAGCCCGATATAATTAGACAATGGAGACAGATGACTAGATACAATTTTGGGAATTCCTGTACTAAGCTGAACTGAAAATTGCCGTATTCTAATCATTCATGGTTACCTAGATTCCAAACACAAAGATAATAAGAATAATGTACTTGTCGTTTGTTTAATGGCTTATTTACTTGTCATTTGTATGCACAAATCACACGTCTTTGACCCCAAAGAATTTTTCAAGAACTACGCATTGAGTATGACTCAATAAGTCTGCGATGATGATGTTGAATTAACAGATTTGAGTGAACGCGTTAATAGAGATATTTCTTCAGGATTTGCTATAGAACAAAAAAATTGTCTATTTGTATTGATTCTGTACTAAAGATATTTACGTAGGTACGTTTCTGGATTGTTTGGACACTTTTTTAACTTTTTCCATTTCCCTTGGAAACAGGATAATTTACGCCATAAATTCTGTTCTTTTTAACCTCGTACTTAATTATTTCTTAAAATCATTCAAGGGATTATTTTGGTAACAGTGGTTTTAGCCCTTTTGGGCACATTTGTTTCCTATTTGAAGATGGAAAACGTTAATTGGTAGATTATATGTTTACTCTCAAAAATCAGATTTTGATTTGGATTAGGAAAAATTGAATGCTTCCAGAATCCTATTTGGTTTTGGTTTTGGTTTTGGTTTTGGTTTTAATGATTGATTATAAATAATAAGAGACAAAAGCCTCTCTAAAACTTCAGTTTTTGATTAGCCTGTTGATTCTGCATAGTGTTTGTTTTCTTTACTAAACAATGGAAAGGATCGAAAGGATTCCCAGTTGTTGGCCTCGTCCCGTTTGGCATCCTCCCTGGAAAAATTACGGAGTCATCGCTGGCCATCTCTGGTGGGTTCGATCCGTCGCAGTTGATCCCCGGAACACTTGGGCTGCGTTTGAACAAGCTATTCCTATTTGCAAATAAGAAATACCTTGTCTAAACGCACCCTTAGTTTTGCACGGGATCCTCCGATCGCACAATCAAGATATGGGATTAAGCCCTTTAAGGTAATCAAGTTGATGTGGCGGGTGAGCGTGTAACCGTAAGGTCACGAGTTCAAATCCACGCCCATCGCACATGGCTTGCCTGGTGCAGTTTACTTCTTCTTATTCTTATTTTCTTATTTTCTTATTATAGTGATTGGATCCGTATATGCTTGTTAAAGAGAATAATCTTCTCCTTTGAGAATAATCAAAATTGGAAAGTGTTCAATTGGAATATGAAAACGTGACTAAATTGGTCCTAGTTACTCTTCGGGACAAGGTGGAAGAAGGGGGATTCTCGAACGCGGAAAAAAATCCAATAAATTCGAAAGAATTGAACGGTATGAGATGAAAATCTCACGTAGGGTTCTGGGTTTGCGGGCTATTCCACAAGAGCGAGGTTTACCTAATGCGCACCCTTAGATAGCGGCGGTAGGTTCCCTTGTCAACAAAATTTATGTGATTAGGCGCTAAACTCACCCTAACAAAACACATTGGACAAGTAAGAGCTCTCGCTGTTAGCACAACACACACCTACATGTTCTCTGCCGATGATTGCAAACAAATTCATTGTTGGGACCTTGAGAAAAACAACTTTATCCATTCCTACAATGGCCATCTCAGTGGCGTTTATTGTTTGGCACTCCATCCAACTATTAACAACATATTTCTAACCGGGGGCCGAGACTCTGTCTGCAGAGTTGGGGATGTTCGGCACAGTAAAGAAATTTTTTCACTAAGTGGGCACGATGATACAGTGGCCTCAGTTTTCACTCGATCCAGGGATCCACAGGTGGTGACTGGATCGCATGATCGTACTGTAAAGTTATGGGACCTCAGAATTGCCAAGACAATGTGGCGACCTTAACACACCATAAGAAATCTATTCGTGCAATGGCGTTTCATCCGAAAGGTGACGGGTGTTTTGCACTGCATCCACGGACAATATAAAGAAATTCAGCCTTCCCAGGGGTGAAATTTTGAGTAACATGCAGAAGGAGCAGAAAACCATCATCAACAGCGTGGCAGTGAATGAAGAAGGCGTAATGGTTACAGCAGGTGATGATGGAAGTTTATGGTTTTGGGATTGGAAGAGTGGCCATAACTTCCAGCAAGGTAGCAATATTGTTCAGCCAGGATCATTGCATAGCGAGGCCGGCATTTATGCTCTAGCCTATGACACGACGGGTTCAAGTCTTATAACTTGTGGAACAGACCAGACCATCAAGTTCTGGAAAGAGGACCAAATTCCCACCCTGAAACCCATCCCTAGCTTGCATGCCACTAAATATTTGATGCTTAAAACTGAGCTTGTGGGATTTGCAACAATGGAAAAGAAATTGCACATTGAATTCTATATTTTGTTTCGGCTCTCTTTTCATTCGAACTCTTTAATGCAAAATTATTGTTTTTTTAAATACATGTACTTCGGATGCACTCTTATTGATGAATCTGAATTTTGACATAATCTACTTCTTGAACACAAGCTAGTTTACATGTAAAAAGGTTTAGGCTAACAAAACACCTACTCAATCTTCAGTTCCATTTGTCTTTTGCAGATGAGTTATCATGGAATAGTTTATCTTTTTCCCATTGATCTTACGTGAATTATTTAAGGTTGTTTAAAGTTTTTCATTCTAGCTCTAACTGTACTCAACTAGTCAACTAAATCCGCTGCTAAAATAAATGGCAATACACTAAAAAATAGCAGGTAAGAAAACCAAAAATCCACGAGGACTCCCAGCTGCGCAAGCAAAAGATTTGTTATTGTCGCGGGGAGCGTCTTTTCCTGTATCGACAGCGAACTACATAACAGAAAAGTCAACTATCTTTCGACATCAAGAAGAGGAAAATGGATTATAGATTCCTCATTCCCACCAGAAGGCTCGAAACAAAAGAAAATGGATAATAGATTTCCATTCCCACCAAAAGGTTTGAAACAAACGAAGAAAAATCTTTAGGAGTGACTGTGACCCTTTTGTCCATTTACTCATCATATAACACTTTCAAGTAGTATGGAGAGTCTGAGCAAGCCATATTGTAACTTTGTGAGGACGGCAGGCAGGCAATATCAGTTGGTACACCAAAATTGAATTGGGACCCTTCTCAAATGAATAAGCCATTTGCACAAAACAAAATGTAATCTAAAGTTTTGGGACCCTTAATTATGTTAGGTGGTCTCCATTTCAGAAGCCCTTTCACATCTCCAGAAAGGAAGAGAAATGACCAGTACAAAACACTAGACTTAAAAATTGAAAACTTCAATAGAAGAGTGAAGACTTAAGAATTTTTATGAGTTGAATGAGTAACTCACTGGGCCAATATGGTCGAGTAGTATTTTATTCCAATGCATTGAACACCACCCACTCTGGGAATCTGAAACCTATCTATAATACATATGGCAGCATCAAAGCAAAATCAGGTATAAAGGGTCCCATGTTGGGTGACCCTATCTCACTTGTTTTAGAATACAACCTAATAATGGTAGCAATTATAATTCCTGCTTCCGTGTACTAGCAAAGGAGATGGTTCGCAGATTTATTAATCCCATTGAGAGGCAGGATCACATGACAAGCAGACACAAGACGTGGCTTTTTTCCTTGCACTTCATTGTCGCTGCTCGCACATAAATAACTTTTGCAAGGTACATTTCACACTTAAAAGATACGAGACGAGTGATGTGGGATCAAACTTTCCTGCTGTCTTTGCTGGACTATTTCCTTAGTTTTTATATAATACAACCTAAACTAGGTAGCAGACACTGAAGAATGTGGAAGAATACATTGAACAACACTAGAATAAAGCAAAGGGAAAAAGAATTGTTTCTATTCAGGTCACTAACTCGCCTTCAAAGCACCAATCTTCTTCAAGCTCAAGTGAAACCAAACATTACAACAATGTGACCCACAAACAATATATAATTACCAACCCAAACCTACAAAACCACTTTGCTTTTCTTATTTACCAAATCTACACAGCACAGGGAGAGCTAAGTATAAAAACCAATATGAGTGCGAGACCAGCCACATGGTGCTTGATTACCAAGTCGGGCTTCTAGATTCCTCAATACCAATTTTTGTTATGTATCAACACCTAATGGCTTATCAATCCATTCATTTTCAATGGCAATCCTGCCTGAACCACGTCCAACAATTTTGCTAATTGAACCTACCGCTGATAAGCCCTTGAAACTGCTACTGCCCTCGCTAAGGTTCCAAGATCTCTTAGACTTTCTTGACTTTGGAGAGTGAGCGTCCAGTTCTGCGGTGTTCTCAGTTTTAACCTTTGCAACAATCAATTGGACAATGCTACTGCGGCAAAAAGGGCAGAGCGGTACTGTAGGGGTTCCAGTCATTGGATTGGGCTTGTTATGGCAGCACAATGACAGTGTACATTGAGCACACATTTGGTGACCGCAAGGTTGGACCTCAATCGTGCAAACTTGATCGAAGCATATGCCACACAACTCCGTGTCACTAGCCTACATAAAAACATTTTCTCAGTGATTAACAACAAACGAGCAGTTCATGATCTCATATCATTTCTTAGATCTGACATGAAAGCAATTCAGTACCACTTTCACATGAACAAAGCTAAATTGTAAGAGTCCAAAGAGAATTAGTTCATAAAGACAATGACCCCAATCTAAATAAGATGGACTGAAATTATCTTTTATCTGACTTGGGTGTAGAAATATGGAATATTTAATTTAAGTACGGAACCCATGCCATTATTATGTCAAAGAAAACGATTCAAAGAGCTCCCAATCAGTCTTCCAGAGCAAATGAACATCTACATTCAAAAAAATGGTGGTGACTGAGAAGAAATCGAACTATGCAATAAAAAAAATTGGATAACATTCTAATGTGACCATCTAGATATATCATCTTGGTGATAATTTTCCACGAAGTAGGACATGTTCAACAAACATAGGAAAAAATATGAATAAGAAGAATGACCATAATGTACCTCAGATGTGTTGTCATCAGTTCCAGTATCAGAATGTGTTGGAGAGGCTACCAAGTACCCCTTTAAGATGTTCTTTTCTCTTTCCTTGTTCGCCTGCATTAGTGCACCTTCTAATAAAATCTTGGCTTCCTCATTAAGCTCGCTAATGAACTTCAAAGGTGATGGCCAGACAATAGGTTCAGCAGATGAAGGATTCAGCAATGCTGCACAAGCTCCATGATTATGTCTTAAAGCTACTGTATATGGTATTCTCCTGCAAGATGTCATGTATGATGGAAACTCAGATGCAAAACTACAAAAGGCTCATATGCCTCATATTCAAGTCCATTGCACTAAAAATTTTCGTACGCTACAGTTACATATATAGTCAAATGGTTGAAAAAGAAAGGCATTACTTCGATACTCGTGAAATGAACTCCATAAAAAGTGAAAAATTCAATGTGGGAGCTTAAAATTGTTTCAGAAAATAAAACATCCCCAAAGTC
The DNA here is from genome assembly GCA_020080225.1 of Gynochthodes officinalis. NCBI lineage: Eukaryota > Viridiplantae > Streptophyta > Magnoliopsida > Gentianales > Rubiaceae > Gynochthodes > Gynochthodes officinalis. Next base: position 21,380,818 of record CM034618.1, read on the forward strand.
TAAGAAGAAAAAAAATTTAAAATTCATATTGTATCAAATTTCCATGAGTTTGTAAGATCTAAAAACAATTGAAGCCAGAAAGTCATGAGTAAAAATTGAGATTATATGCTGCAAATCTTGAAGGCTACAATCTCATATCTGCTCCACAAAATCAGAATACTCTAGAAGTAAGACTTTTTTTCATTTTTAATATCATTCTCCAGATAAGAACAGCTCCTACTCTCATCCACTAAACCAATTTATGCAAGTGTTCTCCAAAATATGCATCTTTCAACATCAGAACATTTTCTTTTTTGCGGCAGTTTTGATTATTGAATAGAAAATGACAAAAGAAGAAATACCCGGATGCATCTCTCTGAAGACGATCTGCACCCCAAGCTAACAGTTCACGAACACAATCAAGGGAACCTCCTCTTGCCGCCAAATGAAGTGGAGTGCTACCTGAAAAGCTGCAATAAAGAAAATGCCATTATATCAACAAGCTGATGCAGAAACAATTAGGCCAGAAACTTAAGTAAGTAAAACTTACCCATATCCACCGGTTGAAGCGCAAACTAAAGCTCCGTTGTCCAATAACGCGTGAACACATTCAGGCCTTCTTTGACGGGCTGCCAAGTGCAATGGTGTCGCTCCTTTACCATCCCTAATATTCACAAAGCGAGCATATCCCCTGCAACCAGTAAAACTCCAAGTCAAAATAAATGAAAGGATAAGCCAGTGCAAGTTTTAAACAAAATAGACGCAATAGAAGAGAGGCCTACCAAGAAACTGCAACATGGGAGGTTCGGGCGGCAGAAAGAATTACTTTTAGGCAATCATAATGGCCATAATACGCAGCATAATGCAAGCATGTTCTTCCATTGACCGAATCAAACTTCAGAATCTGACAAAATTTGCAATATTAGACTCAGGAAACTCTAGTTCACGCTTCATCAAGAAAAAAAAAATAGAAATACAGAAAGAGAGATAAACAACTGAAGAGAGTCAAAATTGCTCACATTAGCCCCAGCTTCAATGAGCTTTTGCACACACGAAATCTTTCCATGCATTGCAGCCAACATCAGTGGAGTCTGCACCATTAAAAGACATCAATACAGACACGGTCAGAGAGCAATCATTAGATACACAAAGCAACTTAACAAGATCAAGCTGGGAAAAGTAAACCGTATTTCACATTGCAATCAAATTCTGGGATATACTTATAAAAAAGCAATCTTTACTGTTTCCAAAACTACATGAATAACCAAATTGGCAACAAAAAGCAAGAAGGTTTCTTACTTGTTTGTGGCGATTCAGTAAATCAGGATTAACAGATCGGCTCAAAAGCATTGACAAAACCTGAACAAAAAACCCACCAATTAAAACGAGAAAAAGGCCAAATTTGATCAAAATCCAATACAATTCCAATTACCCACCTCGATCTGACCATTGGCAGCTGCAACATGCAAAACAGAGTATCGATCATACACAGTGTGATTAATAAGACTAGGGACTTTGGCTAAAACAGCCTCCGCAGTCTCCAAATCCCCAAATTGAACTGCGCTAAACAGCCCATGTTCGTCATAAGTCCCGCAACTTAGCCCCTGACCCATTATTTCTTCTCTTTTTTTTTTTTCAGCAATAAAAACACTATCTTTTCACATATAAATGAAGTGGGAAGCAATGGTTGATTCACCCCGGAGAGCTCCTCCACCGTCAGTCATGAACCAGAACCACCGCTGTGGTGGTGGTGGGAGGGGTGGTTGGAGGCAGCTATGAATTGTATAAAGCATTCACGTATTTATGCTGAAAAACAGAGAGTTGGAAGGGGGGGGGAAGAGAAGGGTGTTGGAGTTTGGAGCTGCCCGAAATGACGAAAGGGGTTTGAGCGGGCAGATGACGGTGTCAGCGGAGAGGCTGACAAGGGCAGCAGTCAGATATTTTGCGGGCAGTTAGATTCCCAAATAATACAATAATGGAAATGACCTTTCTATTGCTTCCTTCTATCGGTTTAGCCTAGTTTGATTGTTAGATTTAATCCTCTGGTTGTTGGTTTTGTGTCACTCTGTGTGTGTCTGTGTGTGTCTGTGTGTGTGTGTTTGAGTCAGTCTGTCTTTTTAATGTTCACTGATTGGTCTTTCTCCTAAAAATCTTTGTAAATTTCCACACTTTCTCATGATGATCAATGCAGAGGTTTTTCATTTTTGGAGGGTTGATCCATTCTTGGCTGTTGAGGTTGGTGGATCTTGATTCTCTGCCCTTGGATTACCGTACGGACTGCGCTTCAAAACTAATGGAAACATGAACCCTCAACTGTTAATGAGTTGGAAATATCGTTTTCTTATTTTGTGTTGAAGCTATTTATGAATCGTAAGCTGAAATAGATGAAAACAAAGGGGAATTAAATATTTTTATATTTTTTAAAATAATAATTATTAGATAAAAAAAATATATTTTAAAATTACAATTTATACACAAAATAAATATTTGATACTTCTCTTTTCGTCCCAAAAAAGAGTTCACTTTGAAAAAAATTTCTTGTCCACAAAAAGAGTTAATTTTCAAACCAAAATTTTAAAATATTATTACTTATAATAATTATGTATATTCAAAATTTAAAAAATAAGGATAAAAATATAAAATTATATATTTAGTTGTACATTAAATGAGTTATACCTAATAAGTGAATTTTTTTTCTTATTTTTGAAAAAAGTCCATTTTCAAATTAAATTTTTCAAATATCCTTACTAATAATAATTATAGATATTCAAAATTTAAAAGTAAAAATAAAAATATAAAATTATATATTTAGTGGTGTATTAAATGAGTTATATTTTGTATCTAATAAAAAATGATATTTTAATCAAAAAAATTTCTGTGTTTTTTTTTTTTTTGAGGGAGGGAGTATTACATAGTTAATATAGTTGGTAAAACATTTACTGGTCTATTGTTGGCATGCCATCATTGCTCATATTTCAAAGGTTCAGAAAAACAAATGACTAGTCTATGCTTTTACAAAATTTGTTTGGTAAAAGCCATGAAAGCAGGAAAAAAGAAAAAATATTATATATAGACCCAAAAAAAAGGTAAGTAAAATGATTTGCCTTTATGTTTTTTGCCTAATGGAAATGATGCAATTACCTATTTTACATTGTAAAAGGAAATTTTTTTCAAATAATGATCCGAATGCAAATTATCATAACACTAATAATAATAACACGACAAAAGAAAGAAACAATTGGAGTATATGACTTTTTGTTTTTGTTTCCTTTTAATCATTGGAATAATAATCACCTCTAACAACAATACATTGTTCTTCACGATGCAATTAATGTATATACTTCAACATAAGAAAAAGAGAAGAAATTTCAAGTTATAAAATAAAGTAATGATATTCAGAATTGTAATTTATTTGATATTTACATATCATAAGAGTATTGAATAATTAAAGTAATCGTTGCTTAATAACTTTAGCAAAATAAACATTACGTCAATAATTAAAACATTTTCAGGGTGTATATTTTCGATAATCGTGAAATAAATATATGTATTCTTCTATAATCGTGAGATAAAAATTTTTTCATCAAAACAAGTTGTGTTTATTGCAAGTACTATTATGATCTAGTATTTTATTAGTAAGGGTTGACTAATGGTCTACCATTATTGCTTGGAATTGGAATTTTACACACCTAATCAATCAATCTACAGAGATTATGGACTATTCTCACGCGTAATTACGTTATTTTTAACGCCGTCTACTCATCTGTCGTTGCCATGCAGTAGAAAGATTGGTTTTTAATTTCATTAGCTCCATCGTCCATATTGGATAAGGGTGACAATTTCTGACACGATACAAAAATTCGACACGAAATTGTGAGACAAAATATGACCTGAACCTAACACGAAAATTCGATACGAAAATAATCGCATTGGTCTAACTTTTATTGCCCTCTACTTTTTTTTACAATCTTATTACTTTTTCAAAACATAACACGCGAATTCGAAAGCGGACCTATTGCCACCCCTAATATTGGGCACTACTCACGTTTCTTAAAGAAAAAAAAAATTTACTTTCAAAATCTTTTTTATCTAACAATATTATATTTTTTTTCTAATATCATTACTAATAATAATTATATTTAATTATAGTTAAAAATAAAAATTTATATATTTAATCATGCATTAAAAATACTATATTTTATAACTAAAAAATTGTATTTAATTCAAAATAAACTTTTTTTAATGAATGATGGAGTGTGTGTATATATATACACACGCTTTTAAAAAAAGAATTATTAGGTTTTACTTTTGGTTAAGCGTTGAAAATTGACTCCCTACTTCCGTAAATGATTTAAGGTATGAAAAGAAAATTTTTATTATTTTCCCATAATCATGTATTTAAATCGTATACACATGCAACAAGTTATGCAAAAAAAAGTAATTAATTTTTTTTGGTTAAAATTTAAAAAAGGCAAACCACTCTAAGACGCATTGTCAATTTGTTTGCATGTACCCTTGATAATTTACCAATAAAATACTTGCACTTGGCCAACATTTTTTTAATTAATATCACATATTTTTATCCACTTTTTAGTCCTTTTGGTCTCATTTAATTTAATATTATGTAGAAAACTAAATAATAATAAAAAAAGGGAGACTGCGTCTTTCGGTGGAAAGAAATGCCGTCAAAATATGACAAAATTAAGTGAAGTGATTAAAAGTAAAAGACACCGCTCCAAAATTCAACAAAGTCTCATTTAAAAGTAAAGACGCCGATATGTTTGGATTTCGTTTTTATTTATAAAAAATTATTTTTTTTAAATAAAAATAAAAAATTTAAATATATCTTTATTTTAAAATTTAAAATTTAAATTTTCCTACTCAAATTTCCTTCACATAATTTAAAAAAAAAACTCTTCTTATTTTTCCTTCCAAAATACTTTTTTTATCAAAAAATATTTGTCAAATTTTTCAATATTTCAATACAAAATTTCTCAAATAAATCACAATCCAAACATAGGTTTTTAAGGTTGTATAATGCAAAGTCCATGTTTGGTTTTATCAACTTTTTATAGTCAACAAACACAAATCAATTCATCCCTTAATAGAATTCTCCGACAAATTAATTAATTTGAAGGTAAATATTTGTTGGTAACATTAGAACTTTGAATACTTGGGGACAACTTCTTCGAGAACTCCACACCTTAAACTCATTAATTATAAACAAAAACAAAAAAAAATTGTGTCTTTCATTTTGGTCTTGTCCAATATATCCTCTTTATTTTATTTTTTTAAAAAAATTGTTTGGAGGGCTCTGAAATTTTATGTAGCATTAAGAAAGCAGCACGTTGCATTGATATGTCGTAGGTATCATGAAATTTTATGTGATCATGACTTTGTGGTTTTGTGTATGGAGTTTATTTAATTTGTTTGTGCATCATTTTTAGCATGCATGCATGCTTTGATGGAAAAAAAATTATTTCCATAATTCAACCTGAACTCAATAGTATAAATACTATAAATGAACAAATTTTGGGTCATTTCTGCTTGTTAATTTCTCTAATTTTTTTAATATAGAACAATTAATATTACTATATGAATCTCAACAATCCAGGTCTCAGGAGAGTTGTCAACAAAACTCACGAGCAAATTTCACGAATGTGTAGTTTGGAAGGTAAAATAATCAAGGCTGATGATGATATTGCATTCCACTGTTTGTTATTACCAGTCCTTATTTATTGTTTAAGTAGTAATCATACTTAATTATAATAAAAAGTCATAGTGACTAATGTTTCAAAATGTTAAAAAAAATTATTTATCAACTATTTGAAAAGTACAAAACAATAAGTGATAGTTTTTTTTTTTTGTGTCATTACCACATCAATTATTATAATTTCTCACTACCATTTTTTACTAGGAATATCATTAACTTTTATCATTAGATATATAAAATTATTTCGTTAATTATATTAATACCTAAAGCCCAATTTAGTTTTCAACTTCCACACTATATCTTCATTTTCATAGTTTAAAAAGGTGTACTTACACCAATGTACTTTGAGCTAAAGCCAAAAAAAATTGATGGAAAATCTTGTTCCTTACATAAACACTTCTAATTACAACTGGCACTACCATAATCTGTTTTAAATTGTTTAATTAGTTCAAATCCCTCTCAAAAACTCCTCCGTCTTAAAAAATGAATTCAGTTTTAAATATATATATATATATATATATATATGTATTATAAAATTCTTATATTATTTTTATTAATAATAATAATAATAATATAACTCAAATTGAAAAGTAAAAATAACAATAAAAAATTATATCAAATAAAAATAAACTTTTTTTTAGATACAAAGTGTACTTATTATTCACCCATATATATGCAGTATGTCTTCATTTGGTAAATGACTAAATGCACATGAATTCATCCCCATAAAGAGATGACTAAATGACATTTTGACAAACCACACACAGGCATATATATCTGGTACTATACCAGCAATTGTCTTTTTCCCCTGCCTCATCCTGAACAAGATAAGATATCAGAAAACGTATAGTCTCAGAAATTTTTCATAGTTTGATGTACTTGTCAGTGGGCTACATGGTGTGTCGGTGCAATCAGCTACTTCCTTCCTTCCCACGTTCTATCTTTGCCATTAATTTTTGCAAACATCAATCAATTTTACAACAACATTGATCCATGATATTGTCCTCCATTCTCACTGCCTCACATGGGTTTCGTTAATCCAGGCCACTCATAGTGATTATCAACCAATTCTTAATGTATGCATGGATTTTTTTTTTTGAAAAAAAAAAATCGTAGGTGAGGAAAACGAAAGATTTGTTCATAATTTAGAGAAAAAATTAACTTGTTCCTTTCTTCCAGCCAAATGCTGGTATCTTTTCTCTAAATATGGATTAATTAATTAAGTGAAGATGCCACATCTTTCATGGATCCAAAGGCCATGCAATTATAAGCAGACAATCATCAGTGCCAACCAGATAGGCATGTTTCCTTTGTTTTTTTTTATTCACAACCTCGACATATTACTCCTCGTTATACCAAACCTTGTGAGTAATTTATTCTAATGATTCGTACTTCACATTTAAGACACTCATTTCCCATGCATGGTTGATGCTCCAGTGTAAACTATTACTACTTTGCGCTTATATAGATAGGAATTTGGTGAGCTTAGAATAATTTTATTAATTTGCTAAACGTATCATAATCGTAACTAATTAAAGAGTGTAAATGAAGAAATATTGAAAAAAAGTATTTGGTCATCTAATTATTTCTGTGCTATCGATTATTTTATTTTACCAGTGGATACTATTTGATCCCTTTTTGTTGGATATATTTGTCCGATTTTTGCACTACAACAGGGACTGATGAATCAGAATATATTTGATTGAGCAGTAAATGGAAAGTGCAAAGGATGGAAGGAAAAGAATCGTAGCTTAATGATGAAAAATAAACCATGCACTATGTTACTACTGTATAGCAAATAACTTCTAAAAAATTTATTATGACTAAAACCCTTGTCAATCCTTATTGTTTTTATCACTATAAATTTTATAGAAATTACGTTTTAAAAGATATTCTTATATTTTTTGAAATATTGATTGTGGAGGAATTGAACACTTAATTATAGGAAGTTCCCTGATTCAGCTCTTGAAGGGAATCACATATTCAATTGAGGAAGTTTAACATGTTTATTGCCATAGACTTTTTCCTTTTTTATTTTTTTTCTTTTTCCCTTTTACTGTTTAGATTTATGGTTCCGCACTGAAAATTTAAGGGTCAAAAGGATCCCAAGTAACCAGTAATGATCCACTTGAGATCTATTGTGTACGATATTCAAATTATCTCAACAAGTTTATAGATTACGTCTGCCTCAAAAGGTTTGGTCTGTCTCTAATCATTTTCACATAAAGGAAAAGATGAATTTCTTTCTTCTTCGGAATGAATGAAAATAGTTGTTCAACCATCATAAAATTTGTTCATTTGTTGATAATGAAAGAAAGGAACAATTAAACTAAAATAAAGATGAGAATCAAGAAATAAATAAACCATATAATATGCATTATGATGCATTATATATATACACACTATTTCAAATTTTGGGAAAAAAAAATTGCTCGTGCAAGAAGACTTCCTAAGGATAAAAGACATAGAGTCCAAAAGGGAAGTAAAAAAAATGACCTTTTCATATATAATTTTGTATAATCTGCCTTTGGAATTTTAATTTTATGGTTGCTCAAAATGAATTCTTTTGTCCGTTATGTTTTTCAACTCAATGTTTGTCTACATATCGATTTTAGGAAAGGGCAAAGGAGCTCAAATTTGACCTATGCTAATTGTCTTCTTAGTACGACCTTCAAATTCAAAAAAATGTAAGTGTTTCTTTAATGGCATGCGTGAATCTTTATGGATTCTCAGATACCTGAACCAGTGATTAAGAACATCAGATTCTTGAACCAGGTCAATGAAGCTTCACTACTGTCTTTAGTAATCAATCATCATATTATAGTACTAGTATGAATAATGTCCCTTACGTACAACTTTTGACTGTCTTTTGCCATTAAGAAATTAAGCAGCAAATCTAGTTTGAGCTTTCGAATACCCAGATATGCGTGCTCTTTATTCTTTCATTAATCTTTCAGAATTATTTTCTGAGATAGATCCATTAATGTTGATTAATCTCACTAGTAGTACCGTTAATCTATCATATTCCTTCCGTCCCTCAATAATTTTGCTCATCAAGCTCATCAATTAACCTCAGACATCGATGTTTAAGATTCTTAAGAACGTGACTACAAAGAGATTCTTTTCCATTAATGTAAGCAACATGGTTTCTTCTGGACTAGCTTTAGCTTAAATATATGTAGATTAGAGTATATACAATTGAATACGATGTATATATATTATGTTGGGCCAATTTCATCCTCATAAGATTCCACAAAATATTACAATAAATGTATAATAAAGTTGAATCCTCTGTTTGATGGGATTGCAACATGAAAATTTTAGCAGGAGGTGGGACATGAGTTGGTTAAGAGTAGAAGAAAGAAGTTGAAGAGTCGTGACAACTTACATCCATATTTCCGCGTATATATCACTAGCATCACACTTGTCTAAATGTAAGAAGGCTCTCAAAAACAAACTTGAAGAAAATTTATGTCTTGAAACTAAAATAATAAAACTACTACACTTATGCGCTGCATGATTATAAAATTTCTTGTATGTTAGCAAACCGTGTACCATAACAAGCTTTGAACTTGAGTGGTTGGTGAAGGAATGCAAGTTTTAATTTTAAGATTGTTGAACCAAGATTTGCAGATTAGATAATTAATGATCTCATATTTCGTGTGTCATATGGTGAATAATTGAGTGCCACCTTGAATATATGATGAGCTGCATGATGACCCCCACGAAGAACTTCCATGTTTTAATTTTCAATGTTTATTACATTTGGGGAGCAAAAACACGCATGATAGGTTGTGCATGAGAGTACAAAATCTCTACATCTCACTTATCATGTACAAATCGTGTTTCATTAATAAAATGATGTTATTTTATTAATAAATAATAAACCTTAACATAAAATGTATAAACCTTAATGGGTCCAATTTTAATAAAATTATATTATTTTATTAATGGGTCATAGTTAGTACATAATAAATGGAACAGAATATTTGAACTATATACGAGATTTGCGTAATTAGTAAATATATATATAGAGTAATGATAGAGATAGTGACAAATTATAGTGACTTTATATAGTGACTGATGTGGTAATCATGAAAAGACAAAATCATCCATTCATCCTCCTTACAAAATACAAATAATTAAGGCTAATTTTGTCTTTTCATGATTGCCACATCCGTCACTATAATTTGTCACTATCCCAATCATTACTCATATATATATTTAGAGTTTTGTATTTGGTGAATATATGATATTGATATTTTACTTTTTATAGTTCTTTATACCTTCTGGTGATTGTATTAAGTGTTAAGTCCACATTTTTTCAGTACTTAACTAGAAACAACACATCGTTTGTACGTAAAAATTGAGATATCATTTTGGCTTGATTTGTTCAGGAGTCCTTTCAAGCAATGTTGCTTCAAATGATGATCATACAAATTAACATCCTCCCACGTACAAGCATTCAAAGAGAAATGGGACATAAAATTATAATGGACCTGTGGAGTGTTAAATTATGTTTCTTGATCATGCATCCATGACTCCTACTTATTGTCTTAATTATACTCTTATTCTTTAAATATCTCCCCACTCTTAGATACTTCAACGTATTTAATGTGCATCATGGATACCTCTGCCAATCAAATATTACGTTGTCACATTGGTGCAACTTTTGTTGGAGACCCGACCTTCGCGGGCCTTGAAGGAGTTCCACTTAATTAAAAATTCACTATAAGCTTAAGTTCTTGTATAGTTAGCATTTTTAAAACACATTTTTTTTGAAAAAATATTTTTTTATTTTTTAATATATCTTCTATCTTATAATCACTATTTTAGAAAATATAAAAATACATTTTGAAATCCTGTTCAACAGTTTGGGCTGTAAGAACCACAATTCAAATCTAAATATAAATCTAAATCTCAATCTAATATTACCTTGATGTGCAATGTTATCAACCCAATCTTAGTAAGTGCACCCACAAATAGGCCTGCATACCATCTCATATAAACGAAAACTCAGAGTACGGAGTTAACTGAGTGTCCAGGCCCAAGTTTTCTTTTGTTTTTCAGCTGTTCTTTAAAGGTCTGAATCCATTAAACTAAACTAAAAATTCTAACAACCCCCAGAACAAAGATTTGGTAGGAATCCAATGCTACACTATTGAAGCGAAGGTGGGTATACAGTTCGAACAAGTTCTTAACCAGCTCAGTGAAATCCTGATAAGAATTCTTCGTGCTTAAGCATTCATAACCTTGGGGCTATGTTTAGATTGTGATTTATTTAAGAAATTTTGTATTAAAATGTGTAAAAATTTTGGTAGGTATTTTTTTATAAAAAAAAAATAATAAATTTAAAATTATATAAGAGAAATTTTAGTAAAAAATTTTTAAAAATTTTATTTTTATTTAAAGAAATTAACTTTTTATAAATAAAAACAAATTTCTAGAATTTAGCCACTTGAAAAGCAATGGAGAAAGATGGCTTTATCACAGCAAAAGCACTGTAAGACTGTAAGTCATTTCACAATTATTTTATCCCTTTTGAATTTTATGCATCAGTCCCTCTTTATTTGAGCCCTGGCTTGAGGCCTATTGAGTGTGATCATAGTGTGGAACTGTGGATCTCCCACAAACTAATCAATTTCCACTGAAATGAAGCGAACCCAAGTGTCATCATCAACAACAAAGGTAACTCTGAAGCTGCTAATAGACACGAGCAGCGAGAGAGTGCTGTTTGCAGAAGCAGGGAAGGACTTTGTAGACTTTCTGTTCGGACTTCTTCAGCTCCCTGTTGGTGCCATTCTTAGCCGTCTAGTTGAACCTGGCATGGGAGTATCTTGGTCCATCGGCAAAGTTTATAATGCTGTCAAAAGCATTGATCCCCTCTATTTTCAAACAAACCAAACCAAGACCTCTCTGCTCAACCCCAAGTGTCACACTTCAACTAAAATCCAAAGCCCTCTGCTATTGCAATTTGGGAGCATATGGCAAGCTAGTACTCCTCCCAGTTCTCGTCCCAGTCTTTTTTCGTCTTCTCCTCCCAGTTTTTCTTTTCCTTCTCCTTCCAGTTTTTCTTCGTCTTCTCCTTCCAGTCCCTTTTCGTCTCCTCTGCCGCAGGTTGTTTTTTATCCAGTCCTATTTCTTAACTAATTAATTTTTTACCTTTTTTTTTTTTTTGTGTAGGGGTATCTGTTGAAGCCAAATTAATTTTCAGGGTTATTCGTCAGGAACCGGTGGTAGTAGATGGATATATGAAAGGAATGACGACATATATGGTGATGGATGATCTGACCGTGGAGCCCATGTCCACCATCTCAAGCATTACTACCCTCAACAGGTTTCAGGTCAGGGATGTGAGTTGTCTTCAGGAGAAAACCATTGAAATTGACATGGCGATGGTAAGAAGTAGTGTTTGTCCTTGAACTTAAACATTTCTCACTTCAGTACTGGCTGAGGATTTCTTTTTTTTTTTTTTGGGTGTACATATTTAGGCTTTGAAGTTGGTAAAGGCTTCGTTTGAGTCAACCACAGTTCTCACCGATGTACTCCTCAGAACCAATCAGGACTAATAATCTCCATCAGATATCTAAGAGCCGGCCCCTCTGAGTTGATCAAGACCGATAATTCCCTAAGTTTTAACTTAATTTATTTGCTTTGTACCATATAATATTAGTGTGTGTTGTGTTATTTAAGAATAACTTTCCAAATTCAGACGGTTTGGTTTGTTTAATATTAACATATGTTGTGGTGAAGTACTAAAGTGTATTGCTCTTTCCTTGTTAAGGATGAAGAATATGCAACTGTTTCCAGTTCAGCGATGAATTACAACTTGTTTAAGCTTCATGTTGTGCCTTGACTCTTGTGCTTTTTCAGCACTGATAACATTTCAACCTGAGAATTAGAAAATGAGCTTTTTCTGAGTTCAAACCAATTGCAGTTATATTCATTACACATAAAAGATTTGATTGTGGCACGTCCGTTTATGGCAAAAATGGTGGGAGTTGAAAAATTTGGATCAATTCTCGGTTTCATCAAGTAATTTTTGTCTGTTGCGTCTCTATTATTTTATACACTTTTCTACGTATGCAACGAATTTATATATTACTGTCTCTTTATATAGAGTCATGACAAAATAGCTATTTACAAATTAACGAATAATTTTTTTTATTATTTATATTTAAGATGATGAAAAAAAATCTTTAATATTTTATTAATATAATTTTTTTAGTCTTTCATTACTATTTTATCTAATTTTCTATTAAAATAACAATGTCAAAAGGTAGATATAGTTTTGTATTACTATGGTTAATATATTAATAAAATCTTTTTAACTAAATACATGTTTTTGTATCTCATAACTAGCTATAGTAATAAAGTTATTTTGATAGAAAATTTGATGAAATAATGATTGAGGACTTAAAAGAACACTAATAAAATATTAAAGATTTTTTTTATTATTTTAAATATAAAAAATAAAAACATTTATTCTTCAAATTATAAGAGATTATTTAGTTGATTACCTTGATTATACATTATTGTCTCAAACAGAACACAGCTAAACGTGTTTATCGAGATATGGATACAATCATTGGACCATCAAACCATATTCCTTTCATTTAAAAAAAAAATATATTTTATTAGTTTTGATGCACAATATATCTAATGTACCGTATGCATAATTTTTTTTATTTTTTAAATATGAACCATATATAAATCTTATTAATAAAATATAAAAAATTTACTTCAAAAATGTACTATTTTTTCTAAAAAAAAAAAGGAACTATTTTGAAGGTAGACTTTTTTCAATCGAATGAGTATAAGTGAAAAATTTCCTCAATGCTTTTTTAAATATTTTTCTTTTCGTTTTTGTAAAACCTGCAAATGCGGGGATAAACCTCAAGAAAGACTTTTACCTGCGAAGGAAGGGAAAAAAAAAATTAAGAATGAAGATTGTATACAGTAGATTTTTTTCTGAATGAATCGCCATGTTAGTGTTCTGAAAATTAAATTTAATGATTAGATGGGTTACTAATTAAGTAAATAGTATCCTCAAACTCTTATTAGCATAAACCTTATTATATATCAAAATTCAAATCCAGTAAAGATGCAAGGGGAAATTGATATATTAAGTGCATCATACAGTATAGGAGCATGTATGCATCATTGTGTGGATAAATAACGGTAATAATTCTTTAGCCTACTTACTAATTTCGATTTAGTGTTCAACAATTAAAAAGTTTTAATTATTTCTTCAAGTTTGGTGGTTTTATTTAGTTCCTCTCCCTAGAATCAACCCAACTCAAAAGATTCAAAATATTCCCTAAATTTACCACATTCGTAGTTTTGTAATATATCAAATCAAATCCTATAGTTTAAAAAAATATCAATCGCTCTCCTTGACTACCAGTCAACCTAATTAGAGGGCGCAAAAAGATGAAATAGTCCTCAAAAAATTTGATAAAGTTTAAAATTTTTTATTAAATTTTTAAAAAGCAAAAAAAAAAAAAATTTATAGACAAAAATTTAATAAAATTATTTAAACTATATAATAAAATTTTTCAAACTAAAAAAATGAAATTTAAAAACGAAAATTTAATAAACTTTAAAGATGAAGAAGACATAAAAAATTTTGAGTTTAAAAAATAAAATAACTATATTTCATCTTTTTAAAATAAAAATTTTAACAAAATTGTACATAATTTTATTAAATTTTTGTGTTTAAATTTCGTCTTTGTTGTCTTTTTAAAACATTTAATAAATTTTTTTAAAGTATATCAAATTTTTTGATATCTTTTTTGTCTTTAAATTTTATTAAATTTTAGTCTTTAAATTTTGTCTTTTTAATTTTAAAAAATGCATTATATAGTTTAAATAATTTTATTAAATTTTTGTCTTTAAATTTTATTTTTTTGTCTTTTTAAAATTTAATAAAAAATTTTAAATTATATCAAATTTTCTAAGGACTTTTTCATCTTTTTGCTCCATCCAGTTAAGTTGACTGGTAGTCAAGAGGGGTGATTAATATTTTTTTAAACTACAGGATTTGATTTGATATATTACAAAACTATGAAGGTGGTAAATGATATTATCTCTTGATTTTTTAAGCATCATTGTATCCAAGTCTAGTATTATTTTTTTAAAAATAAAATTCAATTTCACATGATTTGATGGAAAATTGAATCTCAAGGGACGAAATAAAACCAAATTATTAAATTTAAGGATTTAATTGAAAACCTTTCAAGGGATGCAATGGCCTTTCTCAAAACACCTTCTACACCATGAATGATTAATGTCTAATGTGTAAATGCTAAAAGGTTAAGTGTTTGATGTTAATTAGGAAACAAGAACCTTAACACACACATATATATAGAGCCATGATTACCGATGGAGAACTTGATACCCCGTGAAGAACTTCCATGTTTTAATTTTCAATGTTTATTACATTTGTGGAGCATAAACATGCGTGATAGGTTGTGCATGAGAGTACAAAATCTCTATCTCACTTATTATGTACAAATCGTGTTTTATTAATAAAATAACATTATTTCATTAATAAATAATAAATTTTGACATAAATGTATAAACTTCAATGAGTCCAATTTTAATGAAATTATATTATTTTATTAATAGGGCATAGTTAATATACAATAAATGTGACAGAGTATCTGAATTCAATATCTGCGTAATTACATATACAAATATATTTTAGAGTTTTGTATTTGGTGAATATGATATTGATATTTTACTTTTTTATAGTTCTTTATACCTTCTGGTGATTGTGTTGAGTCCACACTTTTTTAGTACTTAACTGAAAACAACACATTGTATGTATGATAGCATGTATAAATTGTATATTTATTTGGTCAATTCTTTTGTGTTTTAGTTAATTAAAATACTTATATATATGGATATTAATTGTTTTTATAATTGATGGTTAGGGTGGAGCATTTTTAAGAAAAAGTGAACAAAAGAGAAACTTTATCTCCTTTTTATTTTTCTAGAAAGAAACAAGTTGCAAAAAGGAAAGAAAATAGCGTAAGAAAACAAAGAAAGAAAAAGGTAAGTAGGCAGCTGAATAAGGAAACAAAAGGGCGGCTGCAATTTGGTAACAAGAAATAAGAGGCAACGTCCAAAAGAGGAAGAAAGGCTGCAGCAGCTGCGCAAGGAAAAGAAAAAAAAGAAACAAAGAAATAAGGAAACAAAGAAAAAGAAACAAATCAGCCGCAAGCTGAAAATTGGAGGGAAAAAACAAAGAAAATAGAAAGACAAGCGGGCAGCTGAATCTGCACAACAAGACAAAAGCCAAACAAAGACAAGGAAACAAAGCAAATTAGGAAAAGAAGAAGGCCTAGCGGCCAAGGCAAACAAGAAAAGGAAATAAGACAAAATTTGTACAAAGAAAAATGGAAACAAAGAAAGCCGAGCGGCTATGGGAAAACAAAGGGAAAGAAATAACAACTGCACCTATATGAAGAGGGAGTCTGCAGCCATCCATTCATTCATTCTTGGCTGGAAAAAAATAGGCAGAGCTGCAATTCATTCTATCCTGGAGTGAGCAACGGCCGAAGAAGATGAAAGCCACACGAGAGGAAAAACGAACGGCAGCTGCACACTTGTATTTTTTTGTGCTTTCTTCTATTATATCTAGTTGAATTCGGTAGATAGTCATTTAGAATAATTAATCATTGGTTGGTTGTTCTAATTCAAGTAACAAATAACAACATCGCAAGTTAATCAATGCTTTAGATTGTATGTTATGAAAATATATAATCTAATTTAAATAAACAATACGTTTCCAAGTTTACAGGTTAGTAATTAGGTCTTTTTGAATCTTCATGCAATTAATAGACATAACTCATAGGACAGATCCGAAGGTTATCGAAAAAGTAAAAAAAAATTAGTTGTTAGAGGACAGATCTTCAACAACTATAACCAATTTATTCAAGATAAAAGAACTCATATTTTGAATCAATGATCAATTCAAGGAATCAATATCGAAATTAATCATTCTTGATTGGAAACTTTTCCTTATTAATTTTTACTCATATTTTTAGTTAGTTATTTAATTTGATTGGTTGTTTTAATTAGTTTTGCTTAGTTTCATAATATAAAAAATTCCCTTTTATTTTATTTTGTTTAAGGAATAAATCTAACCAATCTCTGTGGATTCGACATTCTCACTGCTATCTACAGAACTTAGCCCAAAGAAAGATTATTTTTTGTGGTTTCGACAACCATCAATGTATGTAAAATTGAAATGTCATTTTGGCTTGATTTGTTCCTGAGTCCTTTCAAGCAATGTTGCTTCAAATGATGATCATACAAATTAACATCCTCCCACGTACAAGCATTCAAAGAGAAATGGGACATAAAATTATAATGGACATGTGGAATGTTAAATTATGTTTCTTGATTATGCATCCACGACTCCTACTCATTTTCTTATACTCTTATTCTTTAATACCTCCCCACTCTTAGATGCTTCAACGTATTTAATTGTGCGTCATGAATACCTCCGCCAATCAAATATTACGTTGTTACATTGCTTCAATTTTTGTTGGAGTCCCGACCTTTGCGGGCCTTGAAGGAGTTCCGCTTAATTAAAAATTTACTAAGTCTTTTTATTTTTTAAAATATATTTTATTATTTTCTAATATATCTTCTATCTTACGATCACTATTTAATATACTGACCATTAAATTCGAACAGTTTGGACCAGTAGGAACCACAATCCAAATCTAAATCTAAATCTAAATCTAAGTCTAAGATTACCTTGATGTGTGTCAGGCAAGCAACCAAGTAATACTATATTATTAAGCTCAGCCGAATGACTTGAGCTTCAAGCTATCGTGATAACCCAGAACAGAAACAGAAATACAGAGGAGATTGGAAGAACAGAAATGAGCAGGTTCGGAAGTAGAGAGAGAAAGATAGATTGAGCAGGAAGATACTACAAATCACCACCTACTCTTCTCTACTCTAGTCTACATTTTATAGGCTACTCAATAACTAACTAACTGCTAGCTAGTTAGAGCTAACAATGACTAATTCTACCGACTCCAGAATCTTCTGGGTCTGCACTTTTCAAAACGGCAACGTTCCTCTTAAACTGTTTAGGAAGCTTCGTCCCTTAGCTGTGTGACAATGTGCAATGGCATCAACCCAATCTTGGTGAGTTCACCCACAATTGGGCCTGCACACCATCCATATAAACTCAGAGTACGGAGTTAACTGAGTGGCTAGGCCCAAGTTCTCTTTTGTTTTTCTGCCGTTCTTTAAAGGTCTGAATCCATTTAACTTTGGATTAAACTGAACTAAACTAAAAATTCTAACAACCACAGAACAAAGATTTGCCAGCAAGGCAGCAATCCAATGCTACATTATTAAAGCGAAAGTGGGTATACAGTTCGAACAAGTTCTTAACCAGTTCAGTGAAATCCTGATAAGAATTCTTCGTGGGTAAGCATTCATTGATGGCTTAGCCTAGTGATTACGGCCTTCATAGTTAAGGTTAATATATGAAAATTAGTATATTCTGCCGTTTAGTCCATGACGGATACCTAGGCACAAAGGGTTGAACAGATTTATCTTTTAATCCCTTTTCTTCGTGGTTAAGCATTCATAATCTGGGATTTAGCAAAAAAAAGTGGGGCAGTACTTGAAAAGCAATGGAGAAAGATGGCTTTATCACAGCAAAAGCACTGTAAGACTGTAAGTCATTTCACAATTATTGTATCGCTTTTGAATTTTATGCATCAGTCCCTCTTTATTTGAGCCCTGGCTTGAGGCCTATTGAGCGTGATCATAGTGTGGAACTGTGGATCTCCCACAAACTAATCAATTTCCACTGAAATGGAGCGAACCCAAGTGTCATCATCAACAACAAAGATAACTCTGAAGCTGCTAATAGACAAGAGCAGCGAGAGAGTGCTGTTTGCAGAAGCAGGGAAGGACTTTGTAGACTTTCTGTTCGGACTTCTTCAGCTCCCTGTTGGTGCCATTCTTAGCTGTCTAGGTGAACCTGGCATGGGAGTATCTTGGTCCATCGGCAAAGTTTATAATGCTGTCAAAAGCATTGATCCCCTCTATTTTCAAACAAGCCAAACCAAGATCTCTCTGCTCAACCCCAAGTGTCACACTTCAACTAAAAACCAAAGCCCTCTGCTAGGGGAATTTGGGAGCATAGGGCAGGCTAGTTCTCCTCCCAGTGGTTTGTCGTCTTCTCCTGCCTTTGGTGTTTCGTGTGCTACTGCCAGTGGTGCTTGGTCTGCTCCTGCCTTTGGTGCTTCGTCTACTATTACCTTTGGTGTAAAGGGTGCTACTGCCAGTGGTGTTTCGTCTTCTCCTCCGCTGCAGGTTGTTTTTAATCCATTCTTAACTAATTAATTTTTTTCCTTTTTTTTTTTTTTTTTTTCTTAAGGTTGCGGGGGTGGGGAGACATCTGTTGAAGCCGAATTAATTTTCAGGGTTTTTCGTCAGGAACCGGTGGCAGTAGATGGATATGTGAAAGTAATGACGACATATATGGTGATGGATGATCTGACCGTGGAGCCCATGTCCACCATCTCAACAATTATTACTATCCTCAACAGGTTTCAGGTCAGGGATGTGAGATGTCTTCAAGAGAAAACCATTGAAATTGACATGGAGAAGGTAAGAAGTAGTGTTTTTCCTTGAACTTAAACATTTCTCACTTCAGGACTGGCTGAGGGATTTTTTTGTTTTTTGTTTTTTGGGTGTACATATTTAGGCTTTGAAGTTGGTAAAGGCTTCGTTTGAGTCAATCACAGTTCTCACCGATGTACTCCTCAAAGCCGAACAGACCAAAGCCGAAGAGACCAAGGTTGTTAAAACTGAGTATTAAGGTTAAATCAGTTAAGGGTTCATAAAATCGGATTCTAAAATCATAATAGTTTATAAATTATAAAAAATAATATAATAAATATATTAAATATATTTGAAGAATCCCAGGATTCGAACTCTCCATTTGAATGCCAACATGAAATCCCTTTCAGATTTCCCACACACCATGATCCAGTAAGTAGTATCTTGAATTTCATTGACTTCATACTTTAATCTCCTTCAACTATGCAGCAATTGGCATACCCAAGAATCCAATCAATAGACTGAAAAACCATTGTACGATAGTGAGGGGGTGTTGTGTTTGCAAAGGTTCCTAGGTACTCGGTAATTATGATCTGGAATAAGACAGTTGCACTCGTAACCGCCACGAAAACTTATTGTCCAGTATGCAATCAAGAACATCAATTTTCTCCATCTCCCTCGAGTTCACCTCGTTGAAAACCTGCAATTATATATGCACTGGCGAGTTTAGATACTAAACGTAGCATTTCTATTCGAGCATTGCAACCAAAGCTGGTAAGAAAACTTGCTTAACGTGTATATCAACAGACCCAAACTGGAAATTATCTTTCGAAAGCAGATATACATGTTTGTGACAAGTTACCTGACAAAATACAAATGTGCCGAAGCACCGACCCTCACCCATCTTTTGTTACATGAAATAAAAACAAAAGAAGAAGAAATAAAAAAAATTCATAATAAATCCACCAAACAGAATGGAACAAATCCAGCAAAAAATAAAGCAAAAACAATAATAAAAAAAAGAAGCGATCTTATACTCATGTTGAAAAATCCAGTAAAGCAAATCCATAACAAATCCAGCAAACATAATGGAACAAATCCAGCAAAAACAGCAGCAGAAAAAAGAAGCCATAACAAATTCAGCAAACAGAATACACAATTTAGTCTCAGTTTATCAAGACTAGCACATGAAAGTACTAAAAACTGAAATCCCGTGGTTAACACACACAGACACAAGAATCAGACTCTGCACATATATGGCAGCCAGAAGAAGATGCATCATGCTCTTAACCAGCATTCAGTTGAAAAGTCACCCTACAACTCTACAACAAGAGGCACTCATCCTCATTCCTCAACCCCTCTCGAAAGAACAAAAAAACCATTCCTTTGCAAGAAATCCATATCATAGCTTGAAACCACACAAACAAATTTCTTAGAACTTGAACAACATTGCATGAATTGTCTCTCTTCTATTTGTGCAATAAGATTTAATAGGAAGATTAGCTTAAAAGAATAACCTCACCTAAGCCATCTGCAATCCAAATAAAATGACTTAAATTTTTCTATAATTTGACCAGAAGCACAAATTATGTTTGCTGGAAAATACACTAATACAGTCTGTTCACGCACATAATACGCATTGGCGCATTGCTACGAACACTCACAAGACATGATGAAAGGAATAAACAAAATTCTCTGAAACCAAAATAAACAGAAATCAATTTGGAATCTACTTGATATACGGACCAAAATTAGAACGAGTAATGTTCAAGAAAGTGGAAGTTACTTAGAGGAAAGTAAACTGACCTTCTAGGGGTAGAACCCACGAGAAGAACTGAACCATGAAAGTGACGATATGAAGAGCTTTGGCGAAGCTTGACCCACGAGGAATAATTGTACTGATGCAGTTCGACGGAGCTTGAGGCCACGTCGGAGATAGAGTTTCGGCTTGTGACTTCGGCAGCTCGGTGGAGTTGATTCGCGGCATGCCGGCAGTGGAACCCTGGAGGTCTAGAGTGTGACAAAACACAGAGGAAACGGGAGGAAAGCGAATGAGACGACGGGAATGAAGAAACGAAAATGAAAAGGTTTTGTTGAAATTGGATTTTTGACCAAAACGCAGAAGATTTTCCTGTTTTTTTACAATCGGTAGAAACATACGTTTTAGCGTTTTTTCGCGTTAAAAACGCGATTTTATCCAATTTTGCCATTTTTCGATTTTACAAATGAGTTAAATCGGACTCTTGATTTTTGCTCATAAATAGTAAAAACATACAAGTAAAATCGTGATTTTAACAACATTAGAACAGACTAATAATCTCCATTAGACGTCTGATTAGACACTCGAGTTGGCTCTTCTGAGTTGATCAAGACCGATAATTCCCTAATTTTTAACTTAATTTATTTGCTTTGTACCATATAATATGAGTGTGTGTTGTGTTATTTAAGAATAATTTCCAGAATTCAGACAGTTTGGTTTGTTTAATAATTAATACTAACATGTGTTGTGGTAAAGTGTATTGCTCTTTCCTTGTTAAGGATGAAGAATATGCAACTATTTGCAGTTCAACGATGAATTACAACTTGTTTAAGCTTCATGTTGTGCCTTGCCCTGGACTTGGCTCAGCGGTTCTCTAGAAACGCTTGACGAGTAGGACCTGCAATAATCACGGATTATTGTAAAAAAGAGTTTGGAACCAGCTTTTAGAGAAAGTGAAAAAAAAAAAAAAAAAAAAAACCTTCAGTGCCTTGACTCTAGTGCTTTTTCAGCACATAACATTTCAACCTGAGAATTAGAAAATGAGCGTTTTCTGAGTTCAAACCAAATTAACCAATTGCAGTTATACTTCAATGACACATAAAAGATTGACGTAACACAAAAAGGTCCTTCATAATTCTTTTAATAAATTTTTTTCTTTTATATTTAAAATAATGAAAAAAATTTAATATTTTATTAGTTTTTGGTTCAAAGTTTATCTAATTTTTTTTTATTAAAATGATAGTGTTATTATGATTAAAATTTGATGAAAAATTAGATAAAATTATGACGGAAGATTAAAAAGTACATTAATAAAATATTAAAGATTTTTTTTATCATTTTAAATATAAAAGATAAAAAAAATTATTCGTTAATTTATGAGGGACTATTTTGCAGATTACTTCTAAAATATTTGATTGTTACACGTCCGTTTATAGCAAAAATGGTGGGAGTTGAAATTATTGGATCAATTCTCGGTTTCAAGAAGTAATTTTTGTTTGCGTCTCTATTATTTTCTACACTTTTCTTTGTAGTGCAACGAATTTATATGTTATTGTCTCTAATAGAACACAACTAAACGTAACGAAACGTGTATTTCGAGATATGGATACAATCATACAACAATTAGACCATCAAATCATATTCCTTTCGTTTAAAAAAAATATATTTTATTAGTTTTTATACACAATATATCTAATGTACTATTGCATACATGATTTTTTTAAAAAAAATATGAACCATATATAAATATTATTAATAAAATATAAAAATTTACTCAAATGAATTATTTTTTTAGAAAAAGAACTATTTTGAAGGAAGACTTTTTTCTATGAAATGGCAGGAGTATAAGTGAAAATTTTCCTCAATGCTTTTATCAATATTTTTCTTTATCTTTTTTTTTTAAAAAAACCTGCATACACAGGGATAAACCTCAAGAAAGACTTTTACCTTCGAAGGAGGGGATAAAAAATAAGAATGAAGATTGTATATAGTAGATTTTTTTCTGAATGAATCGCCATATATGTTAGTGTTTTGAAAATTAAATTTAATGATGAGATGGGTTACTAATTAAATAAATATTATCCTCAAACTCTTATTAGCATCAACCTTATTGTATATCAAAATTAAAATCCAGTAAAGATGCAGGGAGAAATTAATATGCTAAAGGCATCATACAGAATAGGAGCATGTATGCATCATTGTGGGGATAAATAACGCTAATAATTCTTTAACCTACTTACTAAATTCGATTTAATGTTCAACAATTCAAATTTTTTAATTAAATCTTCAAATTTGGTGGTTTTATTTAGTTCCTCTCACTAGAATCAACCCAACTCAAAAGATTCAAAATATTCACTAAATTGCAATTGATTTTTTAAGCATCATTGTATCCAATGCCGAATTTTTTTTTTTAAAAAAAAAATCAATTTCATATGATTTGATGGAAAATTAAATCTCAAGGGACGAAATAAAACCAAATTATTAAATTTAAGGATTTAATTGAAAACCTTTTAATTATTCTTCTATTGCCTTGCTTAAAACACCTAAAACACCTTCTATGCGATGAATGATTAATGTCTAATGTGTAAATATTAAAAGGTTAAGTGTTTGATGTTGATTAGGAAACAAGAACCTTAACATATATATATATATATATATATAGCCATAATTACAGATGGAGTATTCATAGGGCTCTTCTCAGATAAACCCAAGCTCAGCCATGGATTCAACACCAAACCTCTCCACCGCCGACACGAACGCAGTATCATCACCACCACCATCATCATCGAAGGTTAACCTGACGCTGCTGATAGACAAGAAAAACAAAAGAGTGCTGTACGCAGAAACAGGAAAGGACTTTGTAGATTTTCTCTTCGGACTCTTTGAACTGCCGTTGGGATTCGTTCTCGGCCTTCTAATCGAACGTGGGTTGGTGCGAAAAGGGTCCGTCGGCAGGATTTATCAGAACGTTAAAGACTTCGACCACATCTTCCTGCAAAGAGCCCTGATAAAAAATTCTCTTTTCAAACCCAATTATAATATCAACAACCCTTTGCTGAAGGAATTTGTCTCCACGGTACTCCAGCCGCCTAAGCAGGAATTTCCCTCCACAGAAGTCCAGTCGCCTTCGTACTCAAGCCTCCATCCCACGTCATTCCAACAGGTTCTATTCCCCCTTATAAATACACAATACCGTGGCAACCAGATTTTCCAACGTTGCGCTAGTGGAGCAGCCCAATATTTGAGTTCTTCCACTGCAAATGCAAATCCATTACCCCAGGTAAAACCCAAAAATTTACCCTTACGGTCCTCAAGAATTGCCATCTCATTTATATTTTTCAAGATTTCGAGACAAAAGTTATTTCAAAAATATAAAAACCTGATTCTATATGTAGTTATTGTTATATATTCTGGCCTAGCTATGATTTATGGCCTCTTTTTTTTGGTATGTTTTTTTTTAAGATTGATGGATATGTGAAAGGAGTGCCGGTGAGATACATGGTGATGGATGATCTAACCGTGAAGCCCATCTCCTCAATATCAAGCATTAGGCTGCTGAAAAGTTTTCAAGTGAGGGATGTGGATAGTCTTGAAGAGAAAATAGTTGAAGTTAACATGGAAACGGTAATATATGTGGGATTCATTTATTTAATATTTTTTTTTGTACAATGGTTTTTTTTAATTTGAGTTCATTAATTCAGGATTTTTTTTTCCCTGTGTATATTGATCATTAATTAAAAAAACCAGGGTCTCAAGTTGGTGGAGGCCTCTATCGAGTCCACAACGGTTCTTACAGATGTTTTCTTCACCAATGTGGCTGAGGCTGAGGCTGAGGCTGAGGCTGTTTCCAAAGAAAAAATTACAATTTCTAAGAAGAGAAAAGAAAACGGCAGGGAAGCCTCATGAAGGTCTTGCATAACATTAGAGAATTGAAATGGATAACTTGCTAGTTTCAAATCATTAGTTCATCAAGGTTAATTTTGAAGCTTTGTTTTTGGCAATTTGTTTATTTGCTTGTTTTCTTTCTTTCCTGCGGGCTGAGTGGTTCAAGGCCTTGTCTTAGCACTCTGTTTATTAGCTCGTTCTCTCTTGCTATGATTTGATTTTTCAAAATTTTGCAAATCCTTGTTCATGCTTAAACCAATTCTAAGAACAATTCATTGAAAAGGTGTTTTTCATAATGGATTAAATAAATCCTTATTATATTGGAGAATACATCAAAATTTCATAATTCTAGTCCAAATTACTTGCTTTGTCCCCCCACCCCCATCCCCAACCAAAAAAAGCTCAATTTTTTTTGTGCCCCCCAAAAAATCCATTTTTATTCATAACTGAAAAATATTGTATTAAACACAAAATATATTCTTTTTTTAGAACCGGAGAAAGGGTGCTGTTGCACATTTAAATTGATATAGAAGCAAAAAAAATTACAAAAAATATTTATGCTTATTTCAGATCATATGACCAACAAATAGGATAAACAAAAAAAAAAAATTCTACAAAAAAATATCTATTCTATTTCTTTCATAGATGTATTGTATGTGTTGTATCTTATAATTAAAAAAATAAATATAAAAATCATATTAAACATCAAATGAACTTTTTTTACTTTTTTTTATGAAAAAAACCTGCATTCTAAAATAGTAACTGAACACTTATTAAGGATTTCAAAATGCCTAAAAAATTCAGTTAAAAGCCTTTAATCATACACACCCTAATACTCTCACACTCTCGAACGTGAAAGCCTTTAATTATGCTGCAACTTGTGTACCTTTCACAATATCACCCATGCTGCTTTTTTTCCATGCTCATATCATCCTAATGGAAGAGTTATTTTTCACAATTTTATTTTTCACAATTTTTTCTTGTTAAAAAAAAAAGGTTTTATTTTTGAACTAATATGGCTGATAACAAAGTATTAAAGACATAAAAAATAAAATTCTATATCGTTAATGACTTATTTAATGTGTTATAACTTGTGATTATAAATGCTTTTCTTTTTTTTCTTTTGAGGGAGAGAGTAATAAGTAGTGTGCTACTATGCTTCTTCGAAAAGGCATGTATGGGAAATTGGTAGAAGATTATAGAAGAGCGCCTTCGGCCACGCCCTGCTGTGTACTTTTATGGTCTCATTCTAGAGGGTCGACGAGAAATGTCGAATGTACAAACTCCAGAAGCATCACTTTTCATCCCATTTTTTAAGGACTTGCGCTTTAATGATGGAGTTGAACAGGAAATCATCTTCGCTAGATTCATCTTCTACACCTTATAAATATCCTGCTTCAACCCTTCATTTTCATCCATCAATCGATCAGCATTACAGAGTGAAATTTAGGTAATTCTTCCTGTAATCAAGAAGATCTCTTTTGGCGTTTGCTTGATCACTTCCTACCAACCATGTCCCTCATCCCAAGCTTCTTTGGAGGCCGAAGAACCAATGTCTTTGATCCCTTTTCACTCGACGTATGGGATCCATTAGACTTCACTTCTTCCCTTCCCAACTGGCCCGCTTCAGCCCGTGAAACCTCTGCATTTGCCAATACAAGGATTGACTGGAAAGAGACCCCTGAATCCCATGTCTTCAAGGCTGATCTCCCGGGCCTGAAAAAGGAGGAAGTCAAGGTTGAGGTTGAAGAAGGGAGAATTCTCCAAATCAGCGGTGAGCGGAGCAAGGAACAAGAGGAGAAGAATGATAAGTGGCACCGGGTCGAGAGGAGCAGCGGAAGTTTCCTTCGCAGGTTCCGCTTACCCGAGAATGCGAAAATGGATGAGGTGAAAGCTATCATGGAAAATGGAGTGCTAACTGTGACCATCCCTAAACGTCCTGAGCAGAAGAAGCCGGAAGTGAAGTCCGTTCAGATATCTGGTTAACTGAAACTCAAGTTCTCCTGCTGCTTCCTTCTCTGGTCCCATATAAATCAATGGCCCCAGCAAATCATTGGCTGGGGCTGTGTGTGTTTGAAATTGAGTGTTCAATATCTTGTGTCGACAATCAATTCTATGTTACTGTTGTAAGTTTCTCTGTAATTTGAAATTGATGTTGTGATTTTTCTTCACTCGACTCTTCTGGCTTTGATCTACAAGTCTGTAGCTTAAATCATAGTTTGTGTTTAGCTTTTTATACCTGCGAAATGGATTGATTACAAACATCAACAACACCAAACAGCATGGAGCTAATCACTTCCGCAAAACATAATAATCGAAATTTATGAATCTTGAAGAATTTAGTCTTGTAAACAAGGAAAAAAGTAAGAATTTTTTTTAAAGAAAATTAAAATTAAAGAGAAAGTTGCTTTAATGGAACAGAATCAATCTATTGTCTAGATTGCTTAATACTATATAGCTAGCCAGTCTTGATGTAATTTAGTTGAAGTAATTGATGAGATTAATATCGCACTTCTTGATAACGTTTAGATGAGTCGGGGATCAATCGGGCATGCTAAATAACAACCGCCATTGGAAACAACCATTTACCCAAGCTTTGTACGTCCTGCCCTATAAACAATGAGCTGCTGGGTTTGTTACTGAAGCCTTTTGGACCGATTTCACATACCAAATTTGGAATGCTTCTGCCGACCAACGTCAGTGTTTTTCTTTCTTTAATTTCAATACATGGCTGAAATTCATTCTTTCCTGTTGAACATTTATGGTGGGGGGTTGGTTGCAAAAAAAAAATCCAGTTTTCCCTGCCCTATAAACAATGAGCAGCTGGATTTGTTTTTTTTTTTTTTTTTTTTATTTGGAGGTATCCCACATTCGTTGACTAGGCATGTCCGGAACTCTACTTTTTCTGAAACCCACAAAATACGTGTAAAAGCCCAAGTGCTCCACTCTTCACGTGACTCACAAAGGTGCCACAGCAGTGAAGTTCGATCCAGCATCCCCCATGAGATTACTCCCATGGCCCCTCGGGACAACTGCTGGGTTTGTTACTGAAGCCTTTTGGACCGATTTCACATACCGAATTTGGAATGCTTCTGCCGACCAACTTCAGTGTTTTTCTTTCTTTAATTTCAATGCACGGCTGAAATTCATTCTTTTCTGTTGAACTTTTATGGGAGTTGTTGGTTGGACCCCAAAAAAATCCAACTTTCTAGATTTATCTTTTACACCTTATATATATCCTACTTCAAACCTTTATTTTCATTAATCATTCGGTCGGCATTACAGGGTGAAACTTCCCAAATTCTTCCTGTAATCAAGTTCTCTTTTGGCGTTTGCTTGATCACTTCCTATTGGACATGTCCCCGATTCCAAGAGACTTTGGCCTCGAAGAAACGTCGTGGATCCCTCTGCATTATACGAACTGGATCCCTCTGCTTCACAGGGGGGGTTTAGGTTGACTGGAAAGAGATCCCTGAATCCCATGTCCTCCACGCTGATCTTCCGGGCCTGAAAAAGGAGGAAATCAAGGTTGAGGTTGAAGAAGGGAGAATCCTCCGAATCGGCGGAGAGAGGAGAAAGGAATATCAGGAGAATGAGAGTTGGCACCAGGTGAGTAGGAACAGTGGAAGTTTCTTTCGCAGGTTCCGTTTGCCAGAGAATGCAAATGCGGATGAGGTCAAAGCTAGCATGGAAGATGGAGTGCTTACTGTGATTATCCCTAAACTACCTGGGATGATGAAGCCAAAAGTGAAGTCCATTGAGATCCTTGGTTAATTGAAATTCAGTTTCTCCTCCTGCTGTTCCCTTCTCTAGTCATATGCATGTTACCCCAATAAATCAGTATCTCATTACAAATCGTTTGCATGCTTGGAGGCTTTGTGTGTGTTTGAAAATTCAGTGTCCAATTATATTGTGTTGTTGCAAGGTTCTATGTAATTTGTGATTGATTCTGGACTCGACTGATCTGTTTCCAATGTACAAGTTTGCATCATAAACCACAGATTTGTGTTTAGCTTGTTATACCTGCGCGATGGATTGATTACATACCTCAACAAAACCAATCACTTTAGGGTGTATATGTATGCAATCAAAACTTGTTTTTGCGTTTCTTTAAAATAATAGTTACGAGACAAGGGAGATATCGTAAAATGCAAAAATATATTAAAAACGTTTTAAATCACTAATAATACACATTTTAGAGTTAAGAATTTATTTTGAGAGAAAATATTGAATCTGCTATGAATGTCATTGAACAAATTTGCCATATTCTATCTAGTGAATACCTAGCTTCAGCGCAGTACACTGTCGGTGTTGGGCCTCAACCCACAATGGTTTATACATAACGAAATTTTTCTTTAACTTACATTAAGCACTTTTCGAGCGTCGAATTTTGGTTTCAAATATAAATATTAATCTCAATCTATAGAGTAACATACAACTCATATTTTTCATACTGACTTGACTTAGCATCGAAGAATTCTTTTTAAAAGAATTTGGAGATCTTTATTGTGGATATGACTAAAGACTGTGTAGTGACTCTGGGCATTTATGACTGAAAATGAGCTGCTCGGTCAAGTCCTTCACCCAAGACCAAGAGGCCTTCCAATGGGGGAAAAAAAAAAAGAAGAAGAAGTCTTGTTTAGTATTGATATGGGATTGCATGGGCAGAAAAATTAGATTGAAAAGGTTAAATAATCCTAATATTGACAAGTTTCGAAGGAGACAAAAGAAGAACTAACAGAGAAATTGCCTAAAACTTAACGTTCCAATTGAGTCTTTGAAGAAAGAAATGTAGATAAAAAAAAAAAAAAAAAAGTGTAGCGAAGCAAAGTATTGAACTCATTCCTAGTACAGTGCAGCTGATCACGAGCAAATTCCTAAAACTCTTATGGCACGTTTGGTTCACTGTAATGAATAAAATTAAAAATGAATAAAGTTAAAATTGAATATAAATTCGGTGAGAATTGAATTAGACTGAAATTAAATTGAATGAGTTTCGTTCAAAAGAATTGCATGGGGTGCAATCATTATTCTTGTATTTAGTTGGGGTGAATAAGATTAATGAATAGTGTTAAAATGACTAAAATACCTTTATCTTAAGCATTTTATTACTGAATAAGAAAATGATGAGAGAGAAAAAAGAGTGAGAAAAATAATGAGAGATAAAATAGAGTGAAAAAATGATGAGAGAGAAAGAAGAGTAAGAAAATGATAAGAGAAAAAATAGAATGAGAAAAATGATGAGAGAGAAAGTAGATTGAGAAAATGATGAGAGAGAAAGAAAAGTGAGAAAAATGATGAGAGAGAAAGTAGACTGAGAAAGATGATGAGAGAGAAAATAGAATGAAAAAAATGATGCGAGAGAAAGAGGAGTGAGAAAAATTATGAGAGAGAAATAGGAATGAGAAAAATTATGAGAGAGAAAAAAGAGTAAGAGAAATTATGAGAAAGAATGAATAGTGAGAATGGGCTTGGGAGAACTAAAGAGTAAAATTAGAAGGAATTTTTTTTTGCCAATTCCTTACTACAAGGAATTACAATTCTCGACTAATGTGGTTGAATTTCAATTCAAGCTTTAGAAAGAATTAGAATTTATGGGAATTCCTTTGAACCAAACAAAAGAATTAGGGTTGAATAAAAATAAAGTTGTAATGAATTTACAATTTTCTTGAACCAAATATGCCATTACAGAATATTAATGTAGAGAGATTTCTATGACGAATATAAAAATTTAAGAACAGTGTCAATTTTTATATTTCTTATGGAGTAGGTAATAGTAAATTAGTATATTAAACAACGTTAAAGTACGAGTAAGGGGTACTAATCCAGACCAGAAGAAGTCACGCGAAGAACAAATAAGTTCTTTTTGAATGCTGCTTACTAGTACTACTATAAAGCAATCGTATTCGTAACCATTTCTCCAGCAAAGATCCGTCTCAGGAAGCACCAAAACTCCCTCTCTCTGGCTCTCTCCTTAGCCAACAAACGGAGGCGTCTGCCATGCCCCTGAGCTGTCCTTACGGCGGATCACATGCTCCTGCCATATAAACAGTTCTGTTTCCCCTCCCCCATACCCACCCCAAGGTCCCACCTTCGAGGCTGCCCCCCACTCTACCAACTTCTTACCCATTTTGCTACTTCCCAGATCAGATAAAGTCGGTAGAATGCACCATTATTCACTATAGCTTTTGAACAAGTCAATAAATGCGCGAAAGTTCATTCGTGAGATAGATCAACTCAGAAGTTACAGATATGGTAGAAGAGGGACGCATTCAACTTTTGTTTCTCTATTAGTTTTTGATTCTTCTCATTAACGCTCTGTTTATCTATTAGTTTTCGATTGATTCTTGTCATTAGCGTAAAGTAGCGCAGTTTGATAGCTCAGCAAAACTCGTAACCTTGAAGTCATAGTTACGTAGAAGGTTTCAATCCCCGTAACAAAAGTATGGCAAGAACAACCCGACGCATCATCTATTGGCCCTCGTCATCTTGGTTGGTTTGGTTGATGATCAATATGATGCTGAGTATATTTAATTTGAGTCAAACGATTATTTGGGTAAATAGTTGATGTTGTGGCGTGCATAGTTATTAGAATCTGATCAAATTCCATTCATCTTATGATTTTACAATATAAATTCAGTAAAACAATCTCAATCTTCACTATAACTTTACATTTTTTGATATGAATAAATATATAGTTAAATTTATTAAAAAAATTTCTTATATAAATAAATAAAATCAAAAGTTATCCTTATATACATAATTTAATTAATATAATCATATTTTTATTTTCTTTTAGCAAAATTTATTAAATATAACTACTCATGGATAGCAACAATATTTCAAATACTGAAAAAATTATATAGAAAATTATTTAAAAAATACAAATTTGAGTGAAACATATTAAATTATGAACTATATATATATATATTTTGTATATTTGTCTATATATTGATTAATAATTGATTTAAAAATAATTTATAAATTATACATTTTTATTATTTATGAAATCTTATAATTTCATGATTTGATTATACTGATTTAATTTTGCAACCCAAAATCAATAATGCATACTAGCTTTGACGTAGGATCCAAAAGTTTAGACTCTTATGAAGGTTGTGAATAGTTTGTAAGGATGTCGACGATGAAATTAGAAGATTTGGTGTATTAAGACACGTTCCTACAATTTCTTATTTCATTTATAAGTATATTATAACCTCCCTAGATAAAGGAAAGATAAATTTTAATTTAGATACCTTTAATTTTGACTATCTAAAAAACTTTATTAGGGGGCGTTTCGGGGAATGGAAAAGATGATATGAACGATAATAATGAGGAATTATGATAAGTTTTTTTTATTATAATTGTGTTAGTTAGTTTTTGCAGTGGAATGATAATAATAATAATAATTCTAAATATGCAAAACATTGCTTCCACAGCATTAGTGAGTAATTACTTTTATACTCCTAAAATAGAAGGGAATGAAAAATATTCTAATTTTGATATATGGAATTACTATTTATGAAATGATACTTCTCATCCAAACATTAAGAAATATTTCATTCCCATTCCATTCTCTTCCAAATTCCTTAATCAAGCACCCCTCACTAACTTAAATATCATCTACACCAAAAACTATTTGAAAATCAAATATTCATTTTGGATAGGATAACGAATAATTGGTTCGTCACATACATGTTGTCTAGGATCCAGATTCTCCATAAACGCTCATAGCGTGTATGTATGGAAATGCTATTAAGGTGACACTTAGTATAAATGGTGGATTTAGAAATGGAATAGATTTGATAGAAGGAAAGATTTGGAGTAGAATGAAATGATAGTAATTATGTAATTTGGTATTATTTTGTAATGGAATGGAATATATTTTATGTTAAAATTAAAATTTAATATTAATATTATAATAAAGATATTATGATTTTACATTATATTATATTTTAAAAAATCATATATTGTTTAAAATATAGTCAAAGTGCATGTTAATTTGTAAAGAAAAATATTTCCTACAAATTAATAAAATTTGTTTTTAAAAAAAGAAAAAAATAAGTGAAATAATGGTTGCAAACCATTGGTAGGTTTGCAACCACTTGGATATGTAGCATGGGTGCGCGTCACATCAACGTTGAAACGCATGTCAACGTTAAATATTTTTTTTAATGGACTCAAAACGATGACATTTTGAGTTCTTCTTAAAACTTTCCTCTCAAACCCGGGGAAGAGTTGGATTTCAACAAAATACACTCCAAATACTTTTTTCTAAATCCATCATCTCCAACCCAATAACTATTTTTACCACATTTTATTTCATTCTCCTCCCAAATCCACCAAACAAACGGCTCCTAAGAGGGTATCAATATTTTAAGCAAGAGGGCTGAGGGGGGCCCTGAAGAATTTGTGGGGATCGGGGTTCAACGGTGGTGATTGGCTCACAACTCAAGATCGGGCCAGTCACCATTGGCACATTTATTTGGCAAAAATCAATAAAATGTTACAAGTCGACCATGTGCCGCGGTTTTCGTCGGGTGGGGCAGCAGAAAGTTTTGAGTTCTAAGTTCTAACTAATCAACCGTCCACGTCGGACTGACTGACTCCACACTTTGAAGCGAACGTTACTGATTCAGAGGCTCCATCGGCTCTATCGTATTGTATCTTTCCGGCTTATTACTTTCAAGCCGATCGATCTATTGCCGCGCCGCCAAACTACTTGAAGTCAACTCCCGTCGTCAATTGCCGTTCAATATATTTCTTTTCACGGGCAGATTTTTCCGATTGTTCATTTGGATATCCAAGGAATTTGCATATTGATGGATAAAAGAGACATAAAAATCATAACAATTTGATATTTGATCTCATTGTTGAATAGATGTGTTAGGAAGCCCACACGAATGTGTTTTTTAGATTGAGTAATGAAATAAAATTTTTGTTATTGCTCAATATTTTTGGTGAACCATTTTGTGAGTGGGTTAATTGGCGTCGTTATTATCTATAAAAAAAAATCAATGAAATTATCTTTTTTGAAAGAAACAACAACGGTCATCATCTAAAAAATAATTTGAGTACCAGCATCACAACGCAAAATAATCCATATAGCAATTAAATGAGCAACATATGAAGATGTTTTAAGGGAAATGTAAACAAGGAAAGCAACTAATGTTGTTGTCCCAAAGAAACCATTTTTAATACATAACAATGCAAATAAAAAGTGCCAAAGTAACAAGAAATATAATATTGTAGACAATAAATATGACATAAAAAAATCCAGAAAAGCTTAACACATCATAAATTAAACTCAAATATCATTTTTCATGCAACAGCCCTATAGAATCCTATTAAAGATCAAACTTGTTTGGAAACAAAGTTAATGCTTATGTCATTCGGTCTTCAAGTTGATCAACTGGGATGGTTCCATCCTT
This sequence comes from Gynochthodes officinalis, assembly GCA_020080225.1. NCBI lineage: Eukaryota > Viridiplantae > Streptophyta > Magnoliopsida > Gentianales > Rubiaceae > Gynochthodes > Gynochthodes officinalis. Next base: position 21,415,190 of record CM034618.1, read on the forward strand.
TTTGAGGAATGCTATAGTTTGGCGAAAATAAATCAAATTTGGATATTTTTGAATTATAGCTTCTCAGCAATCTTTGAGTTTTTCATCTTCCAAACACCCTTGTACAAACAGTTTTATGTTTTCTACAGGACTTGTTATAAAAAATATAAGTTCAATTTCTTCATAACAATGAAGACAATTCCTTGACTGACAAAATTTTTTATTGTGTTCTTTTAGTGACTCAAAGTAAGTTTCTTGAATGTCCATCTTTGGTAACCTATCAAAAGTAAGACTAATTGTAATTCATTCCAAGAATGTTACTTTTGTGTTCTAAACACATTGTAATACCCTAAAGAATGTCTTACAACAACTATATCTTGTTTACTCTGTATTTAAGTATGGACAAGTCGACACATGTTACAAAAAAAAAAAAAAGCAATGAAAACACCTCTATGCATATTATGTACTCACTGGCACACAAGGAAAGAAAAAAGAGATGAAATTACTTGAATTAGGATTACAAGCAACTTAATAGGGAGTAGAGTTAATACCAAACTGAAACAAACAACCAAATGCATTAAGTTCATGGACAGCGCCATTTTTTTTCATTTCATTAGCAAGGAGAAGATGACTATTTTTTACAACTCTTGTAGTGTTATGTACAACCACCGTGACATTAAACAGCACTACTGGTACAAAATAGGTACGTACTAATAGAGTAAACAAAATAAAGATGCCATAAAGAACACATGAAGACAAAGGCTTTTACAACACCATATTTATCATTTCCAGTCTGTCCTAACTTTCATCGGTTAAGTATCATTGCTTGTTCAGAAAAGGAAGAAGTAATGACGAGAATCAAATAGTCAACAAAAGTGGCTTATAAATAAATAACCAAATAGGAGAATTTCACTTTTAAATATTTTGAGGGTGGTTTTAGTTTCTTTTAACTAATCACTTAGATAAATTTTTCTTCTTTAAAAGCCTACACAGATAAACAATGTTGACAAGTCCTTGTCCTTCCTTTAAAAGGCAACACGGATAAACAATGGCAATAAGTATCTGTTGTTGGAAAATGCTAAAGGGAACATTCCCATAATTCTAATTGCATAGATCTGTATTTTCAAACATAAACATGCATAAAATAGTCGATACATGTAGAAAAAGTTAAGCATAAATGATACACTAAAAGTTCGGAGAATAACAATTATTATAAGAAGCAGACTTTCTATCTTTTGCTTAGAGGAAAAATTACAGCCAAATAGGGTTCAATGTAAAAAAAAAACATGATGAAAAAGCACACGAATAGATATTATTGAGTGTATATGTTTCTCTATGCATCCAGTAAACAAAGGCATGAATTAGTATAAATCCTATTTTTTGTCAATGGATGGGGAGAACTCAATCACAAATCCAGCAAATCTCTAGCACTCCAATTGAATATTCTTAGGTTGCTGTTTCTACAAAGGACAACAAAGAATATAGTTAAGAAGCCTGGAAAACAGTAACTTTCGTAGAGTAAAGTACAGAAGATATAAATAGAAGTACATTACTCAAATTCAATATTGCTGGTGCAGGCACACAGTAACTGCCATGGTTCTATTATATAGAAGTGGTTTTAAAGTGTGGTAGATGGTGACTTAATCAGTTTTCATCTTTACAACTGCATTGCAGATGTCAACTCAAAATGTCTAGTCACATGCCTATGTAAAACAAAAGTTGCAGAAAATAAAAGACGCAAGTGTGTGTTGGGAATAATGATCACACAAATGATAAATTGCATTGGAAAAATAAGCTAGAAATGACTATTGTTTGCACTTTTTTTTTTATTTATCATTACACACTGTAAGGAAATATATGTCAGAATTAGTATTCTTTGAACAAACACAAAAGATCAAAATAAAAACTAGGGGTGGCAATCAGGTCGTGTTTCGGGTTCGCAGGTTATGTTTTGATACGGGTATTATAAATTTTACACGAATTTGAACACAACCTGTTTAATTATTCGTGTCAGAAAATGTAACCTAAACACGACTTATTTATTTTGTGAGTTACATGACATGACACGAAAAAATCTATTTAACACGAACATACCTAAAATACCTAAATAATCTGTTTAACACGGTAATGACATATTTAACACAGTTATGACCTATTTAACACGACACAAAATAATGACTTATTAACACAACATGAAAATACCTATTTGTGAAAAATTAACACACCAAAAAAATCTAAAAATATCTCCAATTATGTTTGAAAAATATTTTCAACTAAAATTTAAACTATTACAAGTCAAAAAGTCATAAAAATATTTTCCAAATTACAATCTAAGTATTAGTATCAAATAAAATGTCAAATTCCTTTGTGGTGCCTATTGTTCAAATTCCGATTGTTGGAGGGCAATTACCAATTGCAAATCAGAACTGTCAATTAACAAAATAATTGAAAGAATTTTGGCAAGTGAGAGTGAAAGAAGGGAGTGGCATTTACTGATGAGTGAAAGAAATGGAGGGATGAGACAATTAGGGTTAGTATAGTTTTTTTCAATTTTATAAAATTACCCTAACATAATTTTTCAAATTACTAGATGGATTAAATGGGTTAAAGAAGTCAACCCGAACACCACCCATTTATTTTGCGTGTTATACGGTTCTGACCTGATTTTGACCCAAATCCGCCAAGGGGTGTACATGTACTTATTAAATACTTGTTAGGTGCGTGTCGTGTTTACGTGTCGTGTCACGAAGTCCTAGAACATGAAACATAGGAAATAAAATGCATATATACATTATCCATTAATGAAGATTGGCTGCAGCACTTTACTGTCAGAAAAAAAAAGGGAAAAAAAAAAGAAGAACACATTAGAGAAATATATTCTTGAACTATTTACAGTTAAGCCTATGAAGGAAAACCTAATAATGCTAATATAAATAAAACTCCTTAACAAGTGATACCACTCTGTGAAAAGAAGGGAAAAGACACCAATTATGGTAATTTAATGGTGGGTGTCGAATCCAACCAAAAATAAACCTTCTCTAGACCGGAACTTGTAGTAGCGGTGAGTAGGGTCGAATCCACAGAGATTGGTTAAAACCTGTTTCTTAGTAACAAATGGGGGTTTGGAGATTTTTAACTAATTAAACAAATAATTCTATGGCAATAAACAAGAAAATAAATAAAAGATAAATTCAATTCAAGAAAAGCTTTCAACCAGGGATTTATTTCGGTGTTGATTCTCTTAATTGATCATCGATTTAAAAGATAATTCTTTGTATTTCAAATAGATTAGTTATAGTCGTTAAGGATCCATCCTATAACAACCAATCTCTAAAATTGTCGATAACTTTCGGAATACGACCTATAGGTTATTTCCCTAATTAACAGACATAATCTTCGATAACGATCTATGAATTATATCCGTTAATTGCATTAAGAACTGTAGAGACCCAATCTCTAGCCAATAAACTCGGAAGTCGACCTAGTTTATTTAAGCTAGAATATATATTCCTATAGCATAAATCTTAGGCGTTGATTACCTTTCGAATTTGCTATTTGTCACTAATTTAGAACAATTACATGAATTTATTCTAATTGACTGATTATTGTATTTAACTATTAAACAACAAGCCTGAATTGTTTAACATTCAAAACAATAATAAATTTATTTGCAAAGAATATATGATATTCAAAATCAAAGAATTCGATGAAAAACATGAAATCTCACAATTAATTGAAATCAAACCTTATAATCCTTGGTTGAAAAGTAAGATTTAGCTAGACATAAGAAAAGAAAATACAAGAAAAACGAAGGATGCAACTACTGTTTCGTTCATCCCGTGCGGCCTTCACTGCGGCAGTTGATCACTCCAGTGAGGAACTCTCCTTTTTTCTGTTCAGGAAGAATCAATATATAGGCTGCCGCCCTCTCTCCTTATCCTTGTTCTGGTCCCTAAAGACTAGGAGTTTAGTAGCATGTGAAACTCTTTTGGCTGATCTTGAAGGATATGATTTGATTGCGTATTTGGATAATCTTCTCCTTTTCCGTAAGTCTGCCAACTTACTCAATGCTGTGGCATGAAAAGTTACATGCTATGGCATAAGCATCCGACTTACTCTATGCTGTGGCATGAAAAGTTACATGCCATGGCATTAAGTTTTTCTTTTCTCCAACAAAATCGTGGCAAATCTTTTGACGGAAACAATCTTTTCTCCAATCCTTATCTTTCTCCAACAGAATCGTGGCTTTTCTTCAGTCCTTATCTTTTTCCAACAGTTTCCTTCCTACAAAATTGCAAAATACTTAAATTTAATAGAAATCAATTTAAAGCTTTCTAAAACTTGAAATAATCAAAACTTTCCCAATTCTTTCCAATTAAACTCAAATAAAATCAAAATATAAGGGAGTTAGTAACTAAAAATATGACGAATTAACAACTTATCATTTAAAAAAGATAAAACAATCAAAAATCTTCTGAGCAGTCATTATCTAGAAGCTGTCCAAGAGAAAGCATAATGAACATTCAAAAGTTCATGCCAAGAAATATTGCACAGTAAAATTGTGCTTGCACTTTAACACTGAATAGCACCAAATTACCATCATCTCAATTGTATATAAAAATACCTTTAGTGATAATTCATTCTCCTTTTCACCTCTTGCATGTGCAAATAAAGACAATCGGGTGAACAAATTTTTGCATCATGTATACAGATTTTCAGTAAACTGAAAACAACAAGGGCATGGAAAAGAAGTTGTGATATTAATTGATTTCCAATAGAATGAAAACAGATAATCAGATATAAAAACTGGTGCACAATAGAAAATAAAATTCCATAAAAATGGCTCTGAAAACCGCTCGAAAAGAAACCAACCCCTACAATTATATGCATACAAACACTTTTAAAAAAAGGAACTAAATATGCCTTTCACATTCATGGTTTGAAATAAAAACAATAGGTAATCCAACACAAAGACATGTACAACAGAACTAGTTGAATGTATACATATAACCGTTTTCATAATAGCTAACTACTGAACTACCATAATACTAGTACAAAACCTAGAATTATAGTGGCACATTATTTAGCTACATAGACAAAACAGGTAGAAGATGTACTTCCAAAACTAACTGACTATCATTCAGTTTTCAAAAGTACACCTACAGCCAAAAACAAATGTAGTAATATAAGGCAGTTCCAAATTAGAAATTCAAATACATATAAGCAAAAAATTAAAAGCACAGAAGTCCTAATCTATTTTCTGCTTTTCCTTTCTAACATTGGTAGAATCTTTGTTATCCATTTTACCCTCATTATCGGATGGAACAAATTTGTCAAGAAGGCACAGACGGGCTCTTGATGAGGATGTACTGGAATTTGCCCATGCAAAACAATAATTGGCAAGAAGAACATAATTGTATTTTTTAAGTTTTGTAATTTATAGACTTAGAACACAATAAAAAATAGTATTCTAGATAAATCATTACTTTCAAGTTGGGTCATTGGTAGACCTTGAGGAACATCTGTTAACAACGACTTCTCTGGCAATGTAATGACCTGTTTCATTGATGTCGAGTTTGAAAATTGGCCTTCGTGAAACTCAGCATACAAAGTGATAGTGTAACGCTGTCGACCATCTCCTATTTTTACTTTCATTGGCCTGATTTGCACCAATAACAACTTGGACTACAATTCTTTGTGAACTTCCTGTAGAGGAAGTTCAATGTTCTACACAAACAAGAAAATAGTTAAATTGGAAGTATTATGATCGGAGGAACAGTCACAAAACAATGACGTTTGAGAACCACAATTGGAAAAAACCAATTACCTTGTTTGCATACTCCATGACTTCATTGGCTGAATAGGTTAATAGTTTATCAGCAAGATCACCAAATATGGAAGTCGTAATTATACTACTGTCATTAATCACATCAATTTCAAAATTACACCTGTCCATCAATGAAAATTGATTTGAGAACAACTCCCAAAAATTTAACAATAAAAGAAATAACAAAGGAAGTAAACCTTGGTTCAGGCACTTTTTTTGAATCACACAAATTATAATTATATTCCTCATATCGAAGTGCAAATGTTGACTGGAAACATTTGGGACAGGCCATATACTAATATTTTTGGCAAATATTCCTGAATGACAACTGTGCTTTCACAAGGGCATGCTACAAAGTTTGAACATTAATTTGGTAAATAAACAATAGCACATGCGTGTATATATACACTTTTATACAATCTAAAGATAAGCTTGAATATGTACCTTCTGAAATGGTGTTATACTTGTGACAAGGCACATTGTCTTGTACAAATCAATTGATATCTCTGGAGCACTCTTGGAATAAGTCTCGTTGATTACAAAATCAGTAAGCATTTCTTTGTTTCTTTCTACCTTGTTTGAACACAAAACAATATTTCATTAATATAGATATATTTAGAAAAGGCAGTTATGGATCAAGATTGGAATAGTCACCAGTTTTTCAGCCTAAGTGCACTCTTTACGGGTGGATTGAGAAAAATAGTCGAGTCATACTTTATGGTGAGAGCAGTTCCTATAATGTGAATTTTGAATCACAAGAGTGGTTAGATGTAATAAGAAAAAAGCTGGAAAGAAAACCATGAAACTTAAATAGAAATGAAGGCAAAAATAAAGGGATCGATAATGTTGTATACGACCATTATAGTAAACAACTTTAATCCTTCGGCAAACAATCACTAGGAAACTATTAAGGCTTTCAAAAATCTTAGCTCTTTCATTAGTGACAAACTCGTTTCAAATAGACAGCATGACTGGCTTCATATTGCAACATTGAAAAAACATATTTAGGCCAGCTAAAAAATGCATTAATAATGTGCACAAAAGATTCTTTTTTTTTTTTTTTGTACAAAGTTATGAACTATACTTCATAAATCTCTTTATCCAGCATATAGTTAACCAAAGCAAGTAAAAATTAAAAGTTGAAGATGGTAAGAGGGAAAAAAAAACATTTCAACACCTTTAATTGACAAGTACAAATTTCTAGACAGCTGAATCGTTCAAATCACTTTTGATAGTCTTAACACGCATACTATCAATTACCAACCCCAACACATCTAGTATCTCCAAAAGCAAAAAAGAGATCTTAGGGCAAAACATGGAATTCATTGACATAGTCTCTGGCTGCAAATTACTTTTTATTGGAACTGAAATTTCCTTCAATATTGTTTATTTCAATGAAGACTGAACAGTTGAGGAACATAAATTTACCATGACAGGTACACAGCTAAGTAACAAAAGATTAGGCGCATGTACCTTCCAATCTATTTTCGAGGTTGCGCTAATATCATTTGCTTAAAATCAATCATCAGTAGGTTATCAATCTTATCCAAGTCACGTTGCGAAATCATTTTTCGCAATAATATTTATGAATAAAGAAATAAAACCATAAAAAGTTAACAATAATTTGTAATAAATAGCTAGATTTTGAAAAATCACACTTTCAATAATATTTAGAATGTAATGAAAAGGTTAGATTAGGTGTTTCCCTATAATCAAATCTCCAGCGCGATAAATTAATCACAAAGTAGAATGTAAAATGTTTACCCTATTCTCTTAATAACTTGTGTAATAAAAATTCGTAAATAAACTACTGAATATTTGAATATTTGCTGATTGGGACAGAGATTAGTAAGTAGGTTGATTGATGATGTACTAACACCGCCACGACCAAATTAATAACTACTGCTAGATATTGCTTCTGGCATGGACGAATGGTTTTAGTACAGCTCGAGATTAGCAGTGTCCGACGTGGTAAACGTGGACGGCTATCCATACATGTCCAAATCCCAGCATGAAAATCCACCGGCTTTGATGATTTGACTCGGCTCTCTCAGCATGAACACGGGATTACGAAGCTTATCTTGTATCCGTGTCTGCTTCATTCGCAAAAATTGGTAATGAGAGGACATGGACAAAATGATGTACGTAATTGAATTAGGACAACACGTTATGTGTTAGATTATCAGCACGTAAACGTCTAAGAGAATATTCACTTAACTTGAAAGGAAAGGAAACCGATTAGGTTACTTGTTTTCTCCAAGATTTTTTTTCCCTTTCTTTGAATGTTTCGTGAAAATTTTTAAAGATTTTCTTAATAGACCATATGATATTCACGTAATAAAAAAATAGTAAATAATTTAGATAAGAAACAAGCTTTGATGAGGTCTAAGAGAATAATTATGATTTTTTACAAAATGAAATCCTGTGATACTCGACACAAATAAGTTTTTTTCGCACCTCTTTTATTATTGAATGATTATTTAAAAGTTTTGACTGATGATTCAGGTCATTTATGTTTTGATCATAAAATTTATCTCCCGTCATCTCACGACTAGCAATTGATAGGTCTTTTCATCTTTTCTAAACATTTTCATCTTCAGTTTTAATTGTATGAGTTTTTTAAGTAGATTAGAAGAAAGAGTTTTGGACTTTAAAGACATAATTGTTGGATTGCGATTCCCTTATTGTATCAGTCGGCGCTATTTCTAAAGCGGTTCTCACTATAAAACGGGCTATCTCCGAGATGAAATCAAACCGATTTGTGAAAAATTGTGATAAATTGTGTGGCCTTTTCTGGGTATGTAACAAAACTTCTACGTCAACGTCAACCCTAGTTAGACGGCATTGTGGTTCGTAGTGTGTTGTAATTTGGTCTACTTTAGTTGGATTAGCGGCTGCTTTTGTAAGTCTTTTGGGTTAGTTATTTTGTCCATTTTTTACGGGTGTTTTGTGTTATTTTTTTCATTTTACCCAAATTTTATATTTTTTAGTAAATTTATTTTCGTGAACTAAATTTCATCTAATATCATAAAATTCATTAACTTTTTCGTCTTTATACTTCCTATCAATTGACTAATTAATATATCTAACGTTATGACAAAAAAAAAAAAAAACAAAACTTCTACATCAACGTCAAGTAGAGTCTTGCACTTGATGGCTAAGATACGGTGGCCCGCCTGTGTGATTCATTTGGTTCGCCCACATAATTCGTGGTCGCCTTTAATTTGGTATTCTCGGTTGTATTTTTGTGTGCGATGTACGAGCTTATCTTTCAGATACATTACCCAATTGTGACTCGTCTTAATGGATCCCATACATGCTAATCAAAAAAACACACCTGTGTCATTCCATCTTTTCCATTTCTAATCAAAATTACAAAAAACAAGATGGAAAGCAATGAGAAATGGTTGTGGATTATGGCAAGTTTCTCAACTATACATAATTAGTGAATGTGAATTGTGTATTAAAATATATTTTTATATTTTTCAAGACAAATAATTATGAGATGGAGAGTATTTATTTGGTTGAGAAGAATAATTTATTTTTATTTTGATATAATTTTTAAAATTTATAAGATACACTGTATTTAATATATTATTAAATTTTTATTTTTTAATTTGAATTGTATATTGTCATTATTAGTAAAGCTAGTATAAAAATTTCATATAAAAAATGGACTCTTTTTTTTGAGTAAAAGAAATTTTTAAAATTGGATTTTTTTTAAAAAATGGAGATAATACATGAAAAATGTAAAAATTTATATTAAAAAATTTTAAAACGTAGTTTGAAATACAATTGAAATGTATTTTATGCCTCCATGATATGTGTTTTCTTTTTTTGGTAGATTTTTAAAAGTGTTGCTTACGATAGTATAAACAAAATACATACAATTAATAAAGAAGTTCAAAGAAAGAGAAACGTATGTATTAATAAGAATTTATTTTTATTTTTTTTAAAAAAAAAGCATTGGAATTAGTCGATTGAGTTATTTATGTTTTTCAAAACTAATTGCATGGCTGCTTTCTGGAATCGGCCTGCTCAGATTGTTGACCTTGAATACTGAATAGACTCAAAAAATGGTCATGAATTCCCCAAATAGACCGAAAAATTAGTAGTCAAAGAAAATGGACCCAAGGGGAAATGTTGAATTGAACATTTGAACTGACTAATAAACCAATTAGAATATGTTAAGCTTCTCGAGAAGTCATGTGGTGGACAGTTTTGCTAATTAGTTTGTCTATGACTTTACCACAAAATTTGGCTCAGAATATCGTGGCTCATTGATTAAAACAGGACGATGATGATGATGATTTACTGGACTAGTTGGACTAATCAACTTTCTCATTCACTCTAAAATAAATATTCCATCCATATTAAATATATACATATATATATATATGTATAACTTTTATCCATTATAAAATACCATACATTTAATGTAACTATTACTATTACATATATAATTGTTTATTTTTATAATTACTTTTTAACAATGAACCACACGTATTAATATCAATAGATAATTTAGAAATTTTATTTAAAAACATAGTCTTTTTGTTATGAATTTTTTTTTGAAAGTAAATTATTTTTTAAACACAGAAGAAGTATATATTAGAGATAGCCAATTCTGAACTGTCGTGCATTATTTTGTAATATGATTAACATTTTCTTCGTATTTACCAGCATAATCGCACGAAGCACTAAGCCATGCATTTTTTCAACAAAAGCATGCGTTTAGTGGGCTAATATATCCACAATCACGAGAGCTTACTGAGTGAGAATTTAATGAGGATGTATTTGCATGCTTAATAGTGTTTTATATTATGTTAAAGCCATTTGCGCATACTGATTATTTCGGATGTTTATTATGCCCTTTCTTCCGTGTTTCTTTTTGTAGAACTTGCAACTAAAGTTGAATTATTTCTGTTGTTCTTCATGTAGAAGCTTGCTCGATCGTTTCTCCCTATTCTTTTAGGAGTATTTGTTTTCGAATAATAATGGTGAGGAAATGATCCAAATTCCATCCACTATCACCAATTAATTAAAATATAAAAGTAGCACTACTTGGAGGAATCAAGCAAACCAACGAGCTTTGATATGGTGATAAGAACTTTAGGGTTCTGTTTAGATGTTTATTGGAAATGGAATTAGTTTAAAATTAGATATTTTATAGATTTTTGTTTGACTTTTGTAGAAAATTTTAACAATTTGAAAATGTTATAAAATAGATATTACGAATGAATTAGAATAAAGAAAAATATTATAAAATTTAATCAAATATAATTACAATTTTTTAATTTTAAAACAGTTCTAATTCTAATGAGCAACTAAACCCACCTTAAATGTTCACTTCAGTCTTGAGAGGCCAATAGATTTAAATGTAATCACTAACTATAATAAGTGTAGTAATCCATCCTTTTCCTTGAGTTGTGAAAAAGGGGAAAGATACTAACCTTCAAGTCATTTAAAAGTAATACACATAGTTACATGTGTGTGCGTGAAAGATTGAGCAATTTTTGTTTCTACCATGAGAGTAATATTGGCAAGGTGAAGCGGGGGGGAGAAAGGAGAGAGATCCTCATACAATACAAGTGATGAATAAGATAAAATAATTAGATTCCATCCTCGAATATTCAACTAGAAGTCTATGATAACCTTAACCTCCCACGACCCCCCTCCCCCAAAAAAAAAAAAGTAAATTATATCTATTTCGTTTGAAATTTGGTTTTGTTACTAATTATTCATTGAAATTTGAAAATATTATGATCTCTTTTTTTTATTATTATTATCTAATTCATGAAATGACTAATAAATCAAGCAAAAATAGAGTTTAATTCATGTCTTTTACATTGAAATTACATTATAGTAATACTTATGGTTATATTTCATGTATATTTCTTTCAAGTAAACATATTTAATTCATTTCTTATATACATGTAGAACACTTTATACTCATATTTTTGCCTTTTTTTAGTCATTTCATAAATTATATAACTAAAAATCAACTTTTAAAAATTCAAAAAAGGAGACCGATAATATTTTTAAATTTCAAAGGGTAATTGGTAATAAAGTCAAATATTAGAGAAATAGATGTAACCTATACAAAAGAAAAAAAAAATCAAGGGGTTACGTTAAAGTGATGTAACAAAGCTATAATTTCCAGTAATATTATACATGTCCATAATTTCAAGTTATTTCGACAACTAAACCGTTTTTATAATCTGAACACCAAATATTTTTGCAACATTTGAGGTAACAAATAATCTCTCCCAAAATAATCACGAAAAGCGTTGTTGCAACATTTGAGGTGACAAATATTTCTTAAGCTGTCGGAATATTTGACGCAACAAATATTTTTTAAGTCACATATGAAAAAAATATATACATTGTGTTTTGTGCTAACATTGTGATTGATTAACGTAAACTAAAAGAGTTTGAATAACGCATGAACAAACTCACAAACAGCCCCGGCATTTGTCAACATCATTATCACGTAACTCTCTGTTTACTATCGATAGAAAATTGGAAATGATTAAGGTGGGACGCAAACTCCTACTTTTGCCCACAATTATGAGGCACATGCCTATATCTTTGATGATTGCTAGGAAATCAAAGCTGACTGTGGCAGCCATGCAAAAACTTAAGATGCAAAGCCTCTTTTTTATTACCAAAGTAAAGTTTAGAACTTTATTTTATGAGTAATAATATATATAATGACTTGTTATAGTGACTTTTCATTGCGATTGATGTGACAAGTATGAAAAATTAAAATTTAATTACTATACTTTTTAAAAAAAAAATAAATAAATGATATTTTTATTTTTTTATATTTATCACATCAGTTATTATTATTTTTCACTGTAAAAAGTCACTATCAATATTCTTACTCTTATTTTATTTGCCAAATCTCACCGAAATTGAATGCCATTTTCTTGATGCTTTGGTTGCATAAAGGTGGAACAAAAATATGTTATTGCCACCACACTCGCATTGCCACTTAACGCGGATTTTGTCCTAACTAATAATTAATCATTTGGAATATGTATATATATATATAGTGGGAAAGTAAACAACTTTTTAAGTGATGATTAATGTTCTTGTTCAGGGATAGTCTTGTTAATTGAGATTATAAATGTTATATTCTTAATCAATTCATTGTTCCTTTGACACCAAACGAATTAAGAATATTCAATGGAAATCTAAATATTGATTGGTTTATCAGTAAGAGAAATTAATGTTGGGATTGATGAAAATTTCTCATGTTTTGCTGGAATTTTGTTTTCCAATCATAGAAACTAAATTGGTATATATGCCACCAAAAAAATATTGGATAATTAAAGTAATTATCCATTGTTTGGTAACGTTTATCAAGTGTACATCAGATGAGTCGCTAAAGGATTTTTCTAATATTATACACTCAATATATTTCATGGTTCATTATTGATAATTATAAATTTCATACAAAAATATGGCCACTTAATTCAAAACTAACTACTCCACCTTTGTTATTACTTTAGATAGATGTCATAGGTATGGAATAAATTCATGCTTTGGTGGTCTTGGTAGTGAAATGATAGATATGCGACACTCAAAATTTTGTGTTAAAATGATAGACACGTGAGATTCAAAATTTCTGTATTAAAAAATATAAAGGTTGGAATGCTCTTAAAAACATAATATTGATAAGTTTAAATCTTTTCGAAACATAATATTAAAATTATTTATTAAATAAGCAATTCAATAAAATTACTCGAATCAAAATTTCTATTAAATTTTACTAGAGTTGTTAATATGCAAATACATATATACACACACACATTTTGTTTTGGGTGTAAAAAAAGTGCAAAATAATTACCATTCACCGCAGAAGTAGCAGTAAAAGTCGTTAGTTTCTGACAAGCACTGTTATGAGTCAGTTACTGTTAAACCCCATCCCCTTCCACACTCGTCTATCATTATTGTCACGGGCCTCACGGCCTTTCATATTTACCGCCACCGATTTTACCTTACTGCACTCCCCATAAACCCCACTACGCAGTCTCCCCCTCAGCTCCCCAAGCCGAGCCAAGCCGATTTCTTTCTCGTTTCAGCCAGGCAATATTTTATTTAATTAATGGCTCTGGTTAGTCTCCAGCTGAGCCAACACTCAAACCTGGGTTAGAATCTTACCTCTAGTTAAGCTCGCTCTCTTAGTCCTTTAGCCACGCCACCAACAAAACCCCCCGCTTCTCTCCCTTAACGACACAACCATTTCTTCCGTTTTCCCTCAATCATGAAGTCGTCGAACGTCATAGCCTTCTTCTCCGGCCAACGGTCAGCTGACCTCTTCTAACAGAGCTTTTAACTCTCTGCTCTCTGTGACAACTCGCCGGAAGGTTAATTTATTCAAAAATTACTTTTTCTTCTTTTTCTTTTGCTTTTGAAGATCTCTGGTGTTTGTTTTCTCCGTGAGGAAATGGAGGAAGAGAAAGTAATGCTAGCGAAGAAGTTATTAGAAACGGTTAATGAGATATCGGGGATGACCGACTATCGGTCATCGGTGAAGAGGCAGTACTGTAATTTAGCTCGGCGGCTGAAATTATTGACTCCATTGTTTGAAGAGATTCGGGATAGTAAAGAGGAGCTTCCTCAAGACTCGCTCAAATCACTAGCTGCTCTAAATCATGCTCTCGATTCCGCTAAGGAGTTGCTCAGATTTGGTTGTGATGGCAGCAAAATTTATCTCGTGAGTATTGTTTATCTATGTTTGTTTCTTTAAAATGCACTCTTCATCATTCTCTAGCTCGCTCTTGAGTTTAAGGATGATTTGAATTTGTGGGTTTTTGAACTGATTGTGCTAATTTCTTTGGTGGCCCTGAGAATCAAGGGAAAAAAATGGAATCTTTGATTTTGGTATTATTGTACAATTCAAAGAATCTGAACTTTATTGAAATGCAGCAAGACGTGCTTTTTTTTTTTTTATGTGTCCGTCATCATAATAATTTTCATGAGCATCAGAATCTTTCCAGATTTTCTAGCTTGCAAGTTGTAAATTGTTGGCATATCAAACTAAAATTCTTTTGTTCCAATAACAATTTCAGTAACGTTCGATTTGTTGGTTTAAGATTGATAGGCAAGCGAAATCGGGGGAACATAGTTAATCTGTTAAAAAAACTCATTTTCGCGTTTCATCAGAAATTCCTCTGCAGATAATTTCTCTCCCATCAATTTTCTTTTTATGGCCACCTGGAACATCATCATCATCATCATCACCTTTATCCCCTGGAACATATTCATGGAAATATGAATGCCAAAGTGGATGTCAGTTTAATCAAGCTTCAATTCTACTGCTAAAATGTCATGAGATTCTGCTCTAAGAATCTGTTTATCGAAAGCTGATATGGATTATACTGCGTCAATAAATCAGATTATTCCATTGTCTGGGTGACCCTATAATAGAATGTGTTATTTGAATTTCTTGAATTTGAGTATTGAATCCTCATTTTTGGCTTCTCGTGTGATTTATGTTTTACTAAAATTGATTTCTCAAATCAATTTGTTAAGAAAAACTAAGTACTTTTTGTATTTCGATTGATTTGCCTGAGTGAAAGGAGTTACCAAATATGTTGCTTGTAAAGTGAGAGTGAAATGTGATATGCGGAGAACATTTTAGCAAATACGGTGTTATAAACTTAAAACAAAAAATCTGGTCAAAACGTGGTGTTTCTAACTTGCATGCGAACACATACCTACTGTTGACTCCGAAACACAGAACTTTAGCAAAAATGGATTTTTCTCCACTTACAGGTCTTGGAGAGGGAGCAAATCATGAAAAGGTTTCAAGAAGTTACAACCCAATTAGAACAAGCTCTCCGAGGAATCTCTTATGAGAAGCTTGACATCTCTGATGAAGTTAAAGAACAGGTAGGGTTCATTGGTCTTTTTGAAGATGCAATAACTACGGATTGCAACGCTCATTTCATTTAGTTGTTGTCTTTATAAAGGATATTCACTTAAAGCTGCATTATTGTGAACTTTTGATTAGGATACACAATTACAATGTTGTTTATTTATGAGGCCAGCATCTACCTCCAGAAAGAAGATAGGTTTCCACAAATAGATTAGCTATCCTCACCATTTAACTAGGTGCATATCATTCGATTTGAAGGTTTCTTGTTTATAATATATAGGGAATAACACTAAAGGTGCATTGTGGTTACATTTTTAATCTTACTATGTGTTGCAAATTTCCTAATTAATTAATAGGGAAAGAGAAGAACCAGCTAACAATTTTGCCTTCACAGGTTGAGCTTGTTCTTGCTCAGTTTAGCAGAGCAAAAGGAAGGGTTGACTCACCTGACATTGAGCTGTACGAGGATTTATTGTTTCTTTACAACAGGTCTAATGACACTACTGCAGATCCAAATGTCCTTAGGAGATTGGTGGAAAAGTTACAGCTCACAGGAATATCAGACTTGACTCAAGAATCGCTAGCATTACATGAAATGGTTGCTGCTACTGGTGAGGATCCAGAAGAGAGTATAGAGAAGATGTCGATGGTATTGAAGAAAATAAAGGATTTTGTTCAGACAGAAAATCCAGATATGGAGCCACCTGGACATGAAAATTCTGATCCTTCAAGTGGACAACAATCTACCGAAGTAAATCATAAAGCTCCTCCCATACCAGATGATTTCCGTTGTCCAATATCCCTAGAGTTGATGAGAGACCCCGTCATTGTCTCCACAGGGCAGGTATGCAAACTAGACTTCCTTCCTTTGAGACTTTTCATGTCAAATTTTATTTTTTTGGGCATAGGCGAACAGAAATGGCTGATGTAGTTCCCAACTCCCACCTCCTTCCACTTTGTATCATTAAGCTTTTCCATGATTGTGCCTAGAATCAGATGGAAACAAATGTTTATTTAATGTGTTCTATGTGTTTTTCTTATTTCTGGTTTCTCTACCTTATGTTGCAAATGCAACTATTTATTTCATACTCATACAGTACTTATTTCCTGGTAGAAAGAGTCCAATTTTTTGCGTTTACTCTGGATTCTCATGTCCATTGATCTTACAAGAACTATAATTTGTGTACCATAGACTTATGAACGTTCCTGCATCGAAAAATGGTTAGAAGCGGGCAATGGCACTTGTCCAAAGACTCGACAAGCTCTCACCAGCACTGCTCTTACACCAAACTACGTCTTGCGTAGCCTTATAGCACAGTGGTGCGAAGCAAATGGGATTGAACCACCAAAACGGCCTAGTAGCTCTCGGCCAAATAAGACCAGTTCTGCATGTTCACCTGCTGAGCGTACTAAAATAGATATTCTTCTTCGTAAGCTCGCATCTAGCAACCCAGAAGACCAGCGATCAGCTGCTGGTGAGATCCGGCTTCTTGCAAAGCGCAATGCTGACAATCGTGTTGCAATTGCTGAAGTAGGTGCCATCCCATTGCTTGTAAGTCTTTTGTCAACACCTGACTCCCGCACTCAAGAGCATGCCGTTACTGCACTTCTTAACCTCTCCATTTGTGAGGACAATAAAGGTAGAATCATTGCGTCAGGGGCGGTACCAGGCATAGTTCATGTGCTGAAAAAAGGGAGCATGGAAGCACGTGAAAATGCAGCAGCTACCCTATTTAGTCTATCTGTAGTGGATGAAAATAAGGTTACAATAGGTTCTTCTGGAGCTATACCACCACTTGTGACGCTTTTAAGTGAAGGTACCCAGAGGGGAAAGAAAGATGCTGCAACAGCACTTTTCAACTTGTGCATATATCAAGGCAATAAGGGAAAGGCAGTGAGGGCTGGAGTTGTACCCACTCTAATGCATCTTCTTACAGAACCTCAAGGTGGTATGGTGGATGAAGCACTAGCCATACTGGCAATATTGGCTAGCCACCCTGAAGGGAAGGCAGCCATTGGTGCTGCCGAGGCTGTGCCTGTTTTGGTGGATGTTATTGGGAACGGTTCTCCCAGGAACAAAGAAAATGCTGCTGCAGTGTTGGTGCACCTTTGCTCAGGTGACCAGCAACACCTGGTGGATGCTCAGGAACTTGGATTGATGGGTCACCTGCTTGATTTAGCTCAAAATGGCACTGAAAGGGGCAAACGCAAGGCTGCCCAGTTGCTTGAGCGGATGAATAGATTTGTAGAGCAGCAAAAGCAGGCCCAGGTGCAAGCCGAGGCTCAGACTCCTCAAACTCAGAACCAGGTCTCACGGCCGCTTCCATCAAGCAATGCTGTTGATAGTTGAGAACCTCTTTTTTGAATTTTTGTTTGTTGGTTCTTTACGGGTATTCAAGGGCATTTTCCCTGATTAAAGAGGATACAGGTGGAAGATCACCTCTCCTATTGCTAAGTTATTCATTTCTTCTTATCTTTTGAGTCTGAGGACTGTATACTCCCTAGGAATGACCATGACATGAGAAAGGTAATGACCAGGACATGAGAAAAAGGAGAACTAAACCGTGTTTTCTATCAATGTATTATTGTAATGTAACGTGTAAAATTGTAATCATCCTTTGTTTTTTATTGAAGGAGATGCTTTCTATATATATAAAAGAAATTGCTTCTGTGACAATTTTTTAGGAGCTGATTGGTAAAATCCTATGCAGCCATTACCTTTTACTAGTGGCGCACACGCATGTATAGATGTTTTCTATGTTACTTCATTGAAAAATTCCATGTATTTGATCATATGGACTTTTGACACTTTCTCTTTGCACAAAGATAAAATATGGGATTTTAAGTAAATTTTCTATGGAAGGAATTTCCATCAAATTTGGTATACAATCATGTTATTGCATTGTACAAGGGAAGTGAAGAACCGGTTTGCCCAATGCTGTAAAGGTACCTGCTAATTTAGTCCAGAAATCTGCAATTTACAACTAATGAATCTTGGCTGCGTTGTTTTTCCCTTTTTACCACTCACCAGAGCCGGACCTCATATCCGACCAATTCCGCGAGGCTGCTTTTCGGGGCGGGCCAGCCCAAGCTTCTTTAGCAGTCAAATCCAAATTCGAAACTCTCATGAGCCTGATTGGACTTTCAAGATTTGTGTTTTGCGTTTTTTAATATATTTATTTAATTTTTAATATATTTTTTTATCTTATAATTATTATTTTAAAAAATATAAAAATACGTTTTGAAATACTATCCATATATGCCCTCATTCTTCTTTCTTCCTTTTTTCCTTTTTTTTTTAAAATGATGATTCGAAACTTTTTTTTTAATATAGCTAGGCTTTTTTAATTAATTGGCTGCATTATTTGAAATATGCAAAAGATCATTAATGATATAATTTGGTTTTTTTTTTGGATGGCCAACATTATAGACCCCCTTGTGAAATATGAACTATTTACTTCTTTCTTTGCTTGGTTTTGTAAAAAGAATAAATGATATTTATAATAAAAAATTTAGTGAATTTTCACAATGACCAATATATAAAATAGTACAAACAATCAGATTTATTATTATTTAGTGGTTCATGCCATATAAACATGATGTACAAATAGTGGCTCAAAAAAAACTTTAAGTTTAAATTGGTGTAACATTTTTTAGTTATAAAATATAATACAATTTACGTAATTTTTCATTTATATTTAAATTTTGCTTATGAGTCCTATATAGTTATTATTAGTAAGAATGTTTTAAAATTTTAGTTTAAAAAGTAAAAGTTTTTTGAGATAAAAAATTTAGAAACTATATATATATATATATATATATATATTTTGGTACCTAGGGAAAGATTAAATAATAAATATAATCATTCTCAAAACTATTTTTAGTTACCATTACACACTGAAGTTCTCACACAACCAAGAATCTAGCTAAATTAATCTACATATGCTCGTACACATCCTTCGATTTACATCCCGCCTGGTTAAGGGGTTTCTTGTATAGGTGGGGGAGTTTCGCCTTTACAAGGAGGACTTTCTCCTACAAATAAAGAGTTCCAATGTCAATAAATGCAAATTCTTTTTCCTTAATATGTTTTATTCCTTCTATAATTTTATGAACTCTAATTATCCTTTCCTAAATTTTAGTTTATTTTACTCTTTTAAGTGCTGGTATAAATTAACCTACTCTATACATAAAATATATAAATGCTTTTACAAACATTAACTTCAAACTTATTCCCATGAATTATAATTATAATTATATGAGGGAAAGAAGAGTCGAATTGAACAATATATATAAGGACTGAACTAGATCAAAGAAATGCATGAGAGCCATTTTGCAAACCCATTAAAAATGGCAATTTTCTTGTTTTATAATATGATGAGAGGAAGTTTTTAAATTAAAGCAGCATATTCTCCATTAGGACCATTCGTCTTTGGGTTTCATTCATCAAAGAGACACAGCACATAAAAGGAAGAAAGAGGGATCTAGAAAAAGCGAAAGCTGGCTGACGATACAGATTAACAGAAAGATAACAATTTCACGACTATCCATGGCTTTGTGGCCTCAGTCCCTGTGGGGGCAGCAACATATACGAACATGCATGCATGGATGTACTGTACTTTTATACCACTACACAAATCATGCACACTTGGATTGCCGAGCCCTTTTATTCTTCTTATATATGCTTCTGCACTTCTGCTCCTCACCAAGTTATTTATTTATTTTTTGGTTTCCTTCTCTTCTGCTAATGTTTCCCCTGCTTTATTAAGACAAACACAGAGGAAAGGAAAGTGAGGTTCTTACCTCATATTGCTTTTACTGATTCCTCAGAGTTTACAAATTTCATTGGTCCTTGCAAAAGTAATTAAAACCTCTTAGTTCCTTTGATCTTTTTCAGCTGCCAGCAACCCCAAATTCAGATTTGATATCAGGACGTACAATATTATTGATGTAATTATTAGCGTGGAAGATGTGCTCATTCATGTTATATCATACTATGTGCATATAATGTGGATTTGGGATAGTGACCAAAGAATGCCTACTCCTTTACCTTTATTTTTGATTGGGAAAAGAATGGATGGTCCCACTTCAACACATGGATCAATCACACACAAACTCTATGGAGGGGGACCTACCCTATGGCAAAGCAGGAAAATCAGTACAATTTCGCAAAGACAATATGCGTACCATTAAAGGGGTTGGATGAGGAGTAAAGCTTGGAGAAGACACTCGAGTAATACAAGAGATGGTTGTCATTTTGACCTAGCAGTCTTCGGTTTCTTCTTCTAATGGAATCACGTAAGGATCTTTCTTATTCTCGGGGGGATTGGTTGGTTGGTTGGTTAGTTATAATTGCATGGTTTTGAGTGGAATTTTGGCGTTTTCTTCTTTATTTCCAGTATCATCAATTTCACCAGTGCACAACCGACAAATTAGTACTCATTGCTCACTGCAGCGTACCCACATTTCACAATACTAAGACAATTATGAGGATATCATTTCTGACTGTTGTAATCATCTCCAACAACTCTGCACCATTTTCTCTAGGGCAATTTCCATTTTTTATCAAGAGACCTAACTGAGATTGTACAGCATGCATGGCTTCCTCCATCTTCCCCATGGTTTTGCATGAACATGGGGGAGCTTAAATTGAGTGAAAAAGATGAATATACAATTTCTTGAGATTTTCAGATATGGCATGACTAATAATCCTCAGCTTGTTTGAAACAAAATATAGTAGAAGAAAATGAACGTGAAGAAGAAGAAGGCACGTATAATCTATTAAATGATTCTCGCCTGATCTACAAAGTAAAAGGACTCTTACAACTCAAGCAAGCTCTACTGGAAATTAGCGTTCGACGCATGTTCGCAACAATAAAACTACCTCCAGTGGAACATTCTTAAGTTGGTTTTTCAATACACAAGCTCAATTACACTCGTACAAACACAGTTTAGTACTTGGATATATCATCTGTCTATGCTGAGGAAATTAGTCAGAGAGATGCTGGTAATAGAGTTAGGGTTTGGAATGCTTTGTATGAATATTGCACAAGGACATAAAAACAGCACGATGAAAACCAGCCTGTTATGTCAGCAAACAAACTCAAACATCTTAACAAACACACGCCCTAGCTAGCTGAGAAGCAAACGGATACAAACCACAGAGGAAACCCTGGTCGAACTAGGAATATATATAATATATATATGGTTAAAAATCTTAAGACCAACAATAACTTACAATCCTTGCGATGCATGTCTAGTTCTTCATGATTGAAGCATGATAAGCCAGTAGATGCAGGCCTTGATCAATAAAAGTCAAAACTTCACTTCGTAGATTCTCTTCAGGGTTGGAGAACTTACAAGCGTAGTGAAGCAATCTTGAGAATTGGAGTGGTGATGGTTCAGTATTTCAACAAACATCCTTTTTATTCACCTTGATTAGATGGTAGAAGAAAGAAAGGGGATCCAGTCTTCTTGAAACATGAGAGAATGGTAGATCATAAAAGGTGGCTTGTAGAAGACGAGTTGAGCCCAGAAAATCCTGTCCAAGGACTTCCACCCCAGAATTGGTTACCCTCAGAATTCATTAAAAACTGCTTTGTTAGATTGAGCCCAGCTGGATTTTCTTCCCTTTTCACTGGAGCTATATGACTAACAACTCCTGAGGTTGTTGCCATAGAACCAAGTTGTTGATGATCTTCCAGCATAGAAGATGATGTTTCCACTCCTTCACCTTGAATTAAGGGAAATAAACTTGTTTGTGGCTCAAATCCACCAATATTAGGCAATCTCCACTGCTCACCTCCTCCACTTGATAGATCATTCCCATTTCCTCCCAAACTATTACTCCCTATGTTGAACCCAATGTTTGCCAGTGATCCATTACCAGTTGTGGGCAACAGTTGGGCTTGAAATCCACCAATTGTTGGACCAATATGACCCCCACCGTAGTGATTAAGGTTTTGCAAAGCAGCCATAAAAGGCAATTGAGTGGAGGATTGTGTAAAATGACCACTCATATCAGGGCTGCATCTCGAGGGGCTTGCAGTGTTTGTTGAATTATTAGACCCCATCTGCCTTTGTTCAGCTGTCATGGAAGATTTTGACCCACTGCTCTTGGTTTTCTTGTTTCTCCTGCAGCCTCCTCCGACCGGAACATTTCTCAGGGCACCTCCCCTTGTCCAATACCTGCGACACGTCTTGCAAAAGTGCCTTGGTTGTGAAAGGCTGTAGTTGTTGAAGTAGCAAAACTTAGTGTTTGTGGATTCACAACGAGGGCACTTCAGCCCTGCCTCTGGAAGTGGTAGCTTGGCTAGGCGAGCTCGATCGACCATTGATCCGGGCCTAATAGAACCTCCACCGCCACCCACCTGGAGCGGTGGAGGCGGTGGTGGTGGAAGTTGACTATTATCAACTGCGCTTCCTTGTTGATGGACTGGCTGTTGAAACTAAAAAACACCAAATGAAAATAAAAGAAAGTTAAGTCACTCATGTCATCTACACAACACATAATCCAGTACAGTATATTCAATAAAAGTTTTTGCTAAAGCAATTCGGATTTAGGAATATGAATATAATCTCTTTTTAATCTGCTTTTTGATGAACAAGATGTACAAGGGGAGGTGGATTGAACTTTGAAGAAAATCAACCATACCTGATGCAAATTGGGATGATCTAAATAGACTGGAAAAGATGAGAAAACCATAATTTCTTTGTTGATGATCTTTATATCTTTTTATAAAGGTTGGTCGGTTTTTTTTGGAAATATATGGGTGGAGAATATAAGCACACTATGGGAGGTAGAATACCCAGAGCCCAACAAAGAGAGAAAGGGGAAAAGGGGAATTAAAGAAGATGAAGGGAAAGATAGGAAGGGAGGGGGAGCTTTAGCTTAATTTACTCTCTCTTATTCGTTCCATTCTCTCTTTTTGTTTTTATTAGTATTATTTCTAGGGTTCTGAGTGGGTGGTGAAGTTTTCTTAGCCTTGAAGCTTGTGATTTGTGATGCTTCCTTCTCCCAGAATGGCTTCTTAGTGCTCTAGGAAAAGGGGAGGGTGTGACTCCTCAATACTACAATATCCCATGCATATGGCTGGAGACTAGAGAAGAGAGAAAGAAGAGAGAAAGAATAGAGAGAGATCACCGTCTTTCTGGTCATCATGGTGGCTGGTGGGATCCCCCCCTCTCCCCCACGTAGCTGAAAAATTCCCAAATGGGGCAGTGAAACAGATCATTTTAGTTCAACATTAATGATTCCCAGTACTTTTTGATTAATAATATCATATGTAATACGTACTTTATTATATTACTACTATAATCTGCCTCGTGATATTCATACAAGTCCTTAATTTGTTGCGCAGCTGCAGTGCTGATTAATTTTTAGTACTAGAAATTGATACCACTACTTTTTCATTTCCAGTCGTTCTTTTCATCAACGCGTGTGGTATGTGCTTGCAGCATATGCTTTTTGGTTTAGAAGCATTTACTGATTATTAGAAATTGCGTTTAATGGGATTGGGATGGGAGATCCTTTACATTCTTTATTAATCTTCTCAGTTTTTGTCACATATACATATTTAGTGACTTGAAACTAATGCAACATTTGGAATATGAGTATCCTTTATGCATGAAGTTTTCAACTCAAGCTTCGCACTGATATAATTAAATCCCAATTCTAATTTTATGCCATGGAATTTTTTCCACTAAATTTTCTTTTTGCAGGGCAGAGGTGGAAAGTAGAGGACAGGAATAGGAGATGTTAGAATTTTAGAGGATGAATAAAGGTACTTAACAGCTATTCTCTTTTTAGCAAGAATTCCAAATATATACGAATTCTTGAAAAGTAATACACACATACAGTCCTTGAATTTGTGCCAGCATGCATGTTCATGTATTTCTTGTGTGCTCAAACGATTAGTCTACATCTCCATTCGAATTGTTTGGTATCCACAAAGATTCTTACCACTTTTTTTATACTAGCTTAGAGAGTTCAAATTCCTCCTTCAACTTTGTTTTGAACTAAGAAAAGTAACCAAAAAACTTATGATAAGAACGAAAATCTAGAAAGCAGTGAACTATTGTTTACTTTTCTTTTGGGGGAAGGAGGGGGTGAACAAAGCAAGCAAGATGTGATTAGTCTCCTAGTGGAAATTCTTCTTATCATTCACCTAGTGAAACAAACTTATAGTAGTCCGCTTTAGACTTTGTCTGATTCTGGTTATAATTATGAATGCCTTTTTTTAATTATGGTTATTATTATTATTTTTTGTTGTCCATATATCATCAATAAAAAACATTTATTAACTTATTCTTACTTAAGTGATTAACTCTTCTTTTCATATATGTCACTTTATCTCATTTTCTTTGTTGACTAGTAAGTAGTACATTTCTAGTATTTATAGCATGACGAAGTACCCTTTGCAAGGAAGTTCTTTAAGCTTTAGACCCTTTTCAATTTATTACTTATTCAACAAATGACTAAGTATGCTTGGAGATTATATATTGATGAAGCAAGCTTATTAAAATATCTTCATCCAAAAAGAAAAAGTAAAAGTTGATTCAGCAAAACAAATTTAATACAACCTTAATAATTGCTACCTATAATACATGAGTTTTTAAGTTTGTTGCATTAAGGGTAAAGGTATTGTACTTTGATTGACATTCGCATATTATAAGAGATACATCTCAATAATCCTAACCATATAGTTTTTGAGTACGCATAATAATTAATGGATTTATTGAGAGCACTACAATACCTTAAAGCATGAGTTTTCTTATGGAGAGCACTA
This sequence comes from Gynochthodes officinalis, assembly GCA_020080225.1. Lineage (NCBI taxonomy): Eukaryota > Viridiplantae > Streptophyta > Magnoliopsida > Gentianales > Rubiaceae > Gynochthodes > Gynochthodes officinalis. The sequence goes on from CM034618.1 coordinate 21,440,673, forward strand.
TAATACCTTAATGCATATATAATACCCATATATGTTCCTTTATCTTTAGATAAGGGTGAGCTAAATTAAGAAATGTATAAAAAGGAGGGCATGTATTCAACGAGTGAATTATATACCATACAATTAGTTAATATGGGCCATCTTTTTCCTTCAATTCTTTATGCTCATGAGATCATGTATTAGTAGTCTTAGCCGTGAAATTGAAAATGTTCATATTTTGGTACTTTAACTATATGGCCAATTGATATGAAATCATATTAGTGTTCTTTTAGTACACATTAATATCAATCATCCCCTAGAATTAATGAAAGAGTGGTATTTTATTTTTGCTCAAGAATCCAATCAAAGTTGTATTATCAAACAATCTCAGAATTGAGGCTTTCAAAGGTCCAGAGAAACTACATTTAAGCTTGTAAAAATTTCAATTTTGATCTCCAATGATCTTATATTTGATAGTTCATTATATAAGTTGATAAATAATAAAGAGAAAAAAATACATACTTAATTTAGACTTACCTATTTCAATTTTTTTTTTTAATGAAAAAACAATATATTCCAATTCTAATGAGAACCAAACACACAAATTTAAATAGTAACAAAAGGTAATTAAGTAATTAATTACTTTGCAAGTAGTAGGCAGTACTTTGACAACTAATGCGCTCCAACGTATTCTTTTGATAAAATGATGTAATTTTACCAATAAATGTTAAATTATAATACAAAATATATAAATTTTAATGCATTTTTTTTTTATTTTTAGGAGAAAGTCCTCCACCTGTACTAGAAACCCCTTAGTCAGGCGGATGTAAATCGAGGGATGTCGGATGTAAATCGATGGATGTGCACGCGATGTAAATCGAGAGATGTGCACGAGTTGGCATAGCCCTGAACACGAGGTTTGAACCTGCGTTGCCAGAGGATTTCTCCTCACGTCATTTCAAACTTACCAACTCACCTATATTCCTGGAGGTGTTTTTTTCTTAATGTGACAAAGGTTAGTACACTAAGTACTAGTTAATACAAATAAATATTAATTGAAAGATGAGATTTCACTAAGAAATAGTTAGTACTTAATCAGAAAGAAAGACAAGAGAACGCGTAAGAGGGGCCATGCCATGCACTCATCAAAACCAAGGAATTCCGGGGGGCCCCAACAGCTTTCTTTCAGAGACAACGAACGACAAAAGAAAGGTCCTACTATTAATCTATCATTTTCATTAGATTCTCACCGTCCCAAGCTTAGCTCTATCAAAGATGCAACCTTGGACGCTCCAACGTGGTACCCTAATTTATCATCAGGCACTAATGTTATCCCTAAACTCCTAATTAATTTCCATTCAAAGGAAACAAACTTAGCACTAGATTAATGGAGGGATTATGAAGCAATAGGATGTTGTGTGTTAGAGAAATAGTATCGACACTTCAGTTTTCGTTATTAATACTCTTCTTTTGTCGTTAATTATACTGTGTGGGGTGCTTTTCATGATAAAAAATGAGTGCCAATAGAATATAGAGAATCATCACCTTGTGTATTGTTTGTAATTTACTTATATACATACGTCTATATATGGGAGATAAAATTATTTATCAATTACATTGTATTTTATAGTATTAATGAAATTTCATGTTATAGTATCAATTACACTGTAACGTCCCAATCCAATGGATAACTTTTAGACTTTTATTTTCACTAACCCAAAATACTTAAATATTTAAGACAAATTATTAATAGTTTATCAACTAGGGTCTTATAGATATTTCTTTCATTTCTTCACTTTCTAATGTGGAATTGGGTATTACATATACACTTATCTCTTGACAATTGTTGATTCTACTTCTTTACTTTCTCTTTCAATTTAGTTATGTTTAATTTTCAGATGGGGTCCCTTTTTTTAAGAAAATATATAAAATTAATTATTATTAGTTTCCAATGCAAATTAATCATTGTTGTGCTTGTGAAGTTAGTTTGAATATGTTGGGAGACCATCCAACTAACATTTTACTAGATTCAACTTCAAGAAAAAAATTAAAACTAGCTAGTAGCTAGGTCGATAATCCATCTAATGGAATGGGACAAAACACCAAAATGGAATATAATGTACAGGCAGCCACGAAAAGACATGGGCGACAAGAACAATAATGGAGATTCAACCTCATAATCTGCTTAAATTTTGATAAGTTAAGATTAGTTTGTTGTACATTAAAATATTTTTGAGTGTAGAATTAACAGTGTTGTAAGAGCATTCATCTTGAAGCATGCAGAAAAGGGTTTGAAATTAAATATTGTATTTGCATCACTATGCTTTTGTGATATCATTACCAAATTCAAACACCAAAGGGTCCAAAAGGTAACTGGAGAACAAAAGAAGAAACACATAAACACTTTTTGAGGTATCATTGGAAGCCCTCGAATTTTTCAGTGAATTGTACTTGGTTTTGTGACAGCAAATCGAGGCAATTAAGGATGACCAAAGTGAAACAATCTCGCAATCCTCATCTAACGCCGAAAGAAACTGATGCTGATTGGGGTATCACTTATTCCGTAGGTAGCAAGGATCCGAATGTCTCGCACATAAATGGTGGGATGTCCATGTATTAATGTATCATAGTCCAAGGAAGTGAGGAACAAGTCATGAACGACTCAGAAGATCAAATCCATCATTTATTGTGGACTAATGGTATACAACATAGTTTATAAAATCGAGATTCTACACAGAATCGATTTAGGGTAGCAGAATCGGATCGGTGGAATCGGATCGTAGAATCGTAAGATTCTACAAAGAAAATATAATTTATAAATTCTTTTTTAAAATAATTATTAATCAATATATGAATGGATATGTAGAAAATTCATGTATAGTTTATAATTAAATGATTTTATTTCAATTTTTATTTCTTATAACATTTTATATGATTTTTTCAATATTTTAGTTGTTGGCGCAGTCGAAGGGTATTTATGTCCAATTTATTTATTTATTGTTCAAAATCTAATAAAAGTATGATTAAACCAATTAAATTATTTATATTAGTATATATCTTAATTTTACTTAGATATAGAAAGTTTTTTTTGAGTAAATTTAATTATATTTTATTTATATAATAAGGTAGAATCGTAATTAGAATCGGGATCGTTTTAGTAAATTAGGATCGTAAAATCGTAGGATCGGTGGGATCGGATCGGGATTCTGACAACTATGGTATACAATTTCGTTAAAACGATATTGTTCTAATGAGAAAAAATATTACTAATTAAGGTCATATATAGTTCACAGTATTATCGTTTACAAAGTTGTACTGGATAATATATGAATTCGACTATATATCTTCCATTCTTCAGCTATATACAGAATCAGTTATCTAATGATTTTGTAACCATTACCCTTTCCTGAAAATCTCAGATACTTATCATACTTTTAAGGAGCTAATAAAATTTATAGATTGTCACAAAATGATCATCGATTGGGTTTCAGTTTGGACCACTTCATAAATATGTCATCAGTTTGGCACATTTCAATTTTGTATGTCTTTATTGTACAACACAAGTCTCAAGTATAAAATTATACAACATGGATTGTACATCCGACAGAATCTGATAAAGGGAAATAGTAGAATCCATAGATATATTACTTTAGTTTTTGATCGGATCCCGATTAATAAAATTGGCCATCCATCGAAAAATGCAAGAACCAAATTCACATGCCATTAATTCATTGTTTTCTTTTGATGTTTATGGAGATAGCAATTAAGAAATTTGTTTGTTCATTTATTTAGCATAAAAAATTTCGACAAGAGATCACCTCATCATTCCAAATTCACACAGTAATGGACGCACAAAAAGTTTTTAACTTTTTGATTTCGTTGCCTGCATGTGCATGCATGATCCATTCAAGACAGGAGGGTTAGGCATCCAATTCACTTAGTTTATTCGTTAACCAAAACAGGCGTTTAAAAAGATAAATTATCAATTGAATTCCATATCCAGAGACTTCTCCATTATTCTTAATTGATTTGAATGTATAAATACGCAAAATGGTTCTGTTCAATATTAACTGGTCATTTTTAAGATCTGATGGGAAATGATCCATTTTCTTTCGAGAGAGGAAGGCAAACTGCAAAGTGGCTTGGTGGTCTCAGAATCTAATTCTCTTTCAGAGAGAGTATAAAACTTTCGCAAACTTTGATGCCAAAAGCAACCCCTTCACCAACGAAAGACGTAGTTGTAAAAGAAACAGTACTGCAGCTTTAACGTACATGTAGTATGAAGTACGTACGCTTTCCCTTCTCTTTCTTCCTCCATGTCAGATTCTTCCCGGAGATTCTCTCTTCCTTTCTATTTTTCTTAACCTTATATTTTTCTTTTGGGATATTTAAGCACCATGGTGTTGTTAATTTCCTTCCAGTTTCCAATTCTAATGAATTAGAGAAAATTGATCCTAGCCCTCAATTTATTTAGTCCATAATTGTCACTCACAAGTCAGAATTGCAGCCAATAAAAATGGATGGATAAAGTCATTGCTGCTTTACTACTAATTCTTTGATGGCAAAAGGGAACTACTAAATAATACCTGAAATTTGGCACATGCAAATGACAGGAACAGATGCCATAAGGGACGAACTATGGATCACCTGCATGGTGGGTCAGAATTAACGCTGGCTCTGCTGAAATTTAGAAAAAAAGCAAGCTAGGGAGGCCACCCCTTAGTACTGTAGTCATCCTGCATGCATGGGGGGTCACTATTAATCCTGGCTTGCATTGGGACTTAAATTCATGGCTATGTTTTCAAGAAAATGAACAGAATTTCTGCTCTAATTTTGAATAAAAAATAATAATAATTTGCAGAGTCTTGTTTTGTGATCCAATTAGGTTGTAAAACCCACAAACAGTAAATTTGCAAATCTTAGAATGATGACAGAATTAGTTTAGAATAGCCTATAATTAGTATTTTAACCATTTCCTCCCAACTATCTCATATTTAGAACTATCTCAATTAATATTGTATCTAAAATAGTCTATCATTAGTATAATTTTTCAACCATCTCCTCCTAACCATACACCCAACTATTAGATTTGTTAGACTTGTATATGTTTATAAATAGCCCTCGCCTTATACATTTACACACAAGTAATACATACAATTATTTTTCAATTCTTTCTTCTTTCTCTCTTCTCTTTTCCTCTCTTTTTACTTTATCATGGTATCAGAGCCACACTGAAGACTCCTAGATAATATTCAAAAGATAGTCATCTAGTGAGCATTTGGGAAATAGCTTCTTCTTGTGATTGAGACTAACATCTCTATCACATTCAAATTTTATTTGTTATTATACCAACTTGATCCCATCATTTTCCTTAGATTTCATTCGGCTCTTATCTTCTTGAATCTACACTGATTCTCTTTTTTAGGAAGTTTTCAACATTCCAATAACTTCCAATCCATCCAATGATATTATGCATCCAATAAATATCACCCTTGATAGTGCCAACTACCGTGTGTGGATGCTTGCCATGCGTCGGTTCCTTCAAGACCGCAAATTACTGCATATTATCACTAAAGAACGTACCAAGCTTACCCATGAGAAGGAAGAATCTTTTGGTAAATTTTTTTATCATCTTGAAGACTGGGACAGCATAAATAATAAAATCATCTCCTAGTTCATTAATACATCCACTCCTTCTATTGGGTCTCTTCTCAACAACTTTGATTCTGCCAAGGATGTTTGGGATTTTTTCGTTGAACGGTATACCACGGTAGATCTTGCTCACCAATATCAATTGGTCAACAAATTACAACTCCTTCAACGAGGAGTTGGTCAATCAATTGATGATTTTCACTCCCAAATGAATAGTATCTGGAACTAATTATCTGCCTCTGAGCCACAATGGAAATGCAAAGATTGTGGAGTCATGTTTGCTGCCTATCATGACAATCTACGACTAATCCAATTCCTTATGCCTTTACGCGATGAATATGAGCCTACAAGAGCACATTTGCTTCACCAACACCACTGCCCACTTTTCGCCAAGCTTTGTCACACTTGATATTTGAAGAGACTCGGTTGAATAATTCTCAATCAACACAAGAGTTTTGGCATCTACTCCGACATCTACACCTGCTCTATCTTTCTCAAAAGGTGGCAAAGAATGCAAATATTGTCATTGTAAGGGGCATACCATAAATGAATGCTACAAGTGCAAAGCCAATAAGCTACGAGATGGTCAAAAACATGCGGCAATTGTTCAACCCCATATATTTTCTGAGGCAGACAACAACATTGGGCCACAAGCTCTTGCTGACCCATCCATTCTAGTTATATCAACATTTGACCTAAAGGCTTTGATCAATCAAGTTCTATCTCACCGTGAGTTAACATCTTCATCCACTCTTTCTGCTACCCTAGGTAGTTCTACATGGCCAATAGATTCTGGTTGTTTCAATCATATGACACCTAATTCTACACTATTTTATACCAAAACATCACTTTCTCATTTTTCTACTATTCATACAACTAATGGTTCATTATTAAATAGGGTGAATTTCTACTACCCCTATGGTTTGTGCAAATTACCAATCGAACTCTGAAATTTGGTAAAACTACCAATACCCCCTTAAGAGGGCTAAATGTTATAAATTTAATAGGGCTAAATGTTATGAATTTAGTTGATTAAATGGGCCAAATGTTATGAATTTATCAAATTTAAGGAGATATTGGTAGTCTTACCAAATCTCAGGGTTCGATTGGTAATTTACATGAACCACAGGGGTAGTAGATGTAATTCACCCTATTAAATATTAGTCATAGTGACACAATTATAACTGACAAATTTACTAGTCTTGATACATTTCTTGTTCCTAATTTGTCCTTTAACTTATTATCAATTGGACAACTATGTGAACTTGATCTTTATTTAGGCTTTTCTAAGCATGGTTGTATGATATAGGATCCGCAAACTGGCAAACTGGTTTTGACAAGCTATAAAGTTGATTGTTTATTTGAGTTGACATCCTTGCATCTTCCAAATTTTGCTAATGGTGTCATTAATCATTCTACATTATTAGAACCAATGTTGTTAAACTCTCGATTTTAGTAGTACGTTTTTACGATTTTACGATCCAAAACCAAGTATCCGATTCAATTTATAGGTAAAAACTAAAATAGGTAAAATCGGGTAAACTCAATTTTACGATCCAAAACCAAGTATCCGATTCAATTTATAGGTAAAAACTAAAATAGGTAAAATCGGGTAAACTCGCGAGTTTAACACTTACAATCATAAAATCCGCTAGCGTTCTGTTTCTACAAAAACGCAAAACAAACAGCGTTTTGACTGAACTTCTGAATTCTATTTTACCTAGGGCTTTTTCCCGTTTTCTTCAATTTCTCTCCGTCGCAGCTCTACCTCCCCAATCCCCACCACCCGCAACTCTCCATCTCCGCCAACCAGCCGAAATCTCTTCTCATTCTCCTTCTTCCCCTTTCCTTCCTTCCTTCATTGCCCTCGTTTTCTTCAGGTATTTTCTGTTCTCATCCCCCGCCAAAAGCATTATCAACTTCCTCCTCACTCCGGCTTTCACCGATCCTCTTCATTGCCATTAGCTTAAACTTCGATGATTAAGGACTTATGCTTTGTTATGCATGGTTGTTAATGAATTATGATTATTATTAATTTTTATGTGTGATTGATAATATTTTTTTTTGAAATTTGTGTACTTTTTATAAATTTGAACATGTTTGTAATTTATAAATTTAACATATATTATATATAATATATTTATTAAATTATTTTTCATAATTTGTAAACTCTTACGATTTTATGATCTGATTTTACGATTCGATTTTGTAGACCCTCTACCGATTTTATGTAAAAACTCGAGTTTAACAATCTTGATTAGAAATTTGGCACTCTTATCTAGGTCATGCCTCATTTTGATTCTAGTGGGTTGTTAGGTCGTGTTAAAGACGTATCTTTTGATTGCATCCCTTATCAACTAGGAAAACAAAAGGCCTTACCTTTTAGTTTAAATGAATATACTTCATCTTATTGTTTTGATCTCATTCACTTTGACATTTGGGACCCTGCTCTAACTCCTACTATGGGTGGTTGTCATTACTTTCTTATTTTTGTTGATGGATTTTCATGTTAAAACTGGATTTACCTAATGAAACGAATGTCAAAATTCCTATCAATATACCAAGAATTTCAAAACATGATTAAAACTCAATTTTCTAGTTCCATAAAAAAATTTCACTCTGATAATGCTGCGGAATATACTGATTCTTCATTTCTTGATATTCTTTGTAATGATGGCATTAATCCTCAATGATCTTGTTCAGGTACATCTCAATAGAATGGTCGTGCAAAACATAAACACCTATTTATCTTAGACACCACTCATGCTTTACTACTTTTAAATAGTGTTCTTGAACCATTTTGGGTAGAAACTACACTTACAACAGTCTACACCATTAACCGAGTTTCTTTTCCTGTTATCCAAAATCAATCCCCTTATGAGCGTCTTTATGGCACATGCCCTGATTAGCAAGAACTCAAAGTTTTTGAATGTGCCTGTTTTGCCCTTCTTCAACCTCGTGAACGAACAAAACTTGAGCCTCGTGGTCGACTTTGTTGTTTTTTTGGTTTGGCATACATCACAATATAAATGCTATGACCCTATAGCAAGACGTCTTAGAGTCTACCATTATGTTCTCTTTTGGGAACATAAATCTTTCTCTAGAATATCCACATTTAATGTGTTATCTTCTAGTTCATCACGTCTCTTTAATACTAAACTCACAAGTTTCTTTGTAGATGAAACAATTTCTGATGCTGGCTCTATCAACTCTTCTAAAGACCACTCTTTACCTCCTGAATCACCAGCTGAACAGTCCGTGGACCTTCCAGAGCCCTCTGCTCCACAACCTTCATCTTCCTCTTCTTCTCGTCGTTCTACTAGAGTAAGAGTTCCTCATTCTTATTTAAAAAATTATCATTGTTATTCTATTCTTGTTACCCTTTATGAATCTCAATCCTATCGTGAGGCACATTCTGATCCTCTTTGGTAAAAAGCCATGGATGAAGAGTTGTAAGCACTCACTAACACCCACACAAGGAACTTGGTTGATTTATCTCTTGGAAAGTCAATATTTGGATACAAATGGGTCTATAAAATCAAAACTCGATCAGATGGCTTAGTCGAATGTTACAAGGCACGTCTGGTAGTCAAGGGATTTACTCAAGAATATGGCATTGACTATAAGGAGACCTTTGTTCCTATTGCTCGTATTACATCTGTTTGTTCTTTACTCGCTGTTGCTACTACACACCGATAGGAGCTGTTTCAAGTGGATGTCAAAAATGCTTTCCTTAATGGAGATTTGTCTGAAAAAATTTATATGTAGCCTTCTCCTGGTTATTCTCATCCACCAAATAAAGTTTGTCATTTTCACAAAGCACTATATGGTTTTAAACAAGCTTCTCAAGCTTGGTATTCAAAATTTAGTACTACTGAAAGATCTTAATTTTGTCACCAACCTCGATGACTTAGCATTATTTATAAAAAAAGTCCTCATCCAATATTATTATTCTTCTTCTCTACGTGGATGACATGATAATTAGTGGAGACTATACCTCTGGCATTCATGAGTTGAAAAACTTTCTTCACAAACAATTTAAAATGAAAGATTTGACATTTGCTTCATATTTGCTTGGTTTAGAGGTTTTTAAATCCTCCACAGGTTATTATTTATCTCAAGTCAAGTATGCCTTAGATCTTCTTTCTCGTGCTGGTCTAACAGACTCAAAAACTGTTGACACTTCTCTTGAGACCAATGTCAAACTACAACCTACTGATGGGGAATTTCTTTATGATTTTACTCATTACTGTCAATTGGTTAGGAGACTAGTGTATTTAACGGTTACACGGTTAGATATTACTTATGCTGTGCATATGGTCAATCAACTTATGGCTGCCTCACGATTCTCTCACTGTGCAGCAATTTTGTGAATACTACAATATGTAAAGAGCATAATAGTTCATGGATTACATTTTTCTTTAGAGTTAAAGTATACTTTGATGCAGACTAGGTTGGTGATCCTACAGATCGACACTCAACCACTAGGTATTGTTTATTTCTAAGAGATTCTCTTATCTCTTGGCGCAGCAAGAAGCAATCCACGGTTACCCACTCGAGCTTTGAATCAGAATATCATGTTCTGGCTGACACCACTGCTAAACTCATATGGTTACACTGGTTTCTTCATAACATTGGAGTTCCTTTTTCTAAAAGCATACTAATTTATTGTGATAATCAAAATGCCATTCAGATTACACATAATGATGTTTTCACGAGCAGATGAAACACATAGAGATTGATTATCACTTTGTTCAGCATCATTTTCTCCAACAAATATGGTCTCTTGTCTCGACTTCATTTACAGATCAAATTACTGATATTTTTACCAAAACTTATCCACCTAAACATTTTCATACTCTTGTTTCCAAACTCAAGTTGGTTTCTAATATATAAGGGTGGCAATCAGGTCGTGTTTCGGGTTCGCGGGTCGTGTTTTGACACGGGTATTAAGATCGCGGGTTGTGTTTTGACACAGGTATTACAGATTTTACACGAACTCGAACATGACCCGCAAACCTGTTCGTATCAGAAAACGTAACCCGAACACGACCTGTTTATTTTTCGGATAACACAACACGACACGAAAAGACCTATTTAACACGAAATTTTTTTTAAAAATAATAAATAAAATTTAAATTATTACAATTTTTTTAAAAAATAATAAATTAATTTTAAATTAATAATAAATAAATAATTTTTAAACTAATTGTTCAAAAAGCCACACATAATCATAGCCTCTTCATTTAAACAAACTACTATCAACTCTCCCCTCCCCTATTTATAATTGTGTTTTCCCTTCCTTCCTTTCTCCAAAGTCAATGTGGGATATGAAAATCTCAAAGGAATAACTAAAAAATGCTATTACAAGGAATTGAACCCTGGTCTTCAAGGTAAGTGGTCAAGACACTTACCACTATATTACAACAAACACAATGGTAATTAACAAACAAATAGTATTATTATATATAAGTTAAATGTGTTAACAGGTCGACCCACAAGTTGAATAGGTTGACCTGAATACGACCCATTTTATTTTGCGTGTTATTCGTGTCTGACCTGATTTCGACCCAAACCTGTTAAGAGGTGGACCTGTACCTGCTAATTACGTGTTAGGTTCGTATCGTGTTTTCGTGTCGTATCGCGAATTGCCACCCCTACTAATATACCATCTTGAGTTTGAGGGGGTTATTAGTTTAGAATAGTACATAATTAGTATTCTAACCATCTCCTCCTAACTACCTTGTATTTAAAACTATCTCAATTAATATTGTATCTAGAATAGTCTATCATTAGTATAGCTTCTCAACCACCTCTTCCCAAATACCCAACTACTAAATTTATTAGACTTGTATATGCTTATAAATAACCCTCACCTTATACATTTACACACAAGTAATACCTACAATTATTTTCCAATTCCCTCTTCTTTCTCTCTTCTCTTCTCTTCTGCTTTTACATAAGTTTTCAATTATCCTTTTAAATTTTCAATTAAGAAATTTCTAAATCTTCAATATCTACACATACTTTATATTTACATCAACAATTTTGTAATCTAGCCATCTATTATAATTTATATGTTTGTCGATCTGTATCTCAATCCTCAATTCTTGCACACCAAACTTACACATCCATCCACCAATTTATATAATACGATTTTAAGGTTAAGTAATAAATAATAAAAGTTATTGAATTTATTTACAAACAACAATTTTTATCTTTTATCTTTATCAAATAATAAAGTTTTTTTTTTATCTTTTTATCTATGAATTACAATAAATTACAATTTTATTCTTTTGAATTATAATATAATACTTCTTTTTTTTTCAATAATACCATACTCCGGTGCTAATGCACGGGATGAAGGCTAGTTGATTTAAATTTTAAAACATCTTACTATCTTATAAGTGAAACTAGAATAATCGAACATAGTCCAATATCTAAGTTTAAAGCAATATTGAAACAATTTTTGAGAAAATAATCAATGACTTTGCTATTACTGCCTATATTCATTCTTAATTAATTAGGAAACAATTAACTAATCAATGATTTTCTATTTACTAAAGAAAAAGCATAATAACAATTAAATTCTTCTTTAACTATTTCTTTTCTTTTCTTTTCTTTTCTTTTTTTTAATGTTCAAGTCACGAAACATGGAACCGGAATACATGTGTGATTCCTATATTGGAACTAAATTAAGGTAACACAAACGAGTTAATCAATACTAACAAAATTATAAATAAATATAAATATAAAAAATCAACTACGTACCCATATTAATAGACATATTTATTTTATAATATCTTAGAAAATTATATATGGGTGATCATTCCTATATTCAAATTAATTGTTTTATAGCCTCCCAATGATCCTTGACATCAACAAGGCTAATCTCATCTTCTCAAACGCTTATTGAAAAATCAAGCTAAAAGCCATTTTTTTATTGAAGAGATGGGCTTCGACTCTAAGGGTACTCACAAAGTAGAAGATTCAGGAGCTGCATGAGTTTGTTTCCCGATTGCCTAAATTGTGAGAGATGCTAGGACATGAAAATTTAAGGTCAAGTGATTGGCTTCCCTTGAAGGGATAGATATGGATTACAAATTGACGTTGGTTTATTAATTTGTCTGAAAAGATATCCACGCTGAATTAATTTGTCTAGGGAACCTCAAACTCCACACTCTCCAAAGTTCAAGATTAGGCAGAACTCTTCTATATAAACTCAAGGATCACTTCCCCAGAAACATCACCAATCTTCAAAGCCATATTCAAACATCCATACATCATCAATTTGTTGAACAGTCCTAGCCATGAAGAGCCTTTGCTTCTCAATGATCTTGATCCTGTCCCTTCTCTTCGCTGCTGCTCATCTGAGCAATGCAGCCATAAGTTGTGGCATAGTTGACTCCAATGCTGCTTCTTGTCTCTTATTTGCTCAAGGTAAGGGCGGTGATGTCCCATCTAAGCCGTGCTGCCAGGGCCTCCAAAAGCTTGCTCAGAGTGTGAAGTCTGTTGATGACAAGAGGGCTATATGCAGCTGCCTCAAGGATGGCGTCAAGAAATTTGGTGCTGTTCAGGATAAGTTCTTGAGCAAAATCCCAAGTGCTTGCGGCATCAATGTTGGTTTCCCTGTGTCCTCCAAGGTTAATTGTGCGACGTAAGGGATTGATCTTTCATACTGATCCAATTTTTGTTTAAATATTATTACTACAGTGAAATGAATCTTTATAAGCCTTGATCACTAGATTTGATGAAGTAGCTTTTCTTTATGATGCATGAATTGAGTTCCAACTATCATAACATTTCTTTTATGATGCATGAAACGAATTCTAAATAGCATGCATTCATTGCTTTGCAATGCATGTACTAAAATGGTCTTTTTGGTCTGCAGTATCCACTGAAATTCCTTCTGGAGCTGAAGCTCAGATTGGGGAATGTGTCATCTTGAGGAGTAGGATTTGAATAAAATGTGGTGCGCTCATGCACGAAAGGCCCTTCCATGTATTAGGGCTTGACTAACTGATGTACCGTTTGATCGTGCTAGTGAATTTGATTTTCTTCCTCTTTGCCTTGAAAGCAATGCTTCTCCAAGCTTAAGAACTTCCTAAAAATTTAATACTAAGTGTCAAGTTTAAACCCAAAATGAATTATCCAACTCTCAGATACACTTTATGATCAACAAAATAAATTGGCAAAAAAAAAAACGCATTAGACCTGCTCAGCAATTCTTCATAAACTATACACTAACTGACTGAATAATCAATACAAGGAAAATCTGGAAACTCTGCTCTCCCCTTCATGCTCAAGTAAGATTGATTCAAAAGGCAATGTTTTTTCTGCATTCCAGTTTAACAACCCAAATCGCCAAGGAATTTCTGAACCATCCCAGGAGAAAATTTTGCCATTGTCAGAGATCTTTGCATGGTTAATGATGCTCAATAGTCTCTGCACTGAGAACTCAACCACAAGGCCATCATCAAAGATTCTCTTCCAAAATTGTTTGCACGTGCTGGCAGTTCTAATATTGCTCTACCCCTATCATCATTTGCCCATTCAAAATTTTGATGTTCACATCCCAGCTGAGTAACATAAAGTTTGCTAACCACGTGATTAATTTAAGGGTCATTAATGGTTAAACTCTGTTGAATGGGTAAACAAATAGCCGGTTAAATCAGGACACACAGATCCTTCCCCTCATAGGCCTTTTAAGAAATGGAAGAAACTGTGGAAGCCCAATGGTCACTAGAAAGGGTTCATTTGGTTCCAGTAGATCTGTGCTGTGTTTTTGGCATCCAAGGGCTTGGACCCAAGCCAACCCAATCAGCTGTTTAACTAACATTAACACAGCACACAGTCCCCCGTTTTACATCCTGTTCTTCGGCCTATTGACAACAAATTTTCTATTGATTTGAAGGTGATGTAACTAGGCCAGCCCATAATGCAAGCTAGCCCAATAGCCCTAGTCCAAAATCCCATCCCCAAGAATCGTCGACCGTCGGCACACCGCGTGGTCCAACTTGGCGGCCTGGCAGGCATCAAGCAAATTCACACACGGCAAAAAATAATAATAATAATAATAATAATAATAATATCATTTACATTTTTGAGGTTTCGGCATTTATTAAATCAAACTTTATAGTTTGAAAAATAATAATTAGATTTCTTGACTAACAGTCAACCTAAATTACTTAACTGAAATTGACCAAAAAAAAAACCCTAAAAAAATCTGAATTTAAAAGACAAAATAGAGTAAAAAATAAAGTTCTTCACAAATGCAATATAAGTTTTGCACAAATTTTCAAAATCATATTATTTTTTCATCTTTTTTGCATGAGTTTTGCATATGCTTTGAGAGCTTTTTTGTCTTTTTATTAATTTCAGTTAAATAACTTAAATTGACTATTAATCAATAAGCCGATTGTTAGTTTTCAAACTAAAAGGTTCGATTTGATAAAAGTCAAAATATTGTGAAAGGTAAATAATATTAATTCAAAAAAAAAATCTCTCTCCATATCCAATCTCCTTGTACAATTGTTTACATGCTTTAAGTATAATTTATTTAATGTATTAATAAATTTATATTTTTATTATTTAATTTTAATTTTAAATAATTATTATTAGTGAATATATTTTAAAATTTTAAATTAAAAGTGAATTTTTTTAGAATAAAAAAAAATTAAATAATTTTTTTTTTAAATAAAGAAAGTAGAAAATAAACAGTTCAAAATTAAAATAAGAGTAATATTTATAGTAAAAAATCGTAATAAATTTATATTAAAAAAATTGAGTGAGGGAATTTAAATATAAATATTTAGAGTAATTTTTAATGAGTGACACATGCAATATTTCATATACCGATTGCAATATGAACTCTTTTATTTGCGTGTTTTGTTACTCTAAAAATATATTTTTTTAAAAAAAAAAAAGGCGAAGAACAGTTCAAAAGTGGAAATAAAAGTAGAAATGATTCCAAATAAAAATTAAAAAGAAAGTGGCGCGATGAATGCATGTGGGAAAAGGGAAGCCCAGAACATTCCAGAACCCAAAAGACTCGCCCGACGAAAAAGGCTCCTAACTCACTATAAATACCCGCACTTTTTCGTTACTAGCCTCAGCACTCGTATTCATTTCTTTCTTCATTTCGTTCATTCTGTGTTTCACTTAACCCTAATTACTCTCGCTTAGTTTCCTCTCGCGCCGCCGTCTCCTCGGATCTATTTTTGGTGCCAAAATGGCCGGAAAAGGTGAAGGACCGGCAATCGGAATAGATCTGGGAACCACCTACTCGTGCGTCGGCGTATGGCAGCACGATCGAGTGGAAATCATTGCCAATGACCAAGGAAACAGGACGACGCCATCTTATGTTGCTTTCACCGACACTGAGCGTCTCATTGGTGATGCAGCTAAGAATCAGGTCGCCATGAATCCCACCAACACTGTTTTCGGTAAATGGATCTATCTCCGATCTAGATCTCATGCGTGTTTATTCGCATTTACGTGTGTTTATTCGCTTTTTTTAATTCTATCGAGATTCAAATGCTTGTTTGTGTCAATGTGTGCGCAATATGTGTCAGGATTTGTTGGATTTATGGATGATTTTATTATTATCTGCCAGATATAAGTTCTGAAAGTTTAGATCTTGAATTTCTGTTGGAAGATTTGTTGACCTATTTGTTCCATTTTTTCAATTTCTTTTTATTTGAAGTGAAACATGGACAATTTTTGTGACTAACCGATATAGTTCATCGATGATTTGGAATTATTTTAGCAAAAATTATTCTGTGGGATATATATGTAGGCAACGGTCTGAAGGATTTTTTCTGGTGGAAATGTGTTCGACAGAACAATTTAATGCAGTGTTGCGTGTCTATGTGATTTTTTCAAGTAGATTGTTTCTGTTAATGCAGCAAACCTAGCATGCTTGTGATTGATGTGCTGTATTCTGTTGGTACTTGCATGCTAGGTTTAATGATAGTGGACTAGAATAATATAATATCTTTAGTTGCAGTTATTGGTTATATTTTGCATAAATAAGGAGTACGATTGGACAAGAGGTTTTTATTTGCAAATAGAAAAAGTAACTCCTTTTCTCAAATAAAAACTTCACACTCCAAATATATTTTTATTTCAAAATTTAAAATTTAAACTTTTCCACTTAAAGTTCTCAATTATAATTTGAAAAAAATTTTCCTCATTTTTTCTTCTAAAATAATTTTTTTAATAAAAAAATACTTATCAAAATTTCACATAAACCAATATAACTTTCTAAAATACATCACACTCCAAACATACTCTAAAAGTGTTCTGTTTGAATAATGGCTTTTCTACCAACCTGAAGCCCCAATTGAATTCTTTTTTATTTACCGAAATACCCGTTTTGATAACTTACCAAATCTACAGTATCAACTCTTTTGGTTTCCTCACTGGAACAGTACATTTTATTCATCTTTCTAAGTGTTTGATTTGCCTGTATTATGCTGAGTCCTATTATTGAGACCAAAATTGATATCTTTTGGGCATGTTTGTACAAATCTTTCATTCATACAATGAAACAAACCGAAAGATGTGTTTGTGTGGTCAGTGATTAATATAACTATGCTGTTTTTCCATGCTTAAAATTATTGCTTTTTGTAACTATGCTGTTTTTTCATTCTTAAAATTATAACTATGCTGTTACCAATTTAGAGGGTGGAACTTGCTTCTCATGTTTACCTTTTCATTTTTTCTGTTGGCAGATGCTAAGCGTCTAATTGGTAGGAGATTTAGTGATTCCTCTGTACAGAGTGATATCAAGTTATGGCCTTTCAAGGTCATTCCAGGACCTGGTGACAAACCAATGATTGTTGTCAACTACAAGGCTGAAGAGAAACAGTTTGCTGCAGAGGAAATCTCTTCCATGGTGCTCACCAAGATGAAGGAAATTGCTGAGGCTTACCTTGGCTCAACTATAAAAAATGCTGTTGTTACTGTCCCGGCTTACTTTAATGACTCCCAGCGCCAAGCAACAAAGGATGCCGGTGTAATTTCTGGCCTTAATGTTATGCGGATCATCAATGAGCCCACAGCAGCAGCCATTGCCTATGGGCTTGACAAGAAGGCAACCAGTGTTGGTGAGAAGAATGTGCTGATTTTTGATTTAGGTGGTGGCACATTCGACGTTTCTCTCCTTACAATTGAAGAGGGTATCTTTGAGGTCAAGGCCACAGCTGGTGACACACATTTGGGAGGTGAGGATTTTGATAACAGAATGGTGAATCACTTTGTTCAAGAGTTCAAGAGGAAGCACAAGAAGGATATTAGTGGAAACCCAAGAGCATTGAGGCGGTTGAGAACTGCTTGTGAGAGGGCAAAGAGAACTCTCTCATCAACTGCTCAAACTACAATTGAAATTGATTCCCTTTTCGAGGGTATTGACTTCTACTCCACCATTACCCGAGCTAGATTTGAGGAGTTGAACATGGATCTCTTTAGGAAGTGTATGGAGCCTGTTGAGAAATGTTTGAGGGATGCTAAGATGGACAAAAGCACTGTCCATGATGTTGTACTTGTTGGTGGGTCTACCAGAATTCCCAAGGTGCAGCAGCTGTTGCAGGACTTCTTCAATGGAAAGGAGTTGTGCAAGAGCATCAATCCTGATGAGGCTGTTGCTTATGGTGCTGCTGTACAAGCTGCCATTCTTAGTGGTGAGGGTAATGAGAAGGTTCAGGACCTCTTGCTGTTGGATGTCACCCCTTTGTCTCTTGGATTGGAAACTGCTGGAGGTGTTATGACTGTTTTAATTCCCAGGAATACCACCATCCCTACGAAGAAGGAGCAGGTATTCTCTACATACTCTGATAACCAGCCTGGTGTGTTGATTCAGGTATATGAGGGTGAGAGAACGAGAACCAGGGACAATAACTTGTTGGGGAAATTTGAGCTGTCTGGTATTCCTCCAGCTCCTAGGGGTGTGCCTCAGATTACTGTTTGCTTCGACATTGATGCCAATGGTATCCTAAATGTATCTGCTGAAGACAAGACAACTGGACAGAAGAACAAGATTACAATCACTAATGACAAGGGCAGGCTATCAAAGGATGAGATTGAGAAGATGGTTCAAGAAGCAGAGAAATACAAGGCTGAGGATGAGGAACACAAAAAGAAGGTAGAGGCCAAGAATGCCCTTGAGAATTATGCCTATAACATGAGGAACACTGTGAAGGATGAAAAGATTGGTTCCAAGCTAAATCCAGCTGATAAGAAAAAGATTGAAGATGCTATTGATCAGGCTATTTCATGGCTCGACAGCAATCAGCTTGCTGAGGCAGATGAGTTCGAAGATAAAATGAAGGAGCTTGAGAGCATTTGCAATCCTATTATTGCCAAGATGTACCAAGGTGCAGGGGGTGACATGGGTGGTGCCATGGATGATGATGTTCCTCCAGCTAGTGGAAGTGGTGCAGGCCCCAAGATTGAGGAGGTCGACTAAATGGAATGATTATTCGTTATTATTCTAGTTTTACAAGTGATTCTAGCCCTTCGCGGCATTGAAATATTTAAATTTGGATCTTGGTGGCCCTTCGGATATTTGCTGCCATCAATTTTTAATTTTTTATCACATTTTTGCTGCGGCATGTCATGAAACCATATTAATGTCATTCAGCAGACTTCCTTTAATCGCGTGTTTGTGTTGCATAGCACCTCATTGCCTGCTGATGTGGTTGGGATGACCAATTGCACCTTCAATTAGTTGACCTATGCTATTGTTATATTGGGTTATCAAAGATGGTTAAGTCGTGGAACTAATGAAAGACATTTAGCAATATGGTCTCTGGGAAAATGTATGATTTTAAAATATCCACCCTTTTAACCAAGAGTTTTGTTTTGACTGATAAAGGGTTAGCCTGCTATCCTGGTAAAAATCGGTGTAGTTGGGTGTTGTTATCAGCAGGGCGTTTTCACCGTTTGTGAATGACAATAGTCATTCCACTTTCTCCTCAGATAAGCAAGAAAAACATATTGTTTTAGCTTGTACACTGAGCATCCTTAAAGTTGTACAGTTTCTGCCTGAAGTTGCTGCTACCTATTATCATGAGGTCGCTTTGAAGAGTACGCTGCCCCAAAGCATGTCTAATAAAGCTCAAAACTGATTTGCCTCCCGGGATCCATAACTTAAGATTTGCTGATTTTGGCAGTACAAATACAGAAATCCCTAGCGACAAATACTGTAAGAATGATTCCCCGCATAGCACACCAGTTCAGATTGTCTCAAATGACGAATTTCTTGTACTTCAAATACTGTAACACCAGTATGTTACAAATACTGTAACATACTACTGCTTCAGCGAACACGTTAAACTCAAACTCCCAAAAATGCATAAAACTTTGACTCGTTTACCAAAAACCATATTAGGAAAAGAATGCTTAAAAACTTTGAAAAGAAAATTCCTGAGAGAAAGAAGGCTCGAAAGGCTGGACATGTTAACAAAAATCACTTTCTTCCCCTCACCAGCCTCTGCAGATGGTAATTGATGTTGCCCCATGGATTCTTGCTTTTCCCAGTCTGTACGCAAGCAAAGTCTCAAATGAGGCGTGCATATAGCAATACAAACTTAAACTAGGCATGTACAAGTAAATTTCATGATAATTTTTAGGTTCACAACTGTTTCCAATGTTTTTAACTACAGTTACCTGAGCATCCACGTGCATATAGCAACACAAACTAAAACTATGTAAGTTCAAATAAATTTCATGATAATTTTATGGTTTGCAAGTATTTCCAGACTTTAATTTTATGGTTTACAAATATCTCCAAAGTTTTAGCTGCAATTACCTGAGCAACCAAGCAATCGCTCAAAAACTTCTTTTGCCTTTCACAAAGGTTATCTTTGCTATTGTTCAGAGCCAAACAATTAAGAAATGCCATTGTTTCCTTCAAGCAAGGCCTTTGGAGACTCCCAAATTTCTTTGGATTTACATAGATGGTACCAGCTTTCCGTCCCATTCTTCCTAGTTCAGAGATTAAACAAAAAAGGAGGAAAACTATGAAAATTGGGGGGAAAAAAGCACAGTTAATTTTCATTGGTAAAATTGGGAGAAACACATTGCATAGAAGAATGGTCAAGTGTTAAAAAAAAAAAAATCCTCACTGAAGATACCAAACATTAATTTGGAATATTAACTTAACCATTCATTTAAAACAGAACACTAAAACAACTTCTCATTCAAGATTTTATGACCACTAGAATTCAACTTCAAGCTTTTCTTAATTTCAAAAGAGGCAGGCAGATCAACATTCCATAACTCTCATCTAACCTTTGATTTGGACAAAGATTTTTGTAAGCCTCTTACCATCCTTTTTACTTGAGATCAGTGGATGCTTGGGTTTCCAGTGTAACATACCAAAAAAAGGAGTTTTAACTATTTCTTGCTTCTGCCTATTAAGAAAGGATGCAGGTTTTAAACTTCCAACTCATAATTTCACCTCGTTCATGTACACAAATAGTTGGTAACACAAACACCTCCAAACCCAAAAGCAGAATACTTTCGGCTCGATGCCTAGTAGATGGTTTGGCTAAAACCTCATGCTGACAACTTGAAATTGCTTCACGGCTAGTTTGTACTGAGACAGTGCCAATCATAGACAATCAACAGACCTCAGGCAGCCAAAGATTATTAATAAGGAAGTGGAAAAATGCAACACCAACAAAACCTCTAACAAACAAACTCTAAGCAATACATGCCCATGATCCCCTTAATGCTAGCCAAATGATTCCATTAGAATTGGGCATTGATTATGCGAGACAGACCAGCCCAGCATTGCATAAAAATGTCAAAATCAAAAGTTTCAACCTTCAGAATTAGGTGGAGCATATGACAGAGGGCAGTAGGCATATCAAATTATATTCTGATTATAAACCAAACTTTCAACTCTAGAGTGTATCTAAAGGGGATAAGGGAGCTGCATTCATATAAAATGGATGCTTGTTTCGACAATAAAGTTTCTTTGCTAGTAAAGAAACTATCAGATAATGTAGAAAGGAGTGCTACCCTATTTGACGAACGCTGGTATACTCCTTCCTGGCAACACAGCCATTTAGCAAAGACCAAAAAGCATAGCAAATAAGAAATTTAAGGCCTTAAAAGGTATGAAAAGTTCCATCTTTGTGAAATTTGTAACACCTAAAGATCCAAACTTTAATTCATTTCTACAAGCAAACGTGATTGTTGAAATGTCTCTTCCTAAGAGTATAACAGCAAAACCCAACACTAAATTTCAATTTTAAACAGAACCCACAAAAAAAAAAGTCTGAAAATCAAGAAGCAAAATTATCCCAATAAAAATTACTTACTTTGATTAGCTACAGAAAGTAAACTAAGAACATAGAAGTGAAACCCATCACAGAAAAAAGATAATATCAAAGTCAGGCTCTACGAAATTGCTGGAAATGTAACTGGAAGTAGAGGGCTGTCATCATGGAAGAATACCTTAGCAGCTCCGACCTCGCCGCCGGAGATGTTCGTGGGATTTTGTGGGCTTGGTGATTTTCCTTTCTCTAGTCCTGGCGGTGGAAGGAGACTGGGCCTTTTCTGCAAATTAGAATTTGTTTCATCATCGATTATACGCCCGTGATGCGGCATCGTTTTTTGCTGTGGGAATGAAGTCACAGCCCAATTATCCGGTCTTATCATTGTGACCCACTTCTACTTTCAATTGGGCCCATCCTATGTACTCCTTGTGAGGTTGTCTGATCATGTTTTAGTATTATGTCCATTTCAAAAAAAAAAAAAAAAATTCAGTTTAAAATATTTTTCTTATTCTAAAAAAATCACTTTTATGTAAAAATTTTATATTACTCTTATTAATTAAATTAAAAATTAAAGATAAAAATATAAAATTAAATATTTTATAATACATTAAATATATTATATTTTATGTATTAAAAAAAGTTGAATTAAATTGAAAGTGAATTATTTTTATTTTTTTTGAAACGGAAAGAATACATCATTTTATTGTCTAGATTCATTGTGATATAATTAATCGATGATTATGAACAATTCTGATTTCATGTAAGAGAGTTGTAACCTCTGAATAATGAATGATTTCCATTGTTCGTAGACCATAATTCAATTTACAAATGAATCAATAGACACAAATAATTAAGCGAGAATAAAACATTTTAATTGTTTACTTTACCATGTTGGATCTTTAATTGATGGCATATGAAATTTTACATGAGTGGAAATGCAAAATCACAATTATGAGATATTATCATATTTTCACTCTGAAACTCTCTTATCATTTATCTATATGACTCCAAACAATTTATTGATTTTTTTTTCTTTTGAATTGTATAATTAAAAACAAATTTCACTATAATAAATTAAATGATACAATATATTGATTGCCTGATGATTGATGAGACTCCCAACAGTGCTTGTACGAAAATGTCATGGGATGCAGGAAACTTTTCGTGTTGGTAGTACTAATCAGTGAAAGCACAGCTGGGCGCAAGAGTCAAGACCATAATCCCTGTAACTTGTAAGTGTATTTTTGTGCTGCATTTTCTCCCCGCTTTACTTGGACGAAACCCTTCGATCAAATCTCACC
Organism: Gynochthodes officinalis; assembly: GCA_020080225.1. Taxonomy (NCBI): domain Eukaryota; kingdom Viridiplantae; phylum Streptophyta; class Magnoliopsida; order Gentianales; family Rubiaceae; genus Gynochthodes; species Gynochthodes officinalis. Next base: position 21,463,894 of record CM034618.1, read on the forward strand.
CAATCAACTGATCAAGCAAGATTCCCAACCAAATTTTCAATATTTTCGTACTTAGCAACCAAGAAATCATCATTGCCTTTCCAAAAGGGTAGGCAAAGATCACATCCCACATTGAAAGTGGATGCTCATCTTCCTATTTTTTGTGCCAGTGGTGCTCAACTTCATTTATATTCCAAGGAATCAAACATAGATGACTTGGTAGATAATCATCAGTCAAATTTTTTTTCAAGATGGCATCCACCATCAAGCTAAGATTCAGACATTTTCAAGCAAATTTTGCAGAGATATGCTCATCTTTTCTTTTCTTCTTGTTGGGTAGGAGGGACAAACATTTGAAATATATTTTGAAATGTTAATGATGAGCTAGCTCAAAACAGATTAGGCCAAAGTGAGTCTCTCCCACGTCTGTTCCATGTTCAAAGTTGAACCAGTCCAAAACTTTCCTTCTCGCGCACATAGACGAGAACATGCTCACAAACTTAAGGACAAAAAATGCCCGCCTGAGCTTTCCTGATTTCGCAACACATGTTTCGACTTAAACAGTAAGAGCTTTGACTCATGTTGGAGCTAGGCCTTCTCAACTCCATACCTGCATGCATAATTTGCAGGCATCGGAAATGCATTGGGAATCTTTCAAGATTTCAACACCTTTGCAAAGCCATAGATGAAACAGACAATTGTTTTCAATTGGTACACGAATTCCTTTAAAGATAAAATTGCATGTGTCAAATTCATATTATCATTCAACTGTCACAAGGTGGACAATTCCATAAACTTGTACTTTTGTTGCAAACATAAAAACATTTTTTTTTCATGTTTTTATATACAATTCATAAGAGTTTGCCGATTCTTTGCATATAAATCGATAATTTTACGCAATTTGAACAGTTTTCTGTCTCTAGATAAATTCTCCCGTGGGTGTCTAGTAAAAGAACTGACCTAATAATCAAAATTCAATTATATGTCTCAAAGGAAGCCAAGAAACTATTGTGACAAACACATGCATAGATGATAAAATCATGCATGTCAGTTTAATTGGCACTTTCAGGATTCAGATCATAAATTGAAATTTAAATGCAGTAATGGCGCAACTTGTGAAGGTCAGGCACAGATGTGGTCCCTTTTTAATTACCCTTTACGTATATGACATGTTAGGCTTAATTAAGTTGGACCCTGTGTTTCCACCAAATGATGATGAATGGACCAATTCTACCAAATGTCGTGCTCACAAATTAAACCATGTCGCTTCTCTATTCATTCTGAATTATATGGCGACAGACAATCGTAATTTAGATAATGACGCAACAGAGACATAGCATATAGATATTTCATATGGTAACAAAAATGGGTGCGTCCATTACTGCCTTTCAAAATGTAAAAAGAGAATGTGCAAAATCGTATTTTAAAATATAATACATTTATTAAAAAAAAAAAGAAGATATTTTATTTCGACAAAAAAACTGACATCTAAATTTCATGATTTTTTATCCGTTATTCTAGTTCCCAAAGGAAAAGATACTACCCCTTTAACTGGTTGTGGACAAGGAAATATTGGAACTCCCGAAAACGCAAAGCATAAAAATGTATCTTAAAATATAATTCATATTATTTATTTAAGTCGATCAAGACTAAAATCCCATCATTATTAAGAAGAACCCGTCTCATTTTCCGTGGAATCAAGGCCATGATCAAAATGTGTAACAGGTAAGGGAACTATTCTTCAAGGATTAGGAACTTTCGGCCGAAATCGCGTGACAACAGTGACGTTTCTTGTTATTTAGGTAAAAGACCATTAATCATTCACGATTCAAAGAGCAGATCATCCCTGACTTTTTAAACTTTGCCACTTTTTTGGTTGAAAATAGACATGTTTTTAAGCAAAAGCAAATTGACGGACCAATGCTGCTAATAGCCTAATGGGCGTCCACCCTTTCAAAAGTTCCCACTGCTCTTTTTACCTGTAAATGAAAAGCCAACAATTCTCTTGACAAGCCCATCAAAGATGCAAGAAAGCTGGATGGAGATGCTTTATTCAAAACCAAGGAAACATTTGCCGATTTGATGCAAACTTGTTCTCCCAATCGATCAAAACTAGCCGAGAGTCCCACTTGGTTGTGGACCAGTGCAGACGAGCTCTGTTGCACCAGCATAGCAAGAATTTTGACAAGCGTGTTTGGAAGAGCATTCGGCTGTTATCCTTAACGTGTACAACTAGCATACACACACAAGAAAACAACAACTCTCCCCTTGGATATTAATGAACACGACAACCAATTTTAGAATCAAATTAATTTATGTCCGCATCATCATTGATTAGAATGAATCTCCACAGAGTACCAAATTTATGATGTTCCCATACTTTTATGAAAACAATACTACACTCCAGTAAAAATGCACTAACCCCTCTAAAAGTAGAATAGAGGAGGATCATGTACTAAAAAATTTAGGACATCATAATTTAGTATGATTAAGCTCATGTGCAGCAACAACCGAGGTTAAAAAAAAAGAAGAAACTTTTAGAATTAATTGAAGATGGTATCAATGCGTGAAAGAATGGAGAGTCATATGTGACTTTACTTCTATATTAAAAACATCATTCACCAAAAATCAGTGATGACTAGATTGAGCAACCAGACTAGCAAGCAGCACCATACTGTATTAAACTATGCAACATTATGGCGTCAACTTGAAGAGGTGGGGATGGCGTGGGATTGCCAAGAGAATCCAAGAAACTACGTGCCATAATTATGTCATTTTACATGATTTTCGTTACCTAAAGAAAGAAAAATAATCCTAAAGACCTCGGATAATTTTTAAGTTTTCTACTGAAATCTGGAAGGTGAATATCAAGGAAGTAATCGCTGTAATTCTGATTCACATATGAAAGGGCAAAAATTACAGGAAAAAAAATAAAAATTTGAACCCATTTCATGTCAATTCCCAGAGATCTATTGCATACCGGATTTCGTTTCAACTGTACGGAATGTTGAAGGAGATGTTGCCAATGGGAGGACTTGTGAAGGAGTTGAATGGCAAAGAGGAGGAGCAGGTTGTTGATTTACTTCTCTTTCCGTAGTCTTGCCAATATGGGCAGTAAAACAACCATCAATCTCTTCAGCCATCACGGTCCCATTTTGAGAAGCCTTAAAAACAGAATCTTGAACGGAGCTTCCATTTTTCAGGGCCATTTTCTCAGCTTCTCCAACTAATCTTCGTATAAGCTTCTCCTCAGCATCCCGTAAAAATTTGAACTTTGGTGGAGGGGAAGATCTCAATCGGTTCAGTTCAGCCTCGGTTATGGATTCAAACAGAGGATTGTATCCATGATTGTTGTAAACATCCAAAGATTGGGCCTTGAAAGGTGGTGAAGCTAAAGGGGTAAGAAAAGGGGTATCAACAGCAATAATAATGTCGCTCAAACTTCTAGTCCTTGACCCTTTTCTGCTTCTGTCACCTCTGGATTTCCCATCGTCAGACTCTAAATCCTCCTTTGTTTCTTCGTTAATTGTAAAGAGAAATCTTGGAGGCCCACAGAGATTGTGTAGCCTCATTAGCTCTGACTCCACACTTTCTTCACCAAAGCCTTTGAATGGCAGAGCATCTTTTTCGTTTCCTCCAAATTCAAGGTCACGTTCATGACCATTAACCTCAGCGTTCCTCACTGAGGCAGTGAGTTCCTGAGTGCTGCTGTTGATACAATTTGGTCTTTTCCAACAAAAGAGATGAGATATGTCGTTGGCATAATTGGCGAAGTGATCATCCATCTCTCTGTTGCTAATTCTCCTCTTCCACCATAACAAATAATATAGCTCTACAAAAAGCCCCAAGAAGATGCAACCAAAGACGAAACTCAAACCAATACTTAAACCACTAAAAGATGCCATTTTTGCCTAGAAATTCACATCAACTCAACTCAACTCAGACCAATAATCTAGCTCCAGAAATACTAACCAGTAACTACTAAGTACATTTGCCGATAGAAGTTACCCTATAACATGGTCGAACCCTTTCAGAACCGTCCAACAACTCCAACCAGAGTCGGAGAAAAAAAGAACCCACAAAGCCTCTAATTTCAAATTAATGTAAAGTTGCAATCTTTCGAAAAGCACAAGAGATAGGATGGGAATGAAAGGATAATCCTACAAAATTTAAAACCAACAAGAAGTCATGATATTTTAAAAGATAGAAGAGGAGTCATATAATATTTAAAACTGCCTTAGCACTAAGCGGTCTCGCCTCAAAGACACGTTAAAGAGACGACTTAAAATAAATAATTTTAGTAGTACTGCAAGGTAATTGAATTCAACCACCAAAGGAAAACCACTACCAAAAGAAAGGATTAAGGGGAGAAAGGTAAGCCCCATAAAAAAAAATAATCTGTATTAAGAGGGCTAAAGAGATAAATGGGATTTGTCTGATTTTCATCAAGTAGAGATAAGAGTAAAGTGGATTGGACGTCGAGGCAAACTTTTTATTGTGATATCTGCGAAGGGTTTGAGAGGTCACAATCTTCTGTGGAAACCTCACATGGGCAGAGAACAAATATATGAATTAGTTAAACAATGCACCTGAAAATATACTAGCACTAAAAAGGCATTCTTGGTCATGTTTTATTTTCATTTCTAAATGGGTAAAAAATGGTGGAGTATTCTTAGCTACACTGCACACGCAGATTCTGGATTAGTTCACATTACAGTTGTCATTTTGACATTATCAACTCAGACAACTTTGACTATCCATCCCATGATTCTCCTTTGTTTTCTTTACCAGTTGATTGAGGGGGAATAAATCAAGTTAAATTTTACATCCGATCCTAATTCTTTAGATATTGGCATTTTGCTACTCAGATGCTTCTGAGTTTGACTAACTAAACAAGGCTGGTGGAGTCACGACACATTACTAGGCTGCGTATAATTAATATTTTAAACGTTTTTTAATATATTTTTACGTATTTTAATATATTTGTTATCTTATATTCACTACATTAATAAGTGAAAAAATACATTTTGAACCACAATCTATACACACCCGTAATCATCCACCCTTCCTTTCCTCAACAAAAGATCTCCAATTTATGAATTTGAAAGTTTGAAGGCCATCTTTGGCAAATATTAGTTAGTCTAAAGATACATATTTTTAGCTAAAAATGAAAAGTGCCAAACAGTACCTATGATAATATTAATTCAGTAGAAACAGTGCATGCGTTGAGACAAAAGTGCGGCTGCTTTTACTATTGTTGATCTTTTTAGTTATAACAATGGGCCTGTAGGACCAAGCCCTCTATCTGGAAAGTGTTGAATGAAACTAAACAGGCCAGATTTTTAATGAACTGGACCTACTATTGCCCATTCATTGAAGCACAAATCGCAGTCTAATGACTAAACAGAGTTTTTCTTTTCTTTTCTTTTCTTTTTCTAAAAAAAAAGTTATTAGTCGATATCACGCTGAAATGATACAGAGTTATTATAATTTTATTCCCTTTTTAGGGCAACAATATAAAAGAATAATGGTAAGTTTTGTTTGTTTGCACATTTTGTAGATGACCTTTTTTATATGCTAGTACATCCATTTTCTTGAGTACGTCCTTTGAGGAACAAAACACGGGAGAATGGCCGTCGATCCCATTAGTGATTCATGGCTTTCTTTTTAGATTATGTTTATTAATCTGCATATTAATACCATATTCAGCAGGGTAATTCTCAACTTTTTTAGTAAGTTATTTAACCGTTATGAACAGTTCTTATTTAAAATATCAGCATTAAATCATTGCTCGATTTTAATCTCAGCTATGATAGAAAGCTTATCATTACCAACATCTCAAAGGGAATATATGTGAAAGAAAGTGAGTATAAAACATTTTTATGAGCAATCATTTGATGAGCTTTTCCTCTATGATTTAATAGAATTGTTATTGTTTTTTAAAGTAGAAATTGCAAGGGACTTTTTACAATCGTTAGAAAAGTATACCTACCATTACCAAGGAATCCATCTGTGGATTTGTGTGTCTTATGTTGGAAATACTATGTCAGAGAGCAATTACAAAACAAGTAGTTCAACTACATCATGAATGAATTAACCAATTACAGTCATATCCGAATAACTTTGAGGTAGCTTTCAAGTCAAAAGTCAGAACGCATCAGTCCAGCACCGCCAACCCCCAAAAAAGCATCAGCCACTTTGTCTGTTCCCTGCTCACGATCGAACGAGATGAAAAGTTGACAGAAAAAGACGGGGAAGAAAGAATTAAGTTACCATCAAAAGAGAAACCGGCCGGACCAAAATTCCATTGTCCAAGGAGGGATTAATAATTGCTCACTAGCCTGGCTTCTTGCTGCTCGTGATGGGCTTAATTTGCTTTCCAGTTTGCAGAAGATTGGTTTCTTAAATCTGGGATTTGCGAATGGTATCACGTTGATTCATCAAATCTCAAGTACTTTAGGACAAATTTCACACTTGAATCAATGTACTAGTATTAGCACATCATCTTACTAGTATTGTATAAGTATTTGTGATGTTCACTTTAAAGGTTGAAATTGAACCCAAAAAAATGCAGCAATGTCGTCACCTTTCACAAATTAAAAGATAAAAAGGACAAAAGCATTGCTATAATTCATTCAACCCTTTGAGTTTCTCTGTCCCTATAAGCAGCCCATTTGGACGAGTCACTATTGCCACTAAGCAAGCATGCATGCGTGATTCCAGGTTTGCATGATTAAAAAACAACTCCACAAATCTTCAATTTGGTTTGGCTGCTGATTCTTTTATGGGGCTTAAATCCTCGTTGTGACTTGTGAGGGTGTCACCTTTTATATGTCCAAATTGTTTTATTTTACTAAAATTACAATGACCCTTTGTTAAGATGAAATACCATTGTTATATAGTGATGAGATAGAGAATACTCACTAAAATTGACCATGACTAAGATAATGTTTTTTATACAAAAAAATTAAACAAGCCAGTGGAAACATTTAAGTAAAGACAGTTGGAATTAATAACGTAATAATTAATGGATGCACAATTTGAGTATTTTAATTGGCAGATTTTTGGGATTTTCAAACATGACAAAGTATAGCTGGCGCTTTTATTTTCTTTTGCCTCAATTAGTTGTTTTGTCAGGAAAATTGAACAGATGGATAAATGATGTTTGTGTGCCATAATCAATAAGTTCATTGATGTATTGGTTGTGGGCACATAATCGGAGCATTGCTATGATCATTTGGAGAACTCCTATGGCAGACACAAGTCAATGCACACAAAATATAAACATGCATAAACTAATTTGAAAAAAAAACCCCAAAAACACACACACCCCCTGAAAATCTCGAATATATCGAACACATTTTTCCTACTATCCTTGAAAATTTCCTGTTTCTTCAACTACTCTCTATACTCATTTGTCCTTACCAAAATCAATTTTTTGAAGATTTTACAACCCTTGAAGTTTTACTTTGAGAATGCATTTTATGTAATATTTTGGCGATGACATTCAAATTAAGTTAATAACAGCTACAAGCATCCCTTAAATGAAATCGAGGCACTTGCTATTCTCAAGTTTCAACAAAAACAATAATCCCAAGAAGTTAAAGAGCTAGCTTTATGAGTAATTAGTTAATGCAGGGGGAAAAGTAAGAAAGTATCATTCCCTTCTAGTACTAAATATCCAATTTGATTCAAAACAAACGGATTTATTTTGAAAACAAGATATCAATTATGAGATGCACGAAGCATGATCTCTTAGATTACCAAGATATGTACATGCATGCATGGCAATTTGTGATTGCTTATTGACAACACAAAACCACCCCAGCCTGGCCTGTCCCTGGCTCCCTTCTTCATCCTCTCGACGTTTCAAAGTGATTATCATCTAACCCCAATGTCTGCATCGCTTCACTGCTTTTGCTTTGGCTACTTCTTGAATTAATCAATTCCCAAAGCCTAGCCATAGCCCAGAATCTAAATCTTACACCACCATAGGCCTGTATAGCTAGGATTGTTATCAGGGGTTCGTGTCCTTCCCTCTGATTCCCCTAACTGCCCCCCCTCATTTCCTCTCGTGGCGTTTCTTATGATCAATCACTATCTATCATTCCCGAGACGTGACCCTTGTAGGGGTTTTATCGTCTTTTTCCAGCCCATGCAGTGCAGTCTATAGCCGCTACCGCGCGACCTTGTTTTCAGTGATTTTCCCGCACCAAAAACAATACGCATGTCAAGCTCTCTCTCCTTTTTGTTTGACTCTCCAGATCTCTTTGTTCATTTATGTTTATGTCATACATACCAACATGATTGATTGCTTTGCTCAACTTTCTTTCTTTCTTGTATCCTATATAAATGGAGTTTCATGAAGGCATAAGGATGACACCCTTAAATGAAACTCCCTCTCTAGCTCTTTTTGAATATGGATGGTCATGATAACCTGGACATCTCTCATTCTGGAGGAGCTGGTGGTGCTTCTAGATGGAATCCCACGAAAGAGCAAATAGACATGCTTGAGAACTTGTATAAGCAAGGATTAAGAACCCCAAGTGCTGATCAAATACAGCAGATCACTAATAGGCTACGGTCTTTTGGCCACATTGAGGGCAAGAATGTGTTCTATTGGTTTCAGAACCATAAGGCAAGGCAAAGGCAGAAGCAAAAGCAAGATCATGTATCTTATGTCAACCGTTTTCTTCACAAGTCTTCTGCTTATTCGACTTGTCCTAATGGTTGGAGTTTTTTTTTTTTCCTCTTTATTCAAACATGTTTCTCTACCATGCATGCATTATGGGAAAGTTGTTGTTGCCTCCATATATATTCTCTTTTAACGTTTTTTTTTGGTTACATTACTAATAAATTACTGATGTTTTGTTGCACTGGCTATTGTATTGTTATTGTCAATTACCTTGACATTCTTTCTATTGAAGATACGATGTTGTTCTAGAATTTTAAGTGTAGTCATGCCTTGGGGTTCGACATGCGGGAATGATCAGTTGTGAGTAGACTAAGAATAACCTGAACTGGCTCTATTTGTTTTGTTATATTCCTAGGATTTCCAATCAAGTGCCTTCTCCCTGTTTATCCTTGATAAAACATGCATGGCTGTTCCCAAAATTCCTTTGTCTCAAGTGGCTCAAGCCTAAAATATACTCCTATGTATATGGTTTCAGTTCTGTGCAGCGCATTTTACATGCCATATCCGGAAATGGGGTTGTGCCAGCAGCAGCAGCAGCAACCAAAGGTACTTCTACCCAGAAGCTTCAAGAGGAGGCCAATGTTGGCAGAAAGGATGGAAAAGAACAAGCCGTGCAGCAGGCCACTTTTTGACCAAGCAAATCAAGCTTGTAATCCCATCTTTCACCCCATCAAAGCCAGTGAAGAATGCATGAATATCAATATCCACCCGAAGCACTACACTAAGGAAACTTTGGAGCTATTCCCAATGCACCCTTCTGGAAATTTGCTGCAACCTTCAAGAACATCACCCAACTCTCCAGTCTCTTCTTCCTCCGAGGGAAACTGCGCTGCTTTTCCTTCAAGCCCTTTCGCTACCAAATGCATTGTTGATCCGGGGGCTTCAGAAGATCACACCTTCTTTGACTTCTTATGTGGAAATGGCTCTTGTGACAGTCATTCAACTTTTTAGCTTGTGATTGGCCTTTTATAAAGATGGATGAGGTTTTTGGGCTTGAGGGTTTGTTTTCGTTTCTGAAGCACATCTGTTGAGTGAAATGCTCTTTGCTGGGAAAAACTTTGGTGTAGTTTATTTTGCTTTTAATCAAATGCCTCAAAAAAATAAAATAATTAACACCATGTGCATATGATACCATTCATCAAAATACAGAGAGAAAAATGCAGTCATCTATACGTTTAGTAGCAACAGGTATGAGCATAGTTAAACAAAATATAAGCAAATTATAACATCACGGTGAAGGAACATTAAAGTTTAAGAAAATATATAGATAAAGGAGAAATGTTTTTACTCATAGGCTTTTGTTCCGTTTCACATTGCGTTTTATGCTTTTTTGTTTAAAAGTTATAAGATAAAATTGTGTTGAAAATCTAAAATTATATTTAAAAAATGGTAAAATACATTTTAAAAAATGGTAAAATACATTTTTTAGCTGCCTTTTTATCTTAGGAGTGTGCACCAGTCACTAGTCATTGAGCTGAATTCATCCCAAGTGGCAATGGCAATGGCACTTATATACATATCACCATTACATTACTGTTTTTCCTTTTGGGTGAATTACAAGTAAATGTGATGTTGTGAGTTGTTCATTGTCAAAGTATTGAATTGCACTAAAAAAATGCATAAAGAAAAAAAAAAATTCTGTTCAACTTCAAACCCTTAATAAATTTGATACAAAAAATTTTTAAATAATCATGGTCATGCCTGTATAAGAATAACGACCCTGCCCCGATTCCAAACTTAATGGACTTTCGTAGCTTTTTTTTGTGAGGCCCACTAAATGCCCAACCAGAAGAGTTACGTCGGCTCTAGCCCATTCCAAAGGGCCAACAATTTCCAGAATCTAGCCTTATCAGCTGCCACCATTCAATGCTCTGATGCGTAGCATTGACGTCGTTACCGTCTCTACAGTCTTTTTTATTTTTTTGACTAAAAATAAAAATAATTTATTAATATTATTCACTAAAAATTTAATTTATAAATATATAATATCTCATTTTTAATTAAGAAAAATAGCACATTAATAATATTCGTAGATCACTGATTGAGTCCTCCAAAAGTCCCAATAATAAATTTTTTTTCCCATAATTCCTCATTTTTAACTTTCTTTTTTTTTCGGTAATTAATAATACCTACAAAATCCGTCTGGCTTAGACGGCTCCGTGACGGATCCCGTCGCCGTCTATTCTCCCTCGATCTCAGTACTCCTATTTCTCCCTTGTCTCTATTTTGGTTTGGTTTGGATGACTGGAGAGGATTTCCTGTGAAGATCTTCATACAGTTGTTATGGATTCCTACCTAATCTTCAAAAGGTAATCCTTTAAGGATCCCCTTTGTTTCCTTATACCTTTTTTTCTTTGTTTCTTCTTTACAGCTTTTGTTTCTTGCAAATTCACTCTTTTCCCCCTTGCCAGTTAATTGTTTGTACAGTTCTTCTTTCTGTCTAGCTTGACACTTAGGAGCTCAAAGTTGTGAATTTTGTTGGTTAGAACCCTCTTAAGTGAAAATTTGATCAAAACCCATCAATTATTTTTATTGATTTTTACGATAAAATTTATGATAGGTCGAGTTTAGGCATTTTACGCAAGGGTTTTTTGTGTGAGGAAATTTTTTGTTTAATACTTGGATTAGATACAAATTTCTAGATTAGAGTAAAGAACCCGTAGAAACCGTATTGAAGATTAGAGTAAAGAAACATGGGAGAGGATTTATTGGCAAGCTTAAGCATGGAGAATTATCACCCATCAACGTTCTTGTCCATGGATTCTATAGCCAACTCTCACAATGAGTCCGACAGAGACATGAATAGGCAAATTGTCCTACAGCCACCTGATATTAATCTCCCCCTGTCTGTGGAGCGTAGTCCTCCACCTCATACATGGAATGATCCTTTTGAATTGCTAGAGGTTGGTCTTGGGCACCAAGCTAGTGAATCAGATAGGGTTATTGATATGCCTAAACTTGGGCGTAAATGCGCTAAGAGATTGGACAGCGTGTGGGGTGCTTGGTTCTTCTTCAGTTTCTACTTTAAGCCTGTTTTGAAGGAGAAATCAAAGTGTAATATAGTAAGGGATAGTATTGGGGTTTCTGACTTTGATAAGTCCGATCTTCAGCTTGATGTCTTTTTGGTTCAGCATGATATGGAAAATATGTATATGTGGGTGTTTAAGGAGAGGCCTGAAAATGCACTTGGTAAGATGCAATTGAGGAGCTACATGAATGGACATTCTCGCCAAGGTGAGCGTCCATTTCCTTTCAGTGCAGAAAAGGGTTTTGTAAGGTCCCATAGAATGCAGCGAAAGCATTACAGGGGCCTCTCGAATCCACAGTGTGTGCATGGTATTGAACTGGTTCCATCTCCTAATCTTATGGGTATTGATGAGGAAGATCAAAAGAAGTGGATGGAATTGACTGGAAGGGATCTGAACTTTTCTGTACCTCCTGATGCCAAAGATTTTAGCTCATGGAGAAACCTTCCTAACACAGATTTTGAGCTAGAAAGACCAATTCCATCAATAAAGAGTAATCTGCATGCACCTCCAAAAAAGTTGCTTAATGGTACTGGTTTGAATTTGTCAACTCAGCCTTCAAATCATGTAAATGGCAATGGAATAGATCTCTCGTCGGCTTGTAGTAAGAAAAGGAAAGACATCTTTTCAAATGGAACTGATGAAGATTGTTGTTTACCCATGAATCCAAGTTTAGATCGACATCAAGATGCAGAGATCCACCCTGTTGAACCACCTTGGATGAGTGAGTTTACAGGGGCAATAAGGAATGTATGTGGACCCGTCACGGCTGCGAAGACCATTTACGAGGATGAAGAAGGATACTTGATCATCATCACCTTACCCTTTGCAGATCCTGAAAGGGTAAAAGTGCATTGGTGGAACAATCTGACTCATGGTATTGTAAAGATATCATCCATTAGTACAGCTTGTATGCCATTTATTCAGAGAAATGATAGAACTTTTAAGCTGACTGATCCATTTCCTGAGCACTGCCCTCCTGGGGAATTTAAGAGGGAAATACCTCTTCCTACCCGAATTCCTGATGATGCCAAGCTGGAAGCATATTTTGACAAAAGTGGGACGGTGCTCGAGATCAAAGTGCCTAAACATCGTACAGGGCCGGAAGAGCATGAAGTTCCTGTCTGTCTTCGCCCTCCGAATGAGTTTGGCCTGTCTTGATAAGTGTTTTGATTTTACACAAGGATAGGCAAGCTGGAAACATGTTAGAAGTCTCTATGGAAAGAAGGAAAATTCTCCTCCACTGAAAAGATAGGTAGTTTAACTCTGTCTCAAAACAATTGTTTTGGTTTTGTCTTTGGGATATTGGGATAGTTGTAGTCTGCCATTAGCTTTAAAATTTTTAAAGATGGGGTGCTAGATTCATTAATCAGAATTCTTGAACTTCACTTATGGTTCTTTACTTGTAATTTTTCTGGAATCAGCTTAAAACTTTATTGATGGCATCCAGAACTTTGAAAAGTATACATGCTTTATAATTTATCATCTACTGGAACCTCGGGTTTTATGCCTTGGGAACCACTGAGTTGTCAGTGCAACTGGATAGATTAATGATGAGAGGCTTTTCTTCTTTTTCTGGCTTAACCTCGAGATGCATTTCGGTTTGCAATTGATGGAAGAATTATAAGTTGGATAAAAGCAAATTCTATTGTCTATCCTTATTACTCCCCCGGACTGATAAACACGGATGATATAGATGTTGAGACGTTTTCTTGGTGATAATATGGTATTATGAGGTTTGCAATTACATCTATAATGTGCTGTCTGTGGGTAGATGATTTAACCACTCCATAGGAGCATAGATGAACCACTGTAGCATTGAAGCGTAGATGATGAATAGCATGCAACGCCAGGCATTGATGCCATATAGTTTGGTATGTGAATGCTTTTTGTCACTTAAAAATTTAATGATGATAATAACATCATATCTTGATACCGGTGCTCCTTTTGAAGGTAATTTTGGAAGTAAAATGTGTATGATTTTGAAAATCGGTAACCAATTCGAAGCTGAAGTTATTTTGTTTTTAGGATGCTTTACTTGATTAGCATAACGCAGTGGGTCAAGTTTGTACAGTTTGTGGAACATTTGAAGGTGCAGTGATGAAGGGCTTAAAATTCATATTTTGACCCAAATTATTTTTTATGAATTATTCTGTTCTCCTTCTACATAATAGGTCATTCTGTTCTCCCTCTCCTTAATTTGTCGATCGGCCTTTGATGTAAAGCCGTCATATGGCCATGGAACTACCTTGGCTCTTGGCTACATATTATCTCCGGCCATCGATGCCATTGTTTTCCTGTTTCTAAATTCTACCATGTCTCGTTCGTTGCGTTGTCCTTTCACTAATGGGCGTATTTCTTTGTGTGCATTGGCTAGTGACTTAGCCACTGATGCATCTCTGCTAAGTTCAATGGCCAGAATGATACGGTACACAAAAGTTGTATGAATAAAGAAACCACTGAATTAGAAACTAATTTTATAATACTTCAAATTCCCAATCATTACCACTTTCCCAAGATTTGAACATTAAGAGAAAAAAAAAGAAAAGAAAAAAAGAATCACTTTTCGGAAAAAAGGTTGGCCTCTCAAAGCCAAATTGAAATTGTGCCAATTACAAGTAAACCCAGATTAGTGCCATATTACATGAAGAAAGGGTGACTAGTTTCTCATATTGTTTTAATCAACTTCTTCAATCTTTGGTCCAGCACCGCTTCCAACAGAAGGACCATCCTCCTCCATAGCTCCACCCATGCCACCATCAGCACCACCCTGATACATCTTGGCTATGATGGGATTGCAGAGACTTTCCAGCTCCTTCATCTTATCCTCAAATTCATCTGCCTCAGCCAGCTGATTGTCGTCGAGCCACTTGATAGCTTCCTCTACAGCATCCTCAATCTTCTTCTTGTCAGCAGGTGGAAGCTTGGCACTTATCTTCTCATCCTTGATTGTGTTCCTCATGTTGTATGCATAATTTTCCAATGAATTCTTTGCATCCACTTTCTTCTTGTGATCTTCATCTTCAGCTTTGTACTTCTCTGCCTCTTGCACCATTCTCTCAATCTCTTCTTTGGAAAGCCTACCTTTGTCATTGGTGATGGTAATCTTGTTCTTTTGACCAGTTGTTTTGTCCTCGGCAGATACATTGAGGATACCATTGGCGTCAATGTCAAAGCAAACATTAATCTGAGGTACACCCCTAGGAGCAGGTGGAATGCCACTCAATTCAAACTTCCCCAGCAAATTGTTATCCTTGGTCCTCGCTCTCTCCCCCTCATAGACTTGAATCAACACTCCAGGTTGGTTATCCGAATAGGTTGAGAAAACTTGCTCTTTCTTTGTGGGAATGGTTGTATTCCTGGGAATGAGAACGGTCATGACTCCACCGGCTGTCTCCAGACCAAGTGACAGAGGAGTGACATCCAACAGCAACAAGTCTTGCACCTTCTCATTGCCTTCTCCACTTAAAATTGCAGCTTGTACAGCTGCACCATAGGCAACGGCCTCATCAGGGTTGATACTCTTGCAGAGCTCCTTCCCGTTAAAGAAGTCCTGCAACAATTGCTGGACCTTGGGAATTCGTGTAGAACCTCCAACAAGCACAACGTCGTGTACGGTGCTCTTGTCCATCTTCGCATCCCTCAGACACTTCTCCACAGGTTCCATACACTTTCTGAACAAGTCCATGTTCAATTCCTCGAATCTAGCCCTGGTGATGGTTGTGTAAAAGTCAACACCCTCAAACAATGAATCAATCTCAATTGTAGTTTGTGCAGTGGAAGAGAGAGTCCTCTTTGCCCTTTCACAAGCAGTTCTTAATCTCCTCAGGGCTCTTGGGTTCCCACTGATATCCTTCTTGTGCTTCCTCTTGAATTCTTGAACAAAATGGTTCACCATCCTGTTATCAAAGTCTTCACCACCCAAATGGGTGTCACCAGCGGTGGCCTTAACCTCGAAAATACCTTCCTCAATTGTAAGCAAGGAAACATCAAAGGTACCACCACCCAAATCAAAGATCAATACATTCTTCTCACCAGCGCTGCTAGCTTTCTTATCGAGCCCGTAAGCAATGGCAGCTGCAGTGGGTTCGTTGATAATCCGCATAACATTAAGTCCAGAAATAACACCAGCATCCTTAGTTGCTTGGCGCTGTGAATCGTTGAAGTAAGCTGGGACTGTAACCACTGCATTCTTGATTGTGGAACCAAGATAGGCTTCCGCAATCTCCTTCATTTTTGTGAGGACCATGGATGAGATTTCTTCAGGAGCAAATTGCTTCTCTTCACCTTTGTGTGTCACCACAATCATTGGCTTGTCTCCAGGGCCAGGAATGACCTTGAAAGGCCACAACTTGGTGTCTGCCTGCACTGATGCATCGCTATATCTCCTTCCAATTAAACGCTTAGCATCTGAAATTCACAAAATGACGCCACAATTAAGAATATTTTCGTTGATTGCTTTTCCAGAGAGCATAGAAACACGTTTCTAAATCAAATGAGATTATAAACCCCAACCACAGAGACTCCGAAACACCCTGTTTCCCCTAAAATTATGAATATACCTAAAATTCAACAGTAAAAACCTCGACGACGGAGCACGATGCTAAAAGCAATGCTCATTTCAAATCCTTCGATACAGAGGAAAGTCAGTAGATCAAACCAATTCCAGTGTTCAAAACAAATAAACGTAGAAAATCAAACAAAGCAAACGAGATCACACCAATAATACAATCAGATCATTAACTTACTACAAATTTCTATTAGATTTCGAACCGGAACTGAACTTGGATCATCTAACTAACTAAGCCCTGATAAATTCTCATAAAAGCATATCCTCGCAACTTAATGCATGCACTGAAAAAATCGTAAAACAACAAATGAAGAAGACAAAGAAATGAAAGGTATACATACCAAAAACAGTATTGGTGGGATTCATGGCGACTTGATTCTTAGCAGCATCTCCGATGAGGCGCTCAGTGTCGGTGAAAGCAACATAAGACGGGGTCGTTCTGTTCCCCTGATCATTAGCAATTATCTCCACCCTATCATGCTGCCAAACTCCAACACACGAATAAGTCGTTCCAAGGTCAATACCGATCGCCGGGCCTTCACCTTTACCAGCCATTCTCTCTATAACTATTCTCTCAGCAAAAACGAAACCAATAAAACAATCCCAGCGAAGAAAACTTGCAGAAAAAGGGAAGAATTTGCAATTCTCTCAGCGGAGAAAACTTGCAGAAAGTGCAAAGAATTTGATACTAAAAACACTCTACTCTAGAATGGAATGGGAGCAGGAGGGTGAGGGGAAGTTGAGTTATATAATGGAGGAATTTTTGTTCTCCAGAAAGTTCTGTTTGGTGAGTTTTGAGTCGTCGGATTGGAAACTATGATTCCCGCGTTTTCCCAATTGTTTTTTCTTGTTTTTTAACCCAGGGTAGTCTCTAGGTGATTCCAGAAATTTCGGGGTGTTTCCGTCTTATCGAAGGCATCGGCCCAAACGTGTCGGCATCCCTCGGGGCTGTGTTATTGGTGTGTACATATTTCCTTCCACAGGTTTCTTCCTTTTTTTTGAAGAAAAAATTGGCAATGTCTTTTGGATTATATTTTAAATACAAAAAGTTTTTTTTTTCACAAAAACAAATAAAAAATTTGAATATATTTTTATTTTAAAATTCAAATTTTTCTCACATAATTTTAAAACTTTTTCCTTCAATATAAATTTTATTCTCCCTCCAAACTACTTTTTCTCATAAAAAAATCTCATCAATATTTTTATAAATTCTAATACAAAATTTCTAAAATAAACCAAAATCCAAATATAAACTTATATTATACACTCAGGTCGGGTTTGGTAAAGAGTAATAAAATTTATTTATTTAGATAATTTTAATAAGAATGAAATCAATAATTTCATTCTTTCGTACTCGTCAATCACTTATTACCTCCAAACCTTCAATCAACCTTGCTATACATAAAATTAACCCCAATCCTTCAATCAATTTTATTGCCGTACATCAAAATTACCCCCAATCCTTCAATTCTATCTCACTTCATTCTTCTCTTTCGCCGCTTTTTATCTTCGACAACGGAACTCTTCAATTCGGCCCCTCTTCCATGGTCGCTCATCCTCAGACATCACCCTATCGCCCATCACTTGGGGTTTAGTAGCACAATAGCCCATCCCGCAACCATTACTTCAATTGAGGGATGTCATTCTATGCAAATAATTAATCTGCATTAGACGACTTCCCACATTAGATTGACTTCATATGGTTCTAATTTGTTGGAATCTAGACCTTCGTGACTAATGTTAAGGTACTCATGACCTACATGCACGAGCTAAGCTAGCAAGACAAAGATTGGTAATAAATCCTTTTTTAAAGTCAAATACAAAATTAAATTTTCAGTAATTATTTACGATCATTTATCCATGAAGTGAGCTTTTTGACTAGTATGTTTTCAAGTTTCGAATGCAATTTAATTACCGCCATTTTGTATAATTTATAGTTTTTAAAAAACTAACTTAAACTACCAACCATTTATGTATAATTCATAGTTTCTTAAAAAAACTAACTTAAATTACCCGTTATTTATGTATAAATTTATAGCTTATGAAAACTAACTTAAACTACTAGCTATTTATGTGTAAATTTATAATTTCTGAAAAACTAACTTAAACTACTAGCTATTTATGTGTAATTTATAAATATAATAATGAATATTGATAATAATATTTTTTTTGGTAAAATTATGATTAGTAATATTTCTCTAACTGTGGATATTAGTAAAAGGACATAATTATTATTTATAATGTAGATTTTTAATGCATTTACTAGTAAGGGTAAAATTAGAATTTTTGTTAATTTCCATTACTAATGTTGAATTGAACCAATCACAATAATACACATTGTAGGATTCGAAACAAGGAGCAAAAATGTAATACTGATTCACATTATCATTGCACATCTTAATCATTTCCATCATGATTTTCATTAACAAATTTGAACCAAACACCCCCTCATAACTTAAGTAATTAAAATTCTCCTGATGAAATTGGAAATTTCTTGTGTATGCATAAATTATGTGCTTTTATTTATATATTATTTGTTTGAAATATGGTGTGAATGTGTGATGATTCATAACTAGGAATTTGGAAACTAGCTTTAACCGTCTATCAAATTTCCCTAGGTTTCTTTTATATTGAAACTGTCTAAGTTTAATTTTGTAAAACCTGTTTAAGAAAAGAACAATGAAAGAGCAATTTAAATTGATTGGATTTGGTAGTAAGGAGTTATTTATCCTGATATTGTAGAATTTGTAGGAAATTAAAAAATCATTAATGATACATTTAACGATTTTTTATAGTGACTTTTCATAGTAATTGATATGTCAAGCATAAAAAGACAAAATTCATTTATCACCTTTCTTAAAAATGCAAAATCATAAGGGATAATTTTGTCTTTTTATACTTGTCACATTAATCACTATGAAAAGTCACTATAAAAAATCACTATAAATATCATTACTCTTAAAAAATATATATATGTTAATGTTTTAATTTATCTTTTCAAAAAATTGATATTGGCATTGCAAAAATTGATTTTAAAATATCTTTCCGCTCCCAATTGATCCTATACATGTGACTCATTATTAAGGAAAAAATTACAATAGTTAAATGGTAGTATGCAATATTTATTAGCTGTAAACCCTTAATTACTGGATCTAATCCTCCTCGAAAAGTAAGAAATTCTGCATATTTTAATCAATTCAAAAAAAGAAAAATTTCGCATATCTTAACCAATCAAGATGTCGATTTTTTAAATATGGACTTTAGAAATGGGGCAACTACTGTTTTGTTTTGTGTGTGTGTGTGTGTGTGTGTTTTCTCTCTTGGCACTTTGCGAGTGACGCTGGGGACTACGGGGAGCAGAGTGTTGTCGCGGTTGGGGGGTTGCTAAGGGCTACTCGACTGGGGGAGGGGTGGTTGTTGAGCTTGGATGCTACTCGGGAAAGGGGGTTCAAGGTCTAGGGTTTGTGAGGTTGCTTCTTTTTTTCTTTTTTTTTTTTTCTGTTTTTTCGTTTTGGTCGACCAAAAAAGGAAGGGAGTTGAAGTAGATAGGTAACTTCTTTGTTTTTTTGTTTTGGTCCGAGGGAGAGGGAGAGGGGAAACGCTCTATAGAGAAGTTTCCACACGAATAGTGATGAACAAAATGGAAATAAAAATGTCAACTTAAGTAACACAAACATTGGTGAAAATTCAATATTTCGAAAATCTATAGGCTTCGTTTGGATTGTGATTTATTTGAGAAAATTTGTATTAGAATGTGTGAAAATTTTGGTGAGTATTTTTGGATAGAAAATATATTTTAAAAGGAAAAATAAGAAGGAAATTTTTTTAAAATTATGTGAGAGTAATTTGAGTGGAAAATTTTGAATTTTAAATTTTAAAATAAAAATGTTGATATGAATTCAACAAGCATTAAAGAGACTTCTTTTGTAAATGATAGCGTGAGGTGAAAAGGCAAGAGAGCAAAGTAAGAGCAAGGTTTCAAGAAAGCTTTGATCCACTTCAAGTCTTAGTAGACTGAATTTAAAATGAATTCAAAATGAATGACTAATCCAAATAGACAAAAGGATGGAAACCGTATTCCTATTAATGTACTATTTGTCTGCTTAGAATGATGGAATATTGATTTCACTTTGGCCATTTTGGGCAATGTTTTTAAAATATCAATATTAATTTAATCTTTATTGGTTTTAAAATTACAAGTAATTATACAGTAATTAGAGGTGATATAGACCGGAAAAAAAGTCATGCAAGAGTCATATAATTCTTAGAATCTATTTGGCCCTAAAGAAACCCTAGCTTGTGAAGGATGATTTGTACTCCTTTAAATGGAACCGTCAGCCACTCTTGAGGGAGACGAATTTGGATGAATAAAAATTTGATTCTTGACATTACGTGCTTGAGAGAATTTGCTTCTCTTTAATTATTATGAGAATAAAGGTCGACTTTGTGTGCTTGTTGGCTTTTAGTTTTTCCTAGATTTGTTCCCTAGGAAATCCGAGTCTTCTTCCATCAATCAATTCCAAAGTTCCTCGATACAGGTTATCAAGGGGTTGAGGAGCCATTCCACCTTCAAGGAACATACCATCTCCAAGGAAATATTCCAGTTGGGTTGATCCAAGGGGTAGAACGCGTGTAGTGAGTTTTTGGAACAGATTATCCAAGGGTTCACGCCAAATGTATTTGTATATTTTATTTTATTTTAAAAAATTCACTTTTTGTAAATGATATCCTTGTCCAAACGAAGCCTAAGGGTCTTTCCGTAAGGTTTGTCCACAAAAGGTGAGTCAAAATTTAAAATCAATTCAAAAGGTGTAATAAATAGACAACAGGTAAATATTCCTATATTACTATTTGTCTGCTTAGAATGATGGAATATTGATTTCACTATTTTGGGCAAGTTTTTTAAAATATCAATATTAATTTAATCTTTATTTTTTTAAATTACAATATTTATGTAACAGCTCCAGCAGTGAGTATTGCACACGTTGTCGGAAAAAATATTTCATGCAAATGATGTTACATATATAGATAGATTGTCTGCTTAATTGTTTGATGTTATGTAATAGATATATGAAATATTTTATTTTTTGTTAGACTCTTGAGAAAACTCAAATACAATAATGCAATTGTAGGCACAATTTACTATTGGATTAATAGTGCTTCTCTTTAATTATTATGAGAATAAATCCTACTACTTTTAGTTCTGCGATTTCTGCGCTTGCCAAAAGATAGAGAAATGAATATTGTAATATTTCACATAGGAAGAATTTGAAATGTAGTTGTTAATAATAAAGTACTTAAAGAAAAGGCAAAAAGAAATTTTCATGAAGGCTTAATAGGTGGTCTATTCTCAACTTTGTTAAAGTCCATATTGTTGTTAAAAGAATAAAATATAACAAATATGTCACAACAATTTAGATTATATCATAAAACTATTTAGACTCTTAGCTACAAAAAAATTACAATAGTTAAATGGTGGTTTGTAATATTTATTAGTCGTAAACTCTTAATTACTGAATCTAATATTCTTCAAAAAGTAAGAAATTCTGCATATTTTAATTAATTGAGAGAAAGGAAAATTTCGCATATCTTAACCAACCAAGATGTCGATTTTTTAAATATGGACTTTAGAAATGGGGCAACTACTGTTTTTCCCTCTCTCTTATTTTCTTTTTTTTTTTTTGTCTTGGCACTTTTCTAGTGGCGCTAGGGGCTACGGGGAGCGGATTGCTGTCGAGTTTGGGGGGTTGCCAGGGGCTACTCGAATGGGGAGAGGCGGTTGTCGAGCTTGGATGCTACTTGGGAAAGGGGGCTCTAGGGTTCGTGGGGCTTTTTTTTTTTTTTTCTCTCTCGTTTTGGTCGACCAAAAAAAGAGGTGAGTTGAAGTAGATTGGTTGCTTATTTGTTTTTTTGTTTTGGTCCGAGGGAGAGGGAGGGGGAGGGGGGAAATACTTTAGAGAGAAGTTTCCACACGAACAGTGTTGAATAAAATGGAAATCAAAATGTCAACTTAAATAACACAAACATTGGGGAGAATTCAATATTTCTAAAATCTAAAGATTTCTCTGTAAAGTTTGTCCACGGAAAGTGAGTCGGAACTTAAAATCAATTCAAAAGGCGTAATAAATAGACAATAGGTAAATATTTCTATATTACTATTTGTCTATTCAAAATGACGGAATATTGATTTCACTATTTTGGGCAAGTTTTTTGAAATATCAATATTAACTTAATCTTTATGTTAAAAAATTACAATATTTATGTAAAAGCCCTGGCAGTGAGTATTGCACACATTGTTGGAAAAAAATATTCCATGCAGATGATGTTACATATATAGATAGATTGCCTGCTTAATTGTTTGATGTTATGTAAAGATATATGAAATATTTTATTTTTTGTTAGACTCTTAAGAAAACTCAAATACAATGATGCAATTATCATAGGCATAATTTACTATTGGGTTAATATTGCTTCTCACTGAAACTCACTTTGCCAAAAGATAGAGAAATGAATATGGTAATATTTCACATAGGAAGCATTTGAAATGTAGTTGTTAATAATAAAGTACTTAAAGAAAAGGCAAAAAGAAATTTTCATGAAGGCTTAATAGGTGGTCTATTATCAACTTTGTTAAAGTTCATCTTGTTGTTATAAGAATAAAGTATAACAAATATGTCACAACAATTTAGATGTATATCATAAAACTATAGGTAACTAAACACAGCTAATTATATTTAGACTCTTAGCTAGAACTCGTAACAATTCTCTTTCTTTAAAATATACATCTACCTCCAAAGGTCAATCAATAACAAATGAGAAATTATCCCAACTCAACTTAATATTACCTAGGGGAATTGTATTTGACGTTGGGCCACGCTGTCCATTTTTTCTCTCAAAAACAGTTAGTAGGGGCGATTGGCGGTGCGGCAACGGTGCGATTTTCTCACTGTTGCTGCTTTTCCTTTTTTTTTTTTTTTAGGTACTGAAGTCTTTTCATACGGTAGTAGTAGTATCGTCTGACTATTCAACGCTTGCGGTAGTAGGTGGGTGACGGCGCTATTCAACGTATGCAACGGTAGTAGCAGAATCGTCTGCCTATTCAACGCTTGCGGTAATAATTGGGTGATGGCGCTATTCAACGTATGCAGTTTGGATTCCACACAACGGCATGAGGTGATAGATAGAGATTTGGTTCTAGTTTCTATTATCAAAAGCCATTTGTATTGGGCCATTTGAGATATATAGTATCATTTTTGTATAGTATTAATAACCCGATATAACCGGATTTGTGTATTTTTGTCTTTTCGGTTGATCCTAGGTTGTCTAGGTTTTCAACCATTAATCGGCCTTTTTTCGTCGGGTTTTTATTGTGGGTCTTTTGTCCTTTTTAAGGATTTTTGTTTTAAATGGGTTATAAGCGTTGTTTTGATTCTTAAACTATCTCTTATCTTATTAATAGACTATCGTTTTGAAAAAAAAAAAAACTTAATATTACCTAATTGGTCAGGCCCAAGTTATAATTCGTGCTAAATTTGACACTATCAAAAGAAATGGTGATAACAAAAGAGGGTTGATACTCAAAGAAATGTAAATTTAAACCCTTTTAACTATCAATATCATATTCCCAGAAACATCCTTAACTTTGCCCAAAACTAAAAAAGGATTAATTACATATACCTTTGGTAAGATTTGAATTTATTAGTTAGATTATAATTTATTTTTTTACCGTTTAAAAGTTAGTAAAGGTTATGAAATGACTGAAACATGAGCTAAAAATGTGAGGCTAAGTGTGTTTAAAATAAATTAAAAAATTGAGCTGAAAGCATTTACTCGAAAAAAAATATTTGTTTAATGTAATTAAAAGTAATATTCTAATACAAATCTAACTCAATAAAAGTGAATTAGGTTATATTTTTTACCTATTTATTTGGTCATTTCATAAATTATAGACAATAGGATAAATCGTAATGTTCAAAAAATTTAAAAGACAATTAATAATAAAGTCAAATATAAGATAAATGTAATTGCAGAGAAAAGGCAATAAACATAAATAAATAAAGAATAAGAAAAAGAAGATTCGGAATCTCGGATAACAGAGGTTTAAAAAAAAAAAAAAATCCTCTCCATTTCTTCTCCACTCCAAAGAGTCCACACCTCATCATCATCATCCACAAATTTCCTTCCTCCTTCCTCCTTCCCTCCCTCCCTCCTTCCCTCCCCTCCCTTCTCACTTCCTACCACTTTGGCAACTCATGATAACGCTCTAAATCCCATCAACTCAAACTTCTCCAAATTCTTGGGAGAAGATACTTCAACCCCTGCATTCAGTTTTCCATAAATGGCGAAGACTCTAATTTCATCGTCATTACAATCATCATCCTTTATTGGAGGAACTCCACTCCCTTCTCTGCCTCGCCATGCTCTTCCTCAGCGCACTAGAATCATCAGTACTACTACTAGAGTCAGGTTCAGTTTACAGGAGCTTCCTCCTCCTCCTCCTCATGTGCATATTCATTCCCTCCAGGACTCAATGGATTTCCTTGGCGCCGTTTATAGCCGAGCAGAGGGACTTCTCTACACTTTAGCTGATGCTGCCGTGGCTGTCGACCCGGCTGCCGGAGGTGGAGCTGGCTCTGACTCTACTACTGCTGTCGCTCAGAAAAGCGGAGGGTGGTTTGGGTTCATTTCTGATGCCATGGAATTTGTCTTGAAGGTTGGGATTTTTTTTTTCTGAAGATTGAACTTTGGCGTGTGAATTTCAGGTGCACTAATGGTTATTTCTCTGGAATTGCTGAATCATTGGGTTGGCTTTGGTTGACTTTGATGTTTAGTCACTGCCATTAATATCAGGATAGGCCGAAACTCTGTTAATATCCATTATACAATGATTTTGGTTGACAAGGGCAACTCATTAGGATTACACCCACACTGATTCTACTTTTTTTAGTGTTTTGTATTTGTTGATGGATGTGGTGAGAGTTTTCTATTTCTGAAATTTGGTCTTAAATATGCCTGCTTTACTTTTATCAGATACTGAAGGATGGGCTATCTGCTGTGCATATGCCATATGCATATGGATTTGCCATTATTTTGCTTACGGTGATCGTGAAATTGGCCACCTTCCCTCTGACCAAACAACAGGTGAGGTTTGCTTGGAATGCTTTTGGAGCAAGAGGACTTTCATTTTTCTAGTTGGGCTTGATTGGTGGAATTTATATAACTGAAAGAAAGAAATGATGATTTGGCAATTATATATGTCAATAGATGGTTTTATCCCTTCTTTTTAATCATGTTAGCATGGATATCCATTCCTTAGATCTAACGGTTGAGATGATAATGTTGTGGAAGGTTGAATCAACATTGGCAATGCAAAACCTCCAACCAAAAATCAAAGCGATTCAACAAAGATATGCAGGAAACCAGGTGAATTACTATTTAGAATGTGTTTATTTTGGATATCTTGGTTCTGCATTGCATGATTCTTGTCGCTCAGAATGGTTTGTTAGTGGTAGACTAAGCACCCGCGATCATTCTAAACCCATAAAAACCAATTAGTATCTACACAGGGAGCTAACAATTATATTAAGCTGCATTACGCTAGCATTAGTAATTATTCAGAATAACAGGACTGTTAAATGTGTTATAAATTATAAACGTTTTACTGAAAATGAAATTAACTAATTAAAACTCAGATGGTAATGAGGAAGGAATATTTGTGTTTCTTCAGTGTTTTAGTTCCAGGGCTTATGCTAATAATAACCATAGCGGGTCTTTTAAGAAATGACTGAAATTGTTTTATATTTGATCTGATGTATGATTTTGTTTCATCCTTACTACAGAGTGCATTTGTCATAATGCAGTCTCATAGTACTTGTAATTACCTTCTGGTGTAGAGGATGGCACAAATAACAACTCTGTGTTATCTTGTCTTAGGAAAGAATACAACTTGAGACTGCTCGTCTATATAGACAGGCTGGAGTTAATCCTCTTGCAGGTATTTATTTACGTTATAGATTAGCATATTTTTTTTTTTTGCTATCCAAAGTATAAACTTGGTTATCATCTTTGATCAATGGTCTGTTCGCACTGAAGAATTTTTTGCTACCCTCAAAAACAGTAAGGTTGCGTTCCTTTGTCCTCATGTTACGATTCTAAAGAATATATACGAAGAAGAAGAAAATAAGTTGGGTAATGGCTACAAATTGTCTTATTAGTTTCTTAAATTTTTATCAAATGCTGCTGAATCTGTTGGATGTCTGGAATTTCAATATGCATGGCTGCAATGTTGCTAAATGTTGTTTATCTTTTTTTCGCCTATAAAGAAATATAGGAAGCCTAAGTTGAATTGTTTAAACTTTGTTTGGTCTCCCTCCCAGCCAAATTGCTTCCCCTGGTTGAATATTTTTGGGCTTCTGATTGTAGCTGTTTCCATGATAATAATTTTAATGGCTTTGTGATTTCTTATGGCAAATTTGCTGCAATAATATTGGCTATGTTGTGACTGATTAACAGGATGTCTCCCAACTCTTGCCACAATACCAGTCTGGATAGGTTTATATCAAGCTCTTTCAAATGTAGCGAATGAGGTATTTGAGTAGTCATGACTAAATACCTTTCTTTCTCAGTCGTATTACTAAGGATAGAGTTAAATTTGCAGAAAGATAAAGATTACAGTAGTGATTTGCTGCATTGTTACTCACAGGGACTGCTGACTGAGGGTTTCTTTTGGATACCTTCTTTGGGAGGCCCAACTACAATTGCGGCTCGGCAAAGTGGAGCTGGAATTTCTTGGCTGTTTCCCTTTGTGGTACTTAATCTTTATGATCTTCCTGTGAACTAAAAATGGAACCTTGGCTTTCTGCTTATAGTTGTTTTTTCTTGTGGTGATGCCTGACTTTCATGCGTTCTGTTCATTTTTAACCAACTCATTATTTTAGTAAAAAGGGGCATCCTTATGGTCCATGTGGTTGCAGGATGGGCATCCCCCACTTGGTTGGCAGGACACTTCAGCATACCTTGTGTTGCCTGCTCTCTTGATTGTCTCTCAGTATGTTTCAATGGAGATTATGAAGCCACCTCAAGTATGAATAAAGTTTATCTCGTATCATTCTTTGTTTATCCCCACCCTCCCTGTCCTAATTTCCTTTTTTCTTTAAAAATTGTTTCAGACAGATGATCCAAGCCAAAAGAACACTCTTCTTATTTTCAAGTTTCTTCCTCTTATGATTGGTTACTTCTCCTTGTCTGTTCCATCAGGACTGACAATCTACTGGTAAACATTCCTGATCAGTTCCCATAAAAAACATGAACTTACTGTTCCTTTTCCTCTCTTTATCCTATCATGAACCTGACTGCACCTGTGCTATGGAAAATGATTAACAGTCATTTCGTAAATCTAGATATCTTTTCATTTATGTCTAATAGAAATTAAGAGGTTGTTAGTGCACTTGATGTGGTTTACTTACGCTTAAAAAAAAATAAGCACAAATGAGTACTGGAACCAACTAGAATCAACTTGATATTTTGCACATGTTCATGGTTTAAATGATGCACATCTGAAGCTGACAATTGAAAGATAAATGTTAGTGTAGTATTGGCAAGATGCAGAGGGTGGGGTTTTCTCCTGTGTTAAATGGAGAATTGCTACCCTCAGGGAGAAGATTTTTACTATGTGCCATGGAACAGAAACTAGTAAAAGATTAGAGGTACTTTATGGACTGAAATTTTTGTTATTTTAATAAACCTAGCTTGGACTGATTCATTGCTGTACCTTAGATATCAAGTCGGTATCTGGAATTAAGTTTTCATTCAAATACTGCTTACATGGCAGCCATTCGATGGTGGATCAATGTGTAGTTTCTCTGTTATCAATTATATTTAAACAGCATTGGTTGTCTTGGCAGTTATTCAACTACTGAACCTCTGCCAGATTCGAATAATGAGGTCTCTGCCTGATCAATTTTTGTATTCTAATCTGATTGTGAGCATCCTTGATAACTATATCATGCATATTGCTTTTATTGAGGTCATTCTTGTTCACTGCTCCACTGAAAAATGAACAAAAATGCAACGTACTTCACAAAATTTCTCCGCAGTCACAAACTTCTAAGTTAGTGATGTGCTGAATTCTGATGTTAAGTTTGATCCTGGATACTATTCAATCTGTTGGCTGTATGAGTAGTCAATTTTGTTCCATTTGTGGATTTATTTGATTATAGAAACTTTGTGATATTGGTTTATAGGTTTGTCAATAATGTGCTGAGCACAGCACAGCAGGTATGGTTGCGCAAGTTAGGTGGTGCCAAGCCTGTTGTAGGTGAGGACGCTAAGGGTATTATTACTGCTGGACGAGCAAAACGATCTACATCCCAGCCGGAGGGAACTGGTGACAGGTTGGTTTTGCTATCCTGAAGAGTTCTTTTTTTGGGTGACATGTAGATACTTTTTTATGGTTCCTTATTTGTAAAATTGGAAAAATGAACAGATTTAGGCAATTGAAAGAGGAAGAAAATAAAAAATTGAGCGAGGCAGCTGCAATAAATGTTGAGGCATCAGAGACTGTGCCTGATTCTGAAGATGAGTCAGAGGGAGAGTCAAAGTCCAAGGTAAACTTCTGCATCTAGCTTCTAATGTTATGAAGGAAATCTTACCTGGCGTTCTCCATCTGTTAAGATGAATTAATGTTCTTTCTTGGGTTTGCTGAGATGGGAAGGATTGCTGCTGTTGAATTGAGGACACTAATTGTTGCTTTGTATGGCCAAAAAAGTAAAATACACATTAACTTCTTTGATGTTCAGTGAAGTATGTAAGGCTTTGTGTGAATCACCTCATCTCGTTACAACTTATCCCCAGAAATTCTCTTTCTACAAAATTCGTTTTTGTTGTTATTAGATTAAAAGTCATCTACTTGTTTATTTAACTAGACTGGCCAGGTGATTATCATAGAATGCTTTACCTGATTACTTAGATGCACCAGTATGATTTTGACTTGTGCATACTTGCTGTTCTTTAGCCAAATCATGAATTGAAAAAGATGTGAAAAGGAAACCTAGCAATGGCTTCTTCATATTAGTGATGATTGTGACCCTTGTGTTTTGCCTTGGCATATCAATCATTCAGTTTGAAACACATCATGTGATTACATATATTTAGGAATTTCAGAATAATGTCAGACAAAATAAAGACGACCTTGTTTGTGGTGGTTCAAGTAGGCCATAGTTGCCCAAAGTCTGGATTGTTTTCATTGCTTTACCTTCATGGAGAACATTTATATTATGAAGCAATCCTTTTCTAGAATCTGTCATCACTCTGTACACAATGTTTAATTTCAATTTTGGATTTGTTGTTGATAGTCTGCAAGTTAACTGTGATTACCTAATGGTTAGCTCAGGAGATGACAATCATGGAAATTTGCATAAAATTTCAAGGAAAAGCATGTGATTTGTGAGATTAATGAATCTTCCTTCAAATGGAGAATAAATAATTCTTAGTGCAAATATTTAATGCATACTACTTTTTGGGTAAATAAATTTTCTCACGTTTCCAGTTCAAGTCCCTTTGCTTCATTTACATATCTGTTTGATTCAATATCCTGACAGGATGATGAGGTTCTGGAGGAGGTTGTCACTTCAAGCAGCAGTAAATCCATCCCAAGTTATACTAGACCAAGGAGGAGTAAGCGATCAAAGCGGAAGCGGGCTGTATGAGAACCTGGTACTGAATTTTTGTAGTTGCGAGCTAATCTTTGTATGTCTAGACAAGTTGTACTTTAGTCAGTGTATAGTGACCAATTTTCAGGGGGGTCATTTTTACGAAATTGTTTAGGTGAACCATTTAGATAATTGGTTGACAGCTTATTGAATAGATCACATACTAATGCTTTTTAAGGATGATGTCTCAGCGTTCAGGCTGGTCATAATTCATACCTTATATATTGCTTATAGTTGCAAATGTCTAACATTATGAACTTTTTGTAGCATTAAATAGCAGATTGAAGACAATGAAGAGTAAGTTGTAGTTTAGTTGCTAAAGTATGTCTCGTTTGATGCCTCAATGCACTTTCATTCTTCACTGCAAGAAATGATAGTCTGCACGCTCTTTTCAAACATGTAGAACGAAATTTGGCATGCATTTTCATCTATATGGACCATTACCTATTTTTCTTCTTGACCTAAAAGAACTTATTGCTTCTGTCCATATTGGCACCATATTACCAGTTATTTCTTCTTCTTGGCATCCTCAAACATGTAATAACTAGAACTCTGTATTTGTTAATCTGTGGACTGTTGTTACTGTGAGAACTTCTCATTGTTGGTGAAATTTAATTGTGATATTTTGTGAATCGGATTTGAAACCTGCTAACGAGAAAGTGCTCCGGAAATTCTCTGAAATTCCAATGGCCATTTATCTTAGAAAGCTAACATAGTTTGATTCTTCAAGATAACAAGACTTTGTACAAAACCAATAGTCCTAAACATGTGATTCGTCTAAGTTACAGAGATGCATCTAACCTTCCGCAACTTTAACAAATGTACTGTTCCCATGGTAAGGAGTAAGGACTACAATTCACCATTTTGTTGGTGGGCGATGGTTTCCATTTGGGTTTGGTCCGGAAGGTGCTTTACGTGTTTTCTTCTCGTTATCCTGCACGATTTGATTGATAACCATTTTATCAAGTAAAACGGAGAAGATCACGAAAGTAAAAAAGCAAAAAAAAACTCCACGTACGAATAAGTGACTTGGAATGTGCCTTGCTATAGATGTTGAGCTGTCTTCTGCAGGGACAATCTTGACATCAACTGAGGAAGAGATTCAAAGAGAAAGCTCCCATTTTAGCATGTATATTAATGTCTAGAGAAATAGGAAGTGAACATGAAATGGTGCTTCTCTTCTACTCAGAAAGCATTACTTTAATGCGCTTCTCTAAACAAAGGGAAACCAGTGGCTTACCCGATTTTGCAGCTTGAACCCTGGAAGCGAAGGTGAAAGGGCATTGAAATGCAGCAAATAGAAGCCATAGAAAGAAAAGATGATAGAGTACCCTCATATTGAAAGACCAAATGGTTTTCGAAGTTATGGGAGAGAAGTGTGGGCTCTTTCAACTAGTAAAGGAAAATTTTTAAAGTTGGGTAAGTTTGGCAATCATTAGGAACTTGAAAACATGGAATGTTTGTTGAAGGGGCTTGGTCGCTTGGGATCCTATGCCATTTTTTCCACTCCCAAGTGATAAGATGAGGGATGAGTTATCCTCATTTTGAATTGACCTCATTTCCAGCCATCATTTCCTCCATGATGAATTGCAATTCATTCTTTGTTTTGTTCTAAGTGCATAAATCATGATGTCGGGACACAATAACGCATAGCGAATGGTTGTACTACTTGCTTATACCCACCCCTGGTAGTATCTGTTTTTGCTTTTGTTTCTGCTACGAACGATGGAAGAGTTTTATAATGTCCGTGTAATAAAATTATGGTGCTAGCACCCGTTGTGATCTTTCTGCATTAGTAAACATCATTATTGTGAGTATAATATTATCATATAAGAAATTTGCAGGATGTGATTAAAATTTTATGCATGCACACTAAAAATTTCAAGCAAATGGACGTGGAATTGTTTGCCGACAAGAGACAATCTTCCACTGATCTGTTTGGCACAAAAATCTCGTTGCAGATGCTTACGTGTTGCAATTACATGATCCTTTTCTTCGCAATTACACGATCCTTTTCTCTCTGTGATTGAGTGAGGAAATTCGGTGGATGTTAATGATGATTAATGATGAGATTCACATGACAAAAAATAACACGCCAAAAGTTGCATTACTTGTTCATTAATATGGGCACTAATGAGATTGTTAGCAGAAGGGTGATGAAGATTGACGAATTGCTTTGTGGGTGTAGTTGTTCCTTTGAATGGCGATTGTCAGTGGGCTATTACTATAACTGGGCCTAAGTTTGTTTCCAATCAAACTGTTATCAAACTATTAACCAACAAACCAAAATGATGTAGTCTTACTCAATGACAAAGATGGTTCGCTAATGGGAGTTTTTCAGAAGTTGGTTGACTGTCAATTACCTTTGAAAATAGTTTAAAAGGGGAAACAAAACTAATGAAGAGACTGAGTAATGATATTTTTAGTAACTAATTATAATGATTTTTTATAATGACTGATATAATAAATATAAAAATATTTTATTCATTACCTTCTTTAAAAAATACAAAATAATAATAAATAATTTATCTTTTTATGCTTGCCACATTAGTCATTATAAAAAGTCACTGTAAATATCATTAGTCGAAATATAGTAGGTTCTGGAATGTAATTGATTTTTCCTGCTTAACAAAGTTCTGATATTCTCTTCCTATCTCTCATTGTTGTTCCTTTTCTTCTTTTCATTATTCTTTTATTCTTTGTAATCAATTGAGCAGCCGTGAAGGCTGCGTAATTTTTTGGTCATACGGCGTCAATCTCACGTGTAATTAAAAAAATAAACAGAAAAAATAAATGAGACAGAAATTTATCCTGGTTCACCCCATAGTAGGGTTACGTCCAGCAAGTTTTTTTTTCTCTTTATTTTGTATCTCATACTCTCTGTAGACTGTATTACAAGAACGGGACTCCCGTAATCGTCAGGGACAATCTGTCTGCCTGAATGCAAAGTATAAACCATACCCAACATAATTGAGTTGTCATTTCCTGCACTTGAGTTTAGTTGTGATGCAAACCATTCCACGGTTGATTGCGTACGACGGGGCCTTAGCAACAAACAAGGTAAGCAAAGGCAATTGATTCTAGGGTCCACAAACAATGCCACTGAGCCTAAGACTCTGTATGGACGCTTTCTTATTTTTCATTTTCATCTCAAACACGATTGTTAATGTGTAAAATATTATACGTTTAATTATTTTTTTTTCAAAAAGTAATGATATTTATAGTGATTTTCTAATTTTTATAGTGATTCTTCATAATTACTGATGTGGCAAGTATAAAAGGATAAAATCATTCCTTATTATTTTATATTTTTTAAAGAGGGTAATGAATAAATTTTATTTTTTCATACTTACCACATCAGTCACTATGAAAAGTCACTATAAAAATTGATTAAATGTATCATTACCCTTTTTCAAAACGCATTTTGAAATAACTTTCAAAATACACTTTGTTTACCAAATATAAAACTCCAAATTACACCCATTTTTTTTATTATTTGTTTATGTATTTTGTTAGCCAAATAGTTTATATAATTATAAAAATCTAGATGAGTTCAAGTATGAAAATATAGTAATGAAGATTGACTTAAAATTATAATAGGTAAATAGAACCTTAGCCGTTACCAAATGAATAACGAAGAAAAATACGTCGAGACAAGTTAGACGCTTTCCTTAAAATAGATTCGTCCCCTCCTATGTGTGCTTAAAGATTTAAAGGACATTTGTTTTCCAGGATACAATGACGAATAATGACTTACTTGCACAAGGTAGACCGCTATAGCGAATTTAAATTTGCACATTTCTTCAATCACCAAAAACTCAAACTCCAAGAATTTTAAAATTAGTAAAGAGAAACATTGAGAGATTTTGTTGAGAAGTTTTATGGGTTGTGTTTGAAAATTCTTCCTCTTCTATCAAGGAAAATTCTTTATTTATAGAGGAGATTTTCTCTTGTCATTGAGCATACCAATGGAAAGCCTTCATTATGTTTGGCACACGAAAAGCCAAAAGCAATCATTATGTTTGAAATAAAAAGTCAAAAGCCATCATTCATAAATCATCAAATGAAAAGTCAAAAGCCATCATTATGTTTGAAATGAAAAGCTAAAAATCATCATTCATGAAATGACCATAACCTACCATGCATTATGCATAATGTGCTTGAAAATGAAAAGTCTTCATTCACGAGCCATTAAATCAAGATATGAAAGGTTAACAATTAAGAACATAGTTCCTTGTGTTAAATTTTCATTCAAGAGCCATTTTCATTTTTCAACAATTTTCCAACATATTTTAATGTTTAATTATGACGGTATAGTATTTTTACTCAATAATACGTTTTAATGTTTATAATTTATATAATATTTGAATTCAAAACACATTTTCAAATTTACATCCCGTGTAATATTTTAGATTATCAATCTAACTAACATCTAATACAATATTTAAACTTTAAAATATATTTTTAAAATACATTTTGAAAAGCAATTCATATGCAATCTAAAAATCAAAACAATCTCCCGTAAAGTGTTGCGTTTTTATTTTTAGTAATGTAATGTGATTACATAATGCAAAAATAATATTTTATTTCTTTGTAAGCTTTCTCCCGAAATTATATAGGTTAGTTTTTGATAAAAGTCGGAATTTTTTTGGGTAGCTGTTTCTAACAATTTGATGAGGGTCTTCAGACTTTGGCAACTACTATTATTATTATTATTCTAGGGACAAACGCCCACAGACATGTTTTAATTTTTCGTATGGCTTCTGCTTTTTTTTTTTTCCCTAAAACGATAGTGTATTAACAAAGCGTGAATTGCCAAATTATATAACCACACAAAGACTAATTACTCCTCATAGTATTGCAACTGGATACTAGCGCTATAACCCACAAGGCCAAAAGCCCATAAGGGGCAAAGTTTCGACTAACGAGAAAAGTTGAAAACATAAACGACCTAGAATTAATCGAAATTACAAAAATCTGATTATATCGAGTCACGAATACTATACAAAAATAATACTACTCATATCAATTGGCCCACTACGAATGGCTTTTGGTGAAAGAAACTAGAATTAAATATCTAACTATCACCTTATGCCGTTGCGTGAAATCTAACGTGCATATGTTGAATAGTATCGTCCCCCCCAATTACTGTCACAAATATTGAATAGTCAGATAATTCTACTATTATCGTATAGAGGAATCACAGCCCTTGTAAAAAATAATAATAAAACAAAATTTAAAAAATCAAAAATCAAAATTTTGAACTTCGGCTGCTTTGCACTTTTTCATTCCTCTGCACGTACAGTTCTTCTTTTGTTTTTTTACTACTTTACCTAAAGACATGTCATCAAAAGCTGTTCTGTCCTGTCTTGTCCCAATACTACGGTTTATGGTTTGTATGAATTGTTACTTTTAAAATATATTTTATGTTTTATAATTATTATTTTATACCGTAATTTATAAGATTTATATTTTTAATAAAAAAAATTTACTCAAAATTGATTTGAAATTGATTAAATCAGATTAACTCAGTTCACGTTCTTATACAATACTGAATGCTCTATATTCGAGCAGTAAGGAGTAGTTTTTAATTTATTACGAGCTCATAATTTAAAATAAAAAAAATTCATGTATTGATCATATCCTTATTATTTAGTTTGTGAAATTAAGGACATAATTTTTTTCTAAATTTTTGCATGTAATTAGATTGTTCCTTTAAATTGTACTTTCTCTATTTTAGAAAAAAGGTTCAATTTTAAAAAATAAATAAAATCAATTTTTAGTATGAAATTCTTATATTATTTTTTACTAATAATGACAATATATAATTTAAATTAAAAAGTAAAAATAAAAATATAAAAAATATATTTAATAGTACATTAAATGTATTATAACTATAATTAGAAAAGTTATATAAAATTAATAGTAATTTTTTTTAGTAATAATATTTTTAGTAACTAAATATAATATTTGATATAACAAGTATAAAAAAATAAAATTAAGTCATTACACTCATTAAAAAATATAAAATATTATTATTTTTTTATATTTGTCATATTAGTCACTATAAATATAAGAGTAATGATACAGATAGTGACAAATCATAATGATTTTGTATAGTGACTGACGTGGCAATCATGAAAAGACAAAATCATCCATCTATCTTCATTATAAAACACAAAATAATGAGAAATAATTTTGTATTTTCACGGTTACCACGTCAGTCACTATACAAATTCACTATAATTTGTTACTATCTCAATCATTACTCTAAATATAATTACTCAGGCTATATCAATCATTATAAGAAGTACATTATGAATATTATTATTATTTTTAAGTAATGAATGTGGTAACATGTCCTCCTTAAATGTCTCTAATTACACTATATCATCATCGTGTAGAACATTTGTTCCCATAATTCAATGGGTTCAAGCTGGGCCAAATCGCGTTAGCCTATAGATTCTTTCTAACCAAGCACGTGGTATAATGTTTGGTTTCATTCAGCTTAATTTTTATGACATTCATTCGAGAGACCACCGCTTTTTGCGGCAAAATAAAAATGGACCAAACGACAGGCAAGAAAGATGATTAGAATGGGAAACATGAAAAGAAGGGCCGAAACAACTGGCAATTGGGCTAGTACCATGACCAAACCAACAAATTGTTAAGGACAATTGTTCAAATTCAGCTCTATAAAAACCTTGGCTTGATAAGCTTCAAAAATTCCTCCAATAAAGTTTAATTAAGATTTGCCCCTTTGCTTAATCAAAATTTAAACTCGTTAAAGTTGTAAAATTAAGTTTCAACTTTATACTTTAACTTTTTTAGACTCATTTCAAACCCTACTTTAGAACCCCAAAAAAAAAAAAAAATCTTATACCCAAATTTTCATTTCTTATTTTTTGTGTGAATATTGACAATGAATAATTCGTTGTATTAAAATTTAAGAATATGCATAATTAGAGTTTTAAAATAATTTTATATTTTTTAATGTATTTATTATTTTACAATTATTATATAAAAGAAAGCGTAAAAAATACAACCAGGGCAACGTGGATGGATAATCCAACGGGAAATGATAATATTGATCAAATGTGATATTAGTGGCCCACAATTCATCGATTCATGGGCCGCTTTTCCTACAAAGCCAGAAGAGAACCCCATCAGGCCTATATATATACACGCCACATTAGCTCACCATTTCACACCACCACCACCTCACCAGTCAATAGTCTCCACCGGCCATGGCCATTCCTTCCTACACTGCCCTCTCATTTTCACTCCTTTTTACCTTCGTAATCCTCTCCAAAGCCACCTATCCAGCCCTCAATATTACCATAGTTAATAACTGCCCCTATCCTGTCTGGCCTGCCATCCAGCCCAATACTGGCTTCCCAGTCCTTGAACGTGGCGGCTTTTTCCTCCAAAAGTTAAGCCACCGCTCCTTCTACGCCCCCACCGCTCACTGGTCCGGCCGCATCTGGGGCCGCACCGATTGCAAATCTTCCTACAACCATTTTTCTTGTGCCACTGGTGACTGTGGCAACCGCCTCGAGTGCGATGGCCTAGGCGGTGCCCCCCCAGCTTCGCTAGCCCAGATCTCAATCCACCACGGCAACGCCGACTTCTCATCCTACGGCGTGAGCTTAGTTGATGGGTTTAACATCCCCATGACGGTGACCCCACATGAAGGGAAGGGAAACTGCCCCGTGATGGGATGCAGGGTCGACTTGCTTGCCAATTGTCCGAACCATTTGATGTTCCACGGGTACGGTGGGAAAGTGGTAGGATGCAAGAGTGGTTGTGAAGCATTTGGTACGGACGAGCTTTGTTGTAGAAATCAGTATAACAGCAAAGAAACCTGCAAGCCTTCGATTTATTCGGAGTACTTCAAGAAAGCTTGCCCGGCCACTTTTACATATGCTCACGATACCCCTTCATTGATGCATGAGTGCTCATCTCCTCGGGAGCTCAAGGTCATTTTCTGTCACTAAAAATGCATGGGCCATGGAGAGTGGAAAATCACTATAATCATGCATGGGAGCTTGTGCGTTGAAAATACTACTCATTATTAGCTTGTCTGTGTTTCTGTGTTTTGTTCATTACAAATGTTGTACTGTAACGCTGGTCAGTATTTACTGAACCGTTTTAATATATTCAGTTTGTTTGCTTTCTTTGTTACATATAATGTTCTGAGCTGCCTGAGCATAGATATAAACATTATCCTTACCAATCGTGCCTGATAAAAAATTTAATGTATCTTTCGCTTTACTTTACTGGGCAAAATCCAACTTTTAAACTTGTAGATAAGATTTACACCCAGAAAAAAAAAAGCTTTAACTTTAGACTATTACAGTAGGTCTTAATTAACAATGCGAAAAAAGTACTACATTGGAGTTTGGACCATAGAAAGAAATACTGACACCAACGTGAGTAAAGATTAGGAATTTTTATCACTCAGAGAAAAAAAGGAAAAAATCTAAAGTTTCGTCTGAATTGTTATTATTGATAAAAGTTGTATTGAAATATATAAAAATTTTAGTGAGTTTTTTTTAATAGAAAAAATATTTTAACGAAAAAAATAAGAAATTTTTTTTAAAAAAATATATGAAAGAAATTTAATTAAAAAAATTCAAATTTTTAAAATTTAAAATAAAAATATATTTAAATAATTTATTTTTATTTAAAAAAAATTTTATTTGTAAATACAAATTTAGTAAAGAACCATATCTAGCAAGCAAGGGAAAGAAAAGGGATATCCTGTAGGATCAATAATGGAATGGCGGGATTATTTGTGGGTTTGGGGCAGCAGTGGGCAACATCTCGAAATTTGAGAGAGAAAGGGATAACAGGGAATCTCTGATAGCAGCGGGCCTGCCAAGAAAAATAGTACTCTGCAGTCTGACAACTTGGGGTTCTTCAAAAGACCAATGCCTGCTGGGCTTGGCTAGCTAGAGTTTGAAATAACATAATATTACTACTACAGTAGAGAGACTGTAGAGTTGCAGTAAAGGGCATCTTCCTCTATGATTGTACAAAACTACAGCGATGCCTTGTTTCCTTGTACTTAATTCATCAGTAAAAAAGACGTCTTTTTCGGAAAAAGAAAAATCACCACAATCCCACGAAGATCCAAGGTTAGGAATTGATAAATTTAAATAAACTTTCAAATTTTATAATATATCAAAAAGGTCTCGATGGTTTCACAGTTTCATGTAGAGGTTTCGTGAAGATTTAATGCAGTTTTTTATTTGTGAGTTCCAAGAGTTGTCGTCGATTTATACGCATGGATTTTGATCATAGATTTGTTTCTATATTTGTTGGGAAGGAACCCCAAGTTTTTAGAATATGTTTGCACAGCTTGTAAAATGTTTTTTAATATATTTTTTATTTTATAATTATTATTTAAAAATTATAAAATCACATTTTAGAATGCTATGCCTAATGTCACTAATAAATCTTCCCACTTGTGGCATCTCTTGTTTCCCGCAACTTGCAAAGCCGCTTTTAAACTTTCAGCAATATTTTGAGCCTTTGGATAGCACATTTTCTTTTGTAAATCAGTAAATTTTTAAATAAAAACAAATTATCCAAACACATTTTTATTTTAAATTTTAAAATTCAAATTTTAAAATTCAAATTTTTTTACTCAAATACCTCTCA
The DNA here is from genome assembly GCA_020080225.1 of Gynochthodes officinalis. Classification (NCBI taxonomy): domain Eukaryota; kingdom Viridiplantae; phylum Streptophyta; class Magnoliopsida; order Gentianales; family Rubiaceae; genus Gynochthodes; species Gynochthodes officinalis. Next base: position 21,503,539 of record CM034618.1, read on the forward strand.
CATAATTTTAAAAATTATTTTTCCTTCTAAAATACTTTTTCTATCAATAAATACTCACCAAAAATTTCTTTGAAAGAAAGTAAGGGTTTTAATGGATAATTTTTCAAATTATTTTTTAAAATTTTTTTAATATATTTTTTATCTCATCATTATTATTTTAAAAAATATATAAATGCATTTTAAAATATTATTGATACATATTTTAACGCCCTCCATCTTCAAAAGTCATGCTTGCTCATAATAAAAATATCTGCATAGTTACCTCTTCCAAGTCTAAATTGTGCCATCGTCTTGCTTATATGAAACTTGAAAACCAATCAAATCATTTCGACTGAGTAGCGTTATAAATACACCAAATTATTACATTTTCTCATTCTCCATAATGATTTAGGTATGGAATGATCGTTTGAAAGTAAAACTCGAGATTTTTGCGGCATTAATCTTAAATAAAACACCATTTGAATCAATCAAACTAAACAACAATGCACCCAACTTCATGCCCAGCAAAGCTACAACAATTTTCCTACATAAGAGGTAGGAAATCTAAAATTCAACCCTCTCGTGAAAAAAAAGGAAAAAAGCAATAGAAAATTATGGACTTCATCACTAATTTAACAACCTAAGAGAACAGTGTTGCTTTTATCTCAATTACCAACCAAAGAAAGTGCATATCCAAATAGAATTTGTAGTAGATTAGAGTTGTTGGGTATGTTGAGATTTGTATAGGTTTTAGTTTGCCTTTGGATTGGATACATTACGTGGTGAATCGTGAAAATTGCCAACCACAATCACCAGTTGAAAATTAACTCTGTCGACGAGTGTCACGAGATTAACCTACAAGACGGTAAACAAGGGAAACAAAATGTTACCGACCCACTGCCCTCGGCCAAATGGGTAAGTAACCATCCGGTAACTTATTTCCTACGTTAATTAATTCAATGTCCTTTTTGGTCGTGCAGATCTATGAAGAGAGGAAGCATTGGATTTAGAAGCTTCCTCTTCCTCGACTCTCCCTATTTTATTTCCTTCTTTATTTATTTATAATTTTAGCTGCTATCAAAATCGTCCCATATAAAACCCAAATCGGCTAAGAGACCACCTAGTTCCCTCTCTATGGCCTCATCACAAGCGAGCCTACTCCTCCAAAAACAACTCAAAGGTTTTTCTCTAATGCTTAATGTTATTTTCCAACGCATCCCTTTGTTTATTTGATCTTTTTTTAGTTTAATTTAGCATTGTATAATTGGATTTCTTTATACAGCTTTGTGGAATTACTATCTAACTGGCTCTGATTGGTGGTGTGGTGGGTTGTGTTGTTTTGTTGCAGATCTTTGTAAAAATCCGGTTGATGGGTTCTCGGCTGGTTTAGTCGATGAGAACAATATATTTGAATGGAGTGTCACCATCATTGGGCCTCCTGATACCCTTTAGTATGGCATCCCTTTTGATTTTTTACTTTCAAAGATTGGATTTTTATTGATTTTTTTCCCCTTTATGGCGTTGAGTTTGAAGTTGTTACTTACTTAGGTTGGTGTTTAGTAATTGAGCTTGTTGGGAATACATCATGTGATTGCTCTTCAGCTTGTGCATTTACTTTAATTAAACTTCAGGTTTATTATTTAGTTGGTTGGCTTAGAGTTTTGCCATGTTTATGTAGGTTTTTATGATTGTAATGTTGTAAAGTTTGCATCTTTTTGGAAATTTTAATTGTGTGCATACTCTCGTTTGATCAGTGGCACTTACAAAAAATTTTCTTAAATTCTCACAATTAGTGTGTATTTGCTTTGTGATTTGCCTTTCCATTCCTGGTTTAATTTGCAGGACTGTCAATTTACTGGACAGAGTCAGTAAGTAAACTCCTATTGGAATAGTTGTGTTTTATTGTTGTTGGACTAATAAGACTTTCCTCAATAAGGATGTGTAATGTTTTGATAGCATGACATGATAAATAATTTGTCTGTACGGGGAAAAAGAAAACTTAATTTGATTGCTTGTTGCATTGTTATATATTCAGATCCACCTTCATTTAGCTAATTAAAATTTTATATCTTGCTTAACTGAGAATTTTGGCATTGTAGTGAGGGGGGATATTTTAATGCCATTATGAGCTTTCCATCGAATTACCCACTCAGCCCTCCTGCTGTGAGATTTACATCAGATATATGGCATCCCAATGGTTTGTATATATTATGTTTTATAAACTTTCTCATTGTCTCATGACTCATGCTGTAATCTAACAGCACAGGAATCTGATCCATTTTATGTTTGATGTTCAGTGTATCCTGATGGGAAGGTTTGCATATCAATTCTTCATCCACCTGGTGATGATCCAAATGGTTATGAGCTTGCAAGCGAGCGCTGGTCTCCTGTTCATACGGTGCTAAATGAGTTTAAATAGTTGTACTTTAAAAGAGTTCATGAACTAAAGAAATAATTCTTGTTGAAGCACACAGGCAAAAGTAACTTTTCCTTGCATGCAAATTGTAGATTGTTAGAATATGAATTGGCCAAAAATACTGAGTCTTGAAGTTATAAATTGTAGTAAATATTATGAAGCTATAAATATGTAGCATGTTATTTAATTTTTCACCTAAAGTTCCAAACTATAATTAACCTGAATACATTGTCTGTGGATAAGACACTTGTTTTTAGTATTATTTATGCTTTTAGTTTTGCTCTCAAACACTAATGGAAGTGGTAAATAGGATTGCAAGATGGACTTTGGTAAGGATCCACAATACCCGATTTCTTGTTTGGTATATAGCTGTTTTGGATAACCGTGAATCAATAGGATCAGATGAATTGTTATCAGAAAAATGGGTGGGGAACTTTAATGGGGAAACTCTTGGTTTGGAAGAATATTACTACTGCTTGTAATCATGAGTGAACTTAACATATTTGACTTTTACCCCCCCCTCGATAGCAAATGTCACATAATGTTTTCTATCCCAATCTTTCAAAAATCACTCACAAAGTTGTTCAAATTTTAAATTGTGCAATTTTTGCCGCTTGTGTATCAATCATTTATCCTGCTTTTGAGCAATATTTCTTATTTATGTTGCCATTAAGTGATTAACTATGAACGGGTTGTGTGACAGGTTGAAAGTATAGTCCTAAGTATTATATCGATGCTCTCCAGCCCAAATGACGAGTCTCCAGCAAATGTAGAAGCTGCTGTGAGTTGAAACTTGTATCTCTTAGTATTTCCATACAAACATTCAATTTCTTTCTTTCTTTCTTTTGTTTTTCATTTGGGAGCATCATGAACAAAGAGAGAGTTGGACCCTTATAAGGGATCTCATCACACTACTTTTTTTACTATATATATTGATTACTATTAACTCTATTCATTATTCATACTGTTTTAGCTAAATAATTTGACTAAAAAACCACCCCAACGTTCAATGTTGGCTGTTGGCTATGTTTAGGCTTCATAGTTTCCTGAAACTCTTCTATCTTCCCTCTTGCCTTTTAAGTTCCACCTCTCCAGAAGAACTGAGCCCTAGAAATTGTGAAGAATTGAGTCACACGTTGATTGTGTATTTTGTATAGGAACAGTTTCTAGATCCTCTTGTGGTAAGATATGAAAATCAAGCGCCTTCAAACAACAAGATTTTTGTAGTTTTCCTGACTAGCAAGTATCTCTTGAGCTTGGACATAGGTATATTGCTTTGCTAATGTAGTCCAATTGAGAACCTTCCTGACCCTGCTTCTTTTTTCTTATTATAGCTAATGGTCAAACTGAGGCATAGATGTCATGCTTTCATGAATCTTTTTGGAAAGAAACAATAAGTAATTCAGTACTTTCTTTTGTAACTTTTTTGGTTTCTAATCATTGCTTCAAATAGGGAATTGTCCTTTTGTTTTAGGAAATAAATAATCATCACATATGTATGTGCACCTAAATATATTTGTTTCCTTGCCTTCTATTGCAGAAGGAATGGAGAGACAGTAGAGGAGAGTTCAGAAAGAAGGTCGCCCGATGTGTGAGGAAGTCGCAAGAAATGTTGTGATGCATCATCTTCGGGATGTGCTTTTTCGTTCTTTTGCTTGTGTGTCCCATAATGTCTAAATTTGTTGTGTGGGAGGACTGGTTCACTGGGTTATATGCTAAATTTTTGTGGGAGTTCCAGTTCTTGTTTCTCACCTCCATCTATTAATTACCTCCTTTCAAGTCTTCTTCTGGTGGTATAATCTTACTCTTGAAAGGTTTTGTTGCTTTCTGGAATACACAAGTTTTGTTTAGTGGATTGAATCTACCAATCTTGTTGCTTCCTTTTTCCTTTTCTACCCCCTCCTCATTGCAGGGGAAGTTCCCCATTTCCAATTTGTTTTCTTTAATTGTCCTAGTATGGCTTTCTGTTCAAAATGTCTTTCTTTAATATGAAGTTGAGTGTTGGAATGCCTTCTTGAACAGATCCCTGTTAGGCAATTGCCTCTTGAAAAATGCATTATTATGAAATCCTTGTCAAATAAATTAGGGAAGCCTAGTTGTTGAAAGAGAAAAAGAAAAGAACAGTAGTTTTTCCCACAAATGGTGTCATTTATCCTTGTAATTGCATATCGTATGAATTCTTCCGCTAGTGTACAGAGGCCCCCAGTATTTGATGAACTGGAGCATTAACTTTCATTGAAATATATTTCCTTACTTGCATCTTTTGCCAAAAACATTTGCGATACGGTTAAAAGTCTCGTGACCATATAAAACATGGGATTCACAATGGGGTAAGACTGGAATTGTCTTGTGCATGTTGAACATACGGTTCTGCAACTTATTGAACGCCATCTAAATTTACATACAAAAGTCTTCCAACACAACCAACAAAGCATCATCAATGTACGTGCGTTCAGCAACTACATTTGTCTGAATACTTGCATCTTGGATCAGGAGGATTCAGGACTGGTGTGGCTTAGGAGGATTGACATGGCTTCCCATCCTCACCACAATGCCATCAATGTCCCTCACATACCCAACTATCTGTCCCCATTCTTTCTCCTCTGGCTGACTCACCGGCATGGCTCCATTCTCCAAAGCTCTCTGATAAATTGTTCATCACGGTCAGATCCTCCCACAAAAGCGTGATAGATTTAACATAATTCAAAGTTCCAAAAAGTCATTTACATAAATTCCATGCATGCCATATCCCATACACAAGTCATAAATACCTTGTATGCAGCATCAATGTCGGAATAATCAAAGCAAACCTCAACTGGCTGCCTCTCGTAGCTGGAACTTGGAGTCTTAACCTCCCCAGTTAAATCATCCGTCCCTCGCTGGTGCAATGGCGTGAAAGCTATCGTGGTTTGCCCACTCTCCAGCTCTCCCCATCTTTAGTATTCATGCATTCAAAATACACATGTATGGAGAATAATCATTGTTTTTATGTGATTAGATTACTGCACTAAAATTATGAATGCAGAATATAAAAATCGTTCGCATGAATCACTCCCACATATATAGAATAATCATCGTTTTTATGTGATTAGATTACGGTACTAAAAATTATGAATGCAGAATATATCAGCTGCATAATAGATTTATTTTTTCCCTTCTTAGATTGTAACTCAATATTAACTTAGATTATTTACGACATTTTACTTGCCTGCGGGACTCATCTAAGCGACGAACGTTGCACCCAAAAGCCTTGGCATAAAATGCTACGGATTGGGCAACATCTCTAACATAAACCACAGTGTATCCAAACGCTGGGCTAAGTTTCGATGCCATTTCTTATCTCTGTATCCTTATTTCTTCGATGATTCGATAATCCTGGATTGGTTTTGTTGTGCTTAGGTAGGATGGATCAATTTTCATGTGACGCTGTCCTCCTTAGATACGGAGACGAACGGTTTTACACGTGGAGCATGGTTGCACTTCATGCAGCTACACGTGTACATCGGTTTGGGTTCGGCCACGTGGGTCATTTTCGAGGCCTATAGGTTGGTTCGCCGATCGCCTTCGCCTTCGGAGTTATTTCCCTTAATATTGATTTAAAATTTTATTTTTTTTTAATTTTTGCTTCATTTCTACAGAAGTTGATTTTTAAAAAATCGACTTTAAAATCGATTTTTCAAAAACTGACTTCAATGTATTTATTTTTTTTAAGTCGGTTTTTGAAAAACCGACTTCAATGTATTTATTTTTTTTAAATTAATTTTGATTTAAAATTAATTAATTAGTTTTTTAACCATATTTTATTTGAAAAAATTTAAAAATAATATAATATCCAAAGCTAAATTCTTCATAGTCGATATCCAGACTTTTAAACTAAAATTTTAAAATATCCTTATTAATAATAATTATGTATACTTAAAATTAAAAAGTAAATAATAAAAATGTAGAATTATACATTTAGTAGTGTATTAAATAAATTATATTTAATAACTAATAAAAAATTATATTTTAACCAAAGTGATTATTTTTTTTAGAATGAAGGGAGTATATTAAATTAAAAATGAAAATATTTTTAAGAGGATTAGAGGGAAAAAACCTATCTTTAAACTAATTAGTACACCGACACTGATTGGATTTTTGGGAATTTTGGGAATTTTGGGTTATAAATGCATCCGACGTAACACGCCACCATTTGGACAAGTGGCTCGTTTGGACGAACCCAACGGTTAAAAACAAAAAAGTACTAACTGAGTGACAAACTCTTTTAAGGTTTAGGGTTTAGGGTTAAGGGTTTAGGGTTTATTTTTCAGGGTTGTGGTTTCGATTTTAGGTTTAGAGTTTAGGAGGTTTAGTTTAAGATTTCGATTTCAAATTTAATAAATTTATCGATTTTAAAGTTGATATCCCTAATATCGATTTTAAAGTCGATATCTCAGATATCGATTTCTTTAAAAATAAAATTTTTTTTCAAAAATTAGTATTTATTTAATTTATATTTTTTTATAAATGTTTTTGGAAAAAACTCCTAATAATACACAACAAATTATTGCAAAATTATTGTTCAAAGTTACATTATTTTCAAAAAAAATTACTAATATATGGTACAAAAACTAATTAACTCAGTTTTAATCAAAAACTTTTAAAAAATAATACTAAATTGAAGTGGATATGCAGAATATCGACTATGAAAAATTTAGCTATGGATATTACATTATTTTTGAATTTTTTCAAATAAAATATGGTTAAAAAACTAATTAATTAGTTTTAAATTAAAATTAATTTTAAAAAAATAAATACATTGAACTCGATTTTTCAAAAACTGACTTTTGTAGAAATAGAATAAAAAATATATATATTTATTAAAAAAAAATTAAAATCAATATTAAAGGAAATAACTCTTTCGCCTTCTAGATATGGGCCTAGTCTACACCCAAAACATGAAAGCTTGATCCATCTAAATTGGTGGCCCAAAACAATCTATTTATTGATGTCCAAGGCTCTGCCCAAATATATGACTGAGAAGTCAACGCATCACAAAACGTTGAACTGTCTGAACAGAAGTATCTATGAAAATAACTTTCAAATGTATGCAGACTTTTAATGCTGTAAATTAATTAATATAAACAATAAAATCTTAATTTCCTATTTTATGCATATTTTGGTGTAAGAATTTACTCAATAAAAATTTTAATAAAAAATTTCAGTAATGATATTTACAACATTATGACAAAGCTGTGATTGTTATTGATCAAGAAGGATATTCAAAAACAACTCGAATTTTTGGAGCGATTGTCCTAAAGTTGAAATAATTAAATTTTACTAAAATAATTTCATCAACTCATAAGGTATTATAAATTGTGTATAGTTGGAAAAACTATTAATCAATAACCAATGTAGTTACTTAAAGTCAAATTTTCACATAAATATCATATAATATACCGATAATTTGTAAATATCATCACTTTTATGAAAATTATATTTTCTCAATTCTAAAATAAAGGTTCACTTATACTTTAACCTGTCCAAAAAAGAGTTTATTTTTATTAAAATATAAATTTTTATTAGTTATTAGGTGCAATTCAATTAATATATTACTAAATATATAATTTTATATTTTATATTTTAATTTTTAAAATTTAAAATTTAAATATACATAATAATTATTATTAGTAATAATATTTTAAAATTTTAATTTAATATATATTTTTTTTTGAATGGTGGGAGTACCATTTTACGTGATTAGCTATTTAACTCAGAAATGCAATCGTGAGTCGTGGGACACTGGGGCTGGTTAAAAAAACAGGTAAAGCTGACGCCCCAAATGAGCTTCCCCTTACAGCATCATTTTGGGTTATTTTTTTGCCGTTTTTTTTTTTTTTAAAAAATTAAAAATATTTTTCTACAAAATTTTGGTGCAATATATGATTTTCTTAAATATAATATAATTATTAATATTTTATAAATTTTAATATAAAATTATTAATATTTCTATTAATTTTAAGTTTAAGTTTAATAATATTAAATTTTTATTTTAATATTATGTAAAATTATTTATACATATTTAATAATTACAAAAATTTTAAAACAATTAATTTGACTATAATATTGTATAAAATTATTAAATGTGATTATTAAAAATTATATGTATTCATAGTTAAACAACATAAATAATTATAAAATTAAAGAAATAATCAGGTTTGTCTAAATGAAAAAGAATTTTTTGTAATTAATTGATAAATAATGCTAAATTTATAATTTTGAGTTTTATATAAGAATTAAAGAAACAATTTATTTTTTATTATGTTAATTATTAAATATAGTAAAATTTGAGTTCAAATTAAAAATCATGCTCGATTTTATAATTCATGTGTTGTTATATCAATCTCCATAATCGAAAAAATCAATAATTCACAATTTTCAAAAAATCAATAATTCTATCAATCTCCATAATCAATAATTCATTGTCAAATCATGCTCAATAATCAAAAAAATCGGTACAAATAATTGTTTTAATTTCAATGTATTATCATATTTTAAATGTATTATCAAAATTTAATTTCAATGTAATGAAAATTATTTTTCATTAATTGTTTAATTATTAATTGTATTAACGAATTAAAATTATAAATTGTATTATTAATATATATTGAATTTTATAAATGAAAAATAAATAATATTTTAGAATTATTAATTTAAATAAGAAGTATTAAATATATTAAATAAATGGTGTAAAATAAGATAGATGAGAGAGAAATTTGTTTTGGGCTGTTGTGGATGCCCTTCCAGCATCATTTTCTGAATCGACCAACCAACCAATCTAATACGACACAACCAGCACAGTCACATGCCCCGGTGGTGGTCCTCTCTATTTCTCTGTTCCTTCCAAGTACTGTTTTGGTGGGGTAGCATAATGCATATGTCTTTGATGCCAAACGAATTTTATTGCCTACCGGAGAAAGAAGCCTCTTCATATTAAACGTGTTGCTGGGAGGGAGTGGAATATTACTCTGGATGCTCCCACCCCCGTTTTCTTCGGCCAATTTTGAGGTAACTCTGCTCTCTTCTGTCCCAATTCAATATATTCAATACACTTGTAAATTTTTGTGTTGCTTTAGTTCAGACCCTGATTGAAATGTCTGTTTGTGCTTATGAATCAATATTAATAGTAGTATTCCTTCTATTTCTGTTCTGAGGAGATACCGGGTTTGTAAATCCATTTCCATCGCGAATCGCTTTTTATTGGTAATGGGACTTTTGTTTCTTGTAAAAAAGAAATATTTTTTCAAACTGAAGACCTTTATGCTGCATCATTTTTTGTTTTAATAAGGGCAGCTTTGTTATCCTGTCTGCATAATTGAAATGGGAATGTGAATTTCTTATTTTTGTTTTATTGTACTACCGAAAGTTCCTTGCTTTGGCAGTACTGGTTTATTCACAGTACACACTTGTTTGGTTTCTTTTTGGGTGTACAGTGTTATAAACATTGGATAAAGGATAGATTGATTTGAAACACCATGACAAATGTTGTTCATTTTATCACTATCATTCACTAGATTGCTGATTGTTGTTAAAATTAGCTGACTGTCTCCTCAGATTTTATGTTTTAAGGGATTTTGTGCATATAGATTTACTCATTTGCGTTTTCGTGTTCTTGGTTTTGCAGTAGTTTCAGCTATTGAGACAAACGGATTAATTTTTAGCCTGGCAGATTATTGTGTTCTTCGAATTTGCTCAATGAGTAACTCAGCTTCTGGTTCTAGCGCAAGCAGAGCCTCTGTAGTGTCAAATACTAGTAGTGGTATTAAGAAATCAACAGGGCGTTTGATTGCTTCAGGCCATAAATCTTTTGCACATCAATCTTTGCGGCAACTACCGTCCCAAAATGGTTTTATAAACCCTGTGAGATTGGGAAGGGTGGTTACTAATCCTGTTATGTCATTTTTACTTGAACTTGCTGCATTAGAGATAGTAAGGAGGTTTTCCAAAGCCAAATGTCCACTGGTGTGGTCGACTCTCCAGGCTCTGCAGGTTGTTTGTTATCCACCCTTTAAATGGATTCAGAGATGGAACCCGTTTCGAGCTTTGGTTCAAGGCATGCAGGTTGGTGGTTATTTTGTTGTAAACTATATAGAACTTCGATTTTTTTTCACTGCATGAAAGGTTTGTAGAATGCAGCTGACATGCTTAGGTTACATAATTTTGCCTTACTATTGATAGTCATGGTTGCTGCATATCTTTTTTGCTAGATGTTGTCTCGGCCTTTACTGGTAGTATCCATTGCATCTGCAGTGTCGGATCGTTCAGGATGCAAAGATACCGTTTCGGATTCTGAAGATCCTCCTCACACCAGTGAATCCAATGCATTAGAAGGCCGCTCAGACTTGTCCTCCGTGCAGCCTACTTCTACTATAAAGTATATGAAGTGATTTGCATTACCCTTAATTTCACAATTGTTGGAATGTGACTACACATTTTTGTCAAATTATTACATAAACCACTTCCATATGTGAAACTTGTAGTGGTGGAACTTTGATTAACTAAGTTTCCGTCTGTGTAAATACTTGTAACCTTATATGATTGATATATGCCCCTAGTGCTTTTTAAGTTTTATAATCATGCTGTTCTTTCGTCAACTGTTCTGTTTATTTAGTTGATTAGAAGAGTTGTTAACTTTTTGCTTTTATTTTTTACTTTAGTTTTCTTCCAAAATTGAATGTTCATAACTAAATTGCATGCTGCTTACTGTTTTCTGTGCTGACTTTTTTCCCCTTAGCTAATTGGGCCTATGATTTTCGAAATGTTCAGTACTGTCAATGAAACACCCCAGATTCCATCTTCTAAAACTTGGTTGCTTCAGCTGTATAAAGAACTTCAACATCAGGGGATCACTTTGCCAGAAAGGTAATAATGATAGAATCAAACTTTGTTCCTCTTTGTCTTGTAAACTTTCAATAATGCAATAACTATTCACTAATAAAATGACGATCTCATAATGTTGACAATTTAGCAAGTCAGTCATCTTGATCTCTAGTTGCTATCATCAATTAGAATTGCTCTCAAAGTGTTAACCAAAATAGTTTTCCTTCCTGATTTTATGTACTGTTATTCATTCATTTCTTGGTGCAAAGTTGGTGGAAATTTTTGCCGACAATTTATTTCTTTCAGAAGCAAAGCACAGCATTTCAATGTAGCAAAATAAGAGCCCATTTTTCATTGAAAAATGAATGGTAGATTATTTGGGTTACAAGTTCCAATTTATATCTATTTGTCAATTAAGCTCCCAAAGCTTCAACGCAGTGAAGTACAGCCCATCTTTAACTGAAAAATGAATGGTAGATTATTTGGGTTAGAAGTTTCAATTTACATCTATTTGTTAATTAAGCTCCCAAAGTTGATACTTGTTTCAACTATGAGTTTTTCTCCCAACAAGTTCACTTTCAATACATAGCATGTGTAAATGTTGTGCTCGTATTCATTTGAAATCTTAAAGCAGTATAACCTGTTTGGATAGGTTTGTCTGCATCTTCAAAACCAAACCTTTAGATGTCGTGAAGGTTGTATCAGTTTTATGGCTATTTACATGCCAAGGTTTCTGAGCATTTAATGATTTTCCAAGTATGGGGAATTGGGATACTTGGGGTGTTTGTATGTAACTTGAGCTGGTATAATGAAACATTTTGAGTTTTTCATTCTTGCAGTGGAGCATGACATAATTGTGTTTATTATGCAGAATTGATGAAGATGAGCTTCATAGATTCTATGCGACTGCAAATGGTAATTTTTCATGCTGTCTATCACTAGTAAAGAAAACAATATATTGGAGGGAGAATTACAGACTTCTCTCTGTACAAGAACTTGAAGTGTGGTCAAATATGGTCTTCTGGCATGGATTTGATGCAAAGGGGAGACTTTTCCTTATTGTCCGACTTGGATTGGCTTGCATGAGCGTGCCATTGGCTGACAGACCTCGGTTTGCTCAAGCAATTGGTATGCTTTTTCACTTGTTAGTGAATGGTGTTTTTTTTCCCCTTTTTTAAGTTTCTGCAGAGCATTAATGTGTCTTCTTTGTTTTTTTGAACTATTTGACTCATAATTTACTGCTAGAATAGTCCTTCTTCCTTGTTCAGCTCTCTCTATTTTGGTCCTTAATTGCATTGGTATGTTGAGGAGAGATTGGGGTTTTGTGCTGCCAAAAAAGCAATGCAGTTGATGCTTGATGAATTTGAATGTGTATTAACTGATTTTAAGATTTATGAGTTCATTTAGTTTGTTTTCCACTTTTCCTTTTACTTGAGGAATCTGATCTGATTTAAACTCAAGCATTTGTCTAAGCTAAGGTGTCTTGTAGCAGTAACTATGCGGTTAGCTGTAATGTGTTTAGTTTCGGGTTTTCTGTATTTTCTTCCAACTTGGATGCTGTAGTTATATATGCCATTCAACTAAGGCTGTATTGGTTTGTGACTTACTTTATTGGCCTCATGAATCGTTGTGGAAAACAAATAAGTTTGTCAACCCTTTGGGCAAGTTTCTCATTTTTAGTTGCTCCTTTTTTAATTCACTTTAGTCATGTTCGATACCTTGTTTTTCATTTTGTTGTTATATTTGTAACATCAGTTCTCTGTCTCCTGTTAATTATTCTTTATAGTATTTTGACAAATCTCAATCTTAATAAAGTTCTTATGATCAACCAAAATTGTCATTGTTATCTTGTCACTCTTTGCTTCCATAATATGATTAGCTAAATCAAGTCTTAGTCACTATGCATATGAGTTCTGTTTAATGTTGTGGATGCTATGTTTGGGACTCAAACTAGTCAGATAGTCTTACATCCTGCAAAGGATGTTGCAGATGAAGTTGAATAAATCATCATAAAAATGTTTTTATGCTAGATAAGAAAGATGATTTTTTTGTATTTATTTGTTTCTTTATTTCTTTTGAGCTATATTTATTCCTTTTAGATTATTATTTAAGCAAAAAATGGTTGTGATTGCAGTATCACAGGTAGAGTATGGAGTCCTTAATCTAATGGACCGTGAACATTCTCGAATTACTGTGTTGGTGGACTGTGAAGGCTTGTCCCCTCTGAAATTTCCCATGAAAATCTCGTTAACTTGTTCCAATATTTTGCAAGAACACTTCCCAAAACGTCTCGGTTGTGTGTATGTCGTACGTCTTCCTCCAGTTGCTCGAGTTATTGCACAAACTTTTATCCAAGTAAGCTCTTTGTGCTTTGGTTTTGTTGAACATTATACTTCTTATTAATACTTCATGCTGGAAGATGACCTTTATACCATTCTTCAGTTTCTTAAACCAGGCACCAGGCAAAAGCTGAAAATTCTAGGGGATACGTACAAAGAGACTCTTTCAGAGTTGATAGAGAAACTCCCATCCTGTCTTGGTGGGCTATGCACATGCATGAGTTGCACCGGGATTGATATGTGCAATTTAAGGGAGTCATGTATTAGCGAATTGAATTCATCTGGGCCAATTGCAGATGTAGCAAGTCAGGATGATCTGTCAGCACCTGATACAATGTATGACCCTTATACACTTACAAACGGGAGTAGTGAACAGGTATTGAGAAAAGTTGTGGTAGGAGTTCTCATTTTCTGGGTTTTGATTGTTTTACTTGCCGGAGTATTTGATCCTTAAAGCAGCCCATTTTAAATATGAAGACAGATCAGATTATAGATGGTCTTAGTCATCTGTAATTGTTTTTCTCTTAAAAGGTGTGTTATGGCTATTCTGCTGGTAATCAAGTGTTTGTAACTCTGTATAGTAAAATGCTAGCATTAAGAAATTTTCATTATTTGCACGCGTGTTAGTGGATCTAACTAGGAACCCAACTGGAGATAAGTTCTGTATTTGAGAGCATATTCCTCTTGAGTGAAGTTGAAACAAAGTACTTGTCTTTATGAGTAAACCCATTAAAGGTTGTCTATTTTTTAGGGTGTAAATCCACGAGGATTTGAAGCATGAACCTTCAGAATGATCTGAAAGTCATGCCCGGATAACTAATGACTTCAATATATTAGGCATCGATGCTTTCCATATTTTGCCAATCAATCTGTATGTGCGTGCTAACATGTTCTGACAAAACATTAATACCATACGTTCGAGTGCTATAAATCGTGGGTTTGTCCTAATTTAGTACAATGCCACCCTTTTTCTTTCCAGTGCGAAAAAATAATGTACCATAACATATCTTCTCGTCACCATCTTTGCTTCTATAGGTAAAGTCGTAAAGATTCCAAATGTACTGATTTTGTTTTTATTGATTCTTATGGACAAATTTTCCATAAATTAGAAACTTCATAGTTTGTACCAATATAGCTTTCGTTAATTGTGCGCATGTGTTGTTTGAAACGGAAAAATGCTTTTTCCACATTACTGGAAAGTGATTAACATGTCATGCTGATTAGTGGCTTGTAAGTGCTGAATTTTCAAATACAAAAGATGACAATTTTGCTGAGAAGACATTTACATTGCGTAATGCTTTATAAACTAAGGCGCGCTTGAGAATCCGAAAAATAATAAAAATGATAATAGGTAAGAATAATAATAATAATTTTAAATATGTAAAGTATTGCTTTTATAATTAATCTTGGTTGAAGAAATTTTTTATTTTTTTTTATTCTTTTTGTAAATAATCACTTTCATATTTTAAAAAATAAGAAGGAATGAAGAATATTTTAATTTTAATATTTTAAATTACTATTCACAAAATGATACTCCTTAATTGGTCATCGAATTTCATTTCATTCTCATTCCATTCTTCCCAAATCCCTCAATCAAGCACCCCTCAGGCTTTACAGCCGAAAGACTATTCACTATTACTTGCCATTGACTGTGAATCAAAGCTTTTCTTCTTCCACTATGGTCTGTAAAGCATTAGTTTTATTAATACTACAGTTCAAAGCAGAATGACCTTTAACTGCGAAAGATCATTTAATGGTTGCTCTTTGTGATAAAATGCATCCCTCATCCTGTCCTCCACTTGGCCATGTCAAGGAAAGCACGTAGGAACCCTTCCCAGTGGAGTTTTCTTGGTAAAAATAAGCAAAAGGATCATATTCCTTGTGGACTAGAGATGTCTGTCTATTCCTCTTTTATGCTCAAAACGAAAAAAGGGAGACAGATTCAACTTTTGTGGAGGGGGAGGATTGCTATTGCTTAGAACTGTTGTACTACCATTAGGATAATGTAGCGTTTATACGATAAAAATTATTAAATAATAGTTATTTTTAAATATTTATTATTTTTTACGTGAATATCATGTTAATTATTATTAAAGTTTATTAAACCTTTTGATTGTGCCATCGTTACTCATAATAGCTAACTACTAATCCTCTTAGTCGTGGTAATTTCAAGTGTCAATTGCACTTCACTTCATGGACATTCCTTGTTTGATAAGAAAATGTTGCAACCCACCACGAGTACACAATTGTGGTAATGAACATTCCTTTTTTTGGGTAATGGAAATTTGGTAACCATCCATCATTACACTTGGCCTTGGTAATTTCAATATCAGTTGAAACATTGAACGGCAATAGTAATTAAATTTTTATTTCATTACGGGGAGTGGATTATATATTATCACAGTTTTCTATCCGAACAAACATATTTTTGTCAAAAAAAATTTAGGTGTTCCTTATCCATTTAATTTGATTTAATAATTTTTTTATTTTTTATATGTCGTATTGATGTATTTAAACATTTTTTATGTACATGTCCAAATCACGTTAAATATATTTATGTCATTTTTTTTATTTGTTGAGGTTACCTTTACTCTGTTTTTTTTTCTAATACATTTATTACTCATTCTATTTAGTTTAGTGTGTCAAAACATTCATTTCAATATTTTCATTTATGCTATTCTTATTTTCTATTTATATTCATAATTAGTTCCCCAATACTCGAATTCATAAAGTATCATTGGTCTTATATTTTTTTAATAAAATATTTCTTTCAATTTTACTTTATAATCATAAAGTATAGATGATACACCTCTCTAATTGTTTCAACTTGTCTGAACTTTATGTGTAATATCTTTATTCATTCTCTATTTTTCTTAGAAAATAAATTCTAAATATTTAAAATTTTACATACATTTCATTCATGCTTACCAATTTTCACATTTAACTCATTGTTTCTCATATGATTACTAAAATAACACTCTATGTATTCAATTTTAATTTACTTTTTAAAACATTTCGATTCTAATGTCTCCTTCCAAACTTGTAACTTAACATTCACTTATTCTCTCATCTCTTCAATTAAAAATATATGATTTGCAAACAATATACAATCGGAAATTGTTTTCTACAAATACTTAGTAAGCTCATTTATTAAAAAGGTAGAAATGTACATGTTCAATGAAGATCTCGGATACAAACTTATAATATTTGGAAATTCACCTAATATCCCTATTAGTGTTTTTTATATATATTATTGCATATTTATACATATGTTTTATAACTTCTATATAAGTTATTTATACTTCCTTTTTTTCTAATGTTCATCATGTTATATTTCCTTTAACTTTATACTTTTAAGTTCAATATATAGATATCATATATTGATTTTTAAAAAGTATATAATAAAGTTAATCGAGACATAATGTGACACGTGAATATTTCTTTTCTTTTTTCTTCTAATAATGGAAACATGGTTATCAACCACAATTACACACATGAACATTTCATGGCTTAGTAATGGAAACATGGTAATCAGCCACTATTACTCTTAGTTGTGATAAATTCAATTTTCAGTTGGCACTTCATGGACTCATATCTCATTTGCTTGGTAATGGAATCGGAGGTGAAATCGTTTCGCCAGAGGTGACCTTTGAGCTTGCGAAGTTGGAGTACTATCCCATCCCAAATGAAAGAGGTGGCATTGCAAATATGGTCCATTTGCTTAGTGACCATAATCTGTCTTCTAGCACATGACCTAACTTTTTTTCCCCCTTTATCAATTCTCATTAAAGTTTGATCTGTCAACCTCAATTTCTGTAATATTATGGCAGTGATATACGACTGTGAGAGGAACTGTATAAAATATGCAGTTTCCTTGAAAATGATACTGGTAGAATTAAGGCTGAGAAGATAAGTGACTGATCATATAATTAAGGCGGCCATCAGTATGAAATTTTGATGAATTTCATAACAAACTAGCATTTAATTTGATGCGTGAGAGGATTCGTGAGTTATCTTATTTCATCACGAATATCAGCAACATATATGAGTTGGGAATGCAAAAGGATAGTGACATATCGATTTATGCATCAAGCTTTAGAGATGTTCAGTACAAATTCAACAATTCATTCTTCATTTCCTTGAAAAGAAATGCATGGCCTAACAATCATATCCTCTCCTTGCCTTTGAAAAGGAAACGCGTGGCTTAATAACTATATCCATGTTTTTTTCAGAGCATTCTTTGTTTCATTATCACGTAACAATAATGTTTTGTTTCACTTACGTTTTTAATAAAATGATATTGCTTTGACAAAATGAGACACTAATATTAACATAATATATAGTAGAATAAAAAATCTGATCTCTTTTTTCGCTTTCTAGTTGATTGATAAGTTAAGATTTTGGGACATTCGGAATTCCAAATTCGTTGACTACAAATATGAGAATCAATTCTCTTCTTCCTTAAATGGTCTAACATTAAATCTATTCCTTTCCCCTATAAAAGAAGTGCATGAACCTAATAGCTATATCCACTTGTTTTCTTTTTGGTTGGTTAAGGGTGAAAGTCAAGTTCACACTAATCTCAAACTCTCAACAATCCACCAATGCTATTGTTCACTCTGAAAATTCTTTAGTGTAAGCGGTCAATTCAAGCATGCTACTTTGCTGGACTAAAAAATGGTGGAAAAAAAATAAAGAAGAAGAAGAAAATTGACGACGTATGAGTACTTGTTGTACTAGGCTGTGGAAGCCGCTACTTTTATGCCATTAATTTTAAGAATCCTTGTCTATCGAACTTTAAATTAATATTCTAAAATTCTAGTGGTGTATAAACAAAATTCTAAGTTATTGGATTGCATGAGATCGCACCATGAAAAAATCCCAAAATGGCCTGTGCCAATGTTAATTTCTAAAGGAATTGACATTTCCCACATTTCTTTTGAGATCATGTCCTTTAGGACACAAAAAAGTGGGTAGATGGTGATGTCTACACTCCATTACTCCCCATTTTAAGCGCCTACTCCACGTCTAGAACACATTGGATTTTCTGTTATTGATTTTGTGTGTCACTTTATATTATACTCTAATCTAATAAATTAGTATATATTTTATAATTTATATTAATACATATTATTAATACTCACTTTCATTCTAATTAGTTTTAATATTAATTTTCATATTTTTTTTATCAATCTAATATTTTAATTAAATTTTTTAGTATTTTTTTTTGAATCTTTTCTATACTAAAAAATTAAAATAAATATAACGTAACAACAAAAAAATAAACCCTTATCATTAAGATTTATTAAAATGAAAGTGAGTATCAAAGGTATAAATATTAACACAAATTACAAAATTTTTGTTAGTTTATTAAAATATCTAACATAGAATGATACCACAAAAAATATAATAAGAGGTCCTTTGTCCATTTCCTTGAATTGGGATTTCACATTTGTTTTTTGGACTAAAAAATATTTATAGTACAAGAAATGGAAGAGAAAACCAAAGTGAAACATGCTTTAACTAACTTCTCGCAATATTATATTGTGGAGAGCAAACGACTTTCCTCGTCCCCATAATAGAATTTGACCCTTTGTTCTCTTCAAAGGGTCAAACTTGAAAGTCTTTAGATGAATTAATAACCTAACATACATACTCTGCATGGTGGAAATCCATGTCGGAACCAACTTCAGTTTGTGTCCTTAACCATGTTTTTATTAGTTTTTATATCTTGTACTACAACATACTAAGCTTTCCCAAGTGAAAATGAGAGAGTTTTAGTCTCTGTTTAGAAATGGTATTAAGACAATTAATCCTCAGCAAATATTGTGCATGCATGTGGTTCATATTCGTTCTGACTCAATATGCATTTTGTGCCAATCATATTCATTTTGTTGTTATAAATGGATAACCATGCAACGAATGCATAGAACATTTTTTTGAATTTGAAATGATATAATAGGATAAACAAAAACACATCATAAACGTACAAAAAAAACAGGACAAAGAATAATCCCGAGTTATGCCAAGAGCACGCAGAAAAAGCCCTCCAAGCTCCAACCCGCCATAATAGACTCTCAAGTCAGAAAGGAGGCAGGCTCAGTTGCATACTTGCATCAGTCGAATGTAAATTACATTTAATATAGACTTTGGAAAAGTCAAGGAAGCTGTTCAATCTTTTCTTTTCCTTCCATTTATCATAATGAAATCGGGACTTGAACCAATTTTCCTTCGTGAGAATGAACTAAGACTCATATGAGACAATTGATAAGCTATTAAGCTTACCAACTGAATTGGGTCAAGAGTATTTATTTACCTATGACCATAAATATATGTAGTCGATATTTGTTCAAAATGACCCCTATTTTCATTCCAAGTGATAGATATCCCTAGCTCCAAGTGACAGATATCCCTAGCCATGAATATCAAGTAATTAAGGTAAGGGTTAAATATTAATTCATGATCTCTCTCTAGCGGGAATCGTAGGATTAAAATCTTAATTCGGAACCTAATGATGAACATCAAGAATTTAAGTGTTCGACGTAAGTTCAAAAAGACAAAGAGGAAATGGGCACCATGCATGCAAAACAACTAAGGTGACTTATTCTCATTCATATTGAGTTAAAAAATAAAATAGTCTAAGTGGCTCACTTAGTTACTCCTTGATTTGAGAACACTTGTGTATAAGTGGATTCGTACATTATCCAAGTAGCTAATATTTATCCAAATGAGACAAATGGCCTTCTTTTTCCAAAGAAAAAGAACTTTTGTTTTGTTTTTGTCTCTTTCTTTTACTGATCTATATGACTACAAAAGAGAAAAGCATTATGAAAATATATAGTTACTCAATTACCAAAAGGAAAAACATAAATTAAGATATTTTCAGAAAAATCAATATAAATATCGGTCAATTTTGGTGATAATTAGAGAATAGATTGACCATGACGATCAAATTAAGAGAGAGTAACACATAATACAATTTTGAAAAAAAAAATATTTCTTAACAGCCAAAAGGCTAACTCTCTCCAGCTTTTACTGTTCTTGTGGACAATAACGGTGCGATAAAAGTGTGTGTTTTTTTTTTTTTGGTCTTTTCTTTAGGGCTTTTTCTCCCTTTTTGTGAAGGTTGTTTTCCTTTAGTAAAGGTGGGTGTTACTTGCTTGGGAGTTGGGTCTCGACAATATCCCTTTAGCCATGGGTAGAAGACAAACTGTCAAGCTTCTACAGCGGCAATTTCGAAACGCTCCAAGACTAGGTGACAAGTTGGGTTTTTTTATTAGGTTTTTAAATAGGATTATTATTAGCGTCAATGCTATTATGCACTAGCCGAAAATAGTCATCCTTTGTTTCTTGTCGCACTTTTTTTTGTAATGTTGATCCTTGGATCACTACCATAAAAAGCAATTAGTATTTTTTAAATTACCTTTTGTAAGTATTTGCCCATGTAATAATATATACTATGGTTTTGTAGATGAAATAAAAAACACATAATACAATTGTTTAAATCAGAAAAATGAATTGGGTCATCAGCCACATGTCATGTTCCCACTCAAATTACAAAATTCTCCTATGTACGTGTAGAATCCACCTAAGGACCCACATCATACAAGGGTCCCATTCAAGCAATCGATTTCCCCTACAAAAAGAGAGAGCCTGGCCAGATTGCAGAATGCACCCTGGGCTCTCTTCTTCTCATTGTCTCATTTTTGCTCTATTTTTCAGCAAACAAAGAGAGGAGCTTGAGAGAGACGAGGCCAAACAAAGCATAACCAATAACAATGGCTATATTAATTAATCAATCTGATCATGCACGGGAAGCTTGGAAATCATGCATAGCTTCGGCTTTACGTACAGCCTCAGCTTGCATAATCGTTGGATGCATCACCTTGTTTGGGCCAACATGGGTTAAGCAACAAATAACCCTGCCAGCATTTTCTTACGTGACAGTAATCCTTATTGTCACGGATGCCACGCTCGGCGACTATTTTCGTTGCTGCTGGTATGCCGTGTATGCTTCCCTGTTTGGCATATTTCCGGGCATCCTAAGCCTGTGGTTAATCCAACCAGCCCGGTTGACGGCTAGCATCGTGGCTGCTGCGGTGGCACTGAGTGCATTCTTCGTTGTGCTCCCGGAAAACAGTCACTTGATAACAAAGCGTATTGCTCTTGGCCAGATCGTTCTTGTGTACGTTTTGGCTTTCAAACATGGTTCGCAAACGGATCCTGTTATGCATCCCGTGCATGTTTTAGCCAGCACAGCTCTTGGGGTAGTAGCCTCGATTTTGGCCGTGCTGCTTCCTTATCCTAGCTTGGCAAGTTACGAGGTAATATTCCTAAATATCATCTCATGGTGTCTTGATCAGAATATCTATCTTCTTCATGAAAACATAATACAGTAAGAAATAATTTTTATCCTGTGAGCTTAAAAATACAAACCAAAAAAAAAGACTGTGGTACGGACATAATCTAGTGGGTGGATTCCTGAACATAGGGGGATAGGTAAGAGTTTATTATTCCAAGCAAGACTAATGATTTTGGACCGCCCTAAAGATAGAAATTTTGGGGCAAAATGCATAGTTTAGGTCGTGGAGAATACTGTTCCTGCCGGGTGTGAACTGTGACGTCAAAATTTTGGCTCCGTACGACTAAGTACATTTATGGCTGGATTTTGTTTTATTGTTTTTATTTTATTTCATTTTATTTTCTTGGGTAAAACAGGTAAAGAATAATTTCAAGCTTTTCACTGAGAATGCTTCCGAGAGGATGAAGGCACTTGTGAAGGCCTTTTCTGCAGAAGACAAAACATCTGCACAGGCATTCATATCACAAGCCAAGTGCTTGACTAACATAGGAACAAAATTGCTCAGAAGTATCAAATCCAAGCAAGTAAGGCCTATTGTCTGTTGATTTATTATGCCAATCCAAATCAACATCGTCTCATTTCCTTGAAAACTTTATTAGCATTGCTACTCGTTTATAGAATTAATTCTTTCGTATTATAAACAGGAAAGTATGCTGTTTGAAAGACTTCCAATCAAATACTCAAAACCTTATTGCACAAATCCAGGAGAGAAATTGCAACATCTTGAGATACCTTTACGAGGGATGGATATTGCTCTATCCAGTGTTGAACCATTTCCGGTTAGGATGCTAAACTCGGAGCTCAAAGATGACATGGCAAGAACAGAGGAGCATATTGCATGTCAAATCACAAGTATGCCACTCGTGTCAGCACACACTATCCCCGAAAACTTTACTGATCAGCACTTGCTATCACTCCAAGCCATCCCATTGGACCAGAAAGAACTACCCTCTTTTTTCTTCTTGTTTTGTTTGAAACTCCTACATAAAAAATCCATGGCATCCCCACAAATTAGTCCCATCAAAAAAGGATCAGATGATTCACAAAAACAAGAAGAGTGGACGTTTAAAAAGATGTGGAAAAATTTGGCCACAAACATAAACAACAAAAGGCTTACGCCAGCCTTCAAATGCTCACTTTCATTAGGCCTTGCTGTGTTCTTTGGGTCAATATATAGCAAGGAAAATGCATATTGGGCAGGATTGCCAGTTGCAATTAGCTTTGCATCAGGAAGAGAAGCAACATTTAAAGTTGCAAATTTGAAAGCTCAGGGACAGTATTCGGAACAGTTTATGGGGTACTTGGATGTTTCATTTTTCAAAAATATGTTCTAGTAAGGTTGCTTTCCCTTCTTCCATGGTTCATTTTTGCAGCTTTTAAGGCGCAGCTGCATGTATGCCCAGGCTGGCGGAACTTCGGCTGTTATAGGTGCAATACTAAGCTTGGGTAGGAAAGACTTCGGCTCACCAAGTGAATTTGCCATAGCAAGAATTACGGAAACATTCATTGGACTGTCTTGTTCAATTGCTGTAGAAATCATTTTGCAGCCTACAAGAGCTTCTTCTCTGGCTAAAATTCAGCTTTCCAAGAATCTTCAACTGCTTAGGGATTCTGTTGAAGCGATAACTCTCAATGCCAGCAAAGCCAGCTTCGACGAAAGCCTAAACAAGATGAAAATCCAAGTGAATGAACTGGGAAAATTCATTGCAGAAGCTGAGGTGGAGCCCAATTTCTGGTTTTTGCCTTTTCATAGTGCTTGCTATGGTAAGCTTTTGGAGTCTTTGTCAAAGATGGTGGAGTTCATAGCTTTTAGTGCTTACGCAATTGAATCCCTCCATCAAGAATCAGGAAGAATATCCAGCAATTTGTGGAAAGAAAATGTTAACAAGCTAAATCTGGATCTCAATGTTTTCAAACACATTGTTTGCTCTTCCATGAAGTGTTCTAAGGAGTTCAGTTTGATCAAATCACTCAAGTCATTGGACGAACAAATTGAAAGAAAAAACATTTCTGTCGATCTTGAATTGGGGAAGTCAACGATCATCCCTTCGATGATCATACTTCCAGGTTCAGTTGAGGCAGTGATGGAGAAAAATCTGTCTTCATATCTTCACCGTTGCAAAGAACTTCTTGATGGCATCAATGCTGACAAAGATGAGAAAGAGATCAAGAGCCAATTTGTGTTGTGTTTGAGTGCTTTGGGATTCTGCATGAGTGGCCTGATAAGAGAAACCAAAGAGATCGAAAAGGGAATTGAAGAACTTGTACAGTGGGAGAATCCATCCAGCCATGTAAATTTGCATGATATATCATGCAAAATTAGTGCTTTAGCAGCTGCACCTACAAACGCATAGTAATTAAGAACTAATCAAACCATAGCACAGTTTAACTCCAAAGATAGAGAAAATATATATATAATAATAATAACACTCCTACAGTAAAAGTTTGTAACTGATAATTCTTGGACTTCCTATGTGAAATTTCTTCTTTTGTTATGAGTTTAAAATTGTCTTATAATTGAGAAAAAAAATCATGGTATTCTGTTTTTTTTTTTTTAATACTTTTAACTTATCTTTTGTGTCTCATTTACAAAACTCATAACGTACACTGTAAAAAATTTCATTGAAACTTTTCACTAATTGTCCTAATGTGTATATGGCATATGACACTGATAAGTGAATATAATGATAACTTCTAGGTTAAGATATCTCTATTATCTTATCCAATTATGGGAGAATTTAGCCTTATCTAACGTAAATTGCTATTTTGCAGAAGAATTGCTTGGAGAAAGATAAGATTGAAAAGATTGCATGCGTAAAAAGAAAAGCCACGATTTTGTTGAAGAAAAGAAGGACTGGAATGCTGATGCCATGCCATGTAATTTTTCATGCCACATCATTGAGGAAGTTGGCCGAATTACGGAAAAGAGAAGATCATGCCAATCAGATTATTCGGTTGAGGCAAACGAGTTCTACACAACTTGGACTTCTAATCTTCATGAACCAGAACAACTATAAATGGAGGAGACTAGCATTAGATAAATATACGGAACACAACAACAATATACACAACGATAGAATAGACAGTAGAAAGCAATAGAGATAGTTTAGACGTAATTTTATGCAAGCCATGTTTAGTGGCTGGAATTCTTTTCTTTAGGACAGGGATGTAACCATCATTACGTAATTTTCATTTATATAATTGTGGTATTATCCAATATCTGATTTATTCGGTATTACTTCGTGTAAATGCTTGATCACCATTTGCATGTTTAAGGTATTGGTGAAGAGGCGACAGCTGACATCAATATTAGTTCGTGAATTCTTCAGACTTTAATTGTGAATCACGATAGTAGATTCTCAATTTCTGCAGCATAGTATTCTTTTGTTCATCATGCATTCATAGTAATTTTGGAGTCACGAAAGTAGTCCCATAATTATTATTTGAATAGTAATATTATACTCTGAGAGGAGATAATGTTTAATTATGTGAATAGTTGTGAGGATGTTATCACAAAATAATTATATGAATGGAATTTATAGTAATGGTTGGTGAAATCCCGAATCCTAAAGTTTGTTTATCTGAATTCTTTTAGTTGAACTCTTTAATATTGCTTTTACTTGATTTTTATTATTACATCCACTCTTCTTTTATATGTTGATCTAGATAATAGGTATTAATATTGCTCAACCGGTAGTTGTTCACCTCCCTGTGGGACGATACTCGTAATTATACTATAATTACATGACTTGCAATTAGTGGTAAAAATAAACCGAGTCAAATTTTTGGCGCCGTTGCCGAGGAGGCGTTTTCAATATCAAATTAGTAATATTTTTCCTATTAATTTAGATTGTATTTTGTTTACTGATTAATTATTATTGTGTTTTATGCCCAGGAGAACACGTGATTTAGTACCATATAATCCTGAGATAGAAAAGACTTGCAGGGCATTAGCTAAAGAAACCAAGCAAAGGAAGGAAGTTCTCAAAATGGCAAAAGATAATCCACTTCTTGCAAGAGTTCTGTTACGTGATTTTGCTATGCCTACACCTGAAGGAGCACGTGCAAGTATTTCAAGACTTGTGGTAAATGCTAACAATTTTGAGTTAAAACCTGCACTTATTCATATGGTTCAGCAAATTCAATTTGGAGGAGAATTGTTTGAGGATCCAAATATTCATCTGTCAAATTTTTTAGAAATCTGTGATACTATAAAAATGAATGGGGTAACCGATGATGCCATTAGATTAAGGTTGTTTTCTTTTTCCTTAAAAGATAAAGCTAAAGTTTGGCTCACTTCTTTTCCGTCTGGTACTTTTACCACTTGGGCGGGTTTATCTCAAGCATTTTTAAACAAATATTTTCCTCCTGGTAAAACTACTAAGCTACGTAATGATATTGCTAGCTTTACACAATTAGATAATGAATCATTATATGAGGCATGGGAAAGATATAAAGAACTGCAAAGAATGTGTCCTCATCATGGTCTTCCTGGTTGGCTAATTTTACAAACTTTTTATAATGGATTGAACCAATCCATTAAAACTTCTGTAGATGCAGCCGCAGGTGGTACTTTAATGGGTAAACCACTAGAGGAAGCTTATAACTTGCTGGAGGAAATGCCTTCAAATAATTTTCAATGGTCTAATGAGAAAAATCAACAAAGAAAGGTGCCTGGAATGTAAGGCGTAGATAAAGTAGATTTGTTGAGTGCAAAAATTGATTCCTTAACTAATATGTTTGAAAAATTAAGTAGTACAAATGTTATCTCCAATTCCATTTTATGTTGTGAAAATTGTGGAGGATCTCACACCACTGCCGAGTGTTTACAGGTAGAAAATGCACAATTTGCTCAGAATTTTAATAGGCCACAGCAGCACAACCCATATTCCAACACATATAATCCAGGTTGGAGGAATCACCCGAACTTTTCATGGGCAAACCATAATAATGCTGGAAGCAGTAATGTGAGACAATTCAACCCAGCAGGATTTCAGCCAAGGCCACATCAAACTGAGGTAAAACCATCATGGGAAGTAGCCATTGAAAAGTTGACCGGTGCCACTTCGGATAGGTTTGAAAAACTGGAAGCAAAACTAGATCAAGTTGTGGCAGTAAACAAAAATCTGGAATTTCAGATAGGCCAGATAGCTAATTCTATAAGTGCTAGAGACAAAGGGAAGCTACCTAGCATGCCAGAAGTAAATCCAAAAGAGCATTGCAAAGCAATAACATTGCGCAGCGGAAAGCAATTGGGTGAAGAGAACAAGAAAGAACAAGAAGAGGAACTTGTGACATCGGAAAAAGATGAAAAAGTAATGAAGGAAAAATCTGAGATTGGAGGAAAACCCTTGAAGGAAGCTCCTGAAGCAGTGAAGGAACCTGAACCTTATGTTCCGCCAATTCCATTTCCTCAAAGATTGAAGAAATTTAGAGATGACAAGCAATTCCAAAAATTTGTTCAAGTGTTTAGCGATTACACATCAACATACCTTTTCTTTGATGCTCTTACTCAAATCCTGCATATCCTAAATTTTGAAGGAAATCATGTCCAACAAGAGAAAGATGGAAGATTTTGAGACAATACCATTGGTAGGAAACAAGTGCTCTAATTCAAAATAAATTACCTCAAAAGCTCAAGGATCCAGGGAGTTTTTCTATTCCTTGTACCATTTGTGAAATAAATTTCTCTAAGGGTTTATGTGATTTAGGAGCTAGTGTTTCTTTAATGCCTTTATCTGTTTCAGAAAAATTAGGATTAAAGGAGTTGCAACCTACTAACGTGACTTTACAATTGGCTGACAGATCTTTAACACACCCAGTAGGAATTCTGGAAAATGTACTTGTCAAAGTCAACAACTTCTTCATTCCTACAGATTTTGTAGATGAAATAAAAACACATAATACAATTGTTTAAATCAGAAAAATGAATTGGGTCATCAGCCACATGTCATGTTCCCACTCAAATTACAAAATTCTCCTATGTACGTGTAGAATCCACCTAAGGACCCACATCATACAAGGGTCCCATTCAAGCAATCGATTTCCCCTACAAAAGAGAGCCTGGCCAGATTGCAGAATGCACCCTGGGCTCTCTTCTTCTCATTGTCTCATTTTTGCTCTATTTTTCAGCAAACAAAGAGAGGAGCTTGAGAGAGACGAGGCCAAACAAAGCATAACCAATAACAATGGCTATATTAATTAATCAATCTGATCATGCACGGGAAGCTTGGAAATCATGCATAGCTTCGGCTTTACGTACAGCCTCAGCTTGCATAATCGTTGGATGCATCACCTTGTTTGGGCCAACATGGGTTAAGCAACAAATAACCCTGCCAGCATTTTCTTACGTGACAGTAATCCTTATTGTCACGGATGCCACGCTCGGCGACTATTTTCGTTGCTGCTGGTATGCCGTGTATGCTTCCCTGTTTGGCATATTTCCGGGCATCCTAAGCCTGTGGTTAATCCAACCAGCCCGGTTGACGGCTAGCATCGTGGCTGCTGCGGTGGCACTGAGTGCATTCTTCGTTGTGCTCCCGGAAAACAGTCACTTGATAACAAAGCGTATTGCTCTTGGCCAGATCGTTCTTGTGTACGTTTTGGCTTTCAAACATGGTTCGCAAACGGATCCTGTTATGCATCCCGTGCATGTTTTAGCCAGCACAGCTCTTGGGGTAGTAGCCTCGATTTTGGCCGTGCTGCTTCCTTATCCTAGCTTGGCAAGTTACGAGGTAATATTCCTAAATATCATCTCATGGTGTCTTGATCAGAATATCTATCTTCTTCATGAAAACATAATACAGTAAGAAATAATTTTTATCCTGTGAGCTTAAAAATACAAACCAAAAAAAAAGACTGTGGTACGGACATAATCTAGTGGGTGGATTCCTGAACATAGGGGGATAGGTAAGAGTTTATTATTCCAAGCAAGACTAATGATTTTGGACCGCCCTAAAGATAGAAATTTTGGGGCAAAATGCATAGTTTAGGTCGTGGAGAATACTGTTCCTGCCGGGTGTGAACTGTGACGTCAAAATTTTGGCTCCGTACGACTAAGTACATTTATGGCTGGATTTTGTTTTATTGTTTTTATTTTATTTCATTTTATTTTCTTGGGTAAAACAGGTAAAGAATAATTTCAAGCTTTTCACTGAGAATGCTTCCGAGAGGATGAAGGCACTTGTGAAGGCCTTTTCTGCAGAAGACAAAACATCTGCACAGGCATTCATATCACAAGCCAAGTGCTTGACTAACATAGGAACAAAATTGCTCAGAAGTATCAAATCCAAGCAAGTAAGGCCTATTGTCTGTTGATTTATTATGCCAATCCAAATCAACATCGTCTCATTTCCTTGAAAACTTTATTAGCATTGCTACTCGTTTATAGAATTAATTCTTTCGTATTATAAACAGGAAAGTATGCTGTTTGAAAGACTTCCAATCAAATACTCAAAACCTTATTGCACAAATCCAGGAGAGAAATTGCAACATCTTGAGATACCTTTACGAGGATGGATATTGCTCTATCCAGTGTTGAACCATTTCCGGTTAGGATGCTAAACTCAGCTCAAAGATGACATGGCAAGAACAGAGGGGCATATTGCATGTCAAATCACAAGTATGCCACTCGTGTCAGCACACACTATCCCCGAAAACTTTACTGATCAGCACTTGCTATCACTCCAAGCCATCCCATTGGACCAGAAAGAACTACCCTCTTTTTTCTTCTTGTTTTGTTTGAAACTCCTACATAAAAAATCCATGGCATCCCCACAAATTAGTCCCATCAAAAAAGGATCAGATGATTCACAAAAACAAGAAGAGTGGACGTTTAAAAAGATGTGGAAAAATTTGGCCACAAACATAAACAACAAAAGGCTTACGCCAGCCTTCAAATGCTCACTTTCATTAGGCCTTGCTGTGTTCTTTGGGTCAATATATAGCAAGGAAAATGCATATTGGGCAGGATTGCCAGTTGCAATTAGCTTTGCATCAGGAAGAGAAGCAACATTTAAAGTTGCAAATTTGAAAGCTCAGGGGACAGTATTCGGAACAGTTTATGGGGTACTTGGATGTTTCATTTTTCAAAAATATGTTCTAGTAAGGTTGCTTTCCCTTCTTCCATGGTTCATTTTTTGCAGCTTTTTAAGGCGCAGCCGCATGTATGGCCAGGCTGGCGGAATTTCGGCTGTTATAGGTGCAATACTAATCTTGGGTAGGAAAAACTTTGGCACTCCAAGTGAATTTGCCATAGCAAGAATTACGGAAACATTCATTGGACTGTCTTGTTCAATTGCTGTAGAAATCATTTTGCAGCCTACAAGAGCTTCTTCTCTGGCTAAAATTCAGCTTTCCAAGAATCTTCAACTGCTTAGGGATTCTGTTGAAGCGATAACTCTCAATGCCAGCAAAGCCAGCTTCGACGAAAGCCTAAACAAGATGAAAATCCAAGTGAATGAACTGGGAAAATTCATTGCAGAAGCTGAGGTGGAGCCCAATTTCTGGTTTTTGCCTTTTCATAGTGCTTGCTATGGTAAGCTTTTGGAGTCTTTGTCAAAGATGGTGGAGTTCATAGCTTTTAGTGCTTACGCAATTGAATCCCTCCATCAAGAATCAGGAAGAATATCCAGCAATTTGTGGAAAGAAAATGTTAACAAGCTAAATCTGGATCTCAATGTTTTCAAACACATTGTTTGCTCTTCCATGAAGTGTTCTAAGGAGTTCAGTTTGATCAAATCACTCAAGTCATTGGACGAACAAATTGAAAGAAAAAACATTTCTGTCGATCTTGAATTGGGGAAGTCAACGATCATCCCTTCGATGATCATACTTCCAGGTTCAGTTGAGGCAGTGATGGAGAAAAATCTGTCTTCATATCTTCACCGTTGCAAAGAACTTCTTGATGGCATCAATGCTGACAAAGATGAGAAAGAGATCAAGAGCCAATTTGTGTTGTGTTTGAGTGCTTTGGGATTCTGCATGAGTGGCCTGATAAGAGAAACCAAAGAGATCGAAAAGGGAATTGAAGAACTTGTACAGTGGGAGAATCCATCCAGCCATGTAAATTTGCATGATATATCATGCAAAATTAGTGCTTTAGCAGCTGCACCTACAAACGCATAGTAATTAAGAACTAATCAAACCATAGCACAGTTTAACTCCAAAGATAGAGAAAATATATATATAATAATAATAACACTCCTACAGTAAAAGTTTGTAACTGATAATTCTTGGACTTCCTATGTGAAATTTCTTCTTTTGTTATGAGTTTAAAATTGTCTTATAATTGAGAAAAAAAATCATGGTATTCTGTTTTTTTTTTTTAATACTTTTAACTTATCTTTTGTGTCTCATTTACAAAACTCATAACGTACACTGTAAAAAATTTCATTGAAACTTTTCACTAATTGTCCTAATGTGTATATGGCATATGACACTGATAAGTGAATATAATGATAACTTTTAGATTAAGATATCTCTATTATCTTATCCAATTATGGGAGAATTTAGCCTTATCTAACGTAAATTGCTATTTTGCAGAAGAATTGCTTGGAGAAAGATAAGATTGAAAAGATTGCATGCGTAAAAAGAAAAGCCACGATTTTGTTGAAGAAAAGAAGGACTGGAATGTTGATGCCATGCCATGTAATTTTTCATGCCACATCATTGAGGAAGTTGGCAGAATTACAGAAAAGAGAAGATCATGCCAATCAGATTATTCGGTTGAGGCAAACGAGTTCTACACAACTTGGACTTCTAATCTTCATGGACCAGAACAACTATAAATGGAGGAGACTAGCATTAGATAAATATACGAAACACAACAACAATATACACAACGATAGAATAGACAGTAGAAAGCAATAGAGATAGTTTAGACGTAATTTTATGCAAGCCATGTTTAGTGGCTGGAATTCTTTTCTTTAGAACAGGGATGTAACCATCATTACGTAATTTTCATTTATATAATTGTGGTATTATCCAATATCTGATTTATTCGGTATTACTTCGTGTAAATGCTTGATCACCATTTGCATGTTTAAGGTATTGGTGAAGAGGCGACAGCTGACATCAATATTAGTTCGTGAATTCTTCAGACTTTAATTGTGAATCACGATAGTAGATTCTCAATTTCTGCAGCATAGTATTCTTTTGTTCATCATGCATTCATAGTAATTTTGGAGTCACGAAAGTAGTCCCATAATTATTATTTGAATAGTAATATTATACTCTGAGAGGAGATAATGTTTAATTATGTGAATAGTTGTGAGGATGTTATCACAAAATAATTATATGAATGGAATTTATAGTAATGGTTGGTGAAATCCCGAATCCTAAAGTTTGTTTATCTGAATTCTTTTAGTTGAACTTTTTAATATTGCTTTTACTTGATTTTTATTATTACATCCACTCTTCTTTTATATGTTGATCTAGATAATAGGTATTAATATTGCTCAACTGGTAGTTGTTCACCTCCCTGTGGGACGATACTCGTAATTATACTATAATTACATGACTTGCAATTAGTGGTAAAAATAAACCGAGTCAAATTTTTGGCGCCGTTGCCGGGGAGGCGTTTTCAATATCAAATTAGTAATATTTTTCCTATTAATTTAGATTGTATTTTGTTTACTGATTAATTATTATTGTGTTTTATGCCCAGGAGAACACGTGATTTAGTACCATATAATCCTGAGATAGAAAAGACTTGCAGGGCATTAGCTAAAGAAACCAAGCAAAGGAAGGAAGTTCTCAAAATGGCAAAAGATAATCCACTTCCTGCAAGAGTTCTGTTACGTGATTTTGCTATGCCTACACCTGAAAGAGCACGTGCAAGTATTTCAAGACTTGTGGTAAATGCTAACAATTTTGAGTTAAAACCTGCACTTATTCATATGGTTCAGCAAATTCAATTTGGAGGAGAATTGTTTGAGGATCCAAATATTCATCTGTCAAATTTTTTAGAAATCTGTGATACTATAAAAATGAATGGGGTAACCGATGATGCCATTAGATTAAGGTTGTTTTCTTTTTCCTTAAAAGATAAAGCTAAAGTTTGGCTCACTTCTTTTCCGTCTGGTACTTTTACCACTTGGGCGGGTTTATCTCAAGCATTTTTAAACAAATATTCTCCTCCTGGTAAAACTACTAAGCTACGTAATGATATTGCTAGCTTTACACAATTAGATAATGAATCATTATATGAGGCATGGGAAAGATCTAAAGAACTGCAAAGAATGTGTCCTCATCATGGTCTTCCTGGTTGGCTAATTTTACAAACTTTTTATAATGGATTGAACCAATCCATTAAAACTTCTGTAGATGCAGCCGCAGGTGGTACTTTAATGGGTAAACCACTAAAGGAAGCTTATAACTTGCTGGAGGAAATGTCTTCAAATAATTTTCAATGGTCTAATGAGAAAAATCAACAAAGAAAGGTGCCTGGAATGTAAGGCGTAGATAAAGTAGATTTGTTGAGTGCAAAAATTGATTCTTTAACTAATATGTTTGAAAAATTAAGTAGTACAAATGTTATCTCCAATTCCATTTTATGTTGTGAAAATTGTGGAGGATCTCACACCAACTGAAAGTGTTTACAGGTAGAAAATGCACAATTTGCTCAGAATTTTAATAGGCCACAGCAGCACAACCCATATTCCAACACATATAATCCAGGTTGGAGGAATCACCCGAACTTTTCATGGGCAAACCATAATAATCTTGAAGCGATAATGTGAGACAATTCAACCCAGGATTTCACCAAGGCCACATCAAAGCGAGGTAAAACCATCATGGGAAGTAGCCATTGAAAAGTTGACGGTGCCACTTCGGATAGGTTTGAAAAGCGGAAGCAAAACTAGATCAAGTTGTGGCGATGACAAAAATGGAATTTCGGATAGGCGGATAGCTAATTCTATAAGTGCTAGAGACAAAGGGAAGCTACCTAGCATGCCAGAAGTAAATCCAAAAGAGCATTGCAAAGCAATAACATTGCGCAGCGGAAAGCAATTGGGTGAAGAGAACAAGAAAGAACAAGAAGAGGAACTTGTGACATCGGAAAAAGATGAAAAAGTAATGAAGGAAGAATCTGAGATTGGAGGAGAACCCTTGAAGGAAGCTCCTGAAGCAGTGAAGGAACCTGAACCTTATGTTCCGCCAATTCCATTTCCTCAAAGATTGAAGAAATTTAGAGATGACAAGCAATTCCAAAAATTTGTTCAAGTGTTTAAGCAGTTACACATCAACATACCTTTTGCTGATGCTCTTACTCAAATCCCTGCATATCCTAAATTTTTGAAGGAAATCATGTCCAACAAGAGAAAGATGGAAGATTTTGAGACAATACCATTGACTGAGGAAACAAGTGCTCTAATTCAAAATAAATTACCTCAAAAGCTCAAGGATCCAGGGAGTTTTTCTATTCCTTGTACCATTGGTGAAATAAATTTCTCTAAGGGTTTATGTGATTTAGGAGCTAGTGTTTCTTTAATGCCTTTATCTGTTTCAGAAAAATTAGGATTAAAGGAGTTGCAACCTACTAACGTGACTTTACAATTGGCTGACAGATCTTTAACACACCCAGTAGGAATTCTGGAAAATGTACTTGTCAAAGTCAACAACTTCTTCATTCCTACAGATTTTGTAGTATTAGAAATAGATGAAGACGTTGACATTCCAATTATTCTGGGAAGACCCTTTTTAGCCACAGCTGGGGCAGTCATTGATGTAAAGCACGGTAAACTAACATTTAGTGTTGGTAATGAGCAGGTAGAATTCAATGTTTTTAAATCTTGCAAATACCCGTCTTTTACCAACCATGTTTATTGTTTGGATATTTTTACTAAACTTACTGATGAGTTTGTTAGAATGGACAAGTCAAAGGATCCTTTGGAGAATTGCTTGGTTAGTGCAGGAACCCCACAGGATGAGGATGAAGAAATTTCGTTGATGGCCAGGACATTGGAAGGAGCCGAATTCAGTCCCAATCAACGAGGTAAAATTCATATTGAAGAATTAAAGAAAGATAGTTTATTACCGTCTTCATCCAATAATCAGCTTACATGTATGGAGTTAAAACCTTTACCTTCTCATTTGAAGTATGTATTTTTAGATGATGATCAAAAGTTACCTGTGATAGTAAATGCAAACTTGACTGACTTGCAATTAGAAAAATTATTGCGTGTCTTGAGATACAAGAAAAAGGCTATAGGTTGGTCTATAAGTGATCTTAAGGGAATTAGCCCTTCATTCTGTATGCATAGAATTTTAATGGAGGAAAATCATAAACCCATTGTGGAAAATCAAAGAAGACTAATTCCAAACATGAAAGAAGTGGTGAGATTAGAAATTTTAAAGTTGTTAGATGCTGGAATAATTTATCCCATTTCTGACAGTTTATGGATTAGTCCAGTACAAGTGGTACCAAAGAAGGGAGGGATCACAGTAGTGCTAAATGAACATAATGAACTACTACCCACAAGAACAGTAACTGGATGGAGAGTCTGTATAGATTACAGAAAATTAAATAAAGCCACTAGAAATGATCATTTTCCTTTACCGTTTCTTGAGCAAATTTTAGAAAAACTAGCTGGCTATGCATTTTATTGTTTCTTAGATGGGTATTCAGGATATAATCAAATTCATATAGCACCTGAGGACCAAGAAAAAACAACCTTTACATGTCCATATGGTACATTTGCTTTTCATAGAATGCCTTTCGGATTGTGTAATGCTCCCGCTACTTTTCAACGTTGCATGATGGCTATATTTTCAGATTATGTTGAAAAATTTCTAGAAATATTTATGGATGATTTCTCTGTTTTTGGTTCTTCTTTTGATAACTGCTTAGCTAACTTATCTCAAGTTTTGCAGCGTTGTGAAGAAACTAATCTGGTATTAAATTGGGAGAAATGTCATTTCATGGTAACGGAAAGGATTGTTCTTGGACATAAAGTTTCAGCAAAGGGAATCGAGGTGGATCGTGCAAAAGTTGGAATTATTGAGAAATTACCTCCACCTACATCTGTTAAGGGAGTTAGAAGTTTTCTAGGACATGCTGGTTTTTACAGACGCTTTATAAAGGATTTTTCAAAAATTGCAAAACCACTGTGTAACTTGCTAAATAAAGATGTGGATTTTTATTTTAATTCTAGCTGTTTAGAGTCTTTTACCAAATTGAAGCATGCTTTGATTTCTGCCCCTATTATGGCTGCACCCGATTGGAACTTACCTTTTGAACTAATGTGTGATGCTAGCAATTTTGCTGTAGGTGCAGTATTAGGACAAAGGAAGGATAATAAGTTGCATGTGATCTACTATGCTAGTAGAATGTTGAATGATGCACAACTAAACTATGCAACCACTGAAAAAGAGCTACTTGCTATTGTTTTTGCAGTTGACAAATTTCGTTCTTATCTTGTAGGTTCCAAAGTGGTTGTGTTCACGGATCACTCCGCCATCAAATACTTGTTGTTAAAGAAAGATGCTAAGCCTAGATTGATTCGGTGGATATTATTGTTACAAGAATTCGATCTAGAAATTAAGGATAAAAAAGGATTAGAGAATACAGTAGCTGATCATCTTTCTAGACTAGAAGTTAATAATAAGGAACCAGAATTGCCTATTAATGAAAATTTTCCTGATGAAACACTGTTAGCATATTCCATTTTACCTTAGTATGCAGATTTAGTTAATTATTTAGTAAGTGGAATTGTGCCTGCAGATTTTAACTATCAACAAAGGAAAAAAAATTTTTGGGAGGCTAAACACTATTTTTGGGAAGAACCATTATTGTTTAAGTTTTGTGCAGATGGGATAATTCGGAGATGTGTACCTCAAGAGGATGTCTCGGATATTCTAAGCCACTGTCACTCTTTGGAATGTAGAGGACATTTTAGCACATCAAAAACAGTGGCTAAGGTATGGCAATCTGGATTTTATTGGCCTTCAATGTATAAGGATGCAAGGAATTACGTTATCTCTTGTGATAAATGCCAAAGGGGAGGTAATATTTCCAAACGTGATGAAATGCCTTTGAATAATATCTTTGAAGTTGAATTGTTTGACGTCTGGGGCTTAGATTTTATGGGTCCATTTCCATCCTCTTATGGTCATAACTATATTTTAGTTGCAGTAGATTATGTTTCCAAGTGGGTGGAAGCAATAGCCACTCAAACTAATGATTCCAAGGTGGTAATGAAGTTCATCAAGAAGAATATCTTCTCTAGATTTGGCATCCCTAGGGCCATCATAAGTGATGAAGGCACCCATTTCTGCAACAAATCATTGGAGGGACTGCTTAGAAAATATGGCGTCACTCATAGAATTGCCTTGGCATATCACCCACAACAAGCTAATGGCCAAGTAGAGCTGGCCAACCGTGAGCTGAAAAGGATTTTAGAAAAGACTGTGGTAAGTTCACGCAAAGATTGGGCAGCAAAATTGGATGATGCACTCTAGGCATATAGGACTGCATTCAAGACAAACTTGGGAATGTCACCTTATAGGCTAGTATATGGGAAATCTTGTCATCTGCCCGTTGAGGTGGAGCACAAATCGTACTGGGCTGTTAAGGAGTTAAATATGGACTTGAAGGCTGCTGGAAATATGAGGTTGCTTCAACTTAGTGAACTTGAGGAGTTTAGATTAGATGCTTATGAAAATACCCGAATTTATAAGGAAAAGATTAAGTTGTGGCATGATAAGCACATCAAGAGGAAAGCTTTTGAAGTGGGACAGAAGGTTTTACTCTTCAATTCAAGGTTGAAATTGTTCCCAGGTAAGCTACGATCTAGATGGTCTGGACCATTCACAATCACTAAAGTCTTTCCCTATGGTGCAGTTGAAATCCACAGTGAGAGGACTGGGGTATTCAAGGTTAATGGCCAAAGATTGAAGCAGTATTTTGAAGGACAATCCGTCCCAAATGGAGTTTCATGTTCCTTGTCTAGTCCACAAACAAACTAGCTAATGAAAAGTCGAGCTACAGACTATAAACAAGCACCCTGTTGTTAGATTTCTTTATTTCTTTATTTCCTTTTAATTAGATATTTAGTTTAATTCACTAAAGTTTGCTTTGTATTTTTCATGTTTCTGAAGACTGGAGGCAGACATTGGACAAAGAAAAGTAAACCAAGATGTGGGAAAAATCTCATGCTTATGCCATGGCATGTAATTTTGAGTGCCATGGCATCACACACTTCATAGCGAAAGGAGGCTTGGCCAGAAGATTTTCTTCGCCGTAGCGCTTATTTCAGCGCAGCGGCGGTTCGCTTATAAATTTCTTTCTAATGCCATGGCATGTAATTCTCAATGCCATGGCATAACGCATTTCATGGTGGAAGGACGTTGGACAGAAAGTTTTAACCACCGCGGCGCTTATTTCAGCGCTGCGGCGGTTCGTTTATTATACACATATATTTAAAAAAATAATAATAATAAATAAATAAATAAAAATAATAATAATAATAAATTTATAGTAAAGTAGTATATCTGCTCTTTGCCGGTTTCTAATTCAAAATTCAAAACTTTTCTTTCCCATTGTTTTTGCTCTTTTCTCTCTGCCAACCGCCGACCGCCGCTTTGCTCTGCTGCCGCTCCGTCCGTCTCATATCTTCGCCGCCGACTGTGGCTCTGTCACCTGCCGTTCCAACCGCCGCCAGCAACCATCCGCCATTGAATACTCACCACTCCGTTCTCACCAACCACGTCATTTCCACAAATCTGGTTTGAATTTCTTCTTTACTTCTTCACGGTGATACTCTGTTTTGGATTGATTCTTGGCCTGCGGTTACTTCGTTTTATGATTTTGTTGCATATTGGTTAACTATCTGAGATTTGCGTTCCTTGATTTTGTTCGATTTTTACATCCCTGACCGTGTATTCCATAATCCCCAAAAATTTGAAGATGCCACCAAAGAAACAAACTAGAGCAGGACAACAAATTCACCCATCCAACTTTGTAAGTAGCCAAGCCGCCACTAGGTACAGAGCTTATAATAACAAGCGGATGGCTATACCCGAAAGAGGGTTGAATGTTCCAAGACCTATTAATGATGAAATCCAAAAAAGACATTGGGAAAAATTATGTGCCCAACCTGCCCCTGCTAGCTTACCCCTAGTAATGGAATTTTATGCTAATGCTAAAGAAGAAGGAGTTACTGACACTGTTTTTGTTAGGGGTAAACAAGTGTGCTTTAGTAGTTTGGCTATTAATAGATTCTATGAATTGCCTGAACCTACTGAAATTGGGGATTTCCATGAATTCTTAAATAGCCAAATTGATTGGAATGATATTATACGTGGTCTTTGCAAGGAAGCCACAACCTGGAAATATTGTAAAATATCAGGAGATGTTTCTGTTTTTCCTACCAAACAATTGGCCCCTTATCCTCGCGCATGGTTTTACTTTATTTCTGCAACTTTAATGCCTGCATCTCATTTAAGTTCAGTCCATAGGACTCGAGCAGCGTTGATTTCTACCATTATTAATGATATTCTTATTAACATTGGTCAAGTCATACATGAGGCTATTTCATACTGCATTCAAGATGAAAATTTAGCGTTTGTCTATCCAAATCTTATCACTAGTTTATGTAAGGCAGCTGGTGTTCCTTGGAACACGGATGAACCATTGCTGCCTGCAAAAGGAATTTTTGATGCTAAATCTTTCCATACTATGAAGGATTCACAGAGTGGTTTCGGACCTGATGCTGAATATGAACAACCACCTCTTTCTCCTCCACGACGGCAAAGCATAGGGCAGAAATTGGAGCAATTAGAAAAGATGGTAAATTATCATATTACTACCTCTCAATCTAACTTTCTTTCCAATCAGCGCAGGATCGAGGAGCTGTTTGAATATCAAAGGCAGTCCAATGAAATCCTCCACCAATCTTTGGTTCAACTTGCCCAGAGACGGGGAAAAGATCCTGTGGTGTTACCTCCGCTACCAAGATTTCCGCACAAGGAAGGCAGTTCGAATGATGATTCTGCATGATCCCAAACAGGGAAGTCGTCCTTTTATCTTGGTTATTACTTGACTGTTTTTCTTGTTTTGGAAACATTGAGGACAATGTATATTTCAGTTGGAGGGGTACTTGTGTGTTTGCTTTTGTTTTCAAAAAGTTTGCTTTTGCTTTCAAGTTTGTTTTGATTCAAGTTGGTATTAGTTTTGTTCATTCCCTTTGTGTTAGTTAAAAAACAAAGTAAGAAAAAAATGAAAAAACCAGTAAAAGGTACTTTATGATGAAATTCTTTGTTATGATCTATGATGAGATTGGTTTAAACCTCAAGCCCATGGGAATATAAAATGCTATGAGAATGAGTAACTCAATCTTTTGATGTGACTTTTACCTTGTTTTAACATGACTGGAATTTCTCTTGAGCACAACTATGATCAGTCCATTGTTCTATGTGAAAAGTCTGTATAAATCAAAGGTCTTTATCCTTTTGAATAATTTGATTCGATTTGGAGATGAAGGTCATAGGCAGTTCTTTGGCCGTTTGAACCTTTCAAGCTAACCCGGTTATATATCTTATCCGTTGAACCTATTTTGAGCCTAAATGATAGAATGGAAAGAACCACCATTCAAGATTATTTTTTTTTTCATAACCTCATTTACTACCTTATAGCCTTTTTCATGTTAAATTTTTATCCTTCTAAAATCCCTTAAAGAGAGTTTAATTGCACTTTGGTATATATGATACAAGGGAAAGAGGAAGACATGGAGTCCAATGTGAGGTACAAGTTAAACAAAAATGGGTAGAAGAAGGGATAGGTTATGGGTTTAAAAAAATAAAGTTTGCTTGGTGCATGGGGTTGAAGGAGGTTTTATTCTGTTATGAACAATGTTCTGTTTATTGTTGTATTATATTAAAAAAAAACAAAAAAAAAAGAACAGAACAGAAGAAAAGAAGAAAAAAGAAAGAAAGAGAAAGAGAAAAGAAGATGAAGCGAACTTATTCTGTTGTGCAGCCTCAATGAATGCTTGTTGGTGTACATTGTCAAAAGAGATTAGAGTACAATAAGTTGGGGGTTGGATGGAAGGTGCTACAATTTAAATAAGTATCTGTCCAATGTGCTTACAAGACTTAAACTCTTTTCTTTGATTTTATATTTTTTCCCTTCTTTAATGGCCAATCCTGAGCCTAACGTTACAAGCTAAAAGTCCTACCTGATCCAAATTGAGTTGGTTGTTTTATAAATAAAGGATTGAGGATATTTGTTTTATGCAACTGGCTTTAATCTGGAAAGATGGGATGTGATCTATAGCACACACACACTCTGGTGATGTTAAGCAGGTTTAGGTTCTCTTTTGATTGGTCTTACTCATGAATGTGGTGTTTTAAATTTCCTGTGGGTATTGGTTGGAATCTCTGAGATTTAATATAACAACTGATTTAAGCTAATTGTTCCTTTTTGCTTGAGGACAAGCAACTGCTCAAGTTGGGGGTATTTTGATAAGTGAATATAATGATAACTTCTAGGTTAAGATATCTCTATTATCTTATCCAATTATGGGAGAATTTAGCCTTATCTAACGTAAATTGCTATTTTGTAGGAGAATTGCTTAGAGAAAGATAAGATTGAAAAGATTGCATGCGTAAAAAGAAAAGCCACGATTTTGTTGAAGAAAAGAAGGACTGGAATGCTGATGCCATGCCATGTAACTTTTCATGCCACAGCATTGAGGAAGTTGGCAGAATTACGGAAAAGAGAAGATCATGCCAATCAGATTATTCGGTTGAGGCAAACGAGTTCTACACAACTTGGACTTCTAATCTTCATGGACCAGAACAACTATAAATGGAGGAGACTAGCATTAGATAAATATACGAAACACAACAACAATATACACAACGATAGAATAGACAGTAGAAAGCAATAGAGATAGCTTAGACGTAATTTTA
This sequence comes from Gynochthodes officinalis, assembly GCA_020080225.1. Taxonomy (NCBI): domain Eukaryota; kingdom Viridiplantae; phylum Streptophyta; class Magnoliopsida; order Gentianales; family Rubiaceae; genus Gynochthodes; species Gynochthodes officinalis. Next base: position 21,545,408 of record CM034618.1, read on the forward strand.
TGCAAGCCATGTTTAGTGGCTGAAATTCTTTTCTTTAGGACAGGGATGTAACCATCATTACGTAATTTTCATTTATATAATTGTGGTATTATCCAATATCTGATTTATTCGGTATTACTTCGTGTAAATGCTTGATCACCATTTGCATGTTTAAGGTATTGGTGAAGAGGCGACAACTAACATCAATATTAGTTCGTGAATTCTTCAGACTTTAATTGTGAATCACGATAGTAGATTCTCAATTTCTGCAGCATAGTATTCTTTTGTTCATCATGCATTCATAGTAATTTTGGAGTCACGAAAGTAGTCCCATAATTATTATTTGAATAGTAATATTATACTCTGAGAAGAGATAATGTTTAATTATGTCAATAGTTGTGAGGATGTTATCACAAAATAATTATATGAATGGAATTTATAGTAATGGTTGGTGAAATCCCGAATCCTAAAGTTTGTTTATCTGAATTCTTTTAGTTGAACTCTTTAATATTGCTTTTACTTGATTTTTATTATTACATCCACTCTTCTTTTATATGTTGATCTAGATAATAGGTATTAATATTGCTCAACTGGTAGTTGTTCACCTTCCTGTGGGACGATACTCGTAATTATACTATAATTACATGACTTGCAATTAGTGGTAAAAATAAACCGAGTCAGACACCAAATAATAATCACCCTAATTATTACAATATCTTTTTAACATGTGAATATCAAATTAGTCAACATAAAAATTCACTAAATATTTTCACTATAAATGTCATTATTTAATTGAGAATATATTATAATTACTGAAATTTTCTATAAATTTAAAATCAAAGCCAGTACAAATATATCAAATCATAAGCCAAATCCAGTTTATATAGAACCAAATTTATGATTCAATATGTGTTAAAAATAATTCTAGATGTTAATTTGTAATTTACTATGTAAAAGGTTTCAAACCTCAAATCGAACAATAGGAGTACGTTATGCAAATGTGCCTTGGATGATTCACATTTCAGGGTCAGAAGTCGATGAGCACATTGAACCATCCATGTAACTGAAAGCAATCATACCCTAGGCACAATGATGCAATTATTAAGAGTGTGTTTTATTATTGAACTAATAGCTTGTCGTGCGAATCTCCCATTAGAATCCGCTATATTAAAAACGAGAGAAACTCTATCCCTCTTTTTCCTTTTTTGGCCCCTATATCACCACACTAGAAGGACACGAGGCAATGAATCATAAACCCTAAACTCATATATATAAACCCTAAACTCTTATATGTTGTGGGCAGTGAACATATCCCCATATGTTCATTATTCTGGTAAACCGGTACTGAGTTTGGGTTATACCGTGATTATTTTGGTAGACTGGTTCTATGTTGGCCATAAAAAATTTACCAACCGTGTGGCATGAGTCGAACCATTTGTCATGCATTTTCGAAACTCACTTTAAAAATTAGTTTATTTTCATAAAAACTTGACTAACCTTGTGACATTATTCGTACCATTTGTCATGACTCATGACTATTTAAAACTCATTTCAAACATTAGCTTATATCTATAAAAAAATTTACCAACCGTGTGGCACAACTCATACCATTTGTCACGAATATTCGAAACTCACTTCAAAAATTAACTTATTAAATAAAAAATTTAAAATTATATAAATTTCATATAGAAATCTCATACTTCACATTTAAGACCAACTAGATAATACAATATCCCAGCAAAGGGGTGCCTAACAAATCTAAATAGGCCTATTGAAACCACATTACTTCGAGTAATGCGGCTAATGGATATAGCCCAGGTCTGCCTAACACATCTAAGTAGGCCTGTTAACGGCCAAGTCGAAAACAAAAAATATCGACTGCTGGGATTCGAGGCCAGGCCAGCCTAATACATCTAAGGAGGCGTATTAATAGCCGAGTCGAAAATATTAAATATGGACTGCAGGGATTCGAGTCCGGATCTGCCTAAAAGGCAAAACAGGCCTTTTCAGTTTTCATTAATAAAGTCAATAAAGACAGACAACGGAGCCCAGGTCTGCCTAACAGAACAAAATAGGCCTTTTAAAAAGGACCACATGCTGTGGCTGCTGGGATTCGAGCCCAGGTCTCCACGGCCACAACGTGGAATTCTTACCACTAAACTACAGCCACAAGTTGAAATGCTAAGGTTTCTGAACCCCACTCTTTTCTAGCACCATTAAGACATGGTTTCTTGCTTTATTGAAACACTATGTCTATTTGGAGTTTTGGACAGAATGCTCTCATTTGCATTTGAAAAAAGTTATATTGGAATATGTGAAAATTTTGGTGGGTATTATTTTATAGAAAAAATATTTTAGAGTGAAAAATAATAGGAGAATTTTTTTAAAATTATGTGAAAAGAATTTGAGTAGGAAAATTTAAATTTTAAATTTTGAAATAAAAATGTGTTTGGATAATTTGTTTTTATTTGAGAATTTACTTATTTGCAGATTGAAACCCTTAGTCCAAACAGGCCCTTAGGGTTTGTTTGGAGTGTGATGTATTTGGAAAAAATTGTATTGGAATGTGTGAAAATTTTGATTGATATTTTTTGATAGAAAAAAATATTTTGGAGGGAAAAATGAGAGGTAAATTTTTTTAAAATTATGTGAAAGGAATTTGAGTGGAAAATTTTGATTTTTGATTTTTGAATTTTGAAATAAATTTTTTTTTGAATAGATTATTTTTGTTTGAAAATTTACTTATTGATAAAATAATTGATATATTTGATAAAATATTTTATATATTTGCTGCATCACATGAGGATTTAGAGGTTGAATATTTTTAAAAATAAGATATTTTGTCTCGTAGTAAAATAGTTATCTTACAAACTTTCATTATTGGATTAGCCACACACTTTACGTGTTTATAATAATTCACATGACATCATGAATTATACAAGTTATAAATAATAATCTAACATTATATCGTTATAATAATTTATATATATCATTATGCATTAATGTGGTATATTTATATCATATTATGAACTTATAGAAAGAAAATTGATTTATGTACATTACATTTAGGAGAGAAAAAATATATATAATTAATTCGATTTACTAAAAATAAAACTATTACAATATATATGGAATATGTGTCAAGATATGCCAATTCACTCATTTGTGATCACAATCAAGAAAAGGAAATTGCAAACAATAAGTGGAAAAAGGGAAAAAGTAGTAAAGGAAGATACTTTATTCACGTACGTACAAATATGAATATCAATCACATAGCACGGCATCATTATCAATTGCCTTCTTCTCCCTTGATGGCCTTAATCATGGTTAATTACCCAAATCAATTACCCTCCTCTCTCCTCCTTAGTCATTGCCAAATGTCCACAAGTCTTTTACAAATTTGCATCCCACTTCCCTGTAAACACACGAGGACGAAACAAATCCAAAATCCCATCATTCCAATGTACCGCTCTCTTAAAATTTTTCTTGTTAAAAAAAAAGTTTAATTTGAAACTAAAAATTTAAAATATTCTTACTAATAATAATTATGTGTTTTTTTAATTAAAAAATATAAATATAAATATAAAATTATACATTTAATTAATATATCAAATGTGTTGTAATTAATAACTAATAAAAAGTTAAATCTAAACTAAAATTGACAAGAGGAGTATTATAACTATTATTTCAAAAAACACAACAAAAGTATTTTAAAATGTAATTTATATATATGCTAAATGCTATTAGTAAAATTTACCAGTTATTATTTATTCATATGAGTACTATGTACTATGTTTTAGAACAAATAAAAATTTTAAAAGTGATTTTTTTCCCAAGCCAAAGGGAATAATAACATTTGAAAAGATAATATTTTTCAAATTCCAAATACTCTTGGAATTGATTAAGAATAGTATTTATATGGAGAACATTAATTTATAATAGTACAAATAATTAAGTGGTTAATAATCTTAATATAAATTGATGGGATTGTTAATTTATGTTTTAATAATACAATATAAGGGATTCCTAATAGAAGGGGATTAATAATTAAGAGGGTATGGATTCGAAACTGTTATTAAGGGTCCGTTTGGACACATTATTTTTATTTACAAATAAGAAAATTTTCAAATAAAAATAAATTATCCAAATATATTTTTATTTCAAAATTTAGAATTCAAATTTTCCTATTCAAATTCCTCTCACATAATTTTAAAAAAAAATTCCTTTTATTTTTTCCTCTAAAAAACTTTTTCTATTAAAATACCCATCAAAATTTTCACATATTTCAATATAACTTTTTCTATTTACAAATAAAAATACCTTACCCGATATAACAGTATGGTAAAAAGTCATAGTTTGCAAACATAGATTTGAGCAGCAGTACACGACAAAAACATTACAAATGTACCATAATCAAATCGGATTACGCAGCTAACCAGGATAGGAAGATCCTTAAATTTTTGCAGAAAATGAGCTCATTTTGATTTTATACTATTGTCTCTATGGCGTATGGTCAATTCCTGCACCAAATAATCTTAGCATAGTGCAGTTAGAAGACGCCAAGTCAAAAGAGAGCATTCAAGAGATACCAAAAGCATATCTGACTTCTATACGCCTCCCGTTATTACCGCATCCCCCAGTCCATTTATAGTTTATACCCAAGAGCCCACAAAAATGCCACTGTTATTTCCCAGAACTCATTTGATTCTTTCACTTTAAGGTAATAATACTGACAGTAGTTTAGTGGGATTTTTCTATTTGTATGAGTTTTGAGATCTGAAAAAGAATTGAGTTTGGTGGGGTGTGCTATGTCTGCCAGTTTGCTTCTGTTAGAACATTAATTCTTGATGAATGATGATATGGGAAACATCATTTTTAAGTTTCGTATTTCTAAAGCATTCTATTCTATGTTCCATGTATGTTAGTGTTTTCTACCTTACACTTTTGGAATTTTTAATTCGCTTGCTTGCTTTTCCAGTCGGCATCGTTTGGTGAAAGAAACTTTTCTGTTTTCTTCTTATTATTGTTTTGTTTTCTGACTTGTATCAGTTTTTTTCTTTATGACTGTATCATGTGTTTGTTGTGTCTATTACCCTATATATATGTACCTCTGAGCCAGTGAGGCTTGTGGAGCAAAAGAGAGATTAAAACAAAGTTTTCAGAGTTTTGTCTTGATCAAGTAATAAGGTTTTGTGGATCTCTTTTCTGATGCTGTTATTTATATGGGATTGATTGAGCTGTTCATTATTGTTCTAGTTGTCAATTGAAAGAGTTGCGTTCTTCTATTTTGTTTTTGTGCCAGTTCTGCAACTCTAGTTTGCCTGGTTGAGTGAAAAACCAATAATTTTTGCTTCGTGGTTACATTTAGTGTGAGTTTGTTTCTGCATGAGACGCAAAGTTCCTTCCTTTATGGTTAACATTACAATTTTGTTGATTCTGTGAAATGCTAGGCAGACCTTCGGTGAGAGATCTACGCAATGGCAAACAACTCTGCAAATGGAGACCACCAAGCAACAAAAAAACCTCCACCAACTCCATCCCCATTGCGATTCTCAAAGTTCTTTCAGGTTAAACTTCATTCAATCAATTCAGATTTTGATTCTGGTGCATTTTTTTTAGTTTATTCTTCTTGCAATTCAAATACTTAATTGCAAGTCTTGAAATTTATTGGTATTTGTAACTATTGCCTCACTCACTTCTCGGCAGAACGTTCTGTTTTATCAAAAACCAGGAACAATGCATAATAATCAAAATTCAGCTTATATTTTCATGCAACCAGCAATATTGCATAAGTATGTACTCTGCACGAGTCTTCATTTGGTTTTACAAGCATTTAACTTTTGAAGGATCAATAATTTCTGTAATGAAAATCTTCTATTTGTATGCCTCAAATAAAAGATGAGTGCAATATAGGGTAATGCCCTTACTTGAAGTGACAAAGGACTTTTTCTGGATCATAAGATATATTCCTACTAGTGACAGAATGAGCAATTGGTATCTGCTTTAATGTCTGATGAGCAAACCCAGATTCAAGTATGGACCATGTATCCAATTTTGTTTTGAATACATTACCCCTCAATACATTGTCATTGCTGCATCATTTTATGTATAATCTAGAAGCAACTCAACTCAGTGCATGGGTCCTTAATTTGTATTGAGTCAATGGACAAGCTTGATATCAGGCCTTTGTAATTACTCCAACAAAATTGAGCTTCATCATTATCTTATTTATCTCATGTGCTCTTCATTGATTCCTCTACTGTTTCTGTCAGCCAAATATGAGAATTTTGGTTACTGGAGGGGCTGGATTCATTGGTTCTCACCTGGTGGACAAGTTGATGGAAAATGAAAAGAATGAGGTAGAGTTGCCATCCAAGTTGTCTTCTGTTTCAAACATGTTGACTTTAGTTGTACTGATCCATGAATGAACTTTTATAAATATGGTAACTTGTTAAGATGACTACCAGGGAAATATTACATGAGCAGTTGGAATCCTTTCTTTTGGTTGTTGAACTAATTATCTGAAAGAGTCACAGTTTTTGTCTTCAATTTGCAACAGGTGATTGTTGCTGATAATTTCTTCACTGGTTCAAAAGATAATCTCAGAAAATGGATCGGACATCCAAGATTTGAGCTCATTCGTCATGGTAATTTCTTGTATTCCAGTCATTTGATATGTATTATCATGTCAAATAGTACTCAGAAATAATGAAGTAGCTTTTACTTTTTATGGATACTTAGCTGCTAAATGCCTGAATCATTATTTTCTCTTTTGCCCATTTTTGGATTAGTTAGCTGTTGGCAACAAGGAATCTACCTCTCCATTTCTATTTGGTCACCCAAAAATATTGGATGACAGTTACCTTCTAATAAAGTTTTTTGATTATTTCTCTCTGGCATCTTCACGCATTTGGCAGTAGACTTGCACGGTCACTAGTAGTATTTTAGGAAGATGATGGCTTTTTCCTACCTATACTGCGTTTATCATGCCAAGAAATATTCTTTGGTTTGATTAACCTCTACTCTACCGATTGCAGATGTCACAGAGCCATTGTTGGTCGAGGTTGATCAAATATATCATCTTGCTTGCCCTGCATCTCCAATCTTTTACAAGTACAATCCTGTGAAGGTGCGTCGTCTTCAACATTTATTAGTTTAATGGTAAATCACCAATCACGGTTCAAATCCTTTCAAGCACACTGCAGAGGAAAATTAGTTTCTGCAATCCCCTTCAGACTCAGTTTTGAGATCATAATTTCTGCTGCAGAATTGTTTCTGCCGATATTTGTGAAGTCATTTTTTCAAGAATGTTACACATTTGTTGGTTGTAAAACACAGGCTGTTAGCCATACATTGGCTTTTGTTTCCAAACTAAATTACTGAACTCAAATAACTTGAAAACACAGAGGGAGGGAGGGAAGGAGGTGAAAGACTGAGAAAGAAGAGTGGTAAAAGCTTTTAGAGCTGCTTTTGTGTTTATATTTTCCTTTTGAGCAACAAGAGTAAAGTTGAAAGAGATTCTTTTCTTGTAGATAGAGAAACATTCTTATCTTTCAAGATTTCGATGTCTCATACATCATATGTCATCGAGTGTGAATAATCTCTGGTATTCATATCTCATGAAGATGTATGAAGTCATTTATTTGCATATGAAGTCATGCATTTACTAGTTGCTGATATTTTACATTAAAATACATCTTAAGAATGTCACATTTCTTGATTTGTCTGGAACCTTTGCACTTGAAAAATAAACGTGGTAAAGCTGATAATGATTATAAGACCACCTATGATTGGCTAATTGGTAAATTTCATTTATTACAGACGATAAAGACAAATGTTATTGGTACTCTTAACATGCTTGGGCTGGCCAAGCGGGTTGGAGCAAGGTTAGGAGATCATGTTTAATGATTGCAAAAGGCTCAGCCAATTTTGTTGTTTTCGTTTTTTTAATTTTATTTATGTTGATGTTTAGGATTTTACTTACCTCAACCTCAGAGGTATATGGTGATCCTCTGGTGCATCCACAACCTGAAAGCTACTGGGGCAATGTTAACCCAATTGGTATGTCCATTTAAAGTCTTCTTAACACTTGTGCGTGTCTTGTTGTGCAGAACAACAAGGGGAAACAATCCATCAACTTTTTTCCATTGCATCATCCTAAATTCTATTTTCAGACATTCTATGAAGAGGGGCTGCACTGAGTGTTCCTGTATTTTAGTGATCCATCATTGCCATATCTTTCTTTGACGCTTAAACAGTTCTACAATGTATGCCTGTATGGATTTATTTCACCAATTGCTTGCAATATGGGTTTATCAGATACCATGCAGGTTTTAGGAATGTAATTGTTTAACCGTTAATTTTTCTTAATTACATGTTTAATAGATAGGTTCCTGATTGGATTTTCTTTTGTCTACATTGGACAGACATTTCTGTCTGTTTCTTCACTTTATACTCTTTCATTTCCAGTTGAAATCTGGAGGGGATTTAGTTAAATGTTTGTTCTTGAGATTCTATGACTGCTGGGAAGCTCAATCTTTTTCCCCTTAAAGTTGGATGAGATAATGACTAATAACTACATTATTAGTTACACCTTACCGAAACAGCTTCTGTAACAACTTTAATTGTACTATATTCAGAAAATTTATGAAAGAAAATTGAATAACAATGCATGTATTTGGCTTACAGGAGTTAGGAGTTGTTATGATGAAGGAAAGCGAGTAGCCGAGACCTTGATGTTTGATTATCACCGCCAGCATGGGATAGGTAATTTTGAACTCTTTCTTACGTGACAATCATCCTAAAGTTGCTTACTTCTTTTTCATTATTCATCATATCTTCATTTCTCAACAGAAATACGCATTGCTAGAATTTTCAACACTTATGGGCCTCGCATGAACATCGATGATGGACGTGTAGTTAGCAATTTCATTGCTCAGGCACTCCGGTAAGCCTTTTTGTGGTTAAATATCTGCTAAAAAGATAATTAGATTTTATAACTCAAATATAAACAAGAACAGAAATATCTGCCTATGTTAGCTTGAAGGAAAGATGTATTGATCATTTGTTCAACTTGTAAGTATCACTATGCTGACAATTAGAGTAAATCTGTTTCTGCCTAGCACTAGTTGCATTTATTTTGCATAAAACTTAGACAGTTCATGTCCTCAAAGTAATGGTGTGTATCTTGTGAGAACTCTGAGGTCATATAAATTGGCTATTTCTTGTTGTTTGTTCATCTAAGTCCTGTTTTGCTTTACAAATTTGGTCATCATCTCCTTTCGCTTAATCTACTAACCCAGTAGAAATCCTCTTTCACTTAGCTTCTGGCCATAAATATTTTGCCTATCTGCTTTGTTGCAGAGATGAACCATTGACGGTCCAACTTCCTGGAACTCAGACACGTAGTTTCTGCTATGTTTCTGATATGGTATGCATGAAACGTTACTCAATTTGCAAAGTTATTTCATGATTAATGAGGTTCTCATGTCCAATGTTACTCAATTTCTTTGGGAATTCAAGGTTGATGGTCTTATTCGACTCATGGAAGGAGAACATACAGGGCCAATCAACATTGGGAATCCAGGTTATTACAAATATCAAATTGCTTAAGATGTAAATAACTCTGACATTTCACTCTTATTCAGTTGTGAAATTTGTTGTTTTGCAGGTGAATTTACAATGATTGAACTAGCAGAGACAGTGAAAGAGGTGAGTTGATTATTTTACCCAATGGATGATGTTTTCTCCCGAAATTTACATGGGAAACAACAATAGTTAAGCACATGAATGGTAGTGTTATTATGATGGAGATTAGCAAATATCTAGGTGGTTGCATTTCTGAAATTCAAAAAAAAAATTTATACATATTCATCTACCGTTATCTGCCAAAACATATGCACCCACCCTCCATTCTGTTCATGAAGTCAAACAATGCAATTTGAACCTTTGATCATGCCATGATGAAAGACCCTTAGTCTCTACAATCTAACAATGAACTTGTTTATCCTCTGGCTGTTTAAGTTTTAATATGTGTTATTTGCATTACTTACAGTGTTGATATAGCTTGAAAACCTTCATTTTCTTGCAGCTTATCAATCCAAATGTGGAAATAAAAAAGGTGGAGAACACACCCGATGATCCACGTCAGAGAAAACCAGACATCACAAAGGCAAAAGAACTTCTAGAATGGGAGCCAAAAGTCCAGTTGCGTGATGGACTTCCCCTCATGGAGGACGATTTTAGGCTGAGGCTTGAAGTTCCAAAGAAGAAATGAACAGAGAATACAGTACACAAGATTTTCAACTTAACAAGGTTGTGCCAAAGAAATTTTGTTTGATCGGTCCTTGCGCCAGCTTGTGCTTCTTCCTTCAGTGTTTTTATCTGTCAAAATAATAGCAACATTTAGTTCCTATTACCCTTTATGAGCTTTGACTCTTTGTTCTTTTCTATCTTCCTGTAGAGTTGTGACCCTTTTGGGGTGTATTGGGATAACTGTCCCTTGAGTTTGACCTTGCGTCAGTTATGAAATTGGATATTGCTATTCAAATTTCCAAGCTTTTGAGCATATTGGCTTGCAGGAAAGATAGCCTTTTCTTTTCCTTTTCGTTTCTTAATTGCTTTCTGACTTTTGGTTTGTGGCTGAAGGGTCATAACAAGTCCCTCTGTATTTTTTGTTTTGGTTTGCCGCCGAAGGTGATAACAAGTCCCTCTGCATTCTTTGTTTCAAGTATATAAAGGGCAATTTAGTGCATAAAAACTCTTGCATGTATATAGATAAAAAAAAATAACAAAACAAAATCAGATCATTAAAACCTAAAAGTACAGAACATTATGTTATACGAAGAAAATTCCCTTTGTTTTTTGTTTAAAGTATTATCACGAAAAATTCAAGTATATGTGCAGAATCCCTTTGAAATTCTTCCAGCTTCACCATTTCGTGAAAAATTGTATGCTACCGGCCAAATGCATCCAACCTGGAGACAGTATGTGCTTATTTCAATACATATGGAGACCAGAAACACAATCGAGAGAAGCAGCCGTGTAAATCAACTCCCTAAGCACAGCAGCGAAGGATGGGAAGGGATAGAGGGGGCTTTGGGACACTTTCCTCTTTGATGTACCCTTAAGCAGACATCCAAAAAACATAAATCTTTATGTTTTAAAATGCCTCAGAAACATAATATCAAGAATTTAACCACAAATGGATCAGTCGTATTAGGGAGGAGATGTATTAATCATATTCAGTAAAGTGTATAAGATACTTCCATACACAGAAAAAAATTAACATGTTTCTATGATAACCGTGAAGAAAGTCATCTTTTTACTTTGTCAAAAGAAAAAGCCTCCCAGGTTCCTTAACCAGTGCTTTTCTTCCAATGGAAGACAATGCCAGACTAACATTATTACAGTTATTGATGAACACTTGAAAAGAAACCCTTCAATATTGTTGTTGATCTAATGGGCAACTAGGAGGGCTTGCCAGTATAATAAATTCACCTATAAAACACAAGCAAATCAAAACAAACCATTAGAACATGAAGTGAAAAATAATAACAATGATATCCCATCCACTGTATCAAAGGGTCATCAATGTATAATAGGTTTATATTAGCATCATTCGTTTAACCATAAATGCAAGCCCTGCAGTCCAAAATAGCAAAAAAAAACACCCGAAAAAAAAAAAACTAAAAGGGTTCAAGCCATTAGAACATGAAGTGAAAAATAATAATAATATCCTATCTACTGTATCAAAGGGTCATCAGTGTATAATAGATTTATATTAGCATCATTCCTTTAACCATAGATGCCAGCCACCAAAAGTCCAAAATAGCAAAAAAACACCTAAAAGCAAAATTAGAAGAAGAAAGAAGTTCATTCACAGCTGCTTCGAGAATACTCAGGAACAGCAACAACCAAGGACATCATTTAGATTAGTGTTTGCCATGAAATATCACCAAAAGACCTAAAAAAATCTATAAGTACTCATTCTCTCATTACCATATATAGCAACTACCAAGAAATGATAAAAAAAAACTGCCTCTGCAAATAATAAGTATTAAATATATAACAAGACCATCTAAACACAGCAATTTTGAAATCAGAAAAAATAAATTGAAACAAACAAGCTAAGGAAGAATCTAACAACTCTATAGGTTAAATGCAATCAAAACCAATTTTCATGATTCAAGGTCAAGCTACGAAGGAACATGCAAATCAAATACACTGGCAATAATCAATACAACTGGAAATAGAGATGGATACAGAATACAGAGTGCGTTAAATTCCCATTCCAGATGAAGAACTAGAAATAATCCCAAAAGAGTAACATAAAAACTTGGATGAATATCAGTAACGAAAGCCGTGACAACCACCTCAACCCAAACAAAAGAACCAAACAGCCCAAACAATAAATGGTTTATAGTCCAAATGCATAAGGAAACCAATCAAAAGGTTAAGTCAAAAAGCAGAACATTAATTAGCTAAACGATCAAAGGCAAATTAAACCATGAATACCAAACTGTAGACTCCATCAAACTTTTCAAAATAAGAAACTGAAATTGCAACCAACATATCAAACAACACCTAAATCAGGTAAATTAAAAAAACAATCTTGCGTTGTAACTTATAAAATGAAAGAGTAAAAAGGCAAGTCGGTCGGGCCTTACGAGTTTCTGTGGCGCTGGACGAAGGGCGAGTTTTTAGCATCCTCCTCTGCATTAGAATCACCAGATAAAATGAAGTTCAACATTTTTATTTTTGGGCCAAAAAACGCTAAAAATAAAGGACTGCAATTAGGGCAACAAAAACACAAAGCGGCGGAGGAAAACAGTAATACCGGTGAGGCCGAGGGAGAACTTAGTGATGATGGTGCCAGTGATGGCGAAGCCCACGAGAAAGGGCCAATTACGCTTCCATTCTCTCCTGAAGAAAACCGGCCATGGATCGAACTGCCTCATTTCTAATTCTACCCACTCTTTCCCTCTCTCCTCAGCTCGCTTTCTTGTTGCTTCAGTTGTACCTGGACGTCCACCCTATTCTCTCGACTCTGTTATATACTGTTACTTTACGTTACTCTCTCCTCCGATCAAACCGACAACGTCGCGAATATATATTCATTTTGCGCGGTTTTACAAACTTTGCGCAATGATTTTGACGATGATAAATTATTGTGCAATTTTTTCTTTATCATATACACATTCAATTTTAATTATTTTATACTTGGATTATTTATAATTATTAAACTACATATACTTTTTATATAAATTAATTTACATAATAATCATAAAAAAAAAATGATCATAGACATGGTCATATACATTGTAAAATACAAGTGAAAGTAATCAGAAATGGCTAATGGTGGTTGGTGACTTGGTATATGTTCTGAATAACATAGGGCATGAGAAACTTGGAGGAGCAGAGAGCTCAACTATTGAAAGCAGCAAGTTTGGTATTAACTTCTGAACATAATCTAATGAACATTTGACCATGAATTCATCAATGTCAACACGCAACTAAATTTAAAGTAATTTGACAATCTCCAAATGTTTGACAGTAAACCAGTAGAAAAACATAGCAACTATTCTGCACAACATAGCCGCAAAACTTCCTATTGGCACTTGAAATAGAATTGTAAAAATTGTAAAATCCGTGAACCGATATCCCTCAAGGAGCCTGCCGAGCTATCTCTTTTCTAGTAGAAGAACCCAAGTACTTTACCACCAACACTTTTTCTTCGAGCTTCCTCGTGATCCATAATTCCCGCAGAAGTTGTCAACACAATGTAACCAAACTGCAAGTTCATTCAAACCATAAAGAAACCAAAACTGAATTAGTCAGCTGGAATTTCCTTATTAAAGAGAAATGCAGGATGGGGTGAATGATCAAAATAGAAAAATGTCCATCCCATCACCAATCCCACAGTTTTTTTAAACTTCAAAACTTCTACCATACAGTCAGCAATTCACATCAGCGATGATCCACACAAAGTAAAACATAGCAGGAAGTTCACAAAATAACCTGTCTAGAGGGGAGCAATCTGGCAGTCCAAGGCTCAATTTCCTTGACACCAACATCAAAACGTGGGCTAATAACCCCACATTTGTTGAGCCTCCCATTCAATTCCACCACAATCTTCCCAGATCTGTGGTCATCAACAAACTCAAACTCGCCAATGTATCCTACGCAACCAATAAAAGGCAGGCATAAGTCCACATACATAAGATTGAAGCAAGATGAAAAAATGGTAGGGCACATACCATGCTTTTGCATGACTAGAAGAAACTTGATAATCACTTTTGAAGAAGGCCTGATCATAACTTGCCTTTTTCCTCTTTTTTCAGCATTATACATGCTTTTAAGAGCATCATTCAACACAGAAATTCTCACCATTTTGACAAACGCAAGCTGCTAGAAAAATTATGCCAAATACTAATTATGTTTTAGCATGCTTCAAAGGTAAAAAGTAGCACTGCTTTAAGAAAGAGATCAATAATTATAATCAACTGTATGATTTCAGTAGCACCACATCACATGTAAGGTAATGAAAACACAAGCAACAGAATTTAACAGGGCGAGTGTATAATAGGAAAAAGCATCCAATTTGACTTTATAGAACACAAGGCAAGCCGTACTTTGAACCCATAAAGAGAGTATTCAGTAACTGGATGACTCTTCTTGTTTGCTAGATCAAAAGTTGCAAAAGTACAGTAGGTTCAATTACTGCGTTGTTTATTATTAGGCTAGTTATCTTTGCCAATTGAACTAAGCTAGATCCCACTCCAATTACAATCACATTTCATCTTAAGCACTACATACAAAGAAGATAATTATGCAGATTACAAAGTCAACTATGGAAAATCCCTGGCACATTAATGGTCTGTTCTAATTTCAATAACATGAAAAAATAAACTCCCCTATACTTGAACACGAAACGGGAAAAGGAACCCATGTCCCATCATGTCTACATTAGATAACGAAGCGAAGAACCAAACGGAAAACCCCCAGACAATCAAACGACTTCCATTGATTAAAACTAACAGTACAATGTAAAATGAGGAATTGTACGACAGTTCAAAATTTCAAAGCTACATCACACATCAATAGCAAGTAAATGAAGGAAAAGCACAGATAAAGGGCTGTAAATCTTACTGCAGACTTAGCAGAATCACCACCGATGAAGCTCCCTTCACTCCGCAGCTGCTGCTGCTGCTGCTGATGATGACGACTGCTGATATGGGAGGCGCGACGGCCTTCGTTGTGTAATATGGAGCAAAAACCTTGGAAAACCTACGGCTTTGATCACTGATGGTTAATCGTTGTTTCTCTGGGCTGAGACCGATTGACAACTTAATTGGCTTAACTGGCCCATTATTGTTTTGGGTTTTTTTTGTTGAGTCCAACCCACTAACATCGAACAGTATATATATATAAGCGAAAAAAACACAACCCTAGAATTTTCTATTTATTTCATTTATATTATATTATTTATTCACATAATAACTAATTACTACATTCGTTTAAAAAAAAAAAAATTTTGGACAATATTCAAAAGGAAAAATGCGTTTGAACAAGGTAGTTAATTATTATTTCAGAAAATTACACATTTTATTTCATTATTATTATTTTTAACTGCGTAAAAAAAGAGTTTTAAAATATAATAATTAATATGCACTCCCAATCAATATTCAATAC
The DNA here is from genome assembly GCA_020080225.1 of Gynochthodes officinalis. NCBI lineage: Eukaryota > Viridiplantae > Streptophyta > Magnoliopsida > Gentianales > Rubiaceae > Gynochthodes > Gynochthodes officinalis. The sequence continues at coordinate 21,561,080 of CM034618.1, forward strand.
CGACGCTAATTTATTTCATCCAATGGCTGATCATAACACAATTTTTGAACACGATAGTCAATTATTTATTTATGTCTACGTTTAAACATAGTACATTCGTGAATTGTTTTTGGACAAAATGTGAAAGTATCATGTGTTTTTTCGGCTCGTACTCCCTACGCGCCAACTACTTTGGCCCAAAATGTCGAAACTGAAAATTTAAACTGCACTTTCAATTTGGACTGAAATTTCACACGCCGCCAAAACAGGCGCCTTTCGTTTGAGGGAAAAAGCACAATCCGCACCTCAACATAAACTCAAATTTCCACCGTCGATAATGCTTGAATCAACGTCTCAGATCTCAAAGTATACACTTGACGCGGATCGCTAATGTCATCCGTCGATTAACTAAAAAGAAACTAACGCTCAAGATTCACCACCCGCCACATTTCAAAACCATAACCTCACCTATAAATGACCAACCCCACCTTCCGCATTCCACACTCCAATTTCAAAATTCCATTCTGTTTCCCCTCTGAAATACAAAGCTTTAGATACTAAAATCTTTTCGATTTCTCTCCAAAAATGTCTGGCCGTGGAAAGGGTGGCAAGGGTTTGGGAAAGGGCGGAGCCAAGAGGCACAGGAAGGTCCTCCGTGATAACATCCAGGGCATCACCAAGCCTGCAATTCGTCGCCTGGCTCGTAGAGGTGGTGTTAAGAGAATTTCTGGCCTGATTTATGAAGAAACCCGTGGAGTTCTGAAGATTTTCCTCGAGAACGTGATTCGCGATGCCGTCACTTACACTGAGCATGCTCGCCGCAAGACTGTCACTGCTATGGACGTTGTTTATGCTTTGAAGAGGCAGGGAAGGACTCTTTATGGATTTGGTGGTTAAATTTGCTTTTAGGATTCATGGGTGGGTTTGAAAGTATTGTAATTGCTTCTATTAGTTTTTTTTTGCTATTTTAGGGAGCGGGAGTGGTTTGTTATATTGTCTGTTGGGCTTAGCTTTGTAACTGCTCATTACAATTCAAGGGTAATAGATCTATTAGTTTCCATTAATTCGTCTCTAATTTTCAATTTGAACATTCAGCTGTTTCTGGTCGTTTAATTTGATACTGAGACGTTGAAATTGGGCTTTAATGTGACCTTACATTTTGTTCCCGCTTTCCCGTTTAAAGCATTTGTTTAAGTTAGTTTTGGTATCATGTGGTTGGATTTTTGCTTTGTGGTTTGTTGGACTGTTACAGCTTATGATTTAGGAGTTTGTGATAACCTGAATTTGTAATTTAGATTATGCATGTAGTTCTTTGAACGGCTTTGTTTATGTGAGTATTTGTTTTGGTTTTTTAATCGTAATGTGTATTGAATGTTATTCCCCATCTCCTATGTGAGATCTACTCTAGGAATTAACAGATCCCTGAACCATTCATTGAATACAAGATTGGTACATATTTTCTTTTGGTTTTAGCTAGATTTTTTGAGTTCAGAGGTATTAAATACTGGTTTCCTTTGTTATATGGGTTGAGAAATTATGGGTGTGCCATGTTTGTTTGGAAATTATTTGTCTTCTGACAACCTTGTCGATAAGGTACCCCTCTAGAATCTGAACCCGAGATTGGTGTGGTTTTGGTGGAAGTTGTAAACTGTGTAGGGGCATGCTTTTCCCCTGACAATGTTGACATTCCGTTGCTTTCGTATTCATGCATTTGGCTCAATATGAAAATTCGCCAGTTCGCTCTGCTCCTTTGCTATGCTTCTTACCAGCAAATATTAGATTATATAGTTCTATGATTTATATCCAACAGCACCTAGCAGCCATAAATTGAAAGCCCATATTACTGGTTTTGGTCATATTGAATTCTGATCTCAATTGTCCTATTATATCCACATTTTTGTATTTCCCATTTGTGGAGAGCATCACGGTAGGCCACATTCTTCGTATTGCTGTAGAACATTAAACATAGTGGTATTATATTATAGATTTCTCATCGCATGCTCTTTCACTTCACTGATTTCCATCATAATCTGCATAGAAAACGGAATTCTATGCATCGTCCAAGAAAAAGAAGCAATTGGATTGAGAATGGTATCTTGGTTCTGTGACTTGTGTCCTTTTTGGATCAGCCGAGTAGAAGTAAAAAGCTGCAAAGGTACAGGGACTGGGGATCATCAGTTGTCTACTTGGTATGTGCCCACAATAATTTGCCAGCTGTGTACTCTGGAAGCACCTAGATTTGTATAATAATTTTCCTTCCTCACCAATCACGCGATTTTCTTATCACTTTTTATATCGTCCATAATAATAATCTGCCGATCCCTCCGCTAAGAATTGCCTGTCCCAAAACAAAGCAAGAGGAAACAAAAAAGAAACAGTAAATGGCTCCTTAGATAGCCTCTTTTTTACTTCATTGGTTTGGCTGGGGATGAAAACTTGTGAATAAATAACGGCTGTACAATGAATCCGGCGCCTCCTTAGATAGCCTCTTTTTAACTTCATTGGCATGGTGCCATTTTTAAAAGCCACTTGTACGACCGCCTTTAAGCAACTACCGTGGACGTGGATTTTCTCCCCGAATACGACAAACTCAACAGCCCTCAACAGTTCTAGGCTTCTCCAAGTGAGGTCACTTCCAATTCTCTCCTTTTCCAATCGAGATTCACTGCTTCTCTCTTCCTTCTCCACTTTCTCCGTCTGAAGTCTAAACATTCATTATTCAGATTCTCCCCTCATTGAGCCCCCGGCTCAGCCGGGAAAGGGACGGTCGTCGCCCGTATGGAAATGTACAGCGACGAGGCTGTTTTGATTCAGAAAGGAAAAAAACCCGGTGAGCCTTATGTCGTCACGGTGAATTGTCCAGATGAGACCGGCCTCGGCTGTGACATTTGTCGGACCATCCTCGATTTCGGGCTCTATATTTGCAAGGGAGGTACTATAATTCATAATATCCTTCACTAGTTTATTGATTAACTTTGATTGCATTTTCTTTGGTGGTCGAATTGAATATCTGTTGTTGTTGTGGTGGGCTTTGTGTTTTTGTTTGAGCTAGACATATCTACGGATGGGAAATGGTGCTATGTCGTATTATGGGTGACTCCTCATTCAAGACAACCTGGTGTGGGATGGGTCAGTTTGAAAGAACGTCTTTTATCTGTGTGCCCATCATGCTCAGTAGTTTCATTCTACTTGAATCAGCCATCTCCTCGCAGTTCGTCTTCTCCAACGTATCTGCTTAAATTATTTAGCTTGGATAGAAAAGGATTATTGCACGGTAAAATTTATGGGCCTCTCAAAATAGTGTCTGTTGTAGTATTTCAAGTGTTTTTTTTCCCGTCTAGAATTCGAATTTTATTGGATAACGTGTGCGTAGATGTCAACCAAGTTCTTTGTGAGCTCGAGCTCACAATTCAAAGGGTAAAAGTGACAACCACGCCAGATGGTCGGGTTTTAGACCTTTTCTTTATCACGGACAACTTGTAAGTTCTTTCTGATTTTCTTTACTTCACAACGTTTTATTCTTTGAAAGTGAGGCTGAAACTTCTAACAATCACAAAAGGGGTATTTGTTGTCAGTGCTTGCAGTTTGCTCAAGTATTCTGTTTGTTAGTCAATTTATGTCTCTGTAGAAACTCATTTCTTAGGAACATAGGAGATATGGTAACTGATGTTGGAACTGTAGTTTGCTCTCTTATTACCTTGAATAATGGAACATTTGTTGATGTGGTGTTATTGATGAATTGAAATTACGGTGATTATATTCACCATTTAGCACTGTTTAATTCTCCAGAGACCGCTTACACACAAAAGAGAGGCGAGACGAGACATGTAAGCAGCTGCAAGTTGTTCTGGGTGAATCGTGTATTAGTTGTGAACTTCAGTTGGCATGCTCCCAGTATGATAACCGAAAGAGCATGTCTTCAATTTCTCCAGCTGTAGCTGAAGAGTTGTTTAGATGTGAATTATCAGAGAAAGAGATCCGAACACAGGCTCTGAGCCCGGATGTGACGAAGTTGAAGAAGTCTAGTGTAAACATAGATAATTCCTTGAGTCCAGCTCACACCTTACTCCAGATTAACTGTGTTGATCACAAGGGTTTTCTTTATGACATACTGAGGACTTTGAAAGATTTTAGCATACAGGTTCTGATAATTGTTTCCCTCACTTGTCCTTATTAAGAGCTTCTTATGTTTGGGCATTACATAACTGAAACTTCCTAAGTTTGGGTTGGACTATTCTTTAAAGAATGAAATGAGTTTACCCTTGCAACATAGGTAGAATGCTGAATATTTGGTTGGTATATGTGCATCCACATTGAGTTACAGGACTTGCGGATCATTTGCTTGTTGATTTTGTCCTCTAGACCTAAACTCATTTCATCCTAAATTGGTGATCTGTTTTTGCTAATGGCATCACAATCTTTTTGACTTGGTTAAGTTTTGCAGTGTCAATGAAGTTTGTGTTGTATTTTGGGCCAATATTTGGCATCCTGGTGCTTTCATAATTCTTGCACTCTAGTTTCTTTATTATTAGTTGTCTACAAACTCTTAAACTGGTTTGTCTCTGTTGCATTGGTCAGTTGGTGGCATTAACATCTTTAATTTGGATGTGTTGCAAATTTTTCCTGTTTTGATTCGTTCAAGTGATTTCTGGATTTTTCTCCATACCTGCATTATGCATTGTGTTCTGATTTAGGTTGTTTATTTGTTTCCAATGGTCAGATAGCTTATGGCCGATTCTCACCTGTTATGAATGGTCATCGGGAGTTAGACCTATTTATCCGGCAGAAGGATGGGAAAAAAATTGTGGATCCTGAGAAGCAAGATACTTTCTGCTCTCGCTTGAAGGTGGAAATGCTTCATCCATTACGTGTAATCATCACTGATCGTGGACCGGACACTGAGCTGTTGGTTGCGAACCCTGTTGAGTTATCAGGAAAGGGCAGACCACGTGTCTTTTATGATGTCACATATGCGCTGAAGACTCTCGGGATATGCATCTTCTCGGTAAGAATCTCAGTGAAGCACTATAGGCAACCTGTTATTCTTTTCTTCACTTCTGGAGCGTGTGAAAGAATATTAGCAGAGTTATTGTTATTGACATTACTAGGATTTAAGGAGCATGAAGTATAAAATGCATAGAAGCTGTCTTCTCTTGAAAACAGATTTTTGCCCATAATTAACACAGATGAGAAATGCTGATTAATTTACTGGGAAAATCTTTTGGATCACTTGATTGGAATTAGTGATATCCTAACACTTCCTTACAGGCTGAGATTGGAAGGCATTCAACAGTTGATCGTGAATGGGAGGTCTATAGATTCCTTTTAGATGAAAATTGCATATTGCAGTTATCAAATGTGGCGGTTAGAAATCAGATTGCGGACAAAGTTAGAAGAACTTTGATGGGCTGGTGAGCTTATTGTTAATTTTCGTTTTGCTGCCCTTTGAGGGTTCTCTTTCCATAGTCCTGCAGTCCAAGATATCAGTAAATCATTTGTACAGTGTAATACTTCTAACCTTTGATTTTGTGAGTTATTGTAGAGCTTAATTTTGCCTTTTCTGTAATATGTTCTACCCATTAGGAAAGCATTTTCTTCTGTTATTATGGATGTTCGGTCATCTTTAAATTCAGATGAAAATTTGATACTATTTGAGAATTGAGATGGTTCAGCTGGCTGTTAGGTCGCAGTGTCTTTTCGGGCAGTACTTCATTTTCGGGGTGGAGATTTACGTCCATGAAATACATGGAGAAAAGCCAAGTAGCACTCCTTGAAGTCAATTCAAGATAAATTTTTTGCTTGTGAATTGTAAATATACCAATCTTAGTTCTTTTTGCCCCGCTCAGTTTTTACTTATTTTTGGATTTAAGTAGATTGCTAGGTACTGCAGAAATAATGCACTTTTATGGTGAAAAGTTCTAAATGAGCGACGTTGGTTGGCCATCTTGAAACTCTTTGTTTACATTAATTTAACATTTCCAAACGGCTATGTTTGGTTTGCATTTTTATTTGTAGAAATTAATTTTTTTAATTATAAAAATAAAATATTTAAGTAAGTTTTATTTTAAAATTAAAATTTTAAATTTTCTATCAAAATTCTTCTCACATTTTTTTTTTAAAAAAATCATATCATTTTTTCTTAAAAGAAATTTTCATTAAAATTTTTATACATTTTAATACAGAATTTCCATAGCCATTTGAGGCATTCGAGTTTTCATTTCATAACTTCTAACCATTAACTGCGAACTGCGGTCTGATATTTTATGCATAATTAACCACCTCTTGTTTCCTTTTCTACTCTATCCATCTAATATTAGAGTTTTCAGATTTTTGGGGAAGCTTAGCTGATTTTTTTTTTATTAAATAATGCATCTCATAACAATCAAATTAAAATGCCGAAACTCGATAAATTATCCATGCATTTTACTTGCATTTGCATTTGTTAATTTGCTTTCCCTCGTTAAGTAACAAGTAATATACATGGGTTTGTTTTTGTTTTGCCATAATTTTTTTAAATTATAAAATATAAAATACTTAACACATTATAAAATAAACAAATTTTCATTTTTATCTTTACCTTTTTAAAATTGTAGTTATTATTAGTAAAGTTTATATAAATTTTATTATTTCAGACAAAAAATTTGGAAATTAGATTTTTCTTTTTTTTTTTAAAAAAAAAAAAAAAGAAGGTAAGAGTGCAATGTTGTCGTTGTGTTGTTAGGCGCAGACAGGCTCACCCACCAGGGCACCACCACGTGAGCAAAACAGAGGAGATGAGATTAGATCCGGCTTCCAATTGCAGCACAAGCCCATCACCCGATCTAACCAAATATCCTGCGATCTGAAAAATCTTCATTCCCCGGGCCCATATTAACTACTTTTTCTTCTCTTTTTTTTTTGTAAAAAAGAGTTACTTCTATTTTTTTTTCAACTTTTAAAACTTGTTTTCATATTACTCTTTCAAAGTAAAAAATAAAATAAAAATAATTTATATTTAATAATATATTAAATTAATTGTATTTTATAAATTTTTTAAAAAATTGTGAACTCTAATGTTTTTTTTTGTATAGAAGGGAGAGAGTAATAAACTATTCTCTACTTTATCCTAAAATCATCCACTATAAATTATTAGAACCTACGCGGATGATAATCATGTAGCCCACGTCACCTGTATGGAGCATCGCATTCGTCTCTTCGCCACGTTACAATTCCCCATTATTTGCTTTTGAATTCTAACATGCTCCCTGCAAGGTCTCGTTTGCAGTACAACAAACTACTTCCGCTTGCCTTTCATTTTCTGTCCCCTTCCAAATGTCTTGAATCCAAACAAAGCCTTAAATCTTGTCGCAGGCACTGGGGATTCAAATCAATCTACTGTTTTTTAACCTGCTACAACCCCCACCTTCCCCCCTCAAAACCATTTCGTTGTCGGTACGACACCTTCTCAAATCAATCCCAAACGGCATAATAATTTGCCATTAAAACGACGTCTGTTAGTTCCTCCATAGATTTAAACAGAAGAAAATCTCTTTGTTTTAGGGCTTCATTTTCCTTTTTTTTTTTTCCTTTTTCTTTTTGTTTTGTTTCAGTGATCATTTGTACCGGAGAGGAACTCCGATGAGAATGCAGCCGGCTGTAATGTCTCGGAGCTCTGCTTATCTTAAAGCTCTCACTCAGGAAATTGAGAAGAAGCTTCAACGGGTACGTGCGCCGTAATATTTATGCATAATTTAATTACATATCTGCACACTTTAGCGCACGTTGCATATTTAGAATATTGAGAACTTTTTTTTTTGTGATTTTTTTTTCCTGTAGGCATTAGCTTCGGCATCGCAAAGGCGGAATTTGTGGCAGGAGCTGTTTGCCGACATTGCTTTAGAAGTGGATGATCGAGCTCGAGGTTGCTTAATTTTTAATTCAGCTTGTTCATGCGTTTTGTGGATATAATTTAATTTATTTTTTCTCCCGTTTGTTATGTGCGTCTTACACTATTCTGAAGTGTTTAAATGATGATGATAAAGCAGGAAAGCTTAGAGTTATTTGTGAAAAACTGACAACAAATTACAGGTTCTGTTATTCGCGCTTGCTCATACTTGTATCTACTTGATTGTGTAGGAAATTATCTTTTTAAAAACGTGTGTTGAGCAAATTTGATATATTCGTTTTTATGTCAATCGAATATGAACTTCAATATTGATATTATTACTAGAGATGTGCTGATGTATTGGTGTTATTTTCACTTGCTGTGGTACACTATTTATATGTACTTACTAAAGAAGATCAGAACAACGGTTGTTCGATACAGATGATTATAGTGGTGAATAGCTTATACTGAGAGTTTTTAACCAGTGTCTCTGTATGCTCTGGAAAGAATTTTTAGTAGAAGCACGAGGATAAAAGATTGAGTGGACTCTTTCAACATTTAGTTGGTTATCTTGACATCCGCGCTTAATTATTTTTCTTTTTCTGTTTATTGAAGTTATGAGGAAAGTAGTGGTACTGACTCTGTTGCTAATTTTCATATCATTCATTTTCAGTCCGCTCATGGTCGAGATTTTTTAAGTCGTTCATAATCATTTGAAGGTCATGATAAATAACCTCATGGTTCAGATTAGTTCAATTGAGAACATCACTTATTGTTGCACACCTGCTTGACTATGGTAAAAGGTCCATAGATTGAATGACTCCTTTAACTTACTAAACAGTTAGATTACCTGAGTGTTGGTGAGCCCTTACGTTCTAGGATGGGAATATCATTAGTGGTGGTCTAAGAAGCTTAGCAGATTCTACAAGCTGCATTTATTTGTCAGATTAAATGGTCGAGCATATTGGTAGAGGGTGTGTCTGTATAGTAACTGATATATTCATTATTCTTACCTTTTTTGAAGGCTATTGTGAGTCATTGAATTACTCTTTTGCCACTCTGTCACATCTGGGGTTCTGGAGTTTCTGAAGCGTTTTGTTTCAAATTTATGGATTCAAATAAGTTTCTCTTCTATCTAGCAATATTCCCATTTTATAACTTCGGTCCTAATCTGTTTGGATTTATCTTTACTTCCAATGCTTCTTATCCTTCAATGTTCTCATTTTGTTTTCTCAAAATGAATCAGATATCATCCTCAGGAGGGAGGATATAAGTTCTGAAGCGGAAGAGCAAAGAGAAGGCCCCATATGCTTCTATAATATACTGGCCGATCATTTTGTTCGCGAGCCAGATAATGGGAAACCAATCCTAGACTTAGTTGTTCAACTCTGGAGCCAGTCATTTTCATCTAATATTTTCTCGCTTTTGTTCCACAAGTGGGTATGTGTACTTTAATTGAAGTAAAATCCTTAGCACTATTTCATGTCTTTCTTACAGTGAGCTTTTTTTGGTTCAGCAAAAAAGTTGTTATTTCTTACTTGTTCATGATTTCCTTTTTTCCATCTCTTTTGGTGCTGAACGAATTTCTCTCTGGAGACATTTATATGGCAACCATGTTTTAATCCTAAAGAAATTTAGTGGTAATCATAGTTATTAAAGGCTCAAAAACTTTAAAATAATATTTTAGGCATTCATACTTATACTTCCTAAAATAAACTACTTAAAAGTCTCAATATAACTATATAAGCCAACTAAGTAGCATAATCTCCAAAAAAACAGAAGAAAGGCTGCAGAAAAGGAGGACAAAAACAGAAAAAAAAAAAAAAAACAGAAGAAAGTCTGCAGAAAAGGAGAAAAAAAACAGAAAAAAAAACAGAAGAAAGAAAACAGAAAAAAACAGAAGAAAGGCTGCAGAAAAGGAGGACAAAAACAGAGAAAAAAACAGAAGAAAAACAGTAGGACTGGACCGACTGGTTTGCAGAAAAGTAGAAGCAAAAACAGAAAAAAAAAAAAACAGAAGAAAAACAGTAGGACTGGACCGACTGGTTTGCAGAAAAGGAGAAGCAAAAACAGAAAAAAAAAACAGAAGAAAAACAGTAGGACTGGACTGACTGGTTTGCAGAAAAGGAGAAAAAGCAAAGGAAAAAAACACCAGAAGAAGAGCTGAAAGCAAAGGAGAAAAGCAGGAAGAAGAAAAGAAACCTAATGTCCCTGTGGTAATTGAAACATATTCTGATCTTCAATGCCTGACTTCTTTAAGTGCTATTCTACTCTGCAGCTCTTTGAAGTTCAACTTGACAATCCTGAAATTCTCCTCCGTTATTCATCGGCTCTCATCCAGGGTGCTACAAATGTCTTCTGGTATGAATTCAAACTGCCATCTCCATCATCTTATGGACCCGTTGTTTAGTAGCTCCCTATTTTATTGGCATAAATGCTTTTGTTAATTTATTATTTAAGAAACTAGAAAATTGAGAAGCTTGAAATTTAAAGAAATTGAGATGCGTTGAAATTTTGGGAAACTCCAATTCTGTAACTATATGATATTATGTGTTACATTCTGAAATTCTATTCCAAACATTGAAAATCAGTTGCCTGTAAGACTAGATGGACAACTTTAAAGATCTGTGCTCCCTTTCCATCCTATGGTCATTAGGAATTTTCCTTTCTTTAAAGAAATGAAAAATAAAATTGTTTGGCATGTTTTGGCTTACAACACATTATGAAACGTGACAGAATTTTGTGCTGGTTGTTGGCCTAACGCAACCCTCCTCCTTTATCCAGACTTGGGACCAGCCATGCTAAAAATAAATGTTATGTCTTCTTTAACTAATTTTTGCCAAATCCTTTTGTCACTTTTTTGAGTTGTTCATTTGTGGGCATTGTCTCTGATTTATATTCTTTTACCAGTTGGACAGTTCTTTGTGTTCTGTCAAGTACTTATGCGAGAAGGTGATTAACACTGTTTTGTTCCATTCTTGACCCGCTCTAATTCTTAGTAGCCAACTCAAAGTTAGCATTCTCTGATATAGTTTTTTCATCTGGATTAAATTCCGGGGGGAAACTGAACAGAGGTCCACTCCTCTAAATGGAGCTGGGCTTGTAAGCGAGCTTCCCATTGCTGTGATAAATTTTATGAGCTTAGTGTATTTGCCCTTTCCCCTGTCCTTCAAATTGATATACAGGGCCAAGCACGCTGGGAGCTTTAAGATTTATGACTTTATTAGTGACCACAAGATTCTAGAAGTTAATCATTCCTATGTTTATTAAAACCATAAGAGCCTCTTGCAAGTAATCAACAATGAAATAATTTTTCTATTATCTGTCCAAGTGTGGAATATGTTCCTTTCATTGTTGATGAGAGCTAGTTTAGATTTCTACAATTGTTGTCTTTAGTTACTTGCACTGCTGTATTTTGTTTATATATGAATGACTATAATATTTCTTTCAATACCTGCATTTCTTGTTTAATTTTTTATTGGTTGTATATCAATTTTGATAACACTTTCATTTTCCATGACCCAAACTATGCTATAAATATGCTAATTGCTTGCAGGATTGACATCCAATCAAATACTAGGCGGTTTCAAAGTCTCTTTCTGGTGAGTTGCGTTTGTAGCATAAAACGTAAAGAGCATCTGCGGTAGTTGAATTTTTTAAATATATATACTCAAATTTGTAAATGTCATTGCAGTATCTTCTTGAGGAAGTTGCTCTTGTTCCAGAGCGGTTGAAGAAGATACCTTTGCAGGTCAGTTCCTCTTGCTAACTGTGTTTTTTTTTTTAACCTGCTTATTCAACTACATGCTGTACCCTTCAGATGCCTAATTTACTGATAGGTTCAGTATGTACCAAGTTGTCTTGTTTCTTCTCACTACTTTTGGTGTTCATCGCTTTTATCAGGCTCAACGCGATCTATTTCTCCTCCTTTCAAGATTCATATTTTTCTACAATTCAGGTAGATTGGTCTCTACCAGAAGTATATTTCAAATATTGCTGGATGTTTTCTTCTGTGTTTAACATGCTTTATTTCCAGCTGAGAAGCTAGATAGCTTCTTGAAACAATTTCCTGATATTCCGAATGCCTTTTTGATTGGAGGACCAGCAGACATATTTGTTATTGAAATAGCTGATCTGGTAATTGATGTTTCAGTATCTGTATTTTCTTTTTTTCTTTCTTTCTTTTTGTCACCATTCTGCAAACTGGCATTTTGAAGACACTGATTAATTACTCACCACCTACTTTTTCTTGTATCAGCTTTTAAATTTGAAGGTGGAACCAGTACTGCTACATTATCTTTCTCAAATTAAAGTTCTCCAGGGTACTGACAGTGTCACCACCAGTTAAACTTGATAAAGTTCTGGTTTTTTTTGGGCCTTGATGAATTTACTGATTCCTATTGTGTCACTTACTGATATAGGTTTAGAACTAAGAATGACAACTACTACAAGGTTAAAGACATGCTTGTATAGTTTCACATCTCCAGGTGGCCCAACTTATCCAACTAGAGCTGTTCGTCATGCAGCATGGGATGCTTTAGATGTGCTTTTTCCTGTAAGTGATGTTTCTTTATGGCTTCGTTTGGATTGTATCTTATTTGAGAAAAGTTGTATTGGAATGTGTGAAAATTTTGGTGGGTTTTTTTTTTATAGAAAAAGTATTTTGGGGGGAAAAATAGGAGGGAAATTTTTTTTAAATTATATTAGAGAAATTTGAGTGGGAAAATTTAAATTTTAAATTTTGAAATAAAAATGTATTTGGATGTTTTATTTTTGTTTAAGAAAAGTTAACTTTTTGTAAATAAAAACCTTGTCCAAACAAAGCCCAGTATTTTTAATCTATGAACAAAGATGTTGTCTTGAGTGTTTTGGTTCCATTATATTGATGCATTTCTCTTGAATGACAACTTTTGGAGCAACAGCTGCAAAGTAGCATATGCAATTCCGGACAAAGTTGACTAGTTGAATTTATAGGGCACAAGCTTAGGAAATTCTTCTTTTTGCTTGGAAAAAGGAAGCAATATTGCAAAGTTACCTGAGAACTGCAAACTAGCTTTTTTGGGCTTTGTGATAGTGAAGAACTTTCTAGAAGTAGTACTTGGATCCCTTGTCCTTTCCTGTCCCCCTCCCCTTCCCAATTTTATCACATGCATTTGCTATCTTTTTGAGAGTTTGCTGTTGAGTTATGTACGGCTTCCGAATGATCTGTTGTTTTCATTTCCTTGAGGAATATGTGTTGGATATATGGAAAATGCAACTTTTGAAATATCTGAGGACGCTGCTGAGGTGGAGTTTCTGATGTTTTTTGACTCCTTACCTGCCAGTTTCCAGTCATTTTCCAATAATAAACCCACACAGATGAAAGGCAGCTACTGAAATATGTTAGGGAACTATGTGCTTGTTCTCGACTCTAGCTGATTTTTCTATTGAAGAATCTTAACAAATAATGGTGTGTTTTTTCAGGTTGGCCAATATCTTCGGCACCTCATAAGCCTCTTTTTCCGGTTGCTGTATCCTTGGTATTGGCCCTCCTCTTGTTGGAACTTTTTTGTTTCTTGGATACAGAAAATATTCTATTCTCTCTTGCTGTTGATCTTCTCTAGTTGGGATAAATTAAAAAAACGAAATCAAGAATAGATACATGCGTTTAGAATTTCTGTAGTCCTGTAATTTATTCACAGCAAATTGCATGGGAACCTTATGCGTGGTTTATTTACCGACAGCATACGGGTATTTCCATTTATGGCAGTAGAATGCATCATCCCATTGTTAGATATGCCTTTCATCCTTAGAACTTAAGGGAAAAAACAATTTAAATTCCCCACAATAGAAGGCCTTTACATTTGCTATGTAAACCATGAATATAATCTCAGACGCGGTTGCTACGATTGCATTCTTGTTATTGTTGTGGTTTATAATTATTATTCTTCGTGTCATGTAGATATTAGTCATTTTAATTTTTCTATTTTAGTTCTCAATCTCAATCAGATTCCCCATACTTTGGCGGAGGTTCTTTATACCATATTTGTCATTCTAAGCGTTTTGTGTTAAAATCAGTGGATGAAATAGGGATGGCAGCACATAGACAAAACAAAACCTCAAATTTAGAGCACAATTTTTTCCCAACACAGATGCTCATTACTGCTCATTACCGATTACAGTTCACAAAATTTGGAGAGTAAGGAATTCTGGCCAAAAGAAGATACAAAAACTTGTAATCAGTTGCAGGGATCGAGTCAGTAGCGTAGTTTTCTCTCTCCAATTCAAAAATCGAATCAAATCGAATTAAAAATCAATTTGAACTGGATCAAAATCATCGATTTGAATTTAATCTAATATGATCCAATCTGATCAAATGCGTATTAGAACATATAGGTTTGGATTTGAAACATATCGTTGATTTTGAACATTTTTAAGAGTATATCTTTGTTTTGAACACTTTTTAAGAGTAAAAATTTGTTTTGAACACATTTTAAGAGTAAAAATTTGTTTTCACTTTTCACCAAGCCAGACCAGAATTGTACTCATTAATACACTAGCAACCTCCGATCCACCTCATGCCATTTCCTTCATTTCCTTTCAGAACTTTTATGCTTGCGACATTTCCATGTTTAACAGGAATACCCAAGTAAAGAATGCATCTCATACCCGAGCCACACCAACATCCATTGTGATTATCATCTGAAAAATATATAGGCTACGCAAGAATATTTTAGGACAAATATATTTAAGGGATTAACGCAACCGAACAAGCTCCAATGAGATGAATCGTGCAGACACAACTGAAACTGCTTAAATGCGACACATACATGAAGCCTCAAGGAGTTGAGACACCCAGATGCTAGCATAATCCACTGTTTTGCGGCCTAATGTGGATCCCATGCAAAAAAATTCTTCCAAATGACGATACTTAAACTTGTCTCACCAATTATCATTACAAGCACGAACAACATACAATAACATACTATAGACCATGCGACAGATCTCATCAAGGACACCATATGTCAATACTGGTTACCACTGAATCCACATTAGATGTTTCCTTGGATGTTTAGCAAGAAATGTAAGCAAATTTTCTTAACTCCAAAACCACAAATGCAGTAGTCATTCAAACCCCAAAGCATGTCTGATGTTCTAATAACATTACAATTCAATGTACCCAACACACCAGATTCCCAAGTTCATGCTTGTCATGAATCAGCAGAGTACTACAAAATTGGGGGAAACATTAATAATGCAGTTCCAAAGCCAAATCACACCAGCTATTTTGTTATTCTTCCAAACACAATGGATTAACCAGTCTTTTCTCTATTCAAAACCACCAAGTGCTATAAACTAAGGTATTCTTCCAAGTACACCATAGACATCTCTCCATCAAGGGGAAAAGTTTTACTAGTTTAATTGCCAACAAAGACTCCATTACAATATCCATTTATCCACAATTAGACCTGATATAATCCTTGACAGCAGTCAAGTCCTCTGACAGCAGTTCCAACAATTACCATGTATTGGCTTATACCACTGTAAAGATTGAACAGATGACAAGCCATACCAACAATAGCTCAAGATCACATATAATGATTTCATCTTCTTAGTAGTACAACACCAGCCATACACCAATGGAAAATCTGTTGTAAAAGAGAGATGCAGCCAAGACCCCCCATACCTTCAACTCAAACAAGCTAGGCATATTTAAGTATGCTGGCCAGGCTGCCAACTCCTTTCAGTTATTTGCATAGAATCACCCAGAATCATCTGAAGTTGTGATATAAAAGCAGCTTAAGTAGCTTGAAGAATAAAGATCAGGGTAGATTGCTTATACGTATGCCAAATAATTGAGAAAAACTTCTTTCAACTTTCCTGCTTCCCATACCAAGAAGTCTTAATTAGAAAGAAATCCACATCAAAATATAAGTATGGCCTCGTTAAACTACCAAACAATCAATGAACAAAAATATCAAAGACATGTCATATGGAGCTCAACCAGGTGGACCAGACACATCCTATGTCAAAGCATCAGCAGAAAACAAAAGGAAAAATCTAAAAAATGTACTGAACAGCCAATCAACATATAAAAAGAATTAGAAAACTACCTCAAAGTTGCTAACCCAAAATGCTACAGTTCCAACAGCACTCCTAGCACTTCAAAACAAAGGGCCTCAGAATGCCTTACTACACCTCCATTTTCCAGGCAATGCCTTGTCTTGAAGTGAAAATAAAGTTCAAGTGCCAACTGATTCCCCACTTCTTGGAATAACAAGCAGTTCAAGTAGGTATCAAATTAACGGTTCAGAATTGTACATCTCCAACCCAAGTAACATACCAAAAAGAAAGTAAGCAACAATAAGAAAGCCAAGCTCTCAAACGAGGGTTCTAACTGCCTACAAGTCACATTGTTGTCACTCTAGAAAGAGGCTAATAATACACGAAGCCATACTAGGTGATGGCAGCAACAAAGTATAGGAGACCACATCCATCAATTTACTTGCATTGACTCTTTATGATAATTCTCTAAATCAGCATCGAGGGCGTCTGCAGATATTTTCTCACCACGTCCCCTTCCCCGTCCACGGCCTCTCCCAAATCCACGACCACGTCCTCCACCACCACGTGACCTCCCAAAAGCACCACCCC
The DNA here is from genome assembly GCA_020080225.1 of Gynochthodes officinalis. NCBI lineage: Eukaryota > Viridiplantae > Streptophyta > Magnoliopsida > Gentianales > Rubiaceae > Gynochthodes > Gynochthodes officinalis. The sequence goes on from CM034618.1 coordinate 21,577,557, forward strand.
TTCCTTGCCCGCTGTCAAATGCATAAAAGGTTATCACATCCAATAGGCCAAGCAATGCAAGATATTCAGCAGAAAGCTTGAGGGGGAAGGGGGGAGTCAAAGAGAAGCTCAGCAAGAGAAGATTTATAAAAACATGGTGACTAGAAACATGTGCCCAAGTCATCCTTGTGCAACAAATTACGGCGGCTTTACCCAACAAAACAGAAAGAAATCATGATGGCACATCAAATATCCAGCTATACATGCCTCACTCCCCTCCGATGAACCATATAAAGAGGTACAAAAATCAGGAATAAATTTTTGCAGGACAAGCACAAGTATCAAACAATTATTTTCTTTGCTCTCGGAAAACATTTTAATGCAATTGACAGACCGATCCTTCAAAATCATAATATAAAAATGCCCGTGAACCATTTCCTTGACTCTTTCTGCCAGTGAAGGGAAGAACCTTTGCTTATTGTTGAATACCACTTGTTTTCCTTAACCTATTAAATTACTTTCATGAGTTTTTCCAATTTATCAAATCTTTGTAATGTCCATCTTCAAAATATGATTTGAAAATTTCATTTAAAAAAAAAGAAGGAAATCTAAAACTCATAACTCAGTCAAAGAAGCTCTATTGAACTAGTTTTTGACAAACAGCAATTTAGTAAAGGTAGTAAAGACTTGTAATGCTCGCAAAATAAAGACAAACCATAACAATATTGATGAATCAAAACTCAATGCAATAATTGAGTCAAAACAACTCACAAAATAAAGACAAGCCATAAGAACAATATTGATTCACAAAGAAACTACCTTCTAGGAACTACATTTGAGTCTCCAAAAGCTCCATTAGCAAACTGAGGTCCAGTAGCAGGCGTCACAATGTTTGTTCCAACAATCTCTATTTTCATTGGCTTACCATCAAGCTGAACATCATTGTATCTCTTGACAGCTGCCACTGCATCTTGTCGCCGAGAGAAGACTATTTCTGCCGTTCCCTAGAGAAAAGAGTACTCTAAACCACAGCAGCACAAGAAGAGTCTCCTGAAAACCACATAATACGAAACTCTATAAATACCTTCGATCTTCCGCTCCTGTCATAATGTATACTAGATCGTTTCAGGTCACCAATCTCTGAAAAGAGTTCCTGCACAAAAGATATATATATATATATATATATATATATATATAAATTTAGCAGTTAAGTGAAGAGTTTACAAAGCTAATAAACAAGGACACATGAAGCCAAACATAGAATAACATACTCTATAATTCAGAGAAGGCAACCAAACCACAACCTATTGGTCATCTACTACTTAATACCATTGCATTAACTTTTAAGCATAACTTTGTGTTGGGCAATCAAACATGGATAATGATCTCTCCATTTACTCAATACTTGGGGACGGCAACATTCAAGCCCCAAATCAAAATAAAATAAAAGTACTAGATTGATCGTGCTTGGACAAGTTGTAACCAAAGAAGGGATTATATCTTAGTCTAATAAAGTTGTATGTCTTGTCATATGCATATTCCATAAGGTATTAACAAAAAACTAAATTGAGCACCACGACACAATAAAATTAGGTAACTAAACCTTACATCTGTTTCGTTGAGCAAATAAAATTGACAAAAACAAAACGGAACAAAAAAAGTAAAAATTGTACTTATTTATTGAAGATAATTTACCTTAATATCCTCATTAGAGACGCCATAATCTAGATTCGAGATGTAGAGCTTGGTTCCGGTCTCTATTGCAGATGCTCGAGCGCCACCGAACTGAGCGGAGTAAGCCATAGCCTGATCCGATGCAAACATATCGTGCTTCCACGTAGTATCTGGCGCCTAAACAACCGGTAGAACTCACAGAGTTTAGAATCGCTAAAAAAAATATAAACTAAATTAAAAAATCAATACACAAGCCGACTCCAATCCGATTCAAACACACAACGACGAGAGGGAGTAAATGCAAAACAGAGAGCGGATCTCACCTTAGGAGCGCTGTACGGACCCACTCGATTGGCAGTGCGGTCGATCAAACGGCGCGTGGGGCCAGGACCGGAGCCTCGGCCTCGACCACGGCCTCCACCTCCGCCAGGCTTCTTATTCTGCTTGATGAGATCATCGAGAGTCATGTCAAGCGCGGCTCCAGACATCTTCGATGACAAAACCCTAAGAGAGAGAAAGGAGAGGAGATCGATGGAGCTAGGGTTTGGCCGTTTGGAAATAGAAATAGGGAAGGAAAGCACAAGGGAGCTCAAAGGTTCAAAGGACAGACGTAGAGAAGAGGAAGACTAAAATAATAACAAAAAAATCCAGACCCAGATTCCCAATAACGCGAAATTTAGGACGGCCAGCGTGAAATTTATTAAAATAATTAATTAGAATCGCATGTGGCCAATGGACATCCCGGTGTCGTGGTGTAGTTGGTTATCACGTCAGTCTAACACACTGAAGGTCTCCGGTTCGAGTCCGGGCGACGCCAATCAAAATGTTTTTAATTGTGGTCATTGATCTTCAGAATTTTGCGACATTCACAGATAATGGTGAATGCGAAGTATATTCTTTTTTCGTTCCCGACCAATATGGTTTGGTCATTTGTTAAAAATACACCTTTGCCCTCACAATGTCACATTGCAAAATATTGATTTGTTGTGTTTTATATTAAAGAAAAAAACTACTACAATGGTAATTAAAATAAAATGTAGTCAAAGACTGGGCTGAGATGCGGGGCATATACAATAATATGTCATGACCTTGAGGGTCACATTTCTTTTTTCGTTCCCGACCAATATGGTTTGGTCATTTGTTAAAAATACACCTTTGCCCTCACAATGTCACATTGCAAAATATTGATTTGTTGTGTTTTATATTAAAGAAAAAAACTACTACTAATGGTAATTAAAATAAAATGTAGTCAAAGACTGGGCTGAGATGCGGGCATATACAATAATATGTCATGACCTTGAGGGAACCTACCTCAAGGTCATGACAAATAGTATTAATATCAATTATTATTTTTCGTCCGTGCTATAATCAGTTGGTGACGCTGATAGTGTTGGGACTAAATGGTGATGCCGGTATCGCAGTGTTCGTCCGGAACTCAATGGTGACGTCTGTATTGTAATATTTGCTCGGGATTAGATTGGTGACGTCGGCTAGTCGAGACTAGAGAGAAGAATCTAGTGCAAAGTTAGTCTAATACAAAGTCAATAATCTGTGGTATGCGAAGTTGCGTGGACATGACATGCGGAACGTAATGGATTGTCATGATTTTCATATGAAAAGTATGAAATTTCCGTATGAGGGTGAATTCCATATAAAAAATATGAAATTTTATGAGAGATTTCTATAGAGTTAGATTCTTTCACCTCATAGACAGGCTTTTGAGGTAGGCTCCTCAGGGTCATGACATAATGTTTGGATGTTAACAAAGAGAATAAGGGCTCGAAAGGATTGTTAACCCAGCAAAAATAGACCAGTTTTTGCTTCACATCCCCTGCGGTTGTAAGGGTTGTTCCAAGTTCTACTCCCCCGCTGCAACTGTAATGTTCGATCGCCCAGCCGAAGCAAAGGAGGATCAAACTCTCCCCCATTCGTGAGACATGAAACCACGTCTCCATGTCTGCCGCCCCTTCTCATCAAATCCCACCCCTAAACTCAGAACCACTTCCCCATCCCAACCCGCCAAGTCCCAGAAAGTAACCATTGATGATGACGACAATTTCATTTCCACGTTAAACGACATCGTCCGAGGCAAGGAGAGCTGGAAAATCGCCTTGAATAATCCATCAATCTTAGCCCACCTTCAGACCCACCACGTTGAAAGAGTCCTCATTCACAATTTACATGATGCAAGGTTAGCTCTCCGCTTCTTCAATTTCTTGGGTCTCCACAGAAATTTTGACCACTCCACCATGTCGTTTTGTATGTTAATCCATTCGTTGGTTAATTCCAATCTTTTCTGGCCTGCCTCATCACTTGTGCAAACGCTTTTGCAGAAGCATTTGAGTCCCAAGTACATTTTTGAGAATATGTATGATTGTTATAAAAGATTGAATTTTTATTCTACTTCGGGATTTGATTTGTTAATTCAGGGTTGTGTCCAGAATAGAAGAGTTTTGGATTCTGTAGCGTTTGTAAAGCTCATGAAGGAGTGTAAATTAGCTCCCGAAGTTAGGACTTTGAATGCAGTTTTAAGTGGGTTGATTCGGTTTAGGCGGTTTGAAATGGTTCTTGAGTTGTTTGATGACGTTGCTGTAGGTTTGGGGCTTAGGTCTGACGTATATATGCATACGGCTTTAGTTAGGAGCTTATGTGAGTTGAAGAATTTTGATAGAGCTGAGGAAATGGTGAGTTTGGTTGAGAAGGGTGGTGAGGGGTTGAATGTGGTTATGTATAATGTCTTGATTAATGGGCTTTGCAAGGGTGGGAGAGTCTTACGCGCAGTGGAGATTAAGAATTCATTGAGTTCCAAGGGGTTGAGAGCCGACTGTGTTACATATTGTACGCTGGTTTTGGGTTTTTGTAAAATGCAGGATTTTGATGCTGCTGAGGAGTTAATGAATGAGATGGTTGAGTTAGGATTTGTTCCAAGTGAGGCAGCTGTGTCAAGTGTTGTTGATGGATTGAGAAGAAATGGTGAAGTTTTGGGGGCCTATGATTTGGTGAATAAAGCAGGGAGAGTTGGGGTGTCTCCTAACTTGTTTGTATACAATGCTTTGATTAATTCTTTATGTAAAGATGGGAAATTGGATGAAGCAGAATCTCTTTTCATGAGAATGGAGGAAAAGGGGTTGCTTCCAAATAACATAACTTACAATATTATTATAGACTCCCTTAGCAAATGTGGAAAATTGGATTTAGCATCTAGCATATTCTCAAAAATGCTTGATGCTGGGGTAGAAGTATCTGTGTATCCATACAATTCTTTGATTAATGGACATTGCAAGTTTGGGAAATTAAGTGCTGCAAAGTCTTATTTTGATCAAATGATCGGTAAAGGATTGACTCCAACTGTTGTAACTTATACATCATTGATTGATGGATACTGTGAGGAAGGAGAAGTTCACAAGGCACTTAGGCTTTATCATGAAATGACAGGAAAAGGAATTTCTCCAAATACTTACACCTTTACTGCTATTATTTCTGGCTTGTGCCGGTCAAATCAGATTGCTGAAGCAACTAATTTATTCAATTTAATGGCAGAAATGAATGTGGTTCGTAATGAAGTTACTTATAATGTAATGATTGAAGGGTATTGCAGAGTTGGCAATACTACAAAGGCTTTTGAGTTGTTTGATGAGATGGTTAAGAAGGGTCTGGTACCTGATACATACACTTATAGGTCTCTGATAGCTGGTCTTTGTCTAACAGGAAGGGCAACAGAAGCTAGGGAATTCTTTGATGAAATTCATCAGAAGCATTGCAAGCTAAACGAGATGTGCTTGTCTGCACTTCTGTATGGTTACTACAAGGAAGGAAGGTTGAAGGATGCACTGAAAGCTTGTGAAGACATAGTGGACAGTGAAATACAGCGGGACCTCGTTTGCTATGCTGTACTTATTTGTGGAGCATTAAAACAACCTGATACTGACAAGTTATTAGGAATTTTGAAGGAGATGCATGACCAAGGATTGAAACCTGATGATGTGATCTATACAAGTATGATTGATGCACGTGGAAAAGCTGGAGATTTGAAGACTGCATGGGGATATTGGAATGTAATGGTACATGAAAACTGCCTCCCAAATGTTGTCACATATACTGTAATGATCAATGCTTTGTGCAAGGCAGGATTCATTGACAAGGCTGAGAATCTTTGCAAGAAAATGCTAGTTAGTGGCCTGATTCCTAATCAGGTGACCTATGGTTGCTTCCTTGATCAGCTCACTAGAGAAGGATGCATGGAAAAAGCCATGGAACTGCATAATGCCATGATCAAAGGATTTCTTGCAAACACTGTGACATATAACATACTAATTAGAGGTTTATGCAAGCATGGTCAAGTCCAAGTAGCAGCCGAGACCTTAGATGAAATGGTTGCTAATGGTATTTCCCCAGATTGTGTAAGCTATTCAACAATTATGTACGAGTATTGCAGGAGTGGGGATTTCCAAGGAGCTTTGAGAATATGGGAGTCCATGTTGAACAGGGGTGTAAGACCTGACACATTAGCTTATAACATCTTCATTTATGGCTGCTGTATTGCTGGAAAAATGTCCAAAGCCTTTGAATTGCTTGAGGACATGAGAAGTGGAGGTCTGGAGCCACAGCAGGCAATGAACTTGATTCAAAAGTTCAGTCCAGTCATGTGACTAGATTTAGATTGGGAAAAAAAAATGAGGCAGACTAAACTCACAGCTCTGACTTGTGCTCACCTAGGTGAATCTTCCTTTGTTCAAGATCTCAATTTTATGGAGGACCATGTGACTAGTTTTAGATTAACAAAACAAATGCAGTCTAAAATCTAAATTCAGAACTCTGACTTGGGTGCTCACCCTGTTGAAGCTTCTTTTGTAAAGGCATTATTTTCATGGAGGAGATCCTGACTTCGCCAGTTCTCTTTGGACGATGGGGTTCAGCCTAAATAAATCTCTGTATGTTTACTTTTCTAAAATGACTGCAAATTAAGATTGTAGGATTTATCAGATTCTCTGAATGATCTTTTTGTTCTTGAGCAAAGCATAGCCATCGAAGACTAGGGCATTCATCCTATGGTGAAAAAATGTACTTGTAAATCTGAGGGATACCACAATAAGGTTCTTTTGCAGATGTTCTAACTGAATTAGAAATTTAATCTTTTACCATTTTTTCATTCTATCTTCCCTTGTGAATACTTGCTAATAGAAAGATCTTTATTTCAGTCTTTCTTGGAATAGCCGTTTAAAGTGGGGTGGGGGTGCTTGGAGCCTGCTTTCACTTTCTATTACCACTAGTCTCTAAAATGCTGAAATCACAACGCTTTTAGAAGCTCCTGCCACTTGCTGATACCCAAAAGCATAGTGCCATTGAAATTTGTAAACAACAAATAAATGCAAAACCAATAAAAAATATGGTAATCATGCGATGAAGAAATCCATTAGACGGGTCAAAAAAAATACAAATTTGAATCATAAAGAACAACAAAATAGTTGTCACCAGCTCCAGCAGTTTCAATACACAAGAAATCTCCAAATAAGAACCAAATCCCATGTTCTAGACGTGGACAAGTCTATCAAGTAGAATTTGAATAAGAGGATAACATCATATCTCAGCAAGTTACAATCTTCCCATAAACTATTAACATTTTCTCTAAGCAAGGCAAAGAATTTATCAGATTCCATTGCGTTACTAGAGCTGTTTTGTGTGCTTCAATTGGCACGGCTCTTGAAAACATCAAGACCCATCTCAGTTGGATCAGTTGCCTGCAGTTCTACCTGAATACCATCTAATTCCCTCTTGAACCTGTCCTTGGAGCTCGCATAGATCATTTTGCTCCGCACTTTTGCCGTGTCAGGTGACCTTAAAAACAAATAAATCATCACAAACCAGTAGCAAGAGTGAGAGAATAAATTAACTACATGAGGATAGTTTTACTACAAGAACCAGTAAAAATTTTCAATACCAGGCAATGAAGAAAATTCGGCTTTTTTGGCAATTTTCTTCTGTGACAAAGTCAAAGTCATACACCGCATATCGGCACTCATTGGCAGGAAGGTTAGCAGCGAAGTCCTCATAGCTTTCAGTAGGCTCACCAACCTTTTCCACAATAACCTGCTTCTGCTTCTCCTCAATCTTAAATACTATAAACCTATGAGTCCTTTTAGCCTTCAACTCCAAGAACTTTAATTTGCACTCATCATGCACAGCAATACCTGATGCTGCATTAGCCTACACAACAAATCCAATTAAGTCAGACAACCAAAAAATGTTAAGAATGCTCATATAACATGATAATGTGAACAACAGCTAAGACAAAAAGAATATGTGACTCCACATAGGTGAGACAAATGACCAGAGTTCATAATTCTTTCAAAAGGTACAAGATCATCAAGGACAAAACATCATAAACACCTCCCAGGCAATCCCACCCGCACACAAAATAACAAAACAAGACACCACCTGACATTATAAGAAAACCAACCCAAGGCCAAAAACAGAGACATAAACAATTCAATAAAGCAGCAAGAGAATTATAGAACAAGTACAAAGCTGAAAAAACAAGAGGAGAACAAAATTACAGGAAAGATGGGTGCTTCTGGTAAAACATATCCAACCATTCAACAGAACCAACAACAGCAGTTAAAGAAACTTAAAGGAAAAAAAAAAGTACGATTCTCTCAATTGTTTATCTAAAAAATGCTTGCCAGAACAAACACCCTTCAACGTCATAGCAAATCTCAGATATTTAAAAGCGAACACGTTAACTTTACATCCTAGGGAGCCAACAAAAATGAAACTAATAAAGAAAAAAAACAAATCCATTGCTGCTGCGAGGATATTTGAAATTGCCAGCTAAAATAGTCTAGGAAGCCAAATACAATAGCTTGTTCATAGTAAGAAACAGTATCATCCATCCCAAATGAATCATCTTACGCAGCACTACACGTTTGACAAGTTAACATCACCTAATTTCTTAATCAACTCCACAAAACACCCAACATTAAACAATCTATACGTAACTCCATCCAACATCCAATGAAAGGTCAAATTGCATCGTAGAGAAAATCATCACATCTTAAAATTAAACCACAGCTTAAAAGAAACAAACAATCAATACAATCCGATAAACAATAAAAATGTACTACAAACCAACATCGGCGGTCAGGGATCGACGGTCTCTAAAATTAAACCAAATCAGATCCACTCCAAATCAAAATCTACCGACGCTAGGCCTTCTACTTCACACAAAACCATTAAGATTACAGATCAAAACTCCACACCACACAGGAATTTATTCAAGGCATGCATATGAGTAGAGTAGAACAGCACTTAAAAAATGAGCATAAACAAATAGATTTATTTTCTATATTTAGATGCAGAAAATGAGTTGAAAAAAATACTAACCATGATTGAAGCTTGTGATCGGAGAAGATCGAGGAAGGAGAGAATTTAGAGCTGTTTTTTTTGCTCGCCGATAATCTGTTGTGATTCGCGTGAGAGAGAGAAAAAACATTTATATATATGGAGAGGTTTCTTTTTAAAATATTTTATTAGTTTTTAAAAAAAAATTAAAAATTGCAGAAGAAATCGTGGGAGAGAGAGGAGAGGGCAAAATGTCATCGTATTTACTAGTGAGGACGACTCAAAAGGCTTTGTTTGGACAAAATTTCATTTATAAAAAATTAATTTTTTTAAATAAAAATAAAATATTTAAATACAATTTTATTTCAAAATTTAAATTTAAAATTTTTTTATTTAAATCCTTCTCATATAATTTTTTTTAAAAAATTAATTTTTGTTCCAAAATATTTTTTTTATTAAAAATATTCATTAAAATTTTCACTTCTACTAATATAACTTTTTTTTAAAATAAATCATAACCCATGCCATACTCCCAAGAAAAGTTCGAATGACTAAAAAAATAAATAAATACCTAGAAAAAGCTCGAATGATTAAAAAAAAAATACATGTACCCGAAATCAACACAGATTAGTAGGTAAAGAATACTTAGAGTCATGAGGTGGTGGGCATTTGGAAAAGTCAGGCTAATCAGGTGTCTTCATTCAAACGATGATACAGAAAAAGAACGAAACGAAGTAAAAGGTCAAGAGTCGGGGAAAAGAGTCGAGTCAATCAGGCTCAACGAAACTTGAGGATTTATTTAGAGTGTGATGTATTTGAAAAAAGTTATATTAAAATGTGTAAAAATTTTAGTGAGTATTTTTTAATTAAAAAAAATTAAATAAAAAAATAATAAAAATTATTTTTAAAAATTATGTGAAAAGAATTTGAGTAAAAAATTTTAATTTTTAAATTTTAAAATAAAAATATATTTAAATAATTTATTTTTATTTAAAAATTTATTTATTTATGAATAAAATTCACTTGTCCAGACATACTTTAAATACAATCATGGCGGTCATGCATCACAGCTGCAGAGGAAAAAGAAGGCGGGCAAATGAGGATCAAACACGTGTTTGAAACTGGATTGTCTATTCTGCCCCTCAAGTTTAAATGAGCTTTTTTACGCTCCCTGGACCCCACCAGGCCACAGTCGCTGGTATAATTTTCGGTTTTTTATTGTTTGGTTTGGGCTTTTCGCAAGGTAGGGGTGCCAAAAATTCGTTTGAAGCGATAAATATTCATCGAATCACATCAAGTATAAATGTATAATGGGGAGTTTGCTCTTCTTTTGAATAAATGGGGAGTTTTGTATTTTAAGTTTTTAGATCACTGTATAGACATAACGATAACCAGATCTAATTAGATCGTCATTTTTAAAATTCATACGCAAAATATGATATTATTGATATTAGTTGTATTTAAAATATAATACGAATTTATATTAGTTTCATTCAAAATATCATATGCATCTACGTTAAAATTATAATAAGTAACATGTTTAGTATAGTAATTTTTATATTTAGTTAGATCATATTTAGCTTTGTATAATTTAATAGATATCATATTTATAATTTTAACCACTTAAATTTTTTATGAAATTATTCTATCATGTTAAAATTTGTAGTAGAAAAAAGTTTGGCATCTTAAATAGTAGAAAATAGATTGGCTTTGTCTTTTTTTAATTAAATAGCGATCAAAAAAATGAATGTCTTTATTTGTTAATTTTTTTTTTCAAACATTAGTATTGCACTCAATTTGCCATTCTAACTTATCTCGTTGGAATTTATTTTGGCGGCTGCCCATTTTTCTCTCAAAACACTGTAGCTAAGAGCGATTTTTGGTGCGATCGGCGGTGAGAATGTTGCACTGTAGCTACTGTAACTACAGTGCAACGTTCACAAATTTTATTTATTTATTTTTTTAGGTGCGGCGGTCTCTCTATTTAGTAGTAGTAGAACTGTCTGACTAATCAACGCTTATAGCAGTAGTTGGGGAGCGACGCTATTCAACGGATGAAGGTTGGTTTCACGCAATGGCTTGAGGAGCGAGTTAGAGATTTAGTTCTAATTTCTTCTACCAAAAGCCATTAGTAGTAGGCCACATAAGATGAGTAGCATCACTTTTGTATAATATTAGAGATCTGATATAATCGGGTTTTTGTATTTTTGTCATTTCTATTGAGCCTAGGTCGTCTAGGTTTTTAACCTTTCCGCTTGTCGGGTCGTCTTCCTCCTAACCGGGTTTCAATAGTTTTTTCTTTCCGCTCGTCAAGTTACCCCTCGTGGGCCTTTTTTGCCCTTTGAGGGCCTTTAGCATCGTAGGTTATCGCATTGGTATCTAGTTGTAACACCATAAGAATTCCCAAGCCCTTGTAGTTATATAAATTGGCAATTCATACCTTATTAATACACTATCGTTTCTGAAAAAAAACAAAAAAACTTATCTCGTTGGATTTAACCTCACAAATAACAAATAGCTTGATTAAACTCCCAATAGTATTAACTTATATCAGTGAGCTTTGTGAAACAATTTGGATCATTATGTGAATTATTTATTTTGTTAGCTTCATTTATTTACACCATTTCCAACGTCATATCACATTATATGTTGAATTATAGATATACCATATTACAAAACTTGTCCCGTAATGCAAATATACCATCGTTGATTCGCTTCCAAGAGAAGGGTTTGAAACTTTTGACATTCTTCGTACGTTGTTTCAATTTTATGACAGCTGTACTACTTATTTTTAGCAACAAGTGGTGGTCACCAATTAATTAGCTACATAAAACCACGTACTGCAACTTAAAAATCTTTATCAATGCCCTTTGGCAATGAATGAAATTAGGCTTGATGAGTTTGCAAACTGTCCCACAAAGTACAGGCCACAATTAAACAGCTAAATAAAGGTGCAAATTTTTGTTCCAAACCAATTCCTTTCCAAATTCCGATTTCTAATCTGTTGCCAACCTTTTCAATTGACTAATTGCAATTTGCAGGTTGGAAAGCAAGAGCGTTATGAATTGAAAGTTTCCTGTAGAAATGGAAAGAGGGCAACTTTGGTCGTGCTTGTTTTAAAGCAAAAGCTAATTCCTTCCTAGTTGGTATTGACTTCTTTGATTCTTTGCCATTCCAAGTAACGTCGCAGAATTCCAGCAGCCGTTGCATTAAAAGCTCATAATATATCAAAAAAAGGGAAACAAAAAGAGTTCATTTTTGGAATTGATCCATCAAAGTATCCAAATTGATGAAGGATTTATCCGCAATCCAAGTTAACAGTTTTGACGCACAACTATTCTTCTTTCCAATTAACGAATGTACCTTCAAAATAGATTCTCTTCAAGGTAAATCTTTCAATACTTAAATTAGTTATTTGTATTATAATCTTATTCGTTTTGCCAAAAAACCCCTTACTTGATCATTTTTTCTACTTATATACATTTTTCTGTGATTTGTGAAATTTATTTGTAATGGTTAAGTACATTGGCTGCAGTTATAACGGTTGATCACACGTTGTTATGTTTTTCCGTAATTGTCGCATACTGTTATTTTTTTTATGAATAAATATAATCTCGTTGAATTCTCACCTTATTGGTGTAATCTGATTCCCACATTACTGGTGTACTTTGAGTTTTATACACTTAGTGTGATTTCGATATACTTTTATCATTAGCTTTTATACTCAAGCCTAAAGGCTGAGATCCAACCCACAAACATACTACTAGCTGAGATTTGGACCTTGAACCTTTAGTCTATTGAGATCAAAAGTTTGCGAATGCGAAAATCTCGCATATTGTTGATATCCTGATCCTAACTAATGAGATCCCATATATATCACAAACTCACCTACAAAAATGATCCATTATACTTTATATTGGAGTTCATTTATAGACCAAATTTTGATATCAATTTAAAATTTTAAAAATAATATCATGCACATTTTTAGTTAGGTAGGTAAATTTTGAATCTTTTAGTACAGCCTACAATATATTTAATACATGCAAGTCAGACGAATGGGTGACGCATAAAAACTTATCATTTGAAGGGAAACATAGAATGAAAACCGCTGTTAGCATGATGACATTTTTGCTCCTACTTAATTTGGAAAAGATTTTAGCTTGGCAGCTTTAACTTTAGTTAAAAATACGGCACTTTCTCCGTTCCATTGTTGCTCATCACACGCTGCTCTTAAATCACCAGTCAGTTTTGTATCAAAAATTCCACATGCAACAGAAACAAAGCTACGATTACCCAACTAATATTAAAGCCAAGAGGAAAAATTCGAACCCTTTCAAAGTTTTATCCCATATTATATAAGATATATATACATAGTTGTAATAGAATAGAATGGTTAAAAAAAAACTATGAGATATTGATTAATTGCTGTATTACGTTACAAATCAGGTACTCAAGTACAGTGGACGGGCTATTGGAAACAGAAGAGGCCTGGAAAATGGGTATGATGGCGGTGGGCTGGCTGCCCAGATAATTTCCAATTACATACATTCGTTTCTGGGAATATGATGGACCCAATTAAGTCGATAGTCATTAAAGTAATAAGTAGATTGGACGGTGATGGCGTTTTGATAATAACTTGGGTTCTCTCGTTCTAAGTTATGAGAAATTTCGTTAATCCAAGTTAAAGGCCCAATTCAGTGAAGATTATTAATCATAATTGTTGGTGAAAAAGAAATTACTGTGTAAATATATCAGTAAGAACCGGCTTAAATTTACCATTAAATAGGAATGAATTACAACTCTATTGTATTACAAGCTGTGCATTGGTCTTTGCAAGGTTCATGCTTTTTGTTGCTTTGATTCATTATTATAAAGCAGCACTAAAATTACTTTGGGTTCGAGATGTAAAATTTATACTAAATTACCATTTATCGAAACTATTGGAACTTGAATCTCTCCCGAGCTATCTTTACTGATTATTTAACTTTTAAAAAAAGATGGAGTAATTTTTAAAGAGATACTACTTCCATTTTATTTTCTAAATAAGCTTGATTGGTGCAACTTTAGCTTATAACTTATTTGATGAGGACTACCAATTTTTTTCCACGAAAAAAAGTGTAACATGCAATGTTTGAATAGTTGCTAGACCCAAATGCATCTCATCTATTAATTAATTTTCTTTATTAACAAATGTTTGTTTCCTTTTCCTCATTATTATTATTATTATTATTTTTTTTTTGTGTGGTCTTCCTCTATGCCAAATGAGGTACAAACGATAGGTTCTTCAATCAAGTTAATGGCCTTCCTCCACAAAAAAAAATCATATTTTGCATGCCAAAACCAGTATTCTAGCATCCAAATTCCCCAAATCAATGGCAACACTGCCTAAACAACTCAAACAAAGATAAATGCAACTTTCAACTGTAATTTTCATAATACAATTACATATACAAGGAAAAATAGTATGTATTGTCATATATCATTATTATTTTGCTTCATAGCCCTGTTTCATCCAACATCTAACATCAATCATTATGCAATAAATGGTACCAAAGCTACAAAAACACTTAAGCTATTTGCCAAATAGCAAAGACAAAAGAGAGGTATTAACTTATTGCATTTGTTTATGTTATAAAATTGAGTATCAAATTCAAAATTAATAGAAAATTAGTGGGGTGGCCCAAAATTTTAATTGCTTAATTTATGAGTGTTTGACAAATCAACGTGAAATATTATCATAACACTTCTTAATAAAAATGATTCGTATTGAACTAATGCAAACATTGGACTAAGAATTAAGCCCCACGAGAAACTGAACTAAAACGAAACTTAACATTAAATTTTACGAGAGAACTAGTACTGACTTGGCTGAAAATTTGCGAAACAAACTCCAATGCAGTGACTGATTAGAGTTATGTTTGAAAAATTCGTTCGTGTAAATTTTTGTCATTTAAAAGTACCAAAAAATAGATAAAATCGGCTATAAATTATCAACGCAGGCAGCTTTATTGTGATCCAATATCTTGATCTAAGGGTTTGAATTATTGCATCTAAAATTTTGATAGTAATGAATAATGAAAAACGATAACATTTAATTCACACCAGTAAATAAAACTTATCGATCAAACCAATCAAAGAGCAATGCCTCGCATTAATTATGGAAAAGTTGAATATATTAACAATTTAATTAGAAAAAAAATACACAATGTTTATATATAAGTGCAAAAGTATTTTGTGGGTATCAATTTATTGGGTCTTTTTAAAAGAAAATGAGCATTTTTAATTACAATAGAAACAGGAGTGATGTAAATTATTCAACAATCGAAATTGATTTACTTTATAAGACGAAAATATTAGGGAATTTATATGAAATGGTTTTACCTGATGCTAAAGTTTTTAATCGCGTGTTGTGCTGGTTTTTTATGAACAATATGAATTCCCTTGGGGAGGAAAAATGCCAATAAAGGGATCAAATCCCTTTCGTCCTGCCCAATATAATTAAAAAACCAGTAAAACAAATCCAACGCCCCATTTGTAATAAGTCTAATCAAAATCCAACACGTGTAGTTTTGAGTGAGAGGGGAGTTCCTTTATTTTTCTCCAAGGAAAATATTCCCCTCAAGACAAAATAGTTAATTTTGTGATAAAACCAACAAATCTTAAAGCTCATCTCATTAAATCAAATAGAAAATTACACTCTTAATATCTAAAGTTTGGACACTTGACATTTTTAATTCTTGATATTTAAAGGTAAACACTTTTAGTTTTTAAAATTAGAAAATATATATCAATTTTGGTCTAATTAACATAAATTAACGTTTGAACTTTAGGGTTTCATTTTATATTAACAAATTTAGTCTCTAAAAGTTAGAATTATGGACTCTTTTAGTCCATAATGTTAAAAGCAACACTTTTAGTCAAAATGTTTAAAAAAAAAATAATATTTGGAAATTGACGAAAATATATGTCACATTATCAAGATTTGTTTATTGTTAGTTATATTATTTAATTTTCTAATATAATTTTAGCTCTTAATATTTGGACAACGTTTTAAAACACTTTTAAACACTTTTTTATTTTCTAATACATTTTCTATCTCACAACTGCTAATTAGAAAAATACAAACACACGTTTTAATATGTTGTCTATAGAGACCTTAGTTAGAATCAAAGTGGTTACTGATTTTACTAGTTAGTCAATGAATATTTAAGGCTATGTTTAATTGGGCCATTTTTGGCCATTTTTTCTCAGTCCGCCATTTTTTGTTTGGATATCCCATGTTTGTTGAAATTCAATAGTCCAAAACAGTTCAAAATTGAAACAAAAAATAGAGCTTCTTGCTATTTGGATAGCCCAAAGCACATGCAAATGTTAATTGCCCCTAAGCTGTCTATTCTCAATAAAATAAACAAAAAAAAAAGAAAAGAAAAGAAAGACAACGGAGCAAAAGAAAAGAAACTCTTAATTGTCTAACAAATTTATAACTAATATTATAATATTACATACGATGTAAATATGAACACAATTATAGTATTGAATAGACCATGCAAGAAACATCATATATATTTTATTGCATTTATAAAATGCATAAAATTACGTTTTATTATCAATGTAATTATGAATATTTAATTTTTGAAGGTAAATATTATGTTAGTTGACTCAGCATATAGAAACGTTATTAGTTTTCTTGCACTATACCATTGTCAAATATATCATTTACGCAATTTTCATAGAAGTAGTAGAGGTCCTAAATTATGGAAAGAGCTATTTAATCAATGTCATTCCTTAGTGAGAAAAATAATTGAACGGATTTTGGTGTCTTGAATAAAAAATTACCCATACTAAAAGGGCCAATGCAAAAATATATGATGGTTAGGCAAATATCCATGGTAATTACATGTTGTATACTGCATCACTTTATTAGAGAGCAATTACATAATAATGCATATTTTTGGAAGCACCAAGATGAAGATATGATAATCGACCATGATTAATTGTCAGTGATTTATCATTTGGACACTTATACTAAAGGAGTAAGCAAGTGAAATGAATTTCAAAATCAATTTGTAATTTATATGTGGAATTATCATATTTGAATAAAGTGGTGATTGTAACATTTGTTGGACATTATCGTTTGTAATATAATACTTATTTCATTATTGTGAGATTAGTTATGTGTGAAGAATTTAAAATCGAATAAATTTCATGTAAGTTCATGTATTATTAATATGTATTTTGTGAGTTATGAATTTTAAATTTAGTACTCTTACTCAATAGAAAGGGAAAAAACACATGTGTTTTCCCATTTTTATTAAAATAATATAAAATAAAAAATTACACATTCTATCTTATGCTTGGATAAAAATAATATGTTGAATTTATATTTTTAACCAAATAATAAAAAAATTCCCTCCAAAACAAAAGTGGTCAATAAAAATTCTCTCTACTTTTACCAAGATGAAAATGAAAAATAGCTAATCAAACAATCTATAAACTCCCACCAAAACAAAAATTCCCTTTCCTTTTTCCAAAAAAAAAATGAAAAAAGGGCTAACAAAACATAACATAAGAAATCAACATATGTACAAAATTTTATTTCTTTTTTTTTTATCCACAACCTCAAATTATCAAAATGACAAAAAGAAAACTCAGTTAGAACTTGTACAACAATTTAACAATACCATGACTTTACACGTATAACACCAACTATTATTAGCCATTTACAACTGAATTATATATTTACATTTCCTAAACTTTTTTACTTAAAAATATATATATTTTTTCAGAGACGCATTAAGCATACAAAGAGTTAAAAACCGTAATAAATTATTTTGAAATAACGAATGAAAAATAACTGGCGGGAGAATGGGCATCATGTTACTATTATTCAGCTCAAAACACACGCAACCAAAAATTCAAATTCCCACTCGCTTTCTATTGGTCCATTCAAAACGACACGGATCGATGCCAAATGATTCTCTGCCGTCGATAAAACTAGAAATCCAACGGTGACGACCTGACCACCAAGGAAACCGAAATGACTAACACACCACTATTTAATCCTTCATCGTCGACATTAACAATCGCTCAAATCTCATTGTCCCGATCGAACTCTTTTTTCAGTCCATCACCCTTGAAATCATTTCTGCTCTTGTGTAAAATTTAATCGCGTTTCACCATGGAGGCTGCCGGAAAAGTGAAGAAGGGCGCCGGAGGGAGGAAAGGCGGTGGTCCAAAGAAGAAGCCAGTCTCCCGTTCAACTAAGGCCGGTTTGCAATTTCCGGTTGGAAGAATCGGCCGGTACTTAAAGAAAGGTCGCTACTCTGAGCGCGTCGGGACTGGTGCTCCGGTGTATATGGCTGCAGTGCTCGAGTATTTAGCTGCCGAAGTAAATATCTCCCTCACTTAAATGCACACTTCTGCTCCAGATCTGTACTTAGGTTTTTGTTCCTATGGCTATAAAGTTAGGGTTTTGTTGCTAATTAGGTTCATAATTATGTTTATACTAGTTTGCAATTGTAATTCTCCACAAGCTTTTACTTCTCAGCTATTTTGTTTACTTAATTCTAGGTTGAATTCATCCACCAGTAAAATGCTTAATCTTTCCTAAATCACATTGTGCGCTCTGCCGCTATGCTGTATGTTGTAATTTAGAATAACAAGTAATTGGGATTGTAAGTTTTTGTTAGGCAGATTTAGTGTTGTGGATTTAATTTTTCCCCCAATTTCTGTAGGTGCTGGAGTTAGCTGGAAACGCGGCTCGTGACAACAAGAAAAACAGAATCATCCCAAGGCATGTGCTGTTGGCTATAAGGAACGACGAGGAACTCGGGAAGTTGCTAGCTGGAGTTACCATTGCACACGGTGGAGTGCTGCCGAATATTAACCCAGTTTTGTTGCCCAAGAAGACTGATAAGGCCACCAAGGAACCCACCAAGTCACCGAAAGCCACCAAATCTCCAGCAAAGGCCACCAAGTCTCCCAAAAAGGCTGCAGCTTAGATTTTCTTAGTTTGATTGTATGTAATTGTGGGTTAGGAGTTGTGGGTTGGGGTTTTGGTAGGGAAGAAATAGGATATAAGGGTGAATGTAATCCTTTAGTTCCATGGTTATTATGTTGCTACCTAATTTTAAATTAATGAAACTACTTGTTTCTTCGATACATTTTATCTGTAAATTGTGGTACTAGTGCAACTTGAAGTCCATATGTTTCATTGTTTGAGTATAAATATTGGTGAAAGTAAACGAGGTTTTAAAAAAGGTGAGTAACCTTTTAGGGGTTTCAATTCTTTCGTTGGTTTTCTGAAGTCACTGTGTTCTTCGGCAGTTGCTCATGGGTTTCTGTTGTCAATGTGTTTGAATAACAACATCAGTCTTTGGTCGATTGAGTCATTAGTGAAAGTACTTTGGTTCACAAAAGGGCAATCATGTTATTGTACTAATATAAGCAATAATTTGTGCGTTGTTGTTATTAGCATTTTCTCCCTGATGTATGCGTCTACGTTTGTACATTTGAATCAGACCTGAAGCTCTTATTGATTGATTTTTTAGCATTCGCATGAAAATGAGCAACACATTGACATGTGTTTTCTGAAGCTTCTCTAGAAACTTGGAAAACATCATCAGTTCCATTCCGATTGTGCTGAAAATTAGATGTCAAGATCCAACAATTGAAGAATTTTTGCCAGCCAATTCATGAGAGTTGAGGATTCAATATGCCTAAGATTCTTCATTGTTTAGAGCAACATGGAATTCTGTTACCTTACATCTAATGAGGTCTCAGGGATTTTACCAAGACAAGCAGTTTGCGGATGTAGATTATCAATTCTAAGAGAGTTTTTATTTTATAAATTTTACTTCGCAAATCTAAACATGTAAAATGAAAAAAATAATCCAACATAATTTAGGACTTGTTTGGTTTGTATTTTGTAATACATTTTTGTTTCAAATGCACTTTCCAATATATAATATTTACAAATAATTATTTTTGTGTTTCTAAATATGTTACACTTCACATATTTAATTTTGTAAAAATAATAAGATCTGTCGATCACTACTTCGCGTAATGCAATACAAGTAAATTTATATAGTAATTAGTCATTAATAAAAAGAAATAACATGAATAAGATTTGTACAAGGATTGCTATGGTGATTCAATTGTTGAAGAAGCAATTAAAACATGTTAAGTTTGTTGAATGTATAGAGTGGAGCAAAAATTAAGAAGAAAATGGTTTGGATTTAAACTTCTTCATTACAAAATGTCCCTTTCTCTAATATAAATTACTCAATTAGTGAAGGTCTCAAAGGTATCCTTAAAACGCAGCTTATATTAACTCAACATCATTGGCATGGTTGAAGCTCTAAAAGAACCACCATTAATGTTTCCTTGATATCAAGATTAAGAAAAAAGAAGGGGCGAAATGCATATCTTGAAAAGGGCCCGGTTCTCATATTCATGTCCTTTCGCCCGATGGCTGCTTTCTCGTTCGTCCTCCACAAAGTTGTTCGTAGGAGGTCTCTCTTTACGAGCTGAGCATGTCAATTTACTTCATTTAAAGTTTGAATTTTGATTGCGTTTCTCTAAATATTCTGAGCAAAAACTCTTTTCCGTCCGGCCGTCTTTGCGTTCAAATTTGGAGTTTCTTCTGGTGTTTGTGTTCCATCCATTCGGTAGAATGTCCCAAAGAATTCTTGTCATGATAATTTATCTCCATTCTCTACATTTGGATGCAGGGCTGTCTTACGACACAAATGAAACGAGTCTAAAAGATGCTTTTGAGGAGTATGGAGAAATTATTGAAGGCAACATATTTCTAATCCTTCTGCCATCTTTCTTTGCAATTCACTTAACTTTGTATAATTGATGATCCCATTTGCATGACAGTGAAGGTAATATGTGACCATTTTAGTGGGAAGTCAAAGGGATATGGATTTGTGCATTTCGCTTCCGAGACTGCAGCAGGCAAAGCATTGAAGGAAATGGACGACAAGGTTTGTCTTTGTAATTTAGACATTAATTCCGTGCGTGCATCATCCTTGTGAGCAGTTTCTGCATGTTCATCACTTTTTCAGATATTGGACGGTAGGAATATCCGTATTCAGTATGCTCACACAAGATGATGGGAGCAAGATGGTGCAGTTGGTTCATGGATGCCACTTCGGGTAGCTGATCGTGTGCTTGAAATGAAGATGGTGGACAGGAATGATCTTATTGCAAGCGAATACGATATCTAGCTTCAATCCTTGTATAGAGATTTCCATAATAACAGTTGTTTGATTGTTTCTAGTGATTGTTATGCTAGCAATTCGTGCGTTTTACTATGAGATGATCATATGTAATTTCACTCCTAGGAATCAACTTTATGTGAGAATAGTCTACTAAGAGATTAAATTGGACTCTAAAATGAGCGTACAACGCATACACACTGCTAGGCAGCGCCCGACAATTTTCATTGCCCTCCCATTCCCTAGAAAATTCCTTCATTCAACAGCAACCTTGTGGGAGATGGCAAATATCTATCCTCAGTTACATGAGCTTTTGTCTCCTGTCTCCGCATTGTATAAAAAACGGAGTCACACGGATAAAAAACTGCTAAGAAAATCTGCTCTTCGGTAATACGAGCTTTAACGCACAACAAATTTTCACGTTACTCAATTAGCCTGAGAAAACTCACAATTCTGTTCCAGATAATGGTAATCCAAACAGAATTCAATATGAATACTACGCACAAAAGCACACACAAATACTTTGAAATATTAGCTCCTGAACCAAACAGCGTCATACGGGTGAAAGACTAAGTAAACGAAGTGAAAGCACTTTAAACACAACATTAGTGCAGACTACGCAAAATTCCATGCAAATACCCACCGCTCATAATGAGAGACACAAGGGAGACCACACCAGCTGGAAAAATCTTGCCTGAATTCTTAAAGCGAGAACCCATCACTGCCAAGAGACTAGCAGACAGGCCCAAACCAATGCCTGATGCGATAGCAGGATATGTGGGAAGAAGTGTATAGACACAACACAAGAGCAAGGCTGATACTCCACCAGAAATCAATGACTTCTGGCTGCCACTTTTTAAAAAGCCCATCACTCCACCTGCTCCGACCAAGACAGCATAGCCTAAAGTTAATTTTTGAGACATGGACATTCCAGTCTTCTTGCCACTCGGCCCACTCCCCACATTTTTATCGTTGCTTTCACCTGATTCCCCTTCACTTTCATTCTTATTATTACCATCACCACCGTCATTACCTCCTCCACCACCACCACCATTGCCACCACTTGAATTGCCAAAATCATCCCCATTTCCTCCAGTCTCTGGCAGCACGTCAATCCCTCCCCCAGCTGAGTCGGCTGTGAATGTAGTTGGCATTTTGGAGTCAGAGATGACACTGGCTCTAATCCCCCAAAACTGCATTTTTTGCATGGATGGTGTTGGAGATAATATTGACTTGGTTGCTAAGAAGTGCATAGGGGAAGCTGTGAAAGGTGATGCCAGATAATGAGCATTGGGATTCCACCCTTGCCTGTGATATTGGAGCTGAATCTTAGGCAGCAGAAGTAAAGACGACTGAGAAAATGTCAAAAGTTCTCCCATTGAAACTGAACTAAAGATCCCAAAACGTGAAATACGTATGAACTTTAGTTCGAAGACGTCTCTTTTTCCGATCTTTTAGCGTGTGCTACTTCCACAAAAAGCAGTCTTCCCTTCACTATCTGTAATCACAGACCCAACATATTATACATTGAACCTTAGCAATCCTGGGATTCTGATCTTTATAGAAATGGATGGAAAACAATGTCACTAGAATATCGTCATTAAGGATTCATGTATATCACAACTTCTAAGAAATTTACCCACAAATGTCTGATAAATTTATTCGTATAAGAAAAGGAATTGCTGCTTTAATAACCTCTTAAATCACTAAGGCTCCGTTTGGTTTGCATTTTTATTTACAAAAAGTTAACTTTTTTTAACTACAAAAATAAAATATCCAAACAACTTTTTATTTCAAATTTTAAAATTTAAATTCCTTCCAAAATTCTTCTCACATTATTTCAAAAAAAATTTCCCTCCAATCTACTTTTTCATATCACTTTTTCTTATAAAAAAATTCCCACCAAAATTTTCACACATTCCAATACAAAATTTTCAATTACAACACAATCCAAACGGAGCCTAAGTTCATTATTTCAAACGTACTCAACTTGGAAACACTCATGTTTCTAGCCTTGGCCTGAAAATACAAACTACATATTTTTCACAATGCATATATTTAACATTTTAATAACCTTTTTCTTCTGTAATTGAAAATACATCCAAATTCCCAACACATATACTGTAAATAACTTTGCAACCTTTATCTATTTTGACGAAGACATGACTGAGAAACTAACCACTTCTGATACAAAATGCAGAAAGATAGGAAATTGCATGGTCAACATTTAAAAGTAACAATGGATGCATCTCTTCAAAGTTATTGCATAAAGCAAAAGAGGCATAAATCTAAATTTCTAGTTCTATACTGCTTCTTGATGATTCCAATAACTAAAAATGACCAATCAATGAAACATAATTGGCACCAAATCACGTTCAGGATTGAAACACAGAAGTCCATAACTTGATACTCAAATTCACCAGATGGCAAAAGAATTGGTATTTTCCTTATAGAGGGGGCTAAATAAAATAAAAAACTCCTAAGTTTTGACAATAAGGAGGAGAATTACCCTCATGACTAAATACAACAAAACAAATATGTATAACAAGTCGAGCAAAAAGGATACTTATTCTAGTTGAAGTAAATATAACTAAATCAGTATGAGGATACATATAAAGAACAATATACTTAAAACATGTACACAATCATAATTCTGAATGTTTGTTGAGAGAAAATACCCGTCCATTTATGGCGTTTAATGCATTTTGGGCATCAATTTCTGATTCAAACTTGACAAATCCAAACCCTTTAGGCCTTTGGGTAAGAGGGTCTATAACAAGCCTAGCTGCACGATCATGCCATAATGAGAAATGCATCAGAGTCGTGAAAATCCCAATACTTTATCCAGTAGAAAAAATTAGAAGCATACCAATAAGCCAAAAAAAAGTCAATCTTTTAATCAAGCACAGGGACAACAAGAAGCAATACAAATCACCTTGAGTAACCACACCAAACTGTGAGAATAGCCTCCTCAGATCCTCAACCGTCGTGTAAAATGATAATCCTATATTAAACATCAACATAATCAATAAAAATTGGAAACCAAGCTTTGACATCCAAAACAAAAAATACCAAAGCAAACAAATTGGCCTACAAGTACAACACAGAACCCATTTGTGTCATTAGCAAGACATGGAAAAAAAAATGAAGAAGATGATGAAAAAATAAGGTAGAAAGAAGAGAGGGATAGTAGCATTTACTGCTCACAAATAGCTCTAGACCAGCCCTACCTGCCATATGAGTTCTCCAGGGCGTGCAGTCAATCGGTCATATGAGGGAGCTGAATGTATTAAGAATTTAGCCACTAGTCCTTAATAGTTTCTTTTGACTTGCCTTTTGGCACTATAAACCCTCGGAATTTCTTTTGGTGCCCACATGTTAAGTTCGTATTTTTTAAGCCAATCAAATATCCAAGCGTTGGAATAATATTTTTATGATCAACTTAATAATTAAAATTGCATTGAATAACTTTAGTAGTAAATCTAAAACGCTGTCATTTTCCACAATATTACTAATTATACAGAAAAGAAATATTACTAAATAGTTTTTGAAATTTAATGATATGAACTTATGAAGTGGACATAATATGAGTTATAACTTTAATAGAGGAATTTGTGAAAAGATAAAATAAAATTTGGTATTTTTTTTATGCATGTAAATTTAATTGGAAATGACATT
This sequence comes from Gynochthodes officinalis, assembly GCA_020080225.1. Classification (NCBI taxonomy): domain Eukaryota; kingdom Viridiplantae; phylum Streptophyta; class Magnoliopsida; order Gentianales; family Rubiaceae; genus Gynochthodes; species Gynochthodes officinalis. Next base: position 21,602,450 of record CM034618.1, read on the forward strand.
TGGCTACAGAGATATTAAGAAATTGTGCTTATCTTTACCAAAATTTAAGCTGATAATATTAGCACCTTTATTTGCAACTAAAAATATAAATTTAAGTTATTAATTCCATTTTTTTACAATAAAAATAGAATATCGATAACAAAAAGTAAATTGTCAATCTTATTACCCCAAAAGACTATGCAACAACACAAAAATTATTTAATTAAGATAATATTAACTATATAAATAGTACCTTAATTACGAATATATTTATTTCCCACATTAAAATTTTTTGAAAAGCATATTGTCAAATATTAGTCATATCTAACTTTATTCTATGTGAATAAACTTGCAAAACAACATGTGTTAATATTATAAATATCAATTTAAAAAACTAAAATTAACAGGGCTTAACTTGTAATACTGATAATTGATAAGGTAGTTCAAAGATTAGCCTTTGACGAATGGGCTATTATAAATATCAATTTAAAAAACTAAAAATCAACAGGGCTTAACTTATAATACTGGTAATTGATAGGGTAGTTCAAAGATTAGCCTTTGATGAACAGCACAAAAATTATTTAATTAAGATAATATTAACCATATAAATGGTACCTTAATTACGAATATATTTATTTGCCTCATTAAAAATTTTTGAAAAGCATATTGTCAAACATTAGTCATATCTAACTTTATTCTATGTGAATAAACTTGCAAAACAACATGTGTTAATATTATAAATATCAATTTAAAAAACTAAAAATCAACTGGGCTTAACTTGTAATACTGGTAATTGATAGAGTAGTTTAAAGATTAGCCTTTGACGAATGGGCTATGATGTAATATAGGCAACATCATCAGTCGCCGGCAACATTTTTTTATTCCAGCAGTAGCAGAGCCCAGTCCTGAAAGGGAAAAACAAAGAAGAAGCCGCAGCAGCAGCAGCATGGCGTGGAGGATTAATCTGTCAAAGCAACTGAAGGAGCTTCGAATCCTCTTCTCCCCATCCTCACCAGCCAGCTCTTCCACAAGGTCGTATCAATTTTCCTTTTTTTTTTGGGTGGGTTTTTTTTTTTTTTTTTTTAATATTTGCTTATTCCATCTTCAATTAGCAGAGCATTCATTGAAAACAATTACAAGGATCTCAAGAAACACAACCCAAAGCTTCCAATTTTGATCCGGGAGGCCAGAGATATCGAGCCTCAGCTATGGGCCAGATATGGTAAATTCTTGTTTTAATGTTTAAATTTCTTAGATTTATTTATCTACGGAGGTTTCGATTGATTTCCGCTGAATTAGGGTAATTTGAAATGTAATGTTACAATATGTTTCAAATGATTCGGATATTTTTAGTTAAGTTATTGTGGTGAGTTCTTTTAGCAAAATCTCTTGGCTGAGTAGCAAAGGTTGGGCTTTTACATTCATGGATTTTGGGATTGGGGTGATGCGGGACTGTGAATAATGGAATTTTATGCTACTATGATGTGGGAAACATTTAGATTTTGGCTTTATGGTGGCAGAGTTGAATGAATATGCGGCTACGTATGGGATGGGATTTTCCTTCCTTTCTGGATACTTGTAGGTTGAAGGTTCAGAAAAAGTGGCAGAAGGCTTTCTTCGTTTATGAATTATGGATATTTGGATGTGCATTGAACTGTTCGATTGAACTATAGGTTGCTGTTCCTTGTGGCATTGCATTTCTGTGTTGCTCGTAATTGCATTTCTTGCAGTAATAATATATTAGAGGACCTAAGTTCTGCTTTTACTGTTATTTATGGATCTTTTGTCATGTGATTAGATATGGGAGTTGAGAGGGGGATACGACTTGATGGCATGACTGAGGCTCAGATCTCGAAGACTCTGGAGGATCTTGTTAAAGTCGGGGAAGGTCTAAAATCCTGATGCCGGTTTCATTGAATCCTTCAGAATTAATAAAGCAACGGTTACCAGAAATCGTTCATATCATGTTTTTCTAATTGTTTAAATGACTTGTTCATTTTCATGTGGCTGAGATAGACACGAGATTTGCTTTATGAGATGAAGGAATTATGAACCAGCTATTCTACATGAAGTTTGCACTTAATTCTACGGTTTTTGATTATGGTTGAATGAATTTGAATACAGATGGTTTTAGCTTCCCAAAAAGTATTCTAATTTTGGCTTGGATATTCTGTAAGCTGGTGTATCATCTAATTTTGTTGTGGTCCTTTTCATTTTCGGGATTCTAGGGGGCTGTTACTTCTGGAAATTTTGACTTGGATGTTCTTTAGACACTAGATTGTGCAATGTTGGTTCAGTTTTGCAGAGTTTTTACCTTTTAAGGCTTTGCATACATAGTGTATTTGATTCACTTTTACGTACTGTATAAAATAAGAGAATGGGAACTCGGATCGTTGAAGGGGTTGGGAACAAAAATTTTCATGATACTTTGAAGATTTTGATGGTGATGAAAGAGATTTGATCTCATGTTCAATAGCCAATGACCAATGAGAGTTTTAAGACACTTCTGATGTTTGGAGTTGGTCGATAAGAAATACTATCTGGTATATTTGTTGCTTGAAGGTAGAACACCACAAACTCCATTGCTCTGCCTTGCTAATTGAGTGTCTTTTTCATGGAAAGATTGTAGTTACAAATCTCCATATCATAATGATACCCAATTCAGAATGCGTTAGAACTGGAAGTATTAGGCACATTTATTGGGGTAATTGTTCTATTACAACTTTGTATGTCATGTTTGTACTCGGCTCAATATCCAGAAGCGGAAGGTGAATGTTTGAAGTTTGAACCCAGCACTCCTCAGATGAGAATTGAGTTTTATGATTCAAAAAATTTTGATGATCAATATGCCACCTCTAGCTCAGAAATAAAATTGCCATTCATTAATGACTTTTATTTAGGAGACGCAAACATTGATAATATATCAGGTTTACAAAGTTAAAGAGAACTATATTGAGTGAATCTAAGAAATTATTCAAAAAAAAAAAAATATATCTTACACGAGTTAGAGAGTCAAATATTACATAATAATCTTTAAAAGCATATATATATATTGAACTAAATTAAGTACTGGGATACATTCGCATATCACCTTCAGACTAAATCCCAACATCAAGAAGTACTAAGCAAGAATTTGCCAAAAACTAGACATTACTTTTTGGATTCATTCGTCAAAATTTAATAAATGGAAAATTCTAATGGGTTGACAAACGAAAAATGAATTAACAACCGTTTTAAAGTTCTGGTATTGTTTTGCATCGATTGAGTTTTTTACCACATCTGGAATGTTAATACTTCTGCATCCAAGCAGATGACTAAAACAATAACTCTGCAGACCATTTAAATTCAATGCCCAGATGAAAGAAATCTAAAATAAAAAATAAAAAGGAGTGCATAAACTTCCAGAATTAGGACTAAAAGCGAAATAATTGTATTGCAAAACAAGAACTACACAAGTAGAATCGAGAAGATTCACAATAACAATCCTGATTGTCATCGATATATTAATACCAAAACCAAAAAAAAACACACACTAAAACATATCCTAAACACTACAATTAGATCACCAAGTCATAGAACAACTTTTTTTTCAACCCTTTCTTCAATTCCCAATCTAAGAACTAGTAAACTTGGTTACAGCCTTGGTACCCTCAGAAACAGCATGCTTGGCGAGTTCACCGGGGAGTACAAGTCTCACAGCAGTCTGAATCTCCCTGGAAGTGATAGTGGGCTTCTTGTTGTACCTCGCAAGCCTGGAAGCCTCCTGGGCCAATTTCTCGAAAATATCATTGATGAAACTGTTCATGATTCCCATGGCTTTACTGGAGATTCCAATATCAGGGTGGACTTGCTTCAGCACCTTGAAGATGTAGATCTTGTAGGTTTCAGTGCTCTTCTTCGTCCTCTTCTTTTTCTTTTCTCCGGCAGCAGCACCACCATCCTTGGGCAGCTTCTTCCCGGCCTTTGGCTTCTTCTCCGCCGGGGCCTTCTCAGCCACCGTGGTTTTTTTCTCCTCTGCCGGCTTCTTCTCGGCGGGCTTCTTCTCTGGTACCTTGGGAGCCATTAGGAACTCTGGGAAACGAAAGTCGAAAAATTGAGAGAGATTTGAATGTGATTTTGGATTTTGATCTGAACTGAAATCGTAATGGATGGAATAATCAGAGACGACGAGCGTTTATATAGAGGGGATTGGTAGTGAGTGATTGGTTAATTGAAGAGGCACTCGGATTGATGAGTTGGCAAAACATTTGGCGTCAGATTAAAGTTCCGGGTGAAAGTAGGCTAATGAACGGTTGAGATTGGATTTTTATTTGGGAATCCGAGTGCGGATGAAATTTTGAGTTGCCGCCTTTTTGGTTTGGACCATCTTTTGAATTCCGTGGCGGTATTTTGAGTTTGGCGGTTTGCGAGCTTTGTTAGGCAATTTGGAGAAACCGCCAATGTGAATTTAGTTTTTTAGTTTTTGAAAATTCAAAATACACACGAGTTAATGAATTAGAAAATATATTTTTATATTTTTTAATATAATAATCGTGAAATAAGAGACGTATTGAAAATTAAAAATTTATTTTTAAAAAACGCAAAAATAAATTTTAAAAAACCTTCCATTTATATTCTTACTTTCCCATCCCAATATTAGATGGAGTATATTCGATGTAAAATTTATATTTACGAATTTTACGTTAGAACTTAATGTTTATAAATGAAATTATATTATTTTTATTAATGAGACACAGTGGGTATATATTAATTAAAACAAATCATCTATTCTCAATACTAGAGTTATACTATAGGAATTTAATTTATTAAGGAGATATGTAGTGATTGTACATAAATTAGGTGTATAAGTATGAATTGATATTTTAGCCCTTAATTTTAATTTAAGAATGCATTGGCATATGAGAAGATACAAATTTTCAAATTACATTATAGGAAAATGTATTTAGATAATATAAATGTAATTATTATTTTGAGTCAACATTATAGGTCAATTTTACACTTTTTCATATCACAAGGAATTTTTTGAAACTTCAATTGAGGTTCTGGTTTAAGATATTGTATCGACATTAAGAAAATGGACATATATTCACAATAAAAGTAGTTTACTTTTCACGTTTAAGGAGATTCGTTGATTTAACTCTGGGATTATCTATGCTTTCATAATATTTGAAGGACAATTATGGTTTTTAGAGTTAATTTGCAAAATATTGTTTATTTTAAAAAAAATAAATAAATATTGATTTATTCATATTTGTTCTAGGAATACTGAAGTCGGTTTTTGAAATACCGACTTCAATGCAACAGATGAAGTCACCAATGCAACAGCACGTAAGGAGAGTTGGTGTAAACATAGGGACGGAGAAAGTGAGAGTTTCTATTGGAAGCCGGGGGAGAATGGCTCAGAGAGTGCTAAGCAATGCTAGAAGAGTGGTAAAGGACACGCAACAAAAGCAAAGCAAGAGAGAAAAAGAGAGGGGATGGAATATTGGAACAACAGCAAGAGCTATTTCTTGAAACTTGAATTAATTTGTTCTTAATTTGTCTTTTGTATCTATTCCAAATTTTTGTATATGTTATGACGCATCAACTATGAATTGAGCAAAACAAAAAAGTGGAAACGAAAATTTTTAGATCTCGATTAAATTTTCACTTGGCCAAACTCGGTTCTTTACGGTTGTCAAACAGATAATAAACCACAACCACATGAAAGAAAATGGATACAATTTTATTTGCCAAAAACCTGCAGGAACTGTACAATATTATGGCGTCAAATTACACAGATTTTGTGTTAACTCTTCCAGACGTGCAGTTGTTGTTATTGTGATGCCGTTTGAAGACATTGCCGTGGTGAGGGTGCGGGATTTGGGGATGCTGAATCAATGGAGGAGGTCGTTGAGCGCGGTTTTGGAACACGGAGATGCTGAAAAGGAGCAGCAGAAGCCGAGCAAGGGCGGCGAAGTTGCGGTGAAGGAACAGAATGGCGATGCGTCTGCAGAAAGAAGGGTTAACGCCGGTGAAACTACAGAAAGAAGGGTGCAATGACGTACGAGGACCAGCTTCCAGAACTCTTCTCCATATGCAATAGAGTCAGCTTTTTTTATTTTTTTACTCTTCAACTCAAGTCTATTTTTTAAAAATCGACTTTAAAGTCGTGTTTTCAAAACATGATTTTCATAAAAACGAAAGAAAAATAAAAAAATATATTTATTTAATTCTTTTTTTTTTAAATCAATATTCGTGAAAAAAACCCATGGTTTTACTTAGCCCTTAAGAACTTCGTGTGTACCTTTGGGATTGTGATGACCAAATGGGTTCTTTGGTGGACTGCAATAAATTGAGTGGTGTAGAGTCAAACTCGCGATGTTTAATACACATGTTATGAGCGAAATATTTGTATAATTTATGTTGTCCGAATTTATTTCGGTGGGATTATTGAATATATATACTAATTACGTTTTGAAACATATTTTTATATTTTTTAAAATAATAATTATGAAATAAAAAATATATTAAAAAAATACAAAAGTACATTAGAAAGCATTTAAAATGTAGCCTTACATATCCTAAATATTAAGTACATTAATTGTGTACAAATTTTTAGTGTACCAAGACGTGGATGTTCCTATTTTGACATATTGTTTTGACTACTAAAATTGTGTTATTAATTTATTGATATAAATATTAGCAAAAAATTAATTGACACTTCAGTGTGGGATTACAAATGAACACTTTTAACCAACTTGATTCGCTAAAGATATAAAACCAATGATCATTTCTATCATGTAAACAAGATTATTCGGAACCCGTACAGGTAGCATTCTAAAATACATTTTTGTATTATTTAACACACTTTTAGAGTTTTTAATATAATTATTATCTCACAATCACTAGTTCAAAAAAGATTAACTCTCGTTTGTGTCGGTCATATTAGTGAACACAATCCTGCACTTTTATTTTGTGCATAATTAGCATAATAAATTAAACATTTGCCTCTAAATTACATATGCTATATACATGCTACAACAGATGAATAGATCTAACAATTTCTGTAATTTGTTTGTGGGTTTTTGGCATCGATTCTGCGGGTAGACTAATGGCATCAACGTTGTCTGAATACGATCATTTGCAGGCCGGCATACTCTGCCGTTCATGTAATGGTCAATATACATACCATTCAAGAACAAAAACGAAACAAACAATAAAATTCACTCATCAATTATTAACTCCAATTTTACTGCGAAGAACATGTAAATACAACGAAGTCATATCCAGAATACATAAAATCGAATATCAACCATCTCTTAACGTTAGTTCTCTCAAACAAGAACCCATATGCAAGAAAACACAGAAAAAGAGAAACCTAGTATGAGTATAATATAATATCTCTATCAACAATATACATCTATAACAGATGCATTGCCAAAGGATCTTCAGTTGCCCAACTAGTAAAATTGGAGTTAACTATAAATATAAGCACCTCATCTTTGCCATAGCTCCCCGGTGCCGATCAATCTTCCCCGTCGATGCTCATGACAAAAATGGATCTCCACCGGTGTCCCGGAGGACGAAATGAGGGATCTGGAGATTATTGGATGAGGGGTTTATTAACTTTAAAGGAATATTGGCATAGTGGGGCTAGTAGATAGCAAAGGGATCTTCCAAGCATATGCTTCAAGCATTAACTTGGTTTGATGACCTTTATTCAACCACTTTTTGCAAAATTTATGGCTTATAATTGTGGGTGAAATCTGATCCAAGCAACGTTTTGCTCATTTTGGGTCTGTCTTTCGGTCACGTAGGTCATCTTATGCTTTTTGTGATTTGCATTACTTGGAGCTGGCTCTGCATCTTTTCAGTTATCATGCTTGTCGCTACCTTCTTTTTTTTTTTTGGGTTTCCCCCCTTTTATCCGTTTTCTTGATTAATGAATTGTTTTGCCTGGTTATACGCTAATAGGGCTGCCCACTTTTATGGGTTTATCTTCAATAGTGCAATATCTATAAAATCAATTCGATGCCATCCAAAGTATGATCGGATAATTCGTAATATGTCCTTTTTATCTCATGTTGAATTAGACAAATATTCTATTCATGTTTTTGCTCTACGAATATTCAAAATTAAATCGAAACAATTTGATTTGAATTATATGGATCAATTTCGTATTACAATCCATAAAAGCAGGAATCAGATTAAGATAAAAGACATATACCCTAAAATGAATCAAGACAAAGCATCATTTTAGTGTTACAGGTACAATTTTGAGGAATCCAATGCTTTATACATAAAGCGTATATAATATATAATGAGAAAGTAAATATTACTTTAGTCACAAGGTGGAGGCCTTTTTTATGTAAAATATGGACTTTTTTACCCGATTAAATTAATCTGCATGGATAATAGCAGGACCTTCCTGGTCTATTGCACGATTAATAAGAGTACTAGGTCGTAGACGATTTTTAATTTCCATGGGTCAAGATGTATGGAAATAGACAATGTCGCGTTTATCCCCCTTTAAAACCTGGCCAAATGTGCTTGAAAAAGAAATATAAATGAAAAAGAACTACTTCAAATGGGTATGTTCACGTTTATTTATTTATTATTATTATTTTAAATAGCCTACTACTAATGGTGTTGGTTACTCTTTTATTTCACGAGAAATAAAAAATTATATTAAAGAGGGGGACAATGAGCCTTACATTGCCAAGAATGAAGAGTCAAGTTAGCGGCATTAATCTTGCCACTTAAATAACCAAAATCCATAGTAAAGAAAAATTAGACCAGTCTAAAGTTACAAATTGGTCCCTATATAAGGAAAAAAGTCGAACACTGATGAAAAGACTATCCGCACTCGATCCTTAACTTATACATTCTTAAAGATTAATTGATTTGGCTAACATTTAGCTTTGTTAAAAATAAAATAAAATAAATAAATTTCCCCATGAATCTTCCAGTATTGTTCTGTTAATCATTTGAATAATCAATGAGGTTGAGGTTTTTAAGCAATTGACAAGACTAAAAATTAGTTCTCTCATGCGGGTAGATAAGGTTAAATCCCATAATTTAAGTAATAAATACAATACCTTAGTTAGTTGTTAGTTGTAATTTGGTTGATCCTATGTCGTTTAGATGTCACTTTGTGTGTTGTATTGTGCGGCTTTTTTCTTGCTTGTTGGGCTTATTGACCATTTGTGGTCTTTTTTTTTACCATTTGTGATCCCCTTTGACCATTGTAATCCTTCGTCTTTGTGGGTTCAGTTAAACTCTAATATCACAAATCTCATTTAGCCGACTATGTACTTTTGCTATTGTGCACTGTTAATACACTAACGTTTTTAGAAAAAAAAATGCTTGTTGGGCTTATTGACAATTTGTGGTCTTTTTTTTACCATTTGTGATTCCCTTTGACCATTGTAATCCTTCATCTTTGTGGGTTCAGTTAAACTCTAATATCACAAATCTCATTTAGCTGACTATGTACTTTTGCTATTGTGCACTGTTAATACACTAACGTTTTTAGAAAAAAAAATGATATTTACAAAACAGATATCGTGATGGGTTTTCGGGAAGATAATTCGATATTTAAATCAATATTAGAATGATATGGTAGGTTAAACTACGAGAAAGCAATAGCTAGGATTTTCTCCTGATTACCTGTGGGCACCAAGAAACATATATATTTGTTATCCGAGATCAGCAAAGCGTGTGAAAATAAGTGTTTTAGATCGAATACAATTCGTCTATGTGTAAAACCCTTTCTCAACCGGATCTCCTGGGCTGGACCTAGTGAATCGATATCTCTGGTACATCAAACACAATGTGGGATCTCTTCTATGCATTTAAAGAACCGGAAGTATTCGGCTTCATATGCCTGCTTAGACAAACCGTCCATTACTGCTTTAGCCTCTCCCTAGCAATGGGTAAATAAAATAGCCAAATTCTTGTATCTCGACATCTTCTGGAAGTACACCTTCAAATTCCACGGGATCAAAACCATTCTATTCACCATATCTATTAACATCTTTGAATCACGCACTACCTCAACTGTTTGAATCACACACTAACTCAACTGGCTGAACACCAACTGTGAGTTTTCCCTTATTTGGACTATTTTAGTTCCATAAATTTAAAAATAATTTGTTTTAATTCATTAAAATTGAAAAGAAAATTTGTTCATCCTTCGTGATTTTAGTTCATTTCCAAACCTTTTTCCTCATGCTCACTGAAAATTGCTTCCTTTTGTCCTGTCAATGCAATTGGGAGAGGGTTGATTTTAGCATATTAGATTTTTTGTCCCAAACTTTTTGTCCTATTTGTGTATCATAATTAAAACGACGTAGTTTTAAATCAAATTTTAATTAAATAATCAGAACTTTATGCCAACTTACAGATTCTTTTCCCCTTTTTGTATTTCTTTCTCCTTCTATCTTTTTTCTGCCTATATATATATATACACTTCCGCAAATCCATAGCCTTCTACAAAAAAATAAAAAAGAGATGGATTTGAGGAGACAAAAATATGGCGGTAGAAAAAATAAAGAAAGAGAGTAAGACAAAGGGAAAAAAAAAACCATCCTATTGAAGTTGGCCTGAAATTGCCTGATTATTTAATTAAAATTATATCTAAAATTACTAATTTTAATTGTGGCATACTAGTGATAGAGAATTGAGGATAGAGAAGCTGATTTGTGATTTTAGAGATAACAAATTAGGTGATTTGGTTTGTGTAACCGAGTGTATAGTCATATCTCAAAAACTTTATTAGTTATTAAATACAACTCATTTAATACACCGTTAGTTATATAATTTTATATTTATTTTTTGTTTTTAAATATATGTAAATATTATTAATAATGATATTTTAAGAATTTAGTTTAAAAGTGAACTTTTTTTTGGGAGAAGAAATTTTTTTCAAAATTGACTATGTTTTTTTGAGACGGAGGGAGTATAAATGATAAAAAATAATATAGCAATTTATAAGTAATCAAATATACAATTCAGTCAACCAAATGTACCTATCCAATTTAATTAAAATATCTTGCTAGTGAAAAATTAGAAAATTTAGAAAGTTATAATGACAAGAGTAAACATATGAAATTATCCTTGACTGTTTTTCGCTTTGTTTGTTTGTTTGTTTTTTTATTAAGAAAAAACTGTCTATTAACTTTTATAAAAAAGTTAATGAATACATAAAGGGTTCATTTAAGGACTCGCCTTAACACATCTAATCTAAATTTAGTAGGTTTCGGTTAAAGCATTCCAACCCCGATTAAACGGGACCGGAACCTCTTAACTAATTTAATTAAAGGAAACAAAATTCGTAACTTGTCGTCTCTACTGTTTTTCACTCTACTTGTAGTAAAACATTTTATCTTTTTATTGTTATTATATTAATAATTACTCACTATGATTATTATGAGTATGCATAAATTACATTTTAAAAAATATTTTTATATTTTTCAAGGTACTTCTTCTGTCCCTAAAAAAGGAGTTACAATTAAAATTTTTTTTCTTGTCATGAAAAAAGAGTTAACTTTTAAACCAAATTTCTAAAATATATTTACTAATAATAAATATGTATATTTCAAATAAAAAAATAAGGATAAAAATATATAATTATATATTAATGTCGTACTAAATGAGTTATAACTAATAACTGATAAAAAATTATACATCCCTTTTTGGGAGAGAGAAAGTAATCATTATAAATAAAAAATATATTAATTGAAATTAAAATTCATGCACACTCTCTATAGTTTTTAAATTTTAACCAAGGTTATTAGCGGATGTTAAGAAAATATATTCTCAAATAATAAATACTATATGGCAGGCGAGACCAATCATGTTCCATAAGCAAAGGTTTGTTGAAAGGAAACCGACAACGACAGTAAAATTTTCCATTGTTCACAAAGTACTACTCGCTTATCTGACAGTTGTACGTCAACGCCTAGAGGGCCCCCACCCCCCACCGCAACTGACGAGATCTATGCTTCACTCCAGCTCACCTTCCCAAACGCCGTCGTTTAATCCCATTTCTAACAAACCAATAAATACCCGCGACGTGGACCACTTCAACAAAAACATTTCCTCTCCCCAATTATTTCCCATTTTCACCTCCTCCGCCGCACTGAAAAAGAAACCGTCCCCGGTACAACCCCCATCGTACAGTGCGCGCAGCGCGTATTTTCCATCATCCGTCAGCTGAAGCCGCGAACTCCTCTTCTACTCCTCTACTTTGGTATTTTGCTGATCTGTTCTGGTTTTTGTTAATTGAATTTGTTCTCCGCGGTAATTGTTCTTAATTTAATTTTCTGCTTTTGATTTGTTGTTTTCAGAGGTTTTGTTTGACTTTATGTGAGTGGTATACGGAGGCAAAGCCTTGATTGATTTTAACAATGGCCGCACCACCGGCGAGGGCTCGTGCGGACTACGATTACCTCATAAAGCTTCTGCTCATAGGCGATAGTGGTGAGTGTGATTTTGATAGATCGGGTGTTTGAGTTGATTACGAGTATTATTATAATGTTGAATTTGTGTGGAAAATGATGAATTTGAAGGGTTAATTGAAGTTTAACTTTAATTGTCGGAATCTATAAGCTTGAATGTGGGGGAAATGGATTTTTTTGGAGCTCTGATTTACTTTTTTTTTTAGTATTGAATAGCTAATGGTGGTATTTAGCTTTTTAAAGAACAAAACTTTATGTTTTCTTTGATGTCATCGGATCATAGGAGGATGATACATCTTCTTCTTCTTCTTCTTCTTCTTTTTTAATATATATATATATATATATATATATATATATATATATATATATATATATATATATATATATATATATATCTAACTTGTATTTGGGTAATTGCATTTTGAATAACTTGTATTGATTTCGTACTAATTTTTGTCTTACACTGAGTTCTAGAGTTGTGTCTTAGTTGGCTTGGTAGTGGAAGATTAGGTGGTTTCTCCTTCTTCTGTTGGCATTGTCTATCTTTTAATAGCATGGCAGATACTAAGCATGCGATGGCAATTAATACAACTTTTTTCTTCCCCTTATCCACAAAGAGATATGTTACAGTTAGGGAGTTGTATGTTTGGGTGCTGTCCTCACATGGTTAGATTAGGTTGCCATTGAGAACATTGCTAATCAGATGTTCATAAGGGGTTTCTAGCTTAGACTGATTTTCTTTTGTATAATTTGGTTTTCTACTTTTTTATGATACTGGATATGTTTGAATTGAAGTCGTGCTTTCTGAAAGAATTGTAGTGTAAATTTCTTAATTTTATGCAGGCACATTGATAATTTTTTCATGTCACATCTAGACATTTTTATTTTGGCATGTGAACGTGGATTTTTATAGCTCTAATGGTTGGCAAAAAAGACTATTCAGCTATCTGTCAGCACATTTTAAGTTTTTCTCTGCGTAATTGTGTTTATATACATATGGGATTTCTTGTTACATTTTGTCCAGGTGTGGGTAAGAGTTGCCTTCTTCTGCGTTTCTCTGATGGTTCATTCACTACTAGTTTCATCACAACCATCGGGTTAGTTTCCTACACAAACAATATATATAATTTTAACTTAGTTTGTTTTAGGAGCTGATTCATATTACTTGGTTTTGCTTATCTGAAAGTACTTTCTGAACTTATGAGGCTGTAATTACTTCTGCAGAATTGATTTTAAAATAAGAACTATTGAGCTTGATGGGAAACGGGTTAAGCTCCAAATTTGGGATACTGCTGGTCAGGAAAGGTTCAGAACAATCACCACTGGTAAATTTCGGCAATGCTCATAACAGCAGGCTCCTCTAATGTTTTCCATTATTTTTTCTCTGACATTCATTTTTTGAGCGTCTTGCACTGCTTTTGTCATCGAACTATTTTAGAAGCAAGAAAGGGTTCAAGTAACTATGAATTTGCTATGTCAGTTGATGGCAGAACTTGGTAAATGTATCTGTTGTTTTTGCTGCCTCATCTGCAATTTAGGAATGGTCTGTTCTTGTGTGCATTTTTTGGAAAATGGAAGCAATAATGTGTGCATGAAATTTTCTTTTAACTGATATTTCATTGTTGTTAATTTTCATGACCACCATAATTCTGCTTTGATGTCTTATTTTTTGGTAATGATGCAGTTCTATTTTCCTTCTCTATTTGTGTGGTATTTTATTCTTGGTAAGATGGCTTTTTTGTTTGTTTTAACTTTAGCCTCTAATAATGCTGACATTTAATGTATGCCAGCTTATTATCGTGGAGCCATGGGAATTTTGTTGGTTTATGATGTTACAGATGAATCCTCCTTCAACAGTAAGATTTCTTTTCCTACCTTTTTTATCACATGATTTTGGTTATTTCTTCCCCAGATCCACAGTTCACTGTTTTTATGTTGTGTCCACCTTTTCTTTTGGAACTCAGATAGATTGCATTTATCCTACTTAAATTTAATACTGGTGGAAAGCTATCATGCTTCCCTAGTATTTTTTGAATTCTTAGATCATTGGAAACTCTTGAGCACTATATGGTTATCAATCTAATAGCCCTCTTGGTACCACTAAACATTGTCATTTCTGCTGAATGTGAAGATGCATATGCCAACCATAAAACTTGTATGGTCGATGGTTTTGTTGCTTAGAGATCCTGATTCCATGACCCTATCATCAGATATTAGGAACTGGATCCGCAACATTGAACAGCATGCTTCTGACAACGTCAACAAGATTTTGGTAGGGAACAAGGCTGACATGGATGAAAGCAAAAGGGTATACTTCATTAGTGTTTTTTTTTTTTGTGTGGAGAAAGCGGAGATATTTGCAGTTTGCTTGCTTGTTTGAACGTGTATGGATTCCTTTAAAGTATAGTTTGGACATCTTGGGCATATGGATCTATAGTCTGAAAACAATGGAACCTTGTGTAGGCTGTCCCTACCTCCAAAGGTCAAGCGCTTGCCGATGAGTATGGCATCAAATTTTTTGAGACGGTAAGTTCAGTTCGTATGTTCTTTGGGAGGGAATACTTTGCTGTGCTTCTCTTTGTTTTGATGACACTCTCTACGTTGCAGAGTGCAAAAACAAATCTCAACGTGGAACAAGTCTTCTTTTCAATAGCTAGGGACATTAAACAAAGGCTTGCTGACACGGACTCGAAGGCAGAGGTAACTCTCCTAGAATTCTGTGAGGTGATTCTGGGAGATGGCGAACCTAACTGAATAATATGATCTGGTTTTCCTTTTGTAGCCTTCAACAATCAAAATTAATCAACCGGATCCTGCTAATGGGCCAAATCAACTGGCACAAAAATCTGCGTGCTGCGGTTCTTGAGTCGGCTGGAGTGGAAATTAGCACTTGTATCTGGTGCCACATTGCCATGAGAAAACAGGAGAAGCTAATTGTGACAAATCTTTTGGTGAATGTAATTTAATTATTTGTCATTCTTTAAAAGAGATCTTATTCTAGCGTGTGTAAGATAGTTTCTTACTGATCCTGAAATTTCTGTTGCTCAACGCTAATACTTTATTGTTTTCCCTTTCGACTTCTGTCCTTGAATGTCTTTCTTTTTCCGATGATGTGTAACTAGTAGCTTCCATTCTTTCATAACATATAATAATCAAACAAATTGAAGGCTAAAATTTCCCGCAGGAGTATCTTGGGCTTAGATTGACTTGCATAATCTGTGCACACAACAAAAATTTGATGGTTTAAGAGTTACCATAAAAAACTATGAGATCTATGCACTTGCTGAAGCTGTAATAATCTCTTTAAACTCTGACCATTGTCGTCTTGTGTCATAGTGTACTCTAAAGGCAAACGACGAACCTCTAGGAGATGCTGTCCTCGTCTGGTTTGGTGCTAAAGCAATGAATCTCTGTATTACAAGCAAAAACATTGTGCGTGCCTAGCACACTACATTATGCAATCAAAACAATAAATGAAATGGAAAGGACACAGTTATGTATCTTCACAAATAAATGGACTCCAAAGGCAAGGACATGCAGTGATAGTGAAATCTTAAAGAGTAAGCTTGTCAGCAGCTCAATCACCTTTGTTCAACAAGTGAATACAGATAAACTCTCAATACTTACATAACCACTGCAGTAACAAATTGCAGTATCATCACTAGCAAAATCAACCTCACTCCAGTCTCCCTATAAATTTAATGTGTATTTACCTCTGCGCACAGAAAAGAGACCATCCTATTGTACATTTATATTTGAAACTCTGTTGCGATGCCACTTTTCACAAATTAAGTTCCTCCTTTCCATAAATACGCTGAAGCTCACGGGTGGCTGCTTGGAATGATTCTGGTATACCAATCAAACAACCAAAAATATGCCATCATTTTTACTTAATGTGTTGTTTTCAATAAGGGGAAGCTGGGAGAGAGGGCATAAAAAATATCACTACCTTTCCAAATGCGAAATGCTTTTTGATTGATTGGGGAACCAGTGACTGTCTGAATGGCATCAAATAACAAACTTTCTGGTGTGCTCCTCAATTCTTGAACAATCTGGTATATGGTCTTTCCATTCTCAAAGTATATGTGATTGTTAGGGTGCTTTGTCTTACAACCAGCGTGACGCTCAAATTCGTAAGCATTAAGAGCCTTCAGCAAAAAGATGCAATTCAGCAGTTGGATGATAAGGTTTGCTTTTCACAAATAAATAATATCTAATGACAAGTTTAAAGATTACCTTAGAGTAGTTACAAGATTGACAACCACAAAGATACCCTGAACCTTTTATCATACCACGAAGCTCCTGCCGGAGCAGCAACATTCCCGTAAACCAAAATTATCATAATCAAAGAAAAGCAAAAGGCAAGCAAAGATTTACCTCTCGTGATACGGACACATATCTTACAGGCACCCCATCAAGCATTCCAGTTGCTATCAAACTTCTGACATTTGAAGGGAAGCTATTCGGAGCTTCTTTTCTGGCTGGTTTGGATTCTGGCTTGTTTTTGGTCACTGGTTCAGGTTTTGATTTGGTTGTCTGAGAGGTGGTCACAACTGCAGTAGCATTTGATCCATCCAATTCCTTTCCACCAAGTGTTTCTGTTGTTTGAAGTGAAGAATGATTATATAACAAGTCAAAGCCGCTAACTGGCCTTGCAAGCGCATCAATGAATGGCTCATCTTGATAGCTACCAAAAGATATGGTATTAGAATCCCCGCCCTTGCTAAAGCTGTGGGTGACTGATATATTTTCATTGCCTTTTGCAAAGCTGGACTCCGTAGGTCTTAAGCTAGCATCAAACCTATTATGAGAATGTCCCATCAACGTGACATTTTCACCTTCCTTACCATATGCCTGCCCCATGGCAATAAAAGCTGCTTCAGTTTCCCTGTTATATACCTGATTCAAGGACATTCCAATATTTTGTTCCATTGCAGCATGCAAACCATTTTCAGAGTCTTTAACCTGATTTACTTTAACTTTTCTAATGCCACCATAGCTAACACATGTTTCTGTATCTTCAAGAGGATAAGACATTGACAAACCAACAGATGAGTTGTCTCCAAATTCTTCATGGAAAACTTTTTTCCTCATATTGGAGTTTTCCACAACCAGTGGAGTGATATTTCGACCAGAGAAGTTAACAGAACTGGTTGTATCTGAGCTAAATAACCGGTCAATGAATTGGTTTGATGTTGATTGGAAGTCAGAGTTGGTCTCCCAAGCAAGAGTGTTAGCCATGGAAACTCCTGAACTTTGCTTGCTAATGGGAACTTGGACATCTTGCTTTTTGCTGTGGAATATCTCAGGTTCCTCAGCATCAGAAAGCCATTGATGGGTGCGCTTGTTTTCAATTCTAGAGTTACTAAAAACTGTTTCTCCATCACTTAAATGCCCACCACCCTTTAACATCCAAAATCCCTTGTCCTGGAATGACTGCATGTGGAAAACACAAATTTTAGACCAGTGACCTCAGATAAAGTATACCAAGACATCTATGTATAGAAAAAGAAAGTCACAAGAAGTTAGAATCTTAAGTGCCAATATGTGAGTACTCCATGAATGACTTCATAAATGATTCTACTCTTCTGCGACAATCAACCAACAGAGTACCGAGAGAATTGAGGAACATGAGCACGTAGCAAGTCAAACAAAGAGATTAACCCAGGTAAAACTACCAAAGCAGAAACCACGAAAGCAAAGGTTGCAAACAACCAGAAATCATGTTCCATGGCACTCCCATGGTCAAATATATTTTTCTAAAGTATTACTATTAAAAAGAATTGATTCTCCAACGCATAATCATTCACCTCCCTCCTAATGTAGCATGCCAATATTAAAACATCAGTCATCAAACGAACTTCTGATCAAGGATTAAAGTTAAAAAGGAAGTCAAACTCACAAATCTTTACTCTGATAATCAAAAAGAACATTAAAATGCAGATACACACACCCCGAAAAAAAAAAAAAGGCCTAATATGACTGTTTTGAGCTGAACTATTGGGCTAATTCAATCCTGAAAAAACCTTAATAACACTCGCATTGCTAAAAAACAGAGACTTTTTGCAAGAATTTTTATTTATAGCTCAAAGTGATATTGTTACTGATCAAAAGACCAGAATCCCGTCATAGCAACTCAATACCAAGTACAGAACAACATAAATATAATTGAAAATCTCCACTAGAAAAGAAAAAAAGCATAAAATGATAAAGTAATTTACCATTTCGCAGCTCCTCCACTTCAATCAATATGCACTCCAAAAAGAAATTTGTCACCACCTCCCTACACGAAAATTTCAACATAAGAACATTGACAAACCTAATTTTGAGCTAATTTGACCATTTATTCTGGAAAATAATGTTTCAAATTCGACAATGACAAATTTTTTTTTTTTTTAAAAATCATTTCCGTAAAGAAAGAGGAAGAAACTAACGATCTTCACACCCTCCGACGACAGAGAATGATCTCCGACTAAATTTCGCGGCGAGAGATCCGGCTGAGAACGCTGTCGTTTTCGATCAGTGAAAAAGTAGGTTTTCGCGGTGGGAGGAAAAGTTGGTATGATGTGTGAGGCGCAGACGATTTTTGCTCGTGAATGGAATAGCAAATTGCAACTGAACTTGCCGTATCAGATCTTACAATCGGTATTCTGAGACGTACAGGTGTCTATCAATAATTAATCTTGACCGTCAGTTGGTGTGCCCAGCTTTCTCTTGTTCGAGGAGTACTGATCAGATGGACTTCAGCCCCATCTTCTGGCAAGAAAAAATAACATTTCAGTGATTTTTTTTCCCCTAAAAACTATACACTGCTTCTCAAAATGTATATTTACATTTTTATATTAAAACGTATTTTAAAATATAATTCATATATTCCAATTCATGACCCTGCATTACTCTTGTCTTGTCCAAAGCCGAAGTTCTCTCTTTTTCTTTGGCCTCCAAACACCAAATTATCGATCAGAAGAGTTTGTACTTAGAGATTAAATGTTATGTGTGTCCAAATGCAAGAGAATGACTGGAGCTAAGAAGGCAAAGATATGAGGATGCATGGATGGGTGTGGAGTAAATTGCTATAATGAGAAGGGTGTACAACAAGTCAACAATTCCTTTGTATTCAATGATCCAATATGTAGAACAGTATTTTGTACGGTACTCTGAAATTTACACAATAAACAAACGAAGTATTTCCAGCTGCTTCACGTGCCTATACCAGCTGCATAATGCTTCATTGCAGGGGTTCTCCAATCCATGGCCATGAGCTGTGCCATTGTGCTTCATTTGAGCTACTGCTGATGATGATCAAGTAGCTGTTAAGATGTTATGGCTCAATATCACAATCGTCAGGGCCATTCATTCTTCATTCAGTTCTTGGTATTTGATGCAGCTTCCAAGATATTTATGTACATGTACATCCACCAATACATTGCGCCATTTTAGTGACATGTTTTCCAAGAAATTTACAAAATTCCTTCTTTGATCTGTAAGCATAAAGTCTTCTTTTTTGCTTCCACCATAGAGAAAACAAAGTCTTGTTCCATAATCGAAACACTTGTCAAGGGCAAGCAGAGTGGAAGTGCGTGTAGTTAAGGATTTGTAGTTGATAAAGTTGACTTATTACACTGAGGAGAAGATGGAATAAACAGGTCTATGGTCTGAGAATCTTGATTCTGCCCTTGCATAAGTTATCTGCTTCATCCCTTTGCATCTCCAAAGTATCCGGTCACACCTACCCATTCAACAGAATAATGCACAATTAAACTCCAATGACCATAGAGTTAATTTCAAATCCAAGACAATGCTAAAAGACTTACCAGGCAGGAGATGGGGTTTTCTTTTTACGTCTGCAGATTTGATGGACGTAGTGGTCAGAGTTGATGACATACTTGTATGTGGGAGCAAAACTTATCTTTCCCTCTTCCCATCCTTCAAACACCCCTCCACTTCTCTGTTCCACTAATAGCTGTAAATGCCACACACAGTTTTAAACCCAAAAATTGAGAAATGAAATGGCATTTAAGACAGCAAACAAGATAATTTGTGGTAGAGTTGAGCATTACTAGTTAAACATAAAACAAGGATAATGGTCGAATTATTACCTCATCTCTTTCCAGAAGGGAGTCCCAATCTTGCTTCTGGAGTAATTCAGGAGTGTTATTACAGCCAGGTGCCAATCTGTAATTAAGATCCCCAAGCCAAAAAATGTTGCTGGAGATAAAGATATATCCAACTTTTTCTGAATACTAGGTTGAAACAGAACACTAGGAAACAGACCGTAAATACTCCAAACTATGCTACTTTATTGCACAAAACATCATTTACTCACTCGTGCTCTGGTATATTGTTGGGGAAGTATGGCTTGCCAGAATGTTTTTGGGGTGATGAAAAGCTTGTCCTCCTAAGAATTTCTACAACATCATAGTTTCTCCTAACCCTGTCACTTTGTTTCTCACCCGAGGCCAAGTGCGTGCAAACAAAGCAAAAGGACCTCCCATAGAATGTCATACTGATAGATATTGATCCCTACCAGCAGCAATTCACAACCTTCTTGAGTTAATTAACATATCAAGGATCCTTTTATGTGAAGGTTAATTACTGGATGCTAACCTTGTTACCCATGTAGCCCATGAGGCCTGTACCCACGCAAGAGACCCTTAAGCTGCTTATGTGCTGGTAAAGCTCAGTTCGCACCCATACACATAAGAACAGGCCAACCATCTGCTTGCTGGCTGCCAAAGAGTAATTTGATGGGCCATTTTGTATATTGTTTTGACATGAATCTGAACTTTGTTCTGCAATCTCAGGGGATTCAGCTAAGAACAACACATCAGAAGAACAGATTCTTGATTTTTCACTTGGTAGTGGGTCAAATTTAGGACAGAGTTTAGTTACAGTACTTGTGCTATGGCAAATACCCTGGTGATCCCCACCATCATTGCAACTATTTAGAGCTTGGCGTATTAGGGAAATCCACTTTGCCTCAGAATTGTGGTCCTCTATACCTAAAACATTAGCTGCATTTAGAGGGACAGTTTCCTGGAACCTGAATTGGGACAAGTATCATGTGAGTGACTGGGTAGCTTCCATCCTTACCAGAAAGGTAGCAATTGAGTCGGTGGATTAGTTTCAAAACTTTCTTATCTCAAATTTTTAAAAATAAGACATTGCTGGATTCCGCCAATGCAGCCTCTTTGTTGAAATTCTTCAATGCTAAACAACGATTAGCTATGCAACGAAGCTGATTTTCTTGCAAAATTTGGAGTACTTGTAATTCAGGTGTAATACGAATGATTAAAGTCAAGTGAAGCAATTTGATTGGAAAGCAGATGAAGGATGGGGTGGGTAGTTCGAGTGGATTAGCAAAGTGTAATTTGTTCATCACGGGAATCTATTAAAGCAAGTGATCAGCCAATAATGAAAAAGAAAAGACAAAATGCTTAGTTGCTTACCCGATGATATAGAGATCAGAAGGGGGATTAGTAGCTAGTATCCAGTCTTTCAAATCCATGTCATCATCTGGTGGTTTTCCACATACATTCCATGTACCTACGAACATGCTACAAACATCAAACCCCTGGTAAGTAATGACATTCACACATTGTGACAGTAAAGAATTAATTCAATATAAATCTAAGAGACAATCAGCAGGAAACAAGATGCTGGAGTTAAAAAGGAGACAGTACCTCAAGTTGGGTTTATTGTCAGAAGCTATGGTCACAAACTTCAACCCTGGCTGGTTCACACTTGTAGGAGCACTCATCTTGTGTTTTCCTCCTATTAAGTACCCCAACTTTACTGCCAAATATTTGCTTTTCAGAAGACTTACATCAATCCAGAATACAGAGCGTAATCCATGTAAAACAAATCCAGGGCTGATCCTAGTATCCTAGCCATGCAAAAGCCCACTAAATATTCACCATCATAAATGAACTGGTTAACTTCATTGATTCCATGCACATGTATTAAGATTAACAGCAGTTAGCTCACCCTTTTTAAAAGGCATGAAACATTCAATGCCAGGGCAGCCCTTCCACCATCCCTTTCTATCTTTGCTTGGCCCTTCAGTAGCTGCATATATAATTAAATTCAAAAACGCTCATCAGTCATCAAGAAACATATAAGTATTATTTCAGGATGACAGCTTATTGTAGTGCATCTGCTGGCCTAAAACGTACTCTTGCAAGTGCAATCAGAACTGAAGTCGTCAACGCTACTTTTCAAATTTAAACATTTTTTCACCAACTTCCACAAAACCTGTCAAGAAAATATAGACTTCGATTTAAACAGTAGCAGTGACTTTTTAACTAATCAATAAAATTCAAGTCTTCATGTTAGCTTATGTACAGGAAAATCGATTTTCTGTAGCATTATGTAGTATTCAATCTTGTGAAGGGCGTACATGCTTGCTAGCTATATGTACGTACCATGGAACTCAATCCTCTCTCTGAAGTCTGCAGGATTCCTTGGTTTGATATCTGCTAAAAACTTGCTACCACCTCTTAGTTCAAGATTAAGATTCTTACATTGTGACTCTAGAGTTGCAGCCACATGCAGCAGTTGATTTTTGCCTAAAATGGAAGCGCCAGGACGAGATAAGTAACTAGTGAAAGTCCTGGGGTTAATGCATGATGATGATGATGATGACGATGGATGATATATACTTGCAAAAATGTTCAGGGAGAACAGAAGAGGGCTTTGAAGGAGGATCTTTCATAGTGTATTAGTAGAGTATTGGCGGCTTACATAGTTGAATGAATACCTTACATTAAATATGCTTCGTTTACCTTTTGTCTTTTTGTCCATTTAAGCTGGATAGTGGCTTGCAGTCAATTTCATCTCTTTAATTTTTCTGTTTGATGTTAACCCCAAAGTGGCCTTGATGGTTCCAACTTGTATCGTTAGTACACTGTTCAAAGAAGTCATTTGGTTCAATTAAAGTTCCAAATTCTGCTGATTAATGACATAAACAGTGATTTGTATTTCCAGTACATTTATCATAATAGCATTTAGATGTCTGTTTTGGAAATAAGAGTTTGATCGTTTGTTTTTGTTTTTTTTTCCATCCAGCGCTCTTGTATAAATCATACGCACTGTATATATTCGCCAAACAAATTTGAAAACTAAATGGAATCATACTTTTAACATCAGAGGCGACTGATGTATTGAATATCATTATTAGTCAAATATATTAAGCCTATTATTACAAAAGAAAAAAAAAAAAACTCTCGTTTCAGTTTTTGTTGTTGCAACTTGTTCAACTTGACCAAATTATCAAGCCTATTAAACCTATCAAGTTACAATTCTTGCAACTTGACCAAATCAAACATGTCATCAGCAACAGTGATGACCAAAAACGGCTGTATATTTTTGAAAAAAATCCTATTAAAATAATGTGCTTCCCTTTTCTAACAATGACTTCTCTGGAGAAAAAAGCATAAAATGAGAAGCTACATCTTAAACCCACCAGTGAAGAGATAAATGGCACGCCACACTCGCGATTTGCTAGCGAAATAGAATCTCTGGCGTGCATATAATTTCAGTTGGGTCGTTTTATTGTTAATCAACCCCTTTCATCATCCATCTTAAACAATTTGGCCGGCTCTTCAAGGCTTGACTTTGAGAGAGAGACCTTTTATGCGTCCAAGCAAGTGTGTACAAATCCATGCAATTGTTCACTTTTGAACCACTTCTGGTAGTCATATATAGATACTTAATCCACTAATATAAAAGTGTTTATTTATTTTCAATTTTAATACATCATATATCTTATTGAGAGTAGGAAAAGAGAGAATACTAATATTACATTATTAAGAAGAGAGAAATAGACACACCGCATTTTAATGTCGCAAATGTGCACGTATTGATATTTTCAGGTATCAAGTGCTTTTGATCATGCTATTACAAAAGGAGCCAAATTCAATTTGTTATTTCAGAAAGTTTGGACAAAAGCCCTGTGAGGTGATGTCTAGTAATGAATTTTCCAGTCAACAAGAAGCGCAAGAGTTTGGTCACATAAAGTAGAGAACTTCAATTTTGTTATTAAATTTGACCCTCTTGCTTTACAAGCTACTTTTATGATATGATGTTTGTAATATTATTTGTCGATTAGCCCATAATATTATCTTATACAATTCTGACTTGTAATGGTGGAATAGATTTGGTCCAAAATGTTCTATTTCTGTCCTCAATGTCAAACACCAATACCAAAGCAATTTGTTGAGTAAGAATTTCAAATCAATCATGCACAATCGTTTACCAAAATTTCATAATTCATGGCAGCCTTGATATATAAATAATTTTGGATGGCGTTTCGAGATGTGTTTTTATATTTTTTTAATTTAATAAAAATAAAATAAAAATACATTTTTAAAAATAATCTAAAATAGGATCCGTTCAACTTATTGATCATCCAGGGGAAGTTTTCGCTCGGGGCTTTGGGCTCCTGGGCTTTCTCGAGATCTTATCACTTTAGAAACGTAAACCTCATTATTCGGCCTGTCTATATGACCGAAGTTTCACGTACTGATTGAGGTTAAAAAAGTAAATATTTTATATATTCATTGCATTGTTTTAATATTTAATTTGTTAATATCTACTTTTGTTAAAAAAAATATCGCTATCTGTTTTAATTTTTAATTCATTAATATCGGCTGTTGTTAATGAAATTATCACTATCTATTTTTGTTACTATTTCTACAATTAATCCTTACGATGTAGAGGATTTTTAAATTCAAATAATTTTTTTTTTAAAAAATGTATCAATAAGCTAGACTCAAAATTTAATTTAGAAGTCAAGACTCATATTACAGAACTTAATTTGAAAGTCATATTTCAATGCTCGCGTTTTTGAAATGTCATTAATAACCAACTAATGACAATGTAATGGCAAATATTTTGCCTTATGTACATCGTATTTCAATGGAGATTCATCATCCTATTTCAATGGGAATTTAATGAGTTAAATCTGCCTTTTCCATGCGTTGATGAATTATGATGAAATATTACTATTGCTTATTGTAAAAATTTATATTTTATAATAATTATTAGTACTAATTTTCAAAAATTGCATTTTGTTTTGTGTACTTATCGAGACTTATTTCTTGTTTTTTTGTAAGTTTTTGGAAGAGATGTAATTTTTTAATATGAAAGAGGTACGGTAGTATATTAGTTCTCAAATTGTGAGAAAGGTAATTCAATATTTTAGACTGATTTTTTTTTCTTTTCTCATATTGAAAAATTAGTTCTATATAATTTTTTCTCTTAAAATAAAGAAATATGTAAACTTAAAAATTATATCAATCCACGTTAAATCCGCATGATTTTGTACCCTTATTTTTTAAAACTCTTCAGTAGTTATTTTTCCAGCACTTCCTAAGCCTATCAAATAGATGGTCCTTGCAAGATGATAATAAATGTCATTAATAGAGAAGGGTTATTTCCGGTGAACTTATCAAAAGACGACAAAATCCCATAAAACATTATCAAAGATGATGAACAAGAACATGAAGACAAACAATCCTGAAAAAGGTAGCAAAAATTCTGGAAAAAAAAAATCCAAGTTATCAATGGTGTCACCCAATTTACTTTCTGGACAAGAAATTAATCCCCAAAAGTTCCAACCAAAAGATTTTTTTTTTATTATAATTAAAATAATTTTCCATTATCTCAACTGAAGTAATAAACCTCCCCACACAAAGATGAAGGACGGCAATTTACTTTGCAGACAATAAAACAATTACCAATATGAACTGGATCATCATGTATATACAGATGGAAGAAGGGACATGAAAAGTACTCCACTCAGAGAATATCTGTTCTAAGAATTGGAAAAAAAAAAACAAAAAAAACCCCAATAACTGTCATAATTAATTAAAAAAAATCCAAAAAGAAAAATCTCGTAATAACCATAACAAAAATTACTTGAGATTTGAGATGAAGCTGTGTAACCTACCAAACTTCAAATCATTCTCATAAGGGGTTAAGTTTAAATCTAAAAATAAGCCTCTACTACCTTCACCGCCACTTTTGTTGTTTTCTTGTGAGGAATCCGATGGTGTTTCTGCAGATAGGGTAACAGTAGTAGTATCGCTTTGGGTTCGAGAATCTGCCGCCTCCATAAGTTCATCACGGTGTCGTCTCTTGTGCCCTCCTAAAGCTTGGCCGGTGGCGAACTTAGCTCCACATATGGAGCATTCATGTGCCCTTCTGGGCTTACCAATTGACCGAAGAACAGTACTCTTTTCACCATGATGATCTGCAGCCATAAGTCTAGGCCTTTTGTGACTTGCCCTGTGGCCGCCAAGTGCTTGGAAAGATGAAAATTGCTTGCTACATGTTTTGCAAGAAAAAATTCTATCTGGGATTGTGTTGGTGTTGGTTTTGGGGATGTTAGAGACAAGCATCATGCAGTTGGCCATGGCTAATTCCTCCACCTCTGTGTTTTCTCTCAATCTCTTTGTAGTCATGTTAGAAATTCAGGTGATATATACCTTATCTTTCAACGTGATAAAGATTAGGTTTGAAGAGTGAGTGGACTTGACTAAGTTTTTTGATGTAATAAAAGTTGTAGAGTTATAAGTACGTATGTGGTGCAGTCAGCAAATTACTTGCGCACTAGGGAAAGTCTCCTATGATGTGTGTTCTAGTTGTAGTTGTGGTGGTTTAGGTTTCCATCCGCGTCATGGAAAGGTGTATTGTATAATACTTTTTCGGTTCATTTTAAGTGAATACAACTTTTTTTAGTTATTAAATATAATAAATATAATATATTATTAAATATTTAATTATATATTTTTTATTCTTATTTTTTAATTATTGCTATATATAATTATTATTATTACTAAAGATAATGCAGAAATTATATTTTACAAGTGAACTATTTTTGGAACCAAAAAAAATTAGAAGTGAACTCTTTTATATGAAGAAGAAAGTACCAATAATGTTGTCTACGGCTGTTGTTCCTTACATTTATAGCTTAAACCATAATCTAGAACCTTTCTTGCTCATTTTCAATAAACTAGCTTATAGTTGAACCAGTGTGGGATCGCACACTGGTTTATTGATGAACTCAATTCATTTTTCGTGTAATTTTTTTTATTTAGTGATCGATTTATTTATTTGTAAAAATATAATAATCCCATTAAATTTTTGACTAAAATTATTCTACAAAAATTATTTTTTTAAGATCTCAAAAATATGTAAGAGATGAACATCATCGAACAAACATTATTAATCTGTACTTGAGTTCAAATTATAGTTATGATTAATTGGTCACGTAAAGGAAGATTAAACTTATTTATTTCTATTTTGAAGACCAATAGTTCCAACAATGGACTTATTTATTTTTGACACAAAAATTAAAGTACTCCCTCCGTTCCAAAAAAAAGAGTTTACCAAATAATAGAGTTCATTTTGAACGTAAAATTCTTATATTAATTATCTTTACTAATAATAAGGATGCATAACCAAAATTGAAAAATAAGGATAAAAAATGAGCTTTCCTGGAAAGGAGGTAGTGATAGATTTTTTAGACTTTTATCGCCAAGAACGAAAAATAGTACTTTTTGGAGGAGATAATTAAGCATTATTGAATTTAACCCCGAAAAAGCATAAACAGTGTAAACTAACAGTTTTTATGGGGTAAGTAGTAGTCTTTACAATTTGCATGTTCTTGGAACTTCAAGACCAAGAGTGAACACCGAGATTTTTCACCGCAAGAACCCTTACTATTCTTATTTTCATCAAAGCGACGCGTGCTAGTGCATACATATATTTATAGCTAAGTTACGCGGTGACCTTTTTTAGGTTAAGCATTGAAACTTCGTGTTTCATACTTGATTAAAGTATGGCTTTTTCTCCAAGTTTAATTTTTTTTTTCTTGCCAACTCTTGTCATTATCCATTGCTTCCATTAACTGATCAGTTAGACATCATCCGATTGTGACATATATATGATATGAACAAACAAACATACAACAACAATGACGTCCCACGTTTGGGAAACAACTAAGAACTTGTGTGTACTTTGGTATACAATGAATGATCATCTGCTTCTTTAAGTTCCAAAGACTTTCAAAGGGAAGCTGTTTGTGGCGTTTAAAATATTCCTTCATAATGTGAACGGACTATTAATTGTTTATCCTAGATTCATAGTAGCTAGCAATACTTCACAATCCGGCTTCAGGGCATATTTTGACTTTTGTTCCTTGAAAACTAATGAAAATTGGGTGCCAAATTGGTTTTGAATACTAAACAAGCTAGCTAAATTAAGGGCTTCCTGAATCCTGCCTGAGTTTTGTAAGAGTTTTATCCATTAGTAAGCTCGATGACCTTGACCAACGAAATTTCTGGAAACTTGGGCTGCTGCTCTACTATTTTAGCTTATCAGTGGATGCATCTAGAGACTCAGAATTTGAACTTTGAAGCCACCCTATAAATCAAATCAAATTTCCTTTTCTTCCCTTTTTTTTCCCTTTTTTTTTTTTAATAAATACACAAAAAGAATTTGAACTTTGAAGCCACCCTATAAATCAAATCAAATTTCCTTTTCTTTCCTTTTTTTACTTTTTTTTTTATAAATACACAAAAAGAATTTTTGTGGGGATATCCCTTAAGAAAATTACAAGATGCGGAAGTGTCCTTCTACTGGACCCCTCCCATTTTTGCTAATATTATATGGTCCAATCCTCATTCTAATGCCCAGCTGCATGAAAGGCTGCAGCCTCCTCTGCTGCCACTGCTCCCAATCTCTGCTCAAATATTACGTGATCATATCCCTATTCTAGTGCCAAACTCCAATCCAATTAGCTGCACGGAATGCACTGCTGCACATACATATTTGATTACAGTGTCCGCAATCATATTCGGCTGAATGCTTGTTTGAGAACCAATTCCTCATCAATATCCAAAAACAGCAAATGCCAACAAACTAGACCATTTATACTTAAGTAACTTTCCAACTACTTGACGATCTTCATGAACTGAAAATGGCTTGGTTCTCTGAAGTGGGGGAAAACTGTGTCAAGAGGCTCGTGACTTGTTTCATCAACTTGCTGCCCTTTAAGATTAGAAGGTGCACAGAGATTGCAAGCTCTTGGAACATAGCTTCGTTTCTTAGTAACAAACTGTGTAGATTATTTCATCAAAGGCCACCCTTTGGATTTGAGCAATGAATCAGTGGCTGTTGCTGTTAAAAAATGATTTCTGATCCACTCTTGAAATGCAAATACCAAACTAGCTAGCTAGTAACAAGTATATGTATTCACGCTTTGCTTGAACGATATATATATTTATGTATTGGGGAGAAATATTAATTGTAATAATTTTACTAGAGTGATCTTAGTTCGCGACTCTTCCTTCTCTCATCAACCATTTTCGATGATATCAAAACTCATTAAAACAGAATAAAATTGTAAAGGAAAAATAAAAAATGTCATTCGCAGGACTAATAAGCTAGGAGTCTCCTGTGTACAATGCTATATATTTACATGATCCTATTGTGAACAAAACATTCTTAAATTTAACAAATAAACAAATAAATATCTTCATAAGAGATCTTATAAATTGACAAAGACCGACATAGTTAAATAAAACAATGCACTAATGAGGGAGCAGCAGTGCTCTTGATCATCCCTAATTGCTTCAAATCGTTCTCATAAGGCGTCAAGTTCAAATCCAATCCAAAAACCCTTTTACTATTCGACCTCTTCAACACTGATTGCATTGGCACTGTTTCATGATCAGATCTGGTATCATCATTACTATGATGATTCTCCCGCTTTTCTTCCAATTCAGCACGATGCCTTCTCATGTGACCCCCTAAAGCTTGCCCCATTGGAAACTGAAGCCCGCATATGGGGCACTCATGGTTCTTAGACTTGGCAGGCTGACTATTGGGCTGAGTAAGAAGTTCCGCCACAAGTCTAATCTTCTTGTGACTCGCCCGATGGCCGCCCAGGGCTTGAAACGAATGAAACTTCTTGTTACACGTCTTGCACTCAAACACACGCCCCGATGGCTCCTCTGTGGCCTCTGAATCTGACGATGCTGCTGTTCTTATCGTTGTTGGTTCATCACCACTCTTGCCTACTTTAGAAAGAAGCATCAAACAATTCGCCAGTGCGATTGTTTCCACCTTATCATCTCCTTCATCTCTGCTTCTCTTCACGGTCATGGTTATGGTTTTTCTTGGCTAATATGTAATATATAATGGCTGCTTAAACTTAGAAGCTTTGTAGTGTGGATGGTGTCGTGAAAGAATGGGAAGCAGGGGTGGGTGTGATGAGGTATATATATAGGTTACAGTTGCCGAGTAAAGAAGGGTTTGAGTTGAGTGGGTTATGAAAGTTTGACCCATCTTTTTCTTGACAAGCAAGAAACTTGAAGGAAAGTGTGCAAATTCTCTGTATTTGTGCGTGTTTTTCTCTCTATGTGTGCGTGTGTGTGGGGTCGCTTTGTGGTGATTGGAGGAGTCATGATTGAGAATCGTCAGAACTTGCGATGGAAACTTAAATATGATGGTTTGACCATTACCCAGCTTTTCAACTTTGCGTCTTCTGTGTCTGCATTTTACGCGCTCTGACGGCTTTCCGTTTCCTAGTGCTTTCTTTTTTTTTTTTTTTGTAGGCAGGTGTTACCGTGTTAGTTTGATCTTATTTATTTATTTCTTTATTTTTAACTAGCAACAAATTTAATTTACTTCTTCAACATACACATAGGTGAATTTTGTAAGAAAATAAAAACTGAAAATTTAACTACCTTGTACATATTTGGTATTGGAACTAAAATTGAAATGAGAGGATAAAAATATTTATTACTTTTCAAGGGCGATAATTCATTTTTATTTCGTTATATGTGTTATGTTTTTCATGCAGTATTACAAGGAATGTTATTATGAAATTAACATCAATATTTTTATGTATTATGTGTAATGAAGGAGATATCTCTATTTTTCCATTATAGAATGAGTAAATAATCACTTATTGCCAAAATTTTCACAATTAATATGTATAGAGATATATTTTAAATTTCATGTCACTAATTCTAACACTCAATTAGGGCCTATAAAAGTAAATTCAACACAATCCACCCAATATTTTGACCCACTAAATAATAATTGCAATTTCTTAGGTTAGATTGTGTTGATCATATATGGCTCAACAAATTAAAATTATTAATTTAAAAATTAAAGAGACGGTTAGCTAGCAATCAACTAACCAGATTTCAACCAAATTCTAACAATTTGAGCAAAATCTAGCTAGCTGATCACCATCTAACGGTAATAAGTTGTCAACTTACCGTCTTCTTAATTTTTTAAATTAATAACTTTAATCTATTGGGTTAGATGAGTTTAATTTAATCCAAATTTAACGAGTGATTATATAGGTTATTTTGAGTTTTGTCTTCTAAAATTATATTTAATTCCTAACCCAATTCATGAATGATTTGAACTACTTATTTGCCACCCTTATACTCAATAACAAAATTATTCTGATTCATTCCCATTTACCTAGTTGGATTTAATGTATATTTTTTTCTAATTTCCATTTCACTAAATCAAACACCAAAATAAAATTATTATGATTCATCCCATTACCTAACGGGATCACTCCCAACCAAACACCCCTCAATAAATGTAACATAATATGAGTTTGAGAAATTGATGTAAGCTGTGGCAATTAAAAATAGAGGTTCATGGAGCAGTCAAAATACTATCACTAGATCAACTCAAAGAACAACCACTGTACTTGCCCCAATAACCATTTACTCACCTCTTAATTAACATTGGACATTGTGTGAGTCATAGGTTCTTATATTTAATACATGTAATTTGAATAGGATTATTAAAATCAAAAAAAAAACAAAAAACTCAAAGACCCGATTTTTTCTTAGAAAATGAGGACCAGCAAAGAGCTAGTGCGGTCCCCAAATAGACGGGCAACGTTTGGACCTCATAAAAAAGTACACAGAAATTAAACAACAATATCAAGGAAAGTAGGAGGAAGCTAAATGATTCATGTGATATTTATTTATTTTAATATAATTATAATGAATTTGATATACATATTCATAATTTGTCAGTTAATGAATGTCACCTCACATAATCATGTGTTTAAAAGTAAAAACATAAGATGAGAATAA
Source organism: Gynochthodes officinalis (assembly GCA_020080225.1). NCBI lineage: Eukaryota > Viridiplantae > Streptophyta > Magnoliopsida > Gentianales > Rubiaceae > Gynochthodes > Gynochthodes officinalis. The sequence goes on from CM034618.1 coordinate 21,635,010, forward strand.
GTAATGGTGCGACGATAACGCTTTGAGCATTCATCCCAAAAATCAAAAGTTGAATCTCACCAATTGCAACTCTACTCCCTTTATTTCACTTAAAAAAAAAAAAGGAAAGAAATTATATGAAATGAAGGTTGTCATTGACTTAGAAGGGTTGTTTTTGGAAAGATATTTTATTGGAATTTAAATCAAATTATGTAAAAAATTATTATAGTTATGATTCTTATGAAGTAACTTACAGGTTTCGTTTGAATTGTGATTTATTTGAGAAAAATTGTATTGGAATGTGTGAAAATTTTGGTATTTATTTTTTGATAGAAAAAGTATTTTGAAGGGAAAATTAAGAGAGAATTTTTAAAAAAAATTATGTCAGAGGATTTTTAAATGAAAAATTTGAATTTTATATTTTGAAATAAAAATATATTTAAATATTTTATTTTTATTTGAGAAAAGTTAATTATTTGTAAATAAAATCATTGTCCAAATAAAGCCTTTAAAATTTATATAAACCAAACACATTCGATAGGGCTGTTCAAATATCATTCATATTCCAATTATCTTTGACATTTGATCAGTTGTAAGCGTAACCCAGCGTTCAAACCCAGGCCATTATCCATGCTAATGGGCCTGACTTAAAACCATTAAGCCCATTGAATGCACTGCTCAAACCCAGGCTAAAGAAGCCCAATTTACAACAGAACTAATGGATAAGGACTTTCTTGGACACAAGGGCGATGAAAGATAAAGATGGTGTAGAGTTGTAGACCTGCTCAGCTCATCTTTGTTACACTGTATCTCCTTCATGACCTGATCAAGGTAAAAATCTATCCAACAGTCTATTGGATAATACCATTTCTATTGAGTCTCTGCATCTATCCCTTTTTTTCATTTTTTGAACCTTTATTTTCAAAAAACAGGATTTGGCTTAGGATTGCCCATTTTTAGTAATTTCGAGGTTTTTCTAAATTTGAGAATTTTCAATCGTTGGGTTTCCTACCAAGGCCCAATCTAATTCACCCATATTTCATTTTGGTTTTGGTTTTGGTTTGGTGAGGAGATCAGGGATGGGATTAGAGTTTCATTTTATATGCTAAACATTAAATTGATATGAGAAGAGTGCAACCAAGTTTTGAAACTGAGCCTATTGAACTCACTAAATCTAGTTGGGCTTGCTGGGCTTTTTAGGTCAACACAAGATTAGAACAAGTTTGTGGGAAGAAAGGACTCGCCATTGACTCTCAACAAGTTTCATCAAAATGATAAATTTCCCATGCCCAGGACCCAGATCCTATTTTCTCAAACAGCTGAGGCTAACATTTTTTCAAAGTTTGATTATAAAGCAGGATTTTGGCAACTTTGTATTTTCCATAGAGTAATAAAGGATAAAAATCTAATTTATTTGGTGAATTTTTATCTATTTATTTATTTTATCACAAGACCACTTGTAATTTTGTGAACCAATGTTTCGTCAATAAATTTACTAAAATACATACAAAGGTGGAAAGAAATAAAAGTGTGCAGCATTATTTACAATAAACATATTGTGAACAATCAATCACATCATTTGCTTGCTTCCTCCACCCAAGTACTGTGAATTAGCACTATGGAAATAGTACTTAGATGGTATTGGTGGTTGGCAATGGCACCCTCTTGCGATATTCTGCTAAAGCCCACAATGGAAATATATTCCTGTATGCTGCATAATGTAACATGCAGTTCTTCATGAAAGCACCAGTAATTTCCTGCAAAAAAAAAAAAAAAAACACATATAAAATGAACAATTGTTCATCTGTTTATCAATTTTGATTTCTTCATTCTTGATTCTTGGTTTATGCTTATGGGGCCGTGGCTGTTCTTTTCCAATTTACCTGTTGAGGGAAATCTCCATTTTCCATCTGAGAATTGATCAATAGCTTTGCTGCACGGTGAAGAGCCCTAGGATCTCTTTCTCCCTATCAAAATGAAGAGTTACATGTAAGAGAAGAAGACACTAATCCTATATTAATCCAGTTCTGCAATATGAACACACTTGTCCAGAGTGAATTAGTCCCATCATGGCCCAGGCTGTGTGAACCAAGTTTGATCTTTCTCCTTCAAGTTGAATGTATTTCTGTAGTTCATCCAAACAAAAGTTAAGGATATCGTATTTGAGCAGTCTTTGTTTTTTGGTTTACTGATGAAATCTACAAATCGGCATGTTTTTACCTTTTCGGGGCAAGAACGATAACTTTCTCCCCAACCACCGTCATATCTCTGTGATTGGAGAAGGAAATCAACGGCTTTACGAACAGCTGGGCAATTGGTGTAGGCCTTCCCTGCTGCTGCAAGTCCACGAAGAGCAAACCATGTGCCATATGTGAAGCACACTCCCCAATTTCCATACCTGGAAATGTACTGCTCTTGTTAGATATTATTGGAACTTTTTCGAAACTATTTTGCGCGCTTAGTTGGGTGGCAGAGAACAGTACCATGAGCCATCAGGCATCTGTACATCTTCAAGATATTTAGCAGCATTTGTAATGAAGTTTTCTATCTCTTTCCCGCGGTGTCTTGGGTACAAGCTTTTGAACAGCACGAGGGCATCGATTGCTGACGAAGTACACTCAGCATACCTGGATCAATCAACATTCATTAACTATTTTTGGATGAACTCAACACGAAGAATGCAGAATTTTGAGGTAAAAATGCGAGAAAATTTGAATCTTACTCGTGCTCAACAACAACGTCTGCGAATAATTCAGTTGGATTGAGCAGCTGTGGAGTTAAAACAGTACAAAGAGATCAGATTATTATTCCCAGAAGCTGAAAAGTAATGCAACTTAATCTATGCATTGCTTAGGAGAAGCTACCTCTAGCCACTTCCATGCCCCTGCAGGCTCCCATGCTACTAAACCACCGTTTTTACTCTGCAATTGTGCATTACAACAAAAGAAAAAAAAAATCATTAACTCCATGAAAACACCAGAAAACTGAAAGAATTGGGTACCCAAATTTCATCTTCTAAGGGCATATTCCAGTAAAATAAATTGAAATTTCGAGAAAACTAGGTGTAATACATAGAAGACAGAGAAAGTCGTGTTCCATTTCATTTATGCACATAAGGAAGTTTAGTTTTTGCAGACTGGGGCTAGTAGGAAGTAGTTGATCCTCACCTGTAAGTACATTAATATGTTAACGGCATCATAGAGTCGTTCAGGCTCCAACTTTTCACCAACAATTTCAGGAGGCATAGTGGAGAAAAGGAGACAACACTGGCAATAAACCAAAAGTAAATGCTGTTTGATAAGGATCTGGAATTACCGTATTCCTAATCATATTCAATTACATTTGAAACTTGGGGAAGGTATTATAACAAGCCACATTACCTTTAGTCCTTCAGCAGTGCAATCAGAAACCTGCCATCCGTGATCTTGGTCTGAAAATGTCCAAGATCCCTTGGAAATATGGCGGTGCATGCTTCTAAAGTCGCCAGAAGGATTGTCTGTCACCTAAAAGAAACAAAGTGCCACAATGTTTGATCTTTAAATAGCAGAGCGTAGATAAATAGAGAAGAATGCTACTTAAGTTAATGTAAAACCTGAGACTTCTTTACAAAGTCATGTGCTTTCTTTAGTGTGTCTCCTATTTCCTCAGTTAGTTCACTAGCTAGAAGTGCCTGAATGGCAAAACCAGTGTCCCACTCTTGGCTGCCAAAACTCTGCATGGGTATTGTAACAATCAACCTCCCAAAATATTCAATGAGTAAATATAGAATAAATGGTCAGTTTAATCTTAAACTCAAGTATCCTCATAAATTAAACCATAGTGAATTGTTCTTGCAAAATTACATATTTACTAACCTGCATCTTCATTCCATCTTCAGCCACCCAAAGGTAGTCAGGAATTCTGGCAAGATGTTTCTTAAAATAATCCCCATTGGGGTCCTCAACCCAACAGGCAAGCATGCATAAGACCTAATAAGTTCAGAAATGGATTACCACATTATGGCAATTATTAACCTGAAAAGCCAGCAAGTATCATAAAAATAGTAGAAAACCTGTTATGATGTTTACAGCATGCCTGGCCTCACCTTTTCGACACCTCCAATGGTGATGTACCGACTATTCTCATCTTCATAATGTATATGTTTCATGGTAGTTTGTAAAGCTCTTTTTCTGAGCTTATTCAAAGGCCACCGAGTCAAAAGAGGCTCTGTGAAAATATGGAGACCATCCCAAATCATATCTTGTATCCAGGGATGAGGGTAGTAAAGGTCCTCCTGAGTGAATAAACATCAGAAGTTAGTTTATGCTTGAAATTTGAAATGGAAACGTAGGCACAAGATTAAGAAAAGATGAAGGACCAACAAATTAAAGACTGCTGCTCCGGCAATGGTACCTTTGCACACACATGTCGCACTTTGGCCCAATTCATTTCTTCATATGGTTCAGCATACAACTCTTCTCTCAGTTGTAAAATTAAGGGTGTGATTGGTCCAACAAATCTTTTCCCATATAAGTACGACACCGGCATGTAAACCATTCGACAATAACACCACATTTTTGCTGTAATCAATACAGAAAAAAAAAAAGCCATATATAAATGAACAGTAAACTGGGGAAAACAGAAGCTGTTTTATGTGAAGAATAGACAAAAAAATCATTGGAAATTCAGACAGCTGAATATGAACTAGAATCTATTCATTGTTCCTGAATGTCTAATATAACAATTGCACTTCGTTAAATATTTCAAAAAAAAAAAATCTTCACTAACCTGGATGCATAGGAAGAAAGGATGGAAGAATCCAAAACTCAGGGGGCATTGGATTTGTTCCGGACCAGTCAAATAATCCAAGAATCTGCCACCGAACAAACAAGTTCAAAAATCATTGAGTACAAAAGAAGAAAGATAAGGATTTCAATAAAAAATTACAAGAATTTCTGACGAATGACAAGATCATCTAGCTCATACCGAAAGCCAAGTCTTTCCCCAAGAAGGTATTGCTGTAACACTTCCATGGTCAAGAATCCATTTTCGTGCTCTAGCACATGCATTATTTTGTCCACCATCAGGTCCTTCCCCAAGAATACGCATGCAAACGTAACTCAAAGCTGTGCAGAACATCGTGCTGTGGCCCTCAATATGCAATCCCCATCCACCATCTTCATTCTGAATTATTTCTTTACAACATCAAAATTGTGTTTTTTAGTAAATCAAGCTACAAAAATAAAAGCTAAGAGGTCAGAACCTGATGACAGTAAATGTAGCGAAGAATTTCTCTCCGATGCTCTGCTGGGAGCACATTGTTAAGATGCCCCGTTATGTACAAGCACATGACCTGCATTTTTTTTGTATCGAGGGGAAATATTTAGAACAATGGGATTCTAAATTTTGATTCTCTAGCACTTTTTAACAATGTTTTTCAAGAGGGCTCACCAGAGGTGGAAGGAAGAATAAAGGGCCCGCATTTTCTGCTGGCCAATGGCCATCACTAGCCTGCAAGGCAGAGAAGAAGCGGACTGCCCTGAGTAATGAAGCCGTGGCCATTTCATGGGTGACTTCTTGGCCATCTTCTACCTTCACTTGGGGTATGGTCCGCTTGAATTTCTTCTCTCGTAAAAACTGTAGACAAAGGAGAATCCACCAGAACTAACAATGTAAAAGGGGCAGTAAAAAACATAAATTTGTAAAGTTAGAGGGTGCAAATTGAATTTTAATCTATTTAATGATGATTTATAACCTCACTGTTGTTTCTTTCAGCAAACCTTACCTTATATAGTTGAAATTATAAATATGGATAATTTTCACACAAGAAAACATTCTAGTAACTCTTATAATCAAATTTGCAAATATTGTCGTTTAGTTAGAAAAATTTCAATTGACTAAATTGAATATGTCTGTATATATATTAAAAAATAAAAACATACTCGAGTTCATGAACTGGAACAAAAAACCTCTCCTAAATCTTACTATCCTTAAGGGAGGTTTTAATCTCTGGATCTTAGAAATTTTATTATGATTATTTTTGTGATCCCTTACACTATTACATTAATGTACTGCAACTGTAATCTTTTTAACCAATATTTAGAATAACGGCTCTCAAACTTGATTGAAAATTAATCAAGATAGGAAACTGGGAAAAAAAATGTTGTCAAAAAACTGTCATGTACGTTTTTCAGTTTTGTATAATGATTATGAACCATCTCAACAAGCAATAAAAATAGCTAGAAGTAATAACAACGTACAAAACTACGAATTAAGATAGAAAATTTGTGCTGATTTATGCAGATTTTTCGAAGAAGCCAATAAGAAAAGAGAACATGATGAATATGAAATTAATAAAAGGAAAGAGAGACCTGCATGCGCCAAAGAAGGTCACTGCTGGGCTTAACTTGGCGTCGGTTGTTCCAGAACTGGAGACGGGCATTCTCAACTTCATCTCTTTCTTCAGGAGTTCCAACCTCAGGATCAAATTCCCATATTTGCCTGCCAACAAAATCATTGGTGCTAAACAAATAAGGGCCGTTGCCACCTTCTGCAATCTTCAGTCTCCACATCTTCTCTTCTTCCCCTTTTCTTACTACTCACTGCAGCAAAACTGCAACACAGAAAGAATTATCAGTATATAGTAGAGTATTGATCATTCGAGGAATCATGCAACTTCTCAATCATCTCTTTCTCATGTGTGAGTGTGTGTGTTTAGAGAGTCCAGCAATGCGTGTGTGACTAAGAAAGCATGCAAAAGTATTAAGGTAAACGAAAATTACACCAGGAGGAACCCCACCCTTGGACTGAACTCCTAGCTTGCAATTATGGAACAAACAACATTTTACCACTATTTATGCTAGTGTAACCTGCAGTATTTATTCTAAATACTGCGCCTAATTTCCGGTGCATTTACTAAATACTGCGCCTAGTGTAACATGCAGTATTTATACTAAATACTGCGCCTAATTTCCGGTGCATTTACCAACCAATACATATGGAGGGGAAAAAATGCAATGGGAACTAAACTCTAAAGAGTGGCATATGGCATCTGTCACGAAAACTTCATCAACGATGTCGTTTTTCAATATTCAATGGATTTCTGACCCTCTATTAATCTGTCATCACCAATTCTTTTGTGTATAGGTTTCACACAACTTAACCTAAATCACAAATATGAAGAGTTTGCACTAATTAAAGTAAGTAAACGAAATTACAAATCAAACTGCTCGACTTTGAATTCAATTAATTCAAAGAATTATAAGAAACAATCTTTCAAACTTGTAGCACAAAATCTCTAACTTAATTCTGTAGAGTTGCTGCTTTGCTTACAGGCCAAATGGTAGTGGCACAGTTGGGTTGACAGCCCCAACTGTTAAGCAACAGCCAATCAAAACTAAGGGACATGGGTAACTGAGGTGGGTAATGCATACATGCAAGTTCAAGCAAGCACACCTAATTCTGCCAAACTATTACAGCATTCTCACAAGTTTGGAAGTCTAACTATCATTCCTAGCTAAGTCAATTGAAATTCTTCCAATTATGCGCCATGCCGAGTTCATAGCTTAGCAAGTGTGCATCACCATTGCACACTTGCAATGCAAAGCTCCACAAGCATCGGAACTGCGTCTCATGCACATTCCTTAGTCCATCATCCAAAAGTTTAGTCAATGCCCAAAAACACTTGCTCAAACTCAAAATCAGTTCAACAAAATGCCAAAAAATACTTCTCAACCGGTGGAGGGTTAAATCCCACATTTATTGAAAACCCACAAAGTACTGACACCTAGTCTTGGAAGAACTAGCAGAAGTGACAAGTGCAAGAAAAGTTTGCTCCTAAAAGTGTGAATGAGAGTCGATAACTCTCGACTCTTCCAAGGCTACATGAAACCCTTCAGACTTTCCTTAGAACATCAATTAACACCCAAATGAAGTTCAATGGACACTTAACATTTATAATGGTCCCAACTCGCAAATCACCCAATTAAACCAAACCCATCTATATTCCAATTAAATTCGACATTTTGCTATTTTTTTTATCAGTTGTAAGCGTAACCCAGGGTTCAACTTATAGGCTATGTTTAGTTTGCATTTTAGTTTGTAAAAAATTAAACTTTTTTTAAATACAAAAATAAAATATCTAAACAACATTTTATTTCAAAATTTAAAATTTAAAATTTAAATTTCTCCAAAATTCTTCTCACATTATTTTTTTCCTCTAATTTATTTTTTCATATCACTTTTTTTAATAAAAAATTTTCACCAAAATTTTCATACATTTTCAATATAAAATTTTTAAATACATACAATCCAAACATTGCCATAAACTCTTTGATGTGAAGTAGGAAAGTCCATTATCCATGCTGCTGGTGCTGGGAATGACTTAAGGTCATTAAGCCCATTACATGCACTGCTCAAACCCAGGCCAACTAGGCCCAATTTACACAAGAACAAATGGATAAAAATTTAATAATCCAAAATGAAAAAAAAACTTTGGATCTATTTGGACAAGGCAATTTTATTTGCAAATGGAAAAAGTTGTATTGGAATGTATGAAAATTTTGGTGGATATTTGTTGATAGAAAAAGTATTTTGAAGGGAAAAATAAGAGAGAAATTTTTTTAAAATTATGTGGGAGGAATTTGAGTGGAAAAATTTAAATTCTAAATTTTGAAATAAAAATGTGTTTAGATAATTTGTTTTTGTTTGAGAATTTTCTTATTTGCAAATGAGAATCTTTTGTCCAAACGTAGAGTATTTTCTAAGGGGCAATAAAGGATATAAATCTAATTTATTTGTCATATTTAAGGGTGAAATTTCACTCCCACCTCCCCCTCCCTTTTTTCACAACAAGGTTCCAAACCCTGACCACTTGTAAATTTATGAACAAATGTTTTGTCAATTTACTATCATCCTTACAAAGTAGAAAGAAACAAAGTATGCAGCATTATATACACTTAAATAAACAAATTGTGAACAATCAATCACATAATTTGTTTGCTTCCTCCATCCAAGTACAGTGAATTAGTACTATGGAAATAATACTTAGATGGTATTGGCTGCTGGCAATGGCACCCTCTTGCGATATTCTGCTAAAGCCCACAATGGATATATATTCCTGTATGCTGCATAATGTAACATGCAGTTCTTCATGAAAGCTCCAGTAATTTCCTGCACCAAAAAAAAAAAATACAAAATACAAAATCAACAATTGTTCATCTGTTCATCAATTTTGATTTCCTCATTCTTGATTCTTAGTTTATGCTTATGGGGCCGTGGCTGTTCTTTTCCAATTTACCTGTTGAGGGAAATCTCCATTTTCCATCTGAGAATTGATCAATAGCTTTGCTGCACGGTGAAGAGGCCTAGGATCTCTTTCTCCCTATCAAAACGAAGAGTTACATGTCAGAGAAGAGGACACTAATCCTATATAAATCCAGTTCTGCAATATGAACATACTTGTCCAGAGTGAATTAGTCCCATCATAGCCCAGGCTGTGTGAACCAAGTTTGATCTTTCTCCTTCAAGTTGAATGTATTTCTGTAGTTCATCCAAACAAAAGTTAAGGATATCATATTTGAGCAGTCTTTGTTTTTTGGTTTCCTGATGAACTCTACAAATCGGCACGTTTTTACCTTTTCCGGGCAAGAACGATAACTTTCACCCCAACCACCGTCGTTTCTCTCTGATTTGAGAAGGAAATCAACGGCTTTACGAACAGCTAGGCAATTGTTGTAGGTCTTCCCTGCTGCTGCAAGTCCACGAAGAGCAAACCATGTGCCATATGTGAAGCACACTCCCCAATTTCCATACCTGGAAATGTACTGCTCTTGTTAGATATTATTGGAACTTTTTTCGAAACTATTTTGCGCGTTTAGTTGAGTGGCAGAGAACAGTACCATGAGCCATCAGCCATCTGTACATCTTCGAGATATTTAGCAGCATTTGTAATGAAGTTTTCTATCTCTTTCCTGCGGTGTCTTGGGTACAAGCTTTTGAACAGCACGAGGGCATTGATTGCTGACGAAGTACACTCAACATACCTGGATCGATCAACATTCATGCATTAATTTTGGATGAGCTCAACATGAAGAATGCAGAATTTTGAGGTAAACATGCGAGAAAATTTGAATCTTACTCGTACTCAACAACAACGTCTGCGAAGAATTCAGTTGGATTGAGCAGCTGTGGAGTTAAAACAGTACAAAGAGATCAGATTATTATTCCCAGAAGCTGAAGAGTTATGCAACTTAATCTTTGTATTGCTTAGGGGATGCTACCTCTAGCCAGTTCTCTGCCCCTGCAGGCTCCCATACTGCTAAACCACCGTTTTTACTCTGCAATTGTGCAGTACAAAAAAGAAATTAATCTTGGAATCAGTAACTCCATAAAAACACCAGCAAACTCAAAGAATTGGGTACCCAAATTTCATCTTCCAAGGGTATATTTCAGAAAAATAATTTGAAATTTCGAGAAGATTAGGAATAATACATTGAAGACAGAGAAAGTCATGTTCCATTTCATTTATGTACATCAGAAAGTTTTGCAGACTGGGGTTACTAGAAAGTAGTTGATCCTCACCTGTAAGTGCATTAATATGTTAACAGCATCATAGAGTCGTTCAGGCTCCAACTTTTCACCAACAATTTCAGGAGGTATAGTAGAGAAAAGGAGACAACACTGGGAATAAACCAAAAGTAAATACAGTTTGATAAGGATCCGGAATTACCGTATTCCTTAATCATATTCAACTACATTTGAAACTTACGGAAGGATTTATAACAAGCCACATTACCTTTAGTCCTTCAGCAGTGCAATCAGAAACTTGCCATCCGTGATCTTGGTCTGAAAATGTCCAAGATCCCTTGGAAATATGGCGGTGCATGCTTCTAAAGTCACCAGAAGGATTGTCTGTCACCTAAAAGAAACAGAGTGCCACAATGTTTCCTTAAATATGTTGATCTTTAAATAGCAGAGCGCAGATAAAGTGCGAAGGATGCTAATTAAGTAAAATGTAAAACCTGAGACTTCTTTACAAAGTCATGTGCTTTCTTTAGTGTGTCTCCTATTTCCTCAGTTAGTTCACTAGCTAGAAGTGCCTGAATGGCAAAACCAGTGTCCCACTCTTGGCTGCCAAAACTCTGTATGGGTATTGTAACAATCAAACTCCCAGAATATTCAATGAGTAAATATAGAATAAGTGGTCAGTGTTAATCTTAAACTCAAGTATCTTAATAAATTAAACCAAAGTGAATTGTTCACGCAAAAATACATATTTAATAACCTGCATCTTCATTCCATCTTCAGCCACCCAAAGGTAGTCAGGAATTCTAGCAAGATGTTTCTTAAAATAATCCCCATTGGGGTCCTCAACCCAACAGGCAAGCATGCATAAGGCCTAATAAGTTCAGAAATGGATTAGCACGTTATGGCAATCATTAACCTGAAAAGCCAGCAAGTATCATAACAATAATAGAAAACATCTTGTTATGACGTTTACTGCACGCCTAGCCTCACCTTCTCGACACATCCAATGGTGATGTACCGACTATTCTCATCTTCGTAATGTATATGTTTCATGGTAGTTTGTAAAGCTCTTTCTCTGAGCTTATTCAAAGGCCACCGAGTCAAAAGAGGCTCTGTGAAAATATGGAGACTATCCCAAATCATATCTTGTATCCAGGGATGAGGGTAGTAAAGGTCCTCCTGAATGAATAAACATCAGAAGTTAGTTTATGCTTGAAATTTGAAATGGAAACGTAGGCAGAAGATTAAGAAAAGAGGAGGGACCAACAAATTAAAGACTGCCGCTCGGGCAATGGTACCTTTGCGCACACATGTCGCACTTTGGTCCAATTAATTTCTTCATATGGTTCAGCATACAACTCTTCTCTCATTTGTAAAATTAAGGGTGTGATTGGTCCAACAAATCTTTTCCCATATAAGTACGACATCGGCATGTAAACCATTCGACAATAACACAACATTTTTGCTGCAATCAGTGCAGAAAAAAAAAGCCATATATAAATGAACAGTAAACTGGGGAAAACAGAAGTTGTTTTATGTGAAGAATAGACAAAAAAATCATTGGCATTCAGACAGCTGAATATGAACTAGAATCTATTCATTGTTCCTAAATGTCTGATATAACAATTGCACTTCGATAAATATTTCCAACAAAAAGAAAAAAATCTTCACTAACCTGGATGCATCGGAAGAAAGGATGGAAGAATCCAAAACTCAGGGGGCATTGGATTTGTTCCGGACCAGTCAAATAATCCAAGAATCTGCCACGAAAGAAACAGGTTCAGAAATCATTGAGTACAAAAGAAGATAATGATTTCAATAAAAAAATTGCAAGAATTTCTGTCGAATGACAAGATCATCCAGCTCATACCGAAAGCCAAGTCTTTCCCCAAGAAGGTATTGTTGTAACACTTCCCCGGTCAAGAATCCATTTTCGTGCTCTAGCACATGCATTATGTTGTCCACCATCAGGTCCTTCCCCAAGAATACGCATGCAAACGTAACTCAGAGCTGTGCAGAACATCGTGCTGTGGCCCTCAATATGCAATCCCCATCCACCATCTTCATTCTGAATTATTTCTTCCTACATCAAAATTGTGTTTTTTTCGTAAATCAAGCTGCAAAAAGTAAAAACTAATAGGTCACAACCTGATGACAGTAAATGTAGCGAAGAATTTCTCTCCAATGCTCTGCTGGGAGCACAGTGTGAAGATGCCCTGTTATGTACAAGCACATGACCTGCAGTTTTTGGTATCGAGGGGAAAATTTAGAACAATGGAATTCTAAATTTTGATTCTCTAGCACTTTGTAACAATGTTTTTCAAGAGTGCTCACCAGAGGTGGAAGGAAGAATAAAGGGCCTGCATTTTCTGCTGGCCAATGGCCATCACTAGCCTGCAAGGCAGAGAAGAAGCGGACTCCCCTGCGTAATGAAGCCGTGGCCATTTCATAGGTGATTTCTTGGCCATCTTCTACCTTCACTTGGGGTATGGTCTGCTTGAATTTCTTCTCTCGTAAAAACTGCAGACAAAAGAGAATCCACAAGAGCTAACAATGTAAAAGGGGCATTAAAAAAAATAAATTTGTAAAGTTAGAGGGTGCAAATTGAATTTTAATCTATTTAATGCTGATTTGTAACCTTACTGTTATTTCTTTCAGTAAACCTTACCTTATATGGATGAAATTATAAATATGGATAATTTTCCCATAAGAAAACACTCTAGTAGTTCTTATAATCAAATTTGCAAATACTATCGTTTAGTTAGAAAAAAAAAATTAATTGACTAATTTGAATATATATGTATATATATTAAAAAATAAAAACATACTCGAGTTCATGACCTGAAACAAAAAACCTCTCTTAAATCTTACTGTCCTTAAGGGAGGTTTTAATCTCTGGATCTTATAAATTTTATTATGATTATTTTTGTGATCCCTTATAACACTATTACATTAATTTACTGCAACTGTAATTTTTTTAACCAATATTTCGAATAACGGTCTCAAACTTGATTGAAAATTTATCAAGATAGGAAACTGGGAAAAAAAATGTTGTGAAAAAACTGCCATGTACGTTTTTCAGTTTTGTATAATGATGATGAACCATCTCAACAAGCAATACAAATAGCTAGAAGTAATGACAACGTACAAAACCACGAATTCAGATAGAAAATTTCTGCTGATTTATGCAGATTTTTCAAAGAAGCCAATAAGAAAAGAGAACATGATGAATATGGAATTAATAGAAAGATAGAGAGACCTGCATGCGCCAAAGAAGGTCACTGTTGGGCTTAACTTGGCGTCGGTTGTTCCAGAATTGGAGACGGGCATTCTCAACTTCATCTCTTTCTTCAGGAGTTCCAGCCTCAGGATCAAATTCCCATATTTGCCTGCCAACAAAATCATTGGTGCTGTACAAATAAGGGCTGTTGCTACCTTCTGCAATCTTCAGCCTCCACATCTTCTCTTCTTCCACTTTTTTTCCTACTCACTGCAGCAAAACTACAACACAGAAAGAATGATCAGTATATAGTCGAGTGTTGATGATCCGAGGAATCATGCAACTTCTTAATCATCTTTTTCTCGTGTGATTGTGTGTGTGTTTTGAGAGTCCAACAATGCGTGCAAGACTAAGAAAGCATGCAAAAAAGTATTAAGGTAAACGAAAACTACACCAGGAGAAACCCACCCTTGGACTGAACTCCTAGCCTGGAATTATGGAACAAACAACGTTGTAGCACTATTTATACTAGTGTAACATGCAGTATTTATTCTAAATACTGCGCCTAATTTCCAGTGCATATACAAAATACTGCGATTTTAATAAATTTACCAACCAATACATATGGAGGGAAAAAAATGCAATGGGAACTAAACTGAAGCAGGCATAGCACTCGAAGACGAAGTAGATGTCAAAAGCTCTTTCGATGGACAAGGCATTTCTATTTGTAAATGGAAAAAGTTGTATTGGAATGTGTGAAAATTTTGGTGGGTATTTATTGATGGAAAAATTATTTTAGAGGAAAAAATAAGAGGAAAATTTTTTAAAAAATTATGTGAGAGGAAATTGAGTGCGAAAATTTAAATTCTAAAATTTGAAATAAAAATGTGTTTGAATAGTTTGTTTTTGTTTCAAAATTTTCTTATTTACAAATAGAAATGGTCTATCCAAACGCAGCAGTATTTTGGAATTGGGATTTCGTGTTTGCTACTCTATGGCCTATCGAAACCAGGATTAAGTAAATCATTTTTAATGTCAGATCATAGCATAGACATGGGGGTTCGCTCTAGGAAGGCCTAAACCTTCCTATACTATATTACATGATAACCAGTTCCTTCACGAGCGACTAGGTTAAAGAGTGGCATATGGCATCCATCACGAAAATTTCATCGACGTCATTTTTCAATACTCAACGGATTTTCGACTCTCTATTAATCTGTCCTCACGTGTTCTTTTGTATATGGGTTTCACACAATTTGACCTAAATTGTGGTAGAATTAAACTAAATTTCTAATTAGATTTATAATTGTTAAGCATATTTGTTGAAAATTGAGAGAAAAACAAATGAATAGTTATATTTTGTGAATATGTGTGTGATATAATTCGGTACAATTGTCCTATAAATATATGAATGAAATATGTATATAAGAAAATTAAATATTGCCTAATTATGAATAAATATTACTTAACATATTTATAAGAAATATTCTAAACATATTCTAACATCTCCCTCAAACTCAAAGTGGCGAAACAAACTTGAGTTTGGCAACAAAATAAAGAAAACGACAAGGAGACAATGTGTTAGAAGTGGCGAATAGAACCAAAATTAGCTGCAACAATAAATCAACGAACAACAAAATAGATCGGAGCACAATCAGCGACAAACACCAAGATTTAGGTAATACAACATATGCTTTGTCGATAAACATAAGATGCGGGCAAGTTGGGGGCAAAATAATATTAAACAAAAATAATAGGTCATAAATTTAGAAGCCAAAACAAAAACTGTGAAACGTCCTAAGTGTGGACGAAAAACAGGGCCAGAATCAGCTGGCCCACACGCAAACAAATAATGGAAGGGTTTGGACCCACATGGTAAAACAATCGAAAATTTGGATCAATAGACAAATAGAGACATGTGAAACTTCAAAATTTGGCCTAAACAAGAAAAGAGAGCCAAGATTAAGGACGAGACTCGTATATCAGATTTTTGTTCAGTGATAAGTTTTTGTTCAGTGATATTTTGTTTATATATATTTTTATGATTCTTCAGTTTAAAAATCTAAATTGCTATTGATATACCGATTGATATGCACTAATTATATTAATTTTTTATATAATTATTTTTAATTTTATTTATTAGTGATACATTTTCTTTCATAGTTAAACTATTAATTGTACAACTACAAAAATCAATAAGTCTCTTCTTGATTAAGTTTTGTAATATTACATATTGTTATAAAACTTTTAATGTTTTGGAATTTTTTTTTTTTTTGAGAGAATCTCCCATTAATTAGACAAAGTTGAGAGAGTCAAAATCGGCTGATCGGCACACAACTAAAGCAAAACAATATAAAAAAAACAAAAGAATGTGAGAATCTCGGCCGCAAACTTCCAAGTGCGGCCAACCTTCAAGTGCTAGACCACAAACTTCCAAGCACGGCCAAAAAACAAGTATGGCCTGCACCAAAAACAAATAACGGACGGCTCTGCCCCAAAAGAAATTTTTTTTATGAAAATCAAGAGAAAAATTGATTTGGCCGAAGATGCTTTGCCCAGAAAATATTGATGAATCTTGGAGGGGTCAAATTCGACGATTGGAGGCTGTGCTGTGCGACTGGAGGCCGTGCAAGAGTGGTGGCGAGCGGGCGCCTGTGTGACTGGAGGCTTCAATGTTCAACCAATTTGCTTGATTTCTTGAGAACTTCGGCCAAGAAACAAATAAGGAAACGGCAAAATTGATCAAAATTTCTAAGGAAACAAGCCTGCGACTATCTATGGGATGGCAATGGTTTTTTTTAGACGGAAGCTCTGTTACCATGTTGAAAATTGAGTGAAAAATAAAATGAATAGTTGTATTTTTTAAATATGTTTGTGATATAATTTGGTACAATAGTTTTATAAATATAAGAATGAAAGATGTATATAAAAAAAACTAAATATTGCTTAATTATGACTAAATATTACTTAATATATTTATAATAAATATTCTAAACATATTGTAACATGACATATTTATAAATGAATGTTATGAATATATTCTAACAATATGAGTTTTGAATTTAATAGTTATTAAATCCAATAAATTTAGGGTTTTGTTAAGTCTTATAATAAGGCATATTATTCAGAATTTTATTATATAGAGAAAAGAAAGAACAATTCAATTAATTTAAAGAATTACAAAGAACAATCTTTCAAACTTGTAGCACAAAGTCTCTCATACTCAATTATGTAAAGTTTTTGCTTTGCTTGTAGGCCAAATGGTAGTGGCATTTCCATTACAACATTTTGCTTGTAGTCTCTCACACATAATTCTACCAAACAATTACAACATTTCTACAAGTTTGGAAGTCTAACCATCGTTACTAGTTAGGTCAACTGAAATTCTTCCAATTATGTGCCATACCGAGTTCATAACTTAGCAAGTGTGCATCACCGTTGCACACTTGCAATGCAAAACCTCACAAGCCACTTGGAATCAAGTCTCATGCACAGTCCTTAGTTCATCGTCCGAAATTTTAGCCAATGCCCAAAAACAATTGCTCAAACTCAAAACAAGTTCAACTCAATACCAACCAATGGAGGGTTAAATTCCACACTTATTGAAAACCTACAAAGTAGTGATACCTAGTCTTAGAGGAACAAGCAGAAGTGACAGATGTAGGGAAAACTTTGCTACTGAAAATGTAAATGAGGGTTAGTAACTCTCGACTCTTCCAAAACAACATGAAACCCTTCAAACTTTTCTTAAAACATCAACTAATACTCAAATGAAATTTAATCGACACTTAACATTTATAATGATCCCGTCTCATGAATCACCTAATTGAACCAAACCCATCTATATTCCAATTAAATTCGACATTTTGTTTTTTTTTTTCGGTTGCAAGCGTAACCCAGGGTTCAACATATAAACTCTGAGATGTGAAGTAGGAAAGTCCATTATCCATGCTGCTGGTGCTGGGAATGACTTAACGTCATTAAGCCCATTACATGCACTGCTCAAAGCCTCAAACCCATGCCAACAAGGCCCAACTTACACAAGAACAAATGGATAAAGATTTAAAAATCCAAAATGAAAAAAACAAAAAAAACTTTGTATTTTCTAAGGAGCAATAAAGGATATAAATCTAATTTATTTGTCATACTTTAAGAGTGAAATTTCCCCCCCTTTTTTTTTCACAACAAGGTTCCAAACCCTGACCACTTGTAAATTCACGAACAAATGTTTTGTCAATTTACTATCATCCATAGATTCCATTCAAAGTAGAAAGAAACAAAGTATACATCATTATATACACTTAAATAAACAAATTGTGAACAATCAATTACATAATTTGCTTGCTTCCTCCATCCAATTACTGTGAATTAATACAATGGAAATAATACTTAGATGGTATTGGTGGTTGGCAATGGCACCCTCTTGCGATATTCAGCTAAAGCCCACAGAGGATATATATTCCTGTATGCGGCATAATGTAACATGCAGTTCTTCATGAAAACTCCAGTAATTTCCTGCAAAAAAAAAACACATATAAAATGAACAATTGTTCATGTATTTATCAATTTTGATTTATTCATTCTTGATTCTTGGTTTATGCTTATGGGGCCGTGGCTGTTCTTTTCCAATTTACCTGTTGAGGGAAATCTCCATTTTCCATCTGAGAATTGATCAATAGCTTTGCTGCACGGTGAAGAGGCCTACGATCTCTTTCTCCCTATTAAAATGAAGAGTTACATGTCAGAGAAGAGGACACTAATCCTATATTAATCCGGTTCTGCAATATGAACATACTTGTCCAGAGTGAATTAGTCCCATCATAGCCCAGGCTGTGTGAACCAAGTTTGATCTTTCTCCTTCAAGTTGAATATATTTCTGTAGTTCATCCAAACAAAAGTTAAGGATATCATATTTGAGCAGTTTTTGTTTTTTGGTTTACTAATGAACTCTACAAATCGACAAGTTTGCACCTTTTCAGGGCAAGAACGATAGCTTTCTCCCCAACCACCATCGTTTCTTTGTGATTTGAGGAGGAAATCAACGGCTTTACGAACAGCTAGGCAATTCGTGTATGTCTTCCCTGCTGCTGCAAGTCCACCAAGAGCAAACCATGTGCCATATGTGAAGCACACTCCCCAATTTCCATACCTGGAAATGTACTGCTTTTGTTAGATGTTATTGGAATTTTTTTGAAACTATTTTGGGCTGTTTAGTTGGGTGGCAGAGAACAGTACCATGAGCCATCAGGCATTTGTACATCTTCAAGATATTTAGCAGCATTTGTAATGAAGTTTTCAATCTCTTTCCTGCGGTGTCCAGGGTACAAGCTTTTGAACAGCACGAGAGCATGGATTGCTGACGAAGTACACTCAACATACCTGGATCAATCAACATTCAGGCGTTATTTTTGGATGAGATCAATGAGCTCAACATGAAGAATGGAGAATTTTGAGATAAAAATGCAAGAAAATTTGAATCTTACTCGTGCTCAACAACAATGTCTGCGAAGAATTCAGTTGGATTGAGCAGCTGTAGAGGAAAAACAGTACAAAAAAATCAGATTATAATTCCCAGGAGCTGAAAAGTTATGCAACTTGTTCTTTGCATTGCTTAGGAGAACTACCTCTAGCCAGTTCGCTGCCCCTGCAGGCTCCCATGCTGCTAAACCACCGTTTTTACTCTGCAATTGTGCATTCCAAAAAAGAAATTAATCATGGAATCAGTAACTCCATAAAAACACTGGCAAACTCAGAATTGGGTACCCAAATTTCATCTTCCATTGGCATATTTCAGAAAAATAATTTGAAATTTCGAGAAGACTAGGAATAATACATAGAAGACAGAGAAAGTCATGTTCCATTTCATTTATGTACATCAGAGAGTTTTGCAGATTGGGGCTACTAGGAAGTAGCTGATCCTCACCTGTAAGTACATTAATATGTTAACGGCATCATAGAGTCGTTCAGGCTCCAACTTTTCACCAACAATTTCAGGAGGCATGGTAGAGAAAAGGAGACAACACTGGCAATAAACCAAAGTAAATACAGTTTGATAAGGATCCGGAATTACAGTATTCCTTAATCATATTCAACTACATTTGAAACGTAGGGAAGGTATTATAACAAGCCACATTACCTTTAGTCCTTCAGCAGTGCAATCAGAAACTTGCCATCCGTGATCTTGGTCTGAAAATGTCCAAGATCCCTTGGAAATATGGCGGTGCATGCTTGTAAAGTCGCCGGAAGGATTGTCTGTCACCTAAAAGAAACAAAATGCCACAATGTTTCATTAAATATGGTGATCTATAAATAGCAGAGCGCAGATAAAGTGCGAAGAATGCTAATTAAGTTAAATGTAAAACCTGAGACTTCTTCACAAAGTCATGTGCTTTCTTTAGTGTGTCTCCTATTTCCTCAGTTAGTTCACTAGCTAGAAGTGCCTGAATGGCAAAACCAGTGTCCCACTCTTGGCTGCCAAAACTCTGCATGGGTATTATAACAATCAAACTCCCAGAATATTCAATGAGTAAATATAGAATAAGTGGTCAGTGTTAATCTTAAACTCAAGTATCTTCATAAATTAAACCAAAGTGAATTATTCATGCAAAAGTACATATTTACTAACCTGCATTTTCATTCCATCTTCAGCCACCCAAAGGTAGTCAGGAATTCTAGCAAGATGTTTCTTAAAATAATCCCCATTGGGGTCCTCAACCCAACAGGCAAGCATGCATAAGACCTAATAAGTTCAGAAATGGATTAGCACATTATGGCAATCATTAACCTGAAAAGCCAGCAAGTATCATAACAACAGTAGAAAACATCTTGTTATGATGTTTACGGCATGCCTAGCCTCACCTTCTCGACACATCCAATGGTGATGTACCGACTATTCTCATCTTCATAATGTATATGTTTCATGGTAGTTTGTAAAGCTCTTTCTCTGAGCTTATTCAAAGGCCACCGAGTCAAAAGAGGCTCTGTGAAAATATGGAGACCATCCCAAATCATATCTTGTATCCAGGGATGAGGGTAGTAAAGGTCCTCCTGAATGAATAAACATCAGAAGTTAGTTTATGCTTGAAATTTGAAATGGAAACGTAGGCAGAAGATTAAGAAAAGAAGAGGGACCAACAAATTAAAGACTGCTGCTCTGGCAATGGTACCTTTGCACACACATGTCGCACTTTGGTCCAATTAATTTCTTCATATGGTTCAGCATACAACTCTTCTCTCATTTGTAAAATTAAGGGTGTGATTGGTCCAACAAATCTTTTCCCATATAAGTACGACATCGGCATGTAAACCATTCGACAATAACACCACATTTTTGCTGTAATCAATACAGAAAAAAAAAAAAAACCATATATAAATGAACAGTAAACTGGGGAAAACAGAAGCTGTTTTATGTGAAGAATAGACAAAAAAATCATTGGAAATTCAGACAGCTGAATATGAACTAGAATCTATTCATTGTTCCTGAATGTCTAATATAACAATTGCACTTCGTTAAATATTTCAAAAAAAAAAATCTTCACTAACCTGGATGCATAGGAAGAAAGGATGGAAGAATCCAAAACTCAGGGGGCATTGGATTTGTTCCGGACCAGTCAAATAATCCAAGAATCTGCCACGAAAGAAACAAGTTCAAAAATCATTGAGTACAAAAGAAGATAAGGATTTCAATAAAAAATTACAAGAATTTCTGGCGAATGACAAGATCATCCAGCTCATACCGAAAGCCAAGTCTTTCCCCAAGAAGGTATTGCTGTAACACTTCCATGGTCAAGAATCCACTTTCGTGCTCTAGCACATGCATTATTTTGTCCAACATCAGGTCCTTCCCCAAGAATACGCATGCAAACGTAATTCAAAGCTGTGCAGAACATCGTGCTATGGCCCTCAATATGGAATCCCCATCCACCATCTTCATTCTGAATTATTTCTTTCCAACATCAAATTTGTGTTTTTGTTGTAAATCAAGCCACAAAAAGTAAAAACTACGAGGTCAGAACCTGATGACAGTAAATGTAGCGAAGAATTTCTCTCCGATGCTCTGCTGGGAACACAGTGTTAAGATGCCCTGTTATGTACAAGCACATGACCTGCATTTTTTGGTATTGAGGGGAAAAATTCAGAACAATGGAATTCTAATTTTGATTCTCCACTTTGTAACAATGTTTTTCAAGAGTACTCACCAGTGGTGGAAGGAAGAACAAAGGGCCTGCATTTTCTGCTGGCCAATGGCCATCACTAGCCTGCAAGGCAGAGAAGAAGCGTACTGCCCTGCGTAATGAAGCCGTGGCCACTTCATGGGTGATTTCTTGGCCGTCTTCTACCTTCACTTGGGGTATGGTTTGCTTGAATTTCTTCTCTCGTAAAAACTGCACCCAAAGAGAATCAACAGGAATTAACAATGCAAAAGAGGCGTTAAAAAAATAAATTTGAAAGGTTAGAGGGTGCAAATTGAATTTTAATCTATTTAATACTGATTTATAACCTCACTGTTGTTCTTTTACCAACCTTACAATTATAAATATGGATAATTTTCACGAAAGAAAACATTCTAGTAGCTCTTATAATCAAATTTACAAATACTATAGTTTAGTTAGAAAAAAATTTTATTGACTAAATTGAATACATATGCATATATATTCAGAAAATAAAAACATATTCGAGTTCATGAACTGAAACAAAAAACCTCTCTTAAATCTTACTGTCCTTAAGGGAGGTTTTAATCTCTGGATCTTATAAATTTTATTATGATTATTTTTGTGATCCCTTACACTATCACATTAATTTACTGCAACTGTAATTTTTTTTAACCAATATTTCGAATAACGGGTCTCAAACTTGATTGAAAATTAATCAAGATAGGAAACTGGGGAAAAAAATGTTGGAAAAAAACTGTCATGTACGTTTTTCAGTTTTGTATAATGATGATGAACCATCTCAACAAGCAATACAAATAGCTAGAAGTAATAACAACGTACAAAACTACGAATTTCTGCTGATTTTTCAAAGAAGCCAATAAGAAAAGAGAACATGATGAATATGGAATTAATAGAAAGAAAGAGAGACCTGCATGCGCCAAAGAAGGTCACTGTTGGGCTTAACTTGGCGTCGGTTGTTCCAGAACTGGAGACGGGCATTCTCAACTTCATCTCTTTCTTCAGGAGTTCCAGCCTCAGGATCAAATTCCCATGTTTGCCTGCCAACAAAATCATTGGTGCTGTACAAATAAGGGCTGCTGCCACCTTCTGCAATCTTCAGCCTCCACATCTTCTCTTCTTCCCCTTTTTTTACTACTCACTGCAGCAAAACTACAACACAGAAAGAATAATCAGTATATAGTCGAGTATTGATGATCCGAGGAATCATGCAACTTCTTAATCATCTTTTTCTCTTGTGATTGTGTGTGTGTTTTGAGAGTCCAACAATGCGTGCGAGACTAAGAAATCATGCAAAAAGTATTAAGGTAAACGAAAACTACACCAGGAAAAACCCACCCTTGGACTGAACTCCCAGCTTGGAATTATGGAACAAACAACGTTGTAGCAGTATTTATACTAGTGTAACATGCGAGGACTGTTTCGGGTTTTGGTGGTTTGGGTTGTTAAAAACACGTTTTGCTAGTGTGTATGCATATACTAAATACTGCACCTAATTTCCGGTACATTTGGTCACTGATCACTATACTTTGCAGATGGACGAGTCTTTAACAAATTTGCCAACCAATATATACAGAGAGAGAGGGGAAAAAATGCAATGGGAACTAAACTCTAAAGAGTGGCATATATGGCATCTTTCTAATATATGCTGGGTTTGAATTTGGGAAAATTAATTAATTAATGATGACTGTTGACTTGTTTTTTATAGTCTGTCTCTTAGTTTATTAATTCAGAATTTTGTATTTGTTTGGACAAATCCAACGTTAAGCTTCTTGCGGAAATTCCTCAGTTCTAAGTACTTCTGTGATAATTATTCCTTAATCTAAACTATATATGTTTTAAGGTATATGCTCAGAAAATATATGTATAATGAAATTGTTCTAGGGCAGTCATCTCGACGGAAATGATATTGTCATTAGGTTAAATTAATATGGGATAGATTCTTTTTTATAATCATTTCATGAATATTATAAACCAAAAAAAAGGTTGAGGGTCAAACATTGGGTAGCATCTTCTGGTTCTGTTTTACTCGAACAGAGGAAACAGTGATGCTTTTGCTTTGATACAAAAAAATTACTCAACATGGCAAAGACATGGAACAAACTTTTTGCTTCGATACATTGTTGTGCGTAGCAAGTTAATTATATAATATTTTTTTTTCTTCTTATGATCAGATAGGTTGTTTTTTAAATTATAAATTATTTTTAATTATATCATTATACGTAATGCAGTTTCAATATAAAATATACTCGAATTATCCATTATGCTATGAACTAAATGTTACAATTTAGTGCAAAAATTCTAAAAAAAAATAAAAATAAAACAAAAGCAAGAGGGATATCATGGTCTGATGTGTGTGTGTAATTATTTAAGATGTGGAGTAAATTACATAGCTAAGTTTGTAAAAATAAGATGACCAATTCATCACTTTAGTTAACCACCACTTTTATAAAGTTTTTAGTTTTCCTTGTTGAACATAATAAAACCATGCTGTAAAAGTTTGGACTGAGGCTCAATTATGAAAGTTCCTCAATAAATCATCCAAATATTTCCCTTCAAATTCAAGTTAATAACCAAAGGTTTTGCATGAATTGTACATCAAAATATATTTTTTTACTTATTGATATATTTTTAAATTTATTTTTTATTTTACAACTATTAATTCAAAAAGTTGAAAAATGCGTTTCAGTCTATATACATCCTTTGAATAAATGTTTGTTGGTATGTACTATGTAGTAATCATGTACACTTTTTTTCAATACTTTGTTTAGTTCTTGATTGATTACAACAGTTTTCTTAGTTCACACTCCACTTAGGAGAACCAACCAAAGAGATTAGCTCCCCACAGTTGACCAAAAGTCTGTGCATTGACTTTTGAATCCACACGAGTCAAGCACCCAAGGCCGGAAATTAGCCACGACTCCACTCTGCACCAAGTCAAGCATCATCTAATTTTCCATTAAAGCAGTCAAAACCACAATGATTTCTATGAAATGGACTGCAATATTTCAGCTTAACTTTTAATCAAAAATAGTACTCCATTGGTATTTCAAATTAAATGTTTCAAATATTTTTACTAATAATAATTATAAATATTCATAATTACAAAGTAAGAATGAAAATATAAAATTATATATTTAATTAATATATTAAATATATTATATTTAATAATTAATAAAAAATTATATATATTTTTTTAAACGGAAAGAGTAATATTTAGCCTGCTTAAGTTTCTTCACCTAAGATTTGAAATTGGAAAGGATCCAACTACCACTTAAATCGGACAAAGAGAGTAATATTTAGCCTGCTTAAGCTTCTTCACCTATGATTTAAAATTGAAAAGGACCCAACTACTACTTAAACCGCTAAAAATAAAAATGCAATGATGTCCTTTTTCAAAGTTATTTTACCAATATACACTAACAAATTTTAAACTATAATTAAATATTTTATACATGTATTACATTTTGATTCGTTATTCTTGGATACTATTTTGAAAGTTTTCAAAAATAATTGATTTTATGTGCTGTGTTTGGATCAACTTTGTTGAATTCAACAGCATTTTATAATTAATGTCTTCATTTTTTATACTCAAGCCTAAGAAATTGAAATTTTTGAAGCCGACAATGGATCGTAAATATTTTACCATGCGTTCGTATTTGTCCTGCCTGTTTAGTTCTACACGATCCATTCATATTTATTGCCTAAGTGTAACATCTTCCAATTCCAATTCCAATTTTTGATGTAACGATTATTTGGTCTTTCTCGTTTGTACAAACTTGACTATTAGTATTTCACTTTCAACACAACCACAAAAGAACAAAATGACATTAATGACACTTTAATTCGTCAAGGAACAAATTTTTATCATTATACTTCTCATGATGAATGAAGAATACTAAGGAAAAAATTTATTGTTCACGTAACTTTGAATTAGTGGTGTGTGTGACTTTAATTTCATTTGCTTAATGTCTTGTCATAATTTAAATTTTTTTGAAAATTAAATATATTTTGCATAGATTTTAGTTTGAATTTGATATGTATAATATTTAATAGCATTAGACGTTATAAATAAGTTGGAATCACACCAAAAAAATTTATAAAATTTGACCAATTTTAATAAAAAAAAAATCTCCAAATATAAGAGAAGTCAAAATCTAAGAAATGTGCGTCCTTCAAACACTTCACTGAATTTTTAATTTCACGTCTATTATTAGTGTAAAAATTAGTATGTCAAATATTCAACTCTTTAATTTTGTCAATGTTCACAGCTGGGCCTCTTGACCATTGGATTGTCTTAACCCATTTTTGGTGAGTCTTAAAGTGTGTCAACGCTTTTAAAGGGCCACTTGACCACTGGGGGTTTTCCATTTCATATTTCTAACGTGAACTCCTTCATTTTGTCAAGATCGAACCGGCCCTCGTGACGATTTGGATAATTGGATCGTCCTTATTCAGTTGCGTACACGCTTAATCTCGTCACAATTGTACTGGGCCTGTTGACAGTTGGAATCGACTTCTGTCAAGTACATTTGTCAGATTTGATGGATCCGAGGTGACTACGGTTTGGACTTTGGAGTGCACAAACGTAGCAATAAGCAAATAAGCTTTAATGTTATTAACATCTTTAGAACTCGAGGAATACCATGATGTTGATCATACAAGCTTGGCTGTCCAAAATTGACCACACCAACATGGACGAGGTAAATGTTTGACTAGAAGGCAATTTCGAATGGGGCAGTATGAAGTAACTCGTTATGAAAGTGTTGAATTCGATGGATTCAATAAAAAAAATGTTATTCCCGTAAAATTTTAACTAGCGATTCCAAATTGCAAATTAAAATAATCTTATGACTAAAACATCACAAAATTTCTTAAGTTCATAAGTTCCTTCATCTTTCGAACAAACAAAATTGTTATAATGTTCTGAGGCTGCGAGGCGGACTCGGCCTGGTGTTTGTAATAATGTGTTAGGTAGTCAATAGAATTTCCAAAAATAGAAATAAGAGAAGAGAAGAGAAGAGAAGAAAATGTTTGGAAGAGAAAAACAAGGAAAGGAAGAGAGAATCGGACAAAGAAGGATCAAAAAGTGTATAGAAATTAGGGAAGAATTGGCAGTGTCATTATTACTCATCCATAGTCATCATTAGAAACTGTTTATGTTGTGTTAATATTTAGTGTTTTTACATTGAAAAATTAAAAAGAATTAAAATATCTAATAATAAGCAATGACCTAAAATTCATTAGTTTAATCTTTTGAACTCAAGTGGATTCTTACTACTTATTAAACTGATTTAGTGGGGAACTCGTAGACTATTTGAAGAAGCAAGTGGTTCCTCTTCCTCTTCTGGTAGGATTGGACCTTAGTAAGAAACTCATGGACAAGTAGATTTGGTGATTTACTATGTGCACAACTACTAAATGGGTCCACAGTGAAGAGATAAGCTTGCTGGAGTAAGAATTAGACTTATGGGAAAGTGGACTTTAATGTGATAATGTATCCATGGTGAGAGAGGTTTGTTGTGTTCATGAATATTATTCCACAAAGAAAAATTAAAAAGAACTACCTAATAAAATGTAAGGATTCAAGTTTAAACTTTTGGAATTAAGCAAGTAAATGCTGTTTATTGGACCGCTTTAGTTGGGTGTGAAACCTCCTTTAACAGTTGGCTTAACTGAAAAATAGTTATTTAACGGCCTAACTAACTGAATTAACACGTCTTAGTTAAAACGGTGTCCTTCTATTAAATTTCTAAATTCTAATTTTCTGGAATTGACTAAGTGCGTGACATAATGAAAGTCCCTGGCCCAAGGTCTGGTTTCAAGTCCCTAGCCCATTGGAAGCCCAATAAAAGAGCCCATAAGGTTGTAGTATGTTTACTGCTATGCTTAACAATAATAAAAGCCTTAATTCTTCAGTTATTTCCCACACACACACCCAAAGTGATTACTGAATTCATTTATTGTTAAATCCATTACTTAACACAAACCAAAAAATGGAAAATGGTTCATAAACAATAAACATTTACACTACCAAAAGTGATTAGGCAAATAATTGTGTTCCATTGCTCACTTTATTATTTGCTGGCCTTAATTTAAAAAAGAAAAGAAAATGAATTTGTGCTAATTGGGGTCATTATTCGAAACCAATTTGATTAGATCCATGAAAAACAATAGAATAGTATTTCGCTCTGTTGGACATTTTAGATCCGTGTAACTCAATATAGATATCAAATAACCGATTTGAATTTGTTTTTATTAATTATATTATAAATTATCTGATTCAATTTGACAAGTCTTTTGAATACGTAAATAACTAATTTGAATTACTCAGATTGAATCCATGGAAAAAATGAAACACTATTTCGCCCAGTTGTATGTTTTAAATCCCATGTGAGACAATATAAACATTAAATACCTTATTCGAGTTTCTGGATTATATTATAAATTATTTGATTCGATCCAATTAGTGAATACTATAGTTTTACAAATAAAAATAAATAACCGTATTAATTCTCATGAATTACCAAAATTAGTAGGTTGCATTAGATTGATTATATATACAATAAAAATTTTCCTAATACAAAGTTTACCTTTCATGAATCATTCTAAGTATCGTTATAAATTATCTGATTCGATCCAATTAGTGAATACTATAGTTTTGCAAATAAAAATAAACAACCGTATTAATTCTCGTGAATTACCAAAATTAGTAGGTTGCATTAGATTGATTATATATACAATAAAAATTTTCCAAATACAAAGTTTACCTTTCATGAATGATGAATCATTCTAAGTATCGATTTTATCATGACACATTAGTGAGTAATACGTGAGAGAATACAGTGTCAATATGCATGGTGTGGAAGAGCAGCCTTATGTGGATTCTTTCCTACTCGGCTACTTTCTAGTTTCTACTAGTAGTAACAAACAAGAGCTGAAAGTGGCGATCGCACATAAACACGCACTCACACAGTAGAGAGGGAAGCTGTCCTCCGCCGTGGACGCGTGGCATTTACATTGCAATTTCACTGCAAAAATCACCGCCAACCGCGAATGGTAAGGTCAAACTTCGATGCTGATGATGACTGATGACCCTGGTTGGCCTGCAGCAGCCGCCGGCAATTGGCCTTGATGACCCCGCCCACTACCGCCGCTGACAGGGGCACCATCACTAGCAGATATTCTGGATTTAAGCTCCCCGAGGAATGGGCCGTTGGAGAAGTTCCTCGCTCTGACTGCTCCCGAGTTGACAAGGTTCAATCTTTCGCGTTTTCACATTTTTCCCATTATACTACTGCGGCTGTACTAGTAATTTATTATGGTCTTGCATGAAATTAGGCAAAGGTGAAATTTTGTGACTTAAAGGGCCAATGGGTCGAAGGGAATATCCCATAATTTTTATTTTTTTATTTTTTTTTAACGTTGTTGAATTTGTGGGATTGAAGAAATTTGTGATGTTTATATTGTGCAGTACTGCTATGAGCCAGGGAGTGGACTGAAATTCCGATCATTGAGTGCTGTTGAGAAATATATTAATGGTGAAGAACAATTAACTCCAAAGCCCTATGCACTCCCCTGGCATAGCAATCATAAGGCAAGTTTTAATGTCGTAACATTTTTGTTTAAATTTATTGGAGAATGTGGTCATATTTCGAAAGTCTTCAAAGACTGATTTGCATTTTTTATATGGCCATGGCAGAGACCTAGGTATAGGAAGATGATCATTTGCGATGGAAAGGTAAATTCAACTTGCTTATCATAATTATTCTTTTTAGCTGATTCATTGTGGGATTTGTATTCCGTTGCTTAAAGCAACTGCTTTTGGACTGGAATAGAACAGTCAGTTAGGATTTTAATAAAAGAAGAATCTGTGACCAAATTTTGGTGACACAAGAATATGGTTAAGTGTTCCGATGTGTTTCACTAAATTTTGGATGTTTAGAAATGGAAAGTTGTGGTTAAGGAATCAAACTCAACTGCAAAAGAAAAGGGTTTTATCCTAGTAGCAATTCCTCTCTATTCTTGAAGAGATTAGTATGTAATGCTGTTTGGATTTCAGAATCTGTTATGGTAAAAACAATTGGATGCCAGGGCATGTGACAGAACAAGTATTACAATACGATTAAAGCATGCTCATCTTGATCTTGCCTAATGGTAAAATTTAAAGAATGTCGACTCACATGTTCTATTTCTGTGATTGTTGTGACTTGTGGTGACTCTGATGATAGACTTGAACAAAGATAAGTGTTAACATGTGCAGACATTTTTCTCCGCAGAGCAGTGAGATAGACCCAGATTTTGAAATCTGCTTAACTAGACGGGACAAAGGAGTGAAAATTTCCAAATTTTATGGCATTTCCCTATTTTTGTTAGCAAAGGTAACAGTTAAATGTAAATAACAATATGGAGTGTAGTAAACTAATAGAAAGGAATTGGATGGTTCACACAACTGGTTAGAGCATGCTGATGAGAGAAAAAAAAGGTTTTTTTCCCCCCCTTCCCTTCAGATGATGATATTTTTTTGTTTCTCTCTCCAGATGGTGAGACTTACTGAGGAGACTTTGAATGAAAGTCAGTTGGCGATTGTGGCTTCTAGAAAAACTGCAGCTAAATCTCCCCACAATCTTCCTGATGGTTGGGTTGTCGAGGAGGTTCCGCGAAGAAGTAGCTCCAATTCTGATAAGGTGATCTGTGTTTGTATAAACTAAGCCAACTTTTTTTTTCTGTTTTATGCTGCAAATTTTTCTCTAACTAAACACCAGCTTTCTAAGAGAAATACATACTGTTTCTCTTGCACAGTACTACTATGAACCAGGAAGTGGTCGGAAATTTTGGTCCTTGCTAGCTGCTCAGAGACATATAGCAGAGCTAAATGAAGATGCGCCACTATCTGCTTTTGTGGCAGAGATTAAGGATATGAAGAGATGACTATCCAAGGTATTCAAATTGCATCAAGGTATAAAGGTCAGTGCTTCTTTGTCAGGTTTGAAATATGGCTTTAACTTTCTAAATTATGTTATATTGCATGATTTTTCTAATTATTTCTAACTTCACCTTTGTAGATATCTGCTTCTTGCAATTAAAAAACTATGAGAAAGCCCAGCCATCCTCATTGGTCAGCGTGCCTGAGAAAGTGGAGTGGGTTCTTGCCAGTTCTCGAGGGGACGAGTGGAAGCCATTTGTGTGTGATAGAGCTACTCCAGATTCTGTAAAAGAGCAATGGAAGGAAAGATTCATATTAGTTAAGAATGTCGAGAATCCTGACACACAATTCTGCTGCACCTGGGTACTTCGCTATACGCAGAAGCTCTATTCTTGCCTGTAGGCTTTATTATGCTCACGTTCGTTTCCTTCTTAAGAGCATGTCATTGGATAAGATGCAACACACATGACTCTGCCGAAGTACTCGTAACCAACAATTTGATTGTCCTGCTTGATGTTGAACATTTGAAACATATCTTTTGATAAATTTACATAACATGACTTCCATAGAGAAACCAAAAAATGATTTACTTCTGTTCAAGTAAGAACTGTTTATTTCCGAAGAAATGACAGGAAGGGTTTATATTAACATAAATTTAGAATCACCTTTTCATGAAGTTTCATCTGATTGGGATCAGACTCAGGTGTTTACTAGTACTTTCTTAATTGGATGTTTTCATGTTGCAGTTGAGATGAGCTGAATGCCGAGAGTCGCAAACAAATATACACAAACGGAAGAAACGATCATCCTGTAAATACATGGACATGACTTGCTTCATATCTTTGTTTACGGAATGGAATGTATAACGTTGATTACGCCCTTCCCTGGACATGGTTTAGCTGTCTTAACAGCTCTTAGCACTTACAATCCTCCATTTTTTCGACTATATACACTTGTATCTTTCACAAGAGTAACAGAGGCTTGTTTAAGTGCAAAAGTAACAGTTTTGTTATAGTAAATTTCTGGCCCATGCTGGTATCTAGCATGGGATTTTATCTGTTATAGTAACAGTTCAAGTTCCCGATCTCATACCAAATCTTTGCCACTATATGCTTTAAGTACTATCGCGAACACATTTCTAACTGGGAATCCAAAAGAATGGACAAGAAACGTTAAATTAACTGCTCATATCATTGGATCTAAGTACTTATGCATGTGCTAATGAAAAGGGCCACATTTCATTTTGTTCTTCATGCTATGATAAATCTTGCAGGAACATCTTGTCTATTGATGAAGAAAATGCTCACTTTACAATAAATTAGGCATATAGGCATTCCAATCCGTTTTAATGAAAGTGCTTACCATTTGTTTACATCCATTACTTTGTAAGAGATTGATGCAGATTTTTATGGAGATCAACTGGTTGATTCATCGTGTTTGTAATCCATGTGAAAGAAATTAATTTAACCAGGAGCTGCAACATTTATCCGGCAGGAATTCAGACTTTCAGGGAATGGAAGTAAAACCATACCCATTTCACATCACTATAATAAGCTGAAACAATAAAATTGCCATAACCGATGGACATCATAGAAAACCACTTGAATATTAAACTCAACATCAGACGAATAATCTATCCATACTTGGGAAAGATAACGCCTCATGCTTAGACTGACGAAAATTAAACGTAAAAATGCCTGAGTTCATGTTGAGCATTTGTTACCCCTACTAACCAACCATTCCATGTACAAGGACATAATCACGTAAGAGTATGACAATTGGCTTTCATCGGAATCTACTTATACTTCGTCTCTAGATAGGGAAAGATCCACTAGAGTGGATGATACCCCATTGACAAAGTAAACCAATTCTGACATTTCATATCAACTAGCAAGGACAATGGCGTAGTAAGCTCATAGCAGCAACTGAATAAATGTAAGTGAAAAAAGAAAAAGAAAAAGAAAAAACACCCAGCATAAAAGAGCTGTGTTAGAAATTACAAAACATCTGCCAAAGTTCCATATGATTGTTTGATGTCTAATTTCTATGTAAAAGTAACTTTTACTCCCTGCAGTCATTGCCTAACAAAATAATATAAGGTGCTCAGCAGGTAGACTACTAGTTTATCATTTCTTATTAAAATGACATCAATCTGAGCTCTTCCTCTTTCAATCATCTTTCAAAGGCATGAGTTGTTTCAGGATGCACCCTTCCGGACAGGTATAGAGAAAGCATATCCCTTGAAGCCGCTGCTGTGTCATCAACATAATCACAGGCATCCACTCCATATCCTGGATCGTGATTTTGGGATACCAGCAAGGTATCCATTACCTTATCTTCCATGTCAATGATAATATTATGGAGAATGCAACATACAAATATAAACCTTGGTAATTTGTGCTTGTCAGGTCTCCACATCACTCCATCAATCATCTTCCACACATGCTTCAACCTTGCAAATGCTCTCTGTGACACAATACGAGTTGCCATAAGCCGCTTATTGAATTCAGCTTTGACTTCTGGGAGGTCCCTTCCTTGATAAGGTGTCAGAAGCCAAGGCAACAAGGGAAATCCTGAATCACCAATTATATATTCCTGTAATTCTGCTTCTTCGGATAGTTTTTCTTTCTTTCCATTTAACCTCTCTCCTTTCTGACATTTTTCATAGCAGATTGAATTCTGAAGCATTGAAATGTCACTCAACTTTCCTGGCAATCCAGTAACTACGTCCATGAACCTTAAGTTGGGATCAACTATGCCCAGCAAAAGCATGCTGTGATTTTCCTTGCGATCAAGCCACACATGAGCTGTTGTCTCAGATGTGGATAACAACATTAGAATATGTGTGGTGTCAATTGCACCACAACAATTTGGAAGGCCCCGAATTTGTTCAAACTGGGATTTTATAACTGCCAGTTCCTGTTCAGACGTAGGCCACCGAAGGTGCTTACGGCCCTTCCTTTCCATGGCCTCCACAAAACGCCAAGTCACTTGAGAGACTGTCGAGTGGTGTACCCCAAATGAGTCACCAATTTGGATAAGTGAGCTACCAGAACTAAGCCTTCTCAAGGCTAAAGCAACTTGATCATATAGTGACATTGGCTGGCCATTATTAAATGCAAAATGTGTCTTCAGAATCATGTGCTCCCTTGCAATTGAACACACATACTCAAAAGTTCTTCTAGACATGTTGAAAATAGTTTCAAAGAGATCCAAACCCCTTGATGGAGACAAATTCAAGTTACCTATAAATGAGAAAAGTGAAAGACAAAAAACATTATTCTGGGAACAAAAGTTGATGAAGGGAAAATTTTTGAGAGTCAACAATTTAAAGCATCATAAATTATCCAGTCAACAATGTCAAAATGGTGGTGAAGATAATCCCACTCTGCCCTTAATGCTGTAATACTTTCTTTTATGATGTATAAAAACTTGTGACATCCCCATAAATCAAAAAACAATTCCCGTTTACACTACCATTTACTTAAAACAAGGGGCTTGCTACATCCACAAACCATATTTCAAGTGAACCCACAATTGATGCATTTAAACTGCATAAGCAACACATATTAGTATGATGGAAAGTGTGAACACATCTTCTTCGCATAGAATACTTCGAGGAAGTTAACATAGGCTTCCACCCAACTTGTGATTACCTGTTATGCTCAAGCCCTCCTCCTAACAACCCCAAAAAATGTATAGCTCTTGCACTACTGATACTATGAATCTAAAGTGCGAAAAACATAATAACTGAAACTTCAAGAATAACACTCCAAGGAAGTCATTAATGTGAATATAAATGCATTTGACATAGGGCTGAAGGTAGCACACGTTGAAATTTGATATATAGGTCAGCAGAATTTTTAAACAATCTGCAAATCTAGAATTCCCATATTAAATGAGAGAACATGTAAAGTAATTATACTTCATGTAACAGGCAAATAAAACATCTGAAAAATAACAATGTATTGAAGGACAAAATTGAACTATCAACAAATATTGGTTGAACCACCACATACTATCAATAAGAAGCATAATCTGATAATGGTTTGTGTTTCCTTTTTCCAATCTTATTGGCATTTCATACATTGTCAAACTTTTAGGGTTAACTATTTCACATGTTTGTAGAAGTCATTCTGGTTATCACAACCTTTTCTCAGTCAGAGTAGGTTATTATGATAAATGACTAGGCAATACATTAAAACATACGATTCAATGTTTTCACAGCATCATGTGTTAATGGCAAAAGAGACAATATGGTAACAGATGTCTATTTGTCAGTATGGATCTTCAAAGTAGCAGCAAATTTATCCAAAATACTAACAAGATGGTTACCGTGACCTACTTATATTCTTTAGCAACTTCAGTATAGAAGATCTAAGAAGCTTTGAGCAACCAAAATAAAGTGAACTTGATGCACTGGAAATATCACAAAATGGAGAATTTTCATTTTAAAAAGTTACCATCTGCTTCCAAGTTCTGGCCAATTGAAATGTAATTTTGATGCCAGGTTTTCTAAGTTGATCTGATGATCGCCCGTTAGAATCCAGAGTATGGACCAAACCACATGCTTTTATAGAGTTCCTATGACTTTTTAATCATGACTCATTTATTCCACATTTACTGTGAAACCTTTTGGATAATCTTGGGCTGCTCAGAAAGTGGCATCCTTTTCAGTGTATATTGCCACAAAATGTGAAGTAAATTTTCTAAATGAAACACCTTTATAATGCTGATAAACAGTTTAGTTTATACTGTGCCAGCAGTTCAATATTAATATTTCTGAATGAAAATTTTCCCTTCTTTTATGAATCTGCAGAAAAGATCTTATTTCTGCGTCCTTTACCTTTGAGCCTAATTCGCTTTTTGAGTCCAACTAAGAATCCTCCTCAACATTGTGAAAGTCTGATCTATTAAACTTGCAATAAATTCTCAGGTCCTGATTATACTTGGTCAATATTTTTCCAGGCAATATATATTTATGGAATAACTCAGAGAGAAATAAACAGTAACTAGTAGTAAAACTGCAACCAGCTATTTTCACCTCGAGATGAAACCAAAATATCAACAGGTTGTATAGGCTTTTCCACACCCAAAGCTTCAAAATCTAATGAGTCAGCTTCCTTAAAACTTTCTCAGCAAGATATATTAATACTAATAAAGAGTAAGAAAGGCCATCAGCAAAGTAAATCTGTCAACATAATTTTGTCCATCATGTTTGCATTCTTTTATATCTCTAGTTTGCACGTGGAACACAGAAATACTCTAAAGTTTCTGAGGAAGCGCCTTGCCTCTGTCTGATACATAGTCAATAAATCACTCATACAACAGCAAAAGTTTTTTTACTCTATTGTTACATAGTCAATAAATCGTTTTACATTCCACAACAATTCATTAAAGTACAAAATCAGAACACCAAAAACACTGTTTGGTAATTAGTGCACATGGACTTCCAAAGTAGATTACATAGTCATTTCCACTGACAAGATCAATAGAAAGGTATGACTAACCTTAGAAAAAGAACAGAAGTACAACATGGGACAACAGATCAAGGATCAGACAAATGAAACCAAAATAAAATTTGCTAGGCTTTTAAAAACTCATTTGCTGGATTTGACATCCAGTGTACAAGACAATATTGACCATAACAGAAGCAATTGTCTTGAAAGAGGAAAATAAATGACAACACTTAAAAAAAAAAAAAAGCAATGGCTTATAGAGCCAAATTTCAAAATCTGTTCAATATTAACAATCTAGGAGGCTCTAACTGTGGCCCAATTCAATGTAAATGGGCAGTAATTTAGCCCCTATATCTGAAGGGAAAGGACAGATTTGTTTACTATGTTAGACTGGAAACAGGAAAATCACTTTGATGAAGAATTTAACGTAAAAGAAACTGAGACCATTGTTCTAACTTGCAAATTTGCCTGGCAAATTGCTAAACTATTATAGACTTTTTCTGTCCATGGAGAAATTATATCCATGCATGCAAAACTTCCAAGACATTTGGGATTTTGCATTTCTTTTCAATCAGATAACAATTCCAAAACCGTTCTTCTTGAGGCTCCCACAGCTATACAGAATCTAGCGGCAAGGAAATAAGCAATAACTCAGTTGGATTTTGGAGAGACTTGATTATTTAGTGTGTCCAGATAAAACTCCAATTGCAACAACATTACCACGCAAGAAATGTTAGGTTCTTATGGTCTCATCTCTAGGAGAGACTGAAGGGTACAGAGATTTTCTAATCTATCAGCAATGACAGAACCACAGATTTAAAACATTTCATCACTGTTGTCATCCATGAAAAATGATGAATACTCTTCTTGAAAATGCCTTACATGTTGAAATGCATATCACATTACATGATAGCTAAAATCTTTAAAAGCTTGAGTACTTTTCTAGGCAATTATTTGACTTTAATTATGTTGCCCAAAGCAGATCAACTTAAATGCAAAAATTTTGTGATTGAGTAATGGCCAAGTCATAATGCTGCCATTTTGAATTCACATATCAGAAAAACACACAGTGTTACAGCAAGTAGTCTGAAAGCTGAGAAAACTTCCCCAGCTGCTAGTAGGCCTTCTGATTCAATTGACACACTTTTCTGTAAGGACTTCTGATCAAGTAACTCAAAACACTTTACTAGAGGAAAACTATAACTCATGAAAACATAAACATGAAAATTGGGTAAATAAGGATTGAAAAACTATTCTACAAGTAATACGGAAAGAGGAGAGGGTGAAAAAATAATAATCTAACAGGAGTTGTGTAAAGGTCAATGCTTGTCAAAAGGTTTGAACAGAATCTTTTCAAATGAACAGGAATTTATCTATAGAAGGAACTGTCCTGACACACCAAGAGAGACTTTTTAAATCCTTTGTTGGCATTCATTACTAAAAAATTCTTATGCCATGTAAAGTGGCGGACGAAAACATGGTGAAAACAAACAGATTAGGGATCTTGCTCCAACATATTGAAAATGCATATGGAGATTAATGACATATGATTGCAGTATCAGATTAAACAATAGTCAATCAAACTTACAAAAAAATTCATTCAAGAGACCACAATCCAATTTTATATGAATAACCATTTTATCACAAGTGATCGCATATACTAACAAGAAACAACATGCATCACAAGGATAATGAGATATTTCAAAACTAACAGAATTAAAGTAGCATTGCAAGAACCATAAAACAAATAAACAAGTTGAAAATTCAACATACTAGCAACCGTTTTGGCAACATCATCAAACCAATCAGCAGACACCTCCTCTGAAGACCCAGAAGCAGCAGAGGCGGCAGAAGCCCCAGAAGCCCCAGAAGCCATAGTGTGGTTGTTGGGTTCAACTCTCTTGTCTACCTTTCTCTTCTTCTTTTGGCCTCTTATAGGACCCATCGCCAAAAAAACAAATTCAATGAAATCCGAAAAATCCAGCTAGCTTCCAAACTCCAAACTGCAAAAATGGAAGAAAATTTAATTCAGAAACGCATACCCATTTATTGTGTACGCAAATTAAACACCAAGGGCCAAGTGAGATCATGAACCAGTACATGCAGAGCTGTACAAATTAGTATCCTGCATACAAGTGGATGAACAAAGAGGACGAATAGCTGCCGGGTGTCAATGGTGTGGCGTTTCCCCTTTATGGTTGTTTGAAAACATGCAAATTGCATAACGGAGAGTTGAATGAAGGGGAGATAGAAGTGTTGCATATACAAGTTCGAATGAATAAAGTGAAGAAGTGGTGCGAAAGCTCGAAAAACTTACTTGGGTTAATGCTGGCTTAGGACATTGTAGGAATACAAGGCCTAGACATTGTTGACATTGGTCCGGGGTGGAAAATGAGAAGCTTTTAAAACTCTTCAATGTTTCTTAACAAATTTCACTTCATCGCACACAGGGAAAACAAAACAAATGCCTCCAGCAACAGAGAACCCAATTCTTGTTTTGTTTTCTTCCGAAACAGGATTATTGTCATGTCATCCATTGGATTGGATCTAATTAATGATAATAATACTAAGATTATAGTCCTATTATAAGACAAACAAATCTTAGAATAGATGTTAGTACTGCTTCCACGGACTCCTCCACTTTCGTTACAAGATGTAAAAATAGCCAACGAAAAGAAAGCAAAGCAAAGCAAAGACTAATGGGTTGACTAAAGTATATCATAGTGTAGTACCCAATTTGCCGAAAGCGATGATGCCATGAATTGCAATAAAAAAGTTGATTTACATGGGATGCTGGTGTTATGTCGATAGGCATATATTCAACTCACCAAAAATGTTGATATGATGGATTAGTTAGGGAAAATATTAATGTAATTAGGATAAAAATTTAACATTAAATTACGAGGTTATGCAAAGAAGAGGCAACATTAGAAAACAATTTATAGGTACATAGAATATAATCATTTTTATGTGTTAAACAGCCTTTCTAACATATTGTCAATAAACTCTTGAATATTGCAAATTTCTTTACTTGTTAAAAAGTATGCTATTTGACTTCATACTATGGATTCCAATTAATGCTCATGAATCTTTTGTAATTTTGTAATTTCAGACCAAATTTATTGATACATAGAAGTAATATAAAGGCCCACAATGGTATGACTTTGACACGTTAAATGTTCAAATATTCCTTTCTGGATGGAAAGTATCGAGATACTCCTTCTATCCCAAAAAGAAAAATTGAGTTTCAAAAATTTTCTTTATTATTAAAAAGAAATTTATTTTTGTATTAATTTTACTAATAATGACCATGTATAGCATAAGTAAAGATAAATATATATATTTTAATAATACGTCAAATATATTGTATTTTATAATTTAAAAAATTATATTAAACCAAAAGTGAAACTTTTTTTAGAATAAAAAAATCATTATTGAGTAAATATACTTTTATTTTAGTATAAGAAATAGCATAACATGCTTAAAAACTTTATTCTAAGGTTATCTTTTGCTCCAAATCAAAATATTTGCGTCAGAGTGATCAAAGATTGTTGCATTGCTGGTTAGACATATTGTTTGAAGTACATTGCAGATGAATACAATTTTCTTTACGTGAGAACATGCTAATGATTAAACATTATATATGGCTGCGATTCCAACTTACCATGCACTTTGAAAATTTGCATTATGTACCAAACATTTAAAACCAATTAAATTGGGAGTAAAACATACTATTTCGTCACAAAAAAAAGAGTTCAATTTGATTTGTATACAACTTTTATTAGTTATTAAATATAACACATTTAACGCACTAACTAAATATATAATTTTATATTTTTATCCTTATTTTTTAATTGTGAATATACACCATTATTATTAGTGAGAATATTTTAAAATTTTAGTTTGAAAATGATATTTTTTTTAAAGACAAGAATTTTTTTTAAAAATAGAACTCTCTTTTTTTGGACGGGAGAGTAAAACTTAATTAACAAGTTAGGCTCCTCCATTGTGCACAAAAAAAGGAAAAACTAAAATTCAAAATAA
This sequence comes from Gynochthodes officinalis, assembly GCA_020080225.1. Taxonomy (NCBI): domain Eukaryota; kingdom Viridiplantae; phylum Streptophyta; class Magnoliopsida; order Gentianales; family Rubiaceae; genus Gynochthodes; species Gynochthodes officinalis. Next base: position 21,675,315 of record CM034618.1, read on the forward strand.
TGTTGGACTTCAATGTTTTACTAAACGGGAGTTGGACTACATTGTACAAATTCGGCTCTGTTAACCTGGCTTAAATTTTCCATCTTATCAAGTTGCTTGACATATCAAATTTTCAATCGATGTTCATGATGAAATAAGTAATGTAGAGAAAAGGACGGTAAACTATAGTTATTTTTTATTCTACAACTCTTAATATTGTATATCGTCAATATTTGATATGTCAATATTTTCTATTTTTTCAAATTGTTGGTTTAAGAGGTACTTGACAATATCAAATTGTTAATCGATGTTCATAATAGTTAAAAAGAATAATCGTAAGCTAAAGTTATTTTTGATCCGATAACCTAAATAATGTCTGTCAAATGTCTTTATGGATGTCAATTAGGGAAATTAACAAAACATTTATAGAGGGAGTAAATCCTTTTTCTTTCCACGTTCAAGTAAACATTTGGCAATGGTGTGAAACACATTGCCAAAGATCAATAAAGCATGTTTAACATATGTTTCAACTCTCGTTGGATAAGAAGGAACATATTGATGTGCTTATTTCCTTGATATCATTAATCTTTTCTTCTCGTGACTCGTGAGTCATATGAATCACTACTATGCTAACCTAAGACGAAGTAGCATGTTTAACTCTCATTGTTTAATTATGGCAATTAGAGCATAGGCAGTACCACATCCAAGCATTGATTAGGAAATAAATTATAATAAATGCACTAATGGTCCTGATTCCATCTATTCAAAGAAGAAAATTTTTTTTAGTAACACGTGCCAGTCCCACGAGTGATGCGGCCATCATTGGGCCGGTGATATTGTTTTTTAACTTTTCATGTTTTGAAAAAAAAAATTTATGTGCTTTGGGCTATTCATTTTTATCGTCAGATCCTAATAGACTCAGCCTTAAAAGGAGTGAAAGCAAAAAGAGAGCATCGTAATTGCAAATGGTCTACTGGTCATCGATCCTTTTGGACTGAAACTCTTTCTAAAATGTGAGAGAGAGGCCCAGTGGGATTTCATGTTGGACTAGATAGGATGAAATGGAAGGGAGCAAAAAGACCAGAACACTGAAATGGGCTTTCCTCAATTCATTGCGTTGGGAATGATTTTGGGGGAATTACAAATATAGCAGGCCCATCTCACGGATTTACAAATATAGCAGCTGCGCGTTTATCTTTTGCAATATAGCAGGTCAACTGTATTTGACTATGTGAAAATACCTCCTTGTTCCTCAAAGATAGCAAACTGCATCGTTAAAACTTCACCTCATAATTCTTGATTCATTTTTCTTCATTCAAAATTTGCGAGGATCATCGGTTCAGCATCTCATTTGCATGATAATGAACGGTTTCCTACTTTGAATGTCATCGTCGGGCTGTGTAGATACAAGCTTTCGTAAGTTAGTAAAAAAAACAAAACCTGATCGACGAACATGGACCATTTTCACTGGAAATTGGTTGTTTTATGGACTTGCATCTGATATAAGTTTCAAAGTAAAAAATTATACATTCGTTTATGTATTCCATAATTTTGTCGACATTTTGGTCCACATTTTGGTCGACATTTGTTTATGTGTTCTATATATTGGTCGATAGTTTTCTCGATATATTTGTTGAAATTTTCGTCGACATTTTCCTTGACGTTTTTGTCGACATTTTCATCGACATTTTACTCGGAAGGTTAAAACTAAGAAAATGCCATCGCATTTGAAAGTTGCGCCTATTCGTTCTCCCACTCCCATTCAGTTATTCGCCTTCATTTTCAGTAACAAAAACTTCTAGGCCGATTCAGTGTGCCCTCTCCAACGCAATTTCCAGACCGATTCACCATCTACCTTAGTTCATTCTTATTCAACATTATTTACCTACACCATAATGGCACGCACGAAAGGTGGACGCCCGTCATCTGACACAATGGAGGAGAAATCAAAGAATGTGTAAAAGAAAAAGGTCAGTTTTTTCTAAGTGTGATATTTTTGTTATTGTTGTTTTGCTTATTTGAAGCTTCCTCTATTGGTGGTGAGTTACCAGTTGATTGTTGTTTTGCTTTATTTCTGCCTATTTGAACCTTATATTTGAACCTTTTAAGTTAGAATTTTATCACATAATATTTTTGTTCATATACAACAAACGGTTGAAAGAATGCTTACCTGCAAATGTTAATGTTAGCCATAAACTGTTTGATGAGAAATATATCGAAACCAATGCTGACATTTTACTCGAGAAGTATGGCGAATGTAAACTGTTGAGTAAACTATTGATTAGACTCTCGACTAAAGTATCAAGTGAAACCTCGAGTCTTTGATTGAGTAAAATCTTGTTTAAAGTATCGAGTAAAATCTCGAATAACATATCGAGTAAACTGTCGATTAAGATTTCGAGTAAAATTCCGAATAATGTATCGAGTAAACTGTCGACTAAAGTATGGAGTAAAATCTCAAATAATACATCGAGTAAATTGTCGATCAAAGTGTCGAGTAAAATATCGAATAATGTATCGACTAATATATTGAGTAAAATATGGAATAATGTATCGAGTAAACTATCGACTATTTACAATCACTGCAAACATAGCCTTTGAAAACTATTTACACTCACTAGCCCTAATTCTTCTACCACTTCATGGATCTAACACCTTTTTTATGCACTTATTCTTGTTGTAAGATTAGTACAAAATGTATTTGGATCATCAAATCAAAACCTTGTATATATACTTAAAAACCTTTTAGATTTTGATTCGTACTTCGACATCGACATTATCTTTTGTATCATATGTTATGAAGGCGGAGATAAATTCTAAAGTAAATTGACTATTCGAGCAGCTTAATGCATATGTACAAAAACTTACTAGCAAATTGGCAATGATGCTTCTCCTCTACCAGCGAGTCCAGAACTAATACCTTTGCCCAGTACTTCTTCCAGTGATAGCAATGAAGAGGGGGTCCCAGGCAGTGGAGATGGGGGCAATGAAGAGGGGGGTCCAGGCAGTGGAGATGGGGGCAATGAAGAGGGGGGATCAAGGCCTGAAGAAAGGGGTTCAGACCCTGGAGACGGGGGTTCTGGGCCTGGATATGGGGGTTCTAGGCCAGGAGAGGGGGGTTCTACCCCTGGAGAGAGGGGTTCCACCTCAAGTGAGGGGGTATCAATGAAGGCCCCGGCAAGGGAAATAAGGCCCTTGAAGACAGCAAAAAGGGTGATGCAACTAATAAGGAGCAAGCATTGGATCGGGCAAACAAAGAGATCGATATAATGGATATTGTCCAACAGCTAACTGTTGAGCACAATGCTTCTTCGCCTAAAGCTACTGACCCTACAGATAGTGCTCCGCCTCTGCCGATAAAAGACAGGGGTACTATATCTACAATAGAGGAAGACATCGTGGGGCAAAATTTGGGCCCGTCACTTGACCTAGAAGCAATCAAAGAGAGGTAAGTTACCTATGACCGCATCACCCATCAGCTACTTATGGACCCCACTTTTTTTGTTGAACTCAGAAATGCTCGAGTCAATGTGGACAGAGGGTTTTTGACTCTCCGATCACGTAATATTCCACGTTTGATCTATTGTCCATACTCATTTCATTTAGTATGAATTTATCCTCTTTCTCATGTTTTTTAGTTTTGCAGCAAATTGATTTGTATACTTCCATGCTACGTAAACGGATCATGGATATTGGCAACTCAACTGTATCCATTATGGAGTCATATTTCGATGTAAGTTTGACATTTAAATACTTTAGCAAAAAAATTTGTCATATGTTAACTCAATCATTTCATGAGGCCTTTATTTTCCTTCTTTATTTTATAGACTGGCATGAAGATAATACACGACCAAGATGGGGCTAACAACTCGCCGATGAAGCGATTGAGCTCGGATAGTCCAATATGGACTAACAATGTCATTAATTCAAGACAAATGGATGAGTAAATATTGACTATACTGAACGAAGTTGGTAGAGATAGTGATGAGAAGGAGGATCGGGTTGACCAGACCTTTGTTGGGAAGGATCATGGACACCAAGTTTCCGCGAAAACAAGACAGAAGGAGATAGTGAAGCCGATTAAAGAGAGCGTGCATTGTCTAGAAGCAACAAATTCATCACATGAGGATGCTGGTACCTCGTCTGATAGATTATCCACATTGGTGGATGTTGCAGTAAAGGAAGTGTTTGAGACCAGACGTCATTTGTACATGAGGATGTCCATGCTAGCCGTGAAAAATTTCTTCGAGTGGAAGGTTATAAGGGCAAATAGCCAGTTCTAGTACCTATGGTGTGAGGACAAAAATTGCAAGTGGATGTTGAACGCAGCTGCCATTGGAAATTCGGAAGCTTGGATGATCACTAAATATGACAACACCCATACATGCCAATCATCTTTGGTCCGAAGTGATAATCGGCAGGCTAACAACCGTGTACTTGGCTCGTGGATCAAGTGTAAGTACAAGGCCGTGTGTTGGCCGCATAGGCCTAAGAAAATTATTTCTGATGTTCGGACAGAGTTGGGTGTTAACATTACCTACCAAAAGGCGCGGCGATCAAGAGAAGCTGCATTGGACGAAATTAGAGGAAGTTTTGAGGATTCATATAGGATTCTACCAGCTTATTTACACATAATGAACGAGGTAAACCTTGGATCATTTATTGAGATAAGTAGAGAAGACGATGGTACATTCAAGTATTTGTTTTTCGCATTAGGTGCATCCATCCTGGGATTCCGCACCTACCTGCGACGAGTTATTGCCGTTGATACTTGTTTTTTGAAAAGAAAATACCCAGGATTATTACATGACGGTAACAACCAAGTCTACCCCGTCGGATGGGGAATTGTTGATTCCGAGAAAGATGCATCATGGGACTGGTTTTTACAAGAATTGAAGACTGCAATTGGCAACGATATGGATGGGTTGGTGTTTGTTTCAGACCGACATAAAAGCATTGCAAAGGGTATTGCCAATGTTTTTCCAAAATTGTTCCATGGAGCGTGTATTTACTATCTGAGTAACAATCTAAAATCAAATTCAAAGACAAAAATGGGATCCAATTATTCTTTAAGGCTGCGAAGGCTTACACAGTGGCTAAATTCAATGAGATGTTTGGAAATCTTTCACTACAAAATCCAAGGGTGAGCGAGTATTTAAGAGAAGTTGGGATTGAACGATGGTCAATGGCGCATTCTGGTGGGCGACGATATACAATAATGACGAGTAACATAGCAGAATGTCTAAATGCATTGTTGAAAGATGCCCGGAAATTACCTATCCATTCTTTGGTCGATTACATCCCCAACACTCTTCAAAGGTGGTTTCACGATAGACGTACCGCAGCTGCCAAAGTGAAAATAATGACAACCCCATACATTACAGATAAAATCGGCTCTAGAATAAGAGAAGCATAAGCATACGTTGTGGAATCGATCGATATGAACTGATGGTGTGTACGAGACATTACAAACCTGCAACTATAGTTGATTTGTTTGAGAAAACTTACACGTGTAAAGTATTTGATATGGATCAACTCCTGTGTGTACATGCATTAGCTGCAGCTCGACGTCGACAAATTGACTATTACACCTTATGCTCACCACTTTATCACACAGATGTACTTTTAGGTGCATTTGCAGATCCTATTATGCCCGTTGGTGATCATAAGAATTGGATTGTGCCCGAAGATGTTTTAGCTTTTCAGCTATCACCATCGGAATCGAGGGCTAAGAGTGGTAGGCGCAAGAAAAAAAGAATTCCTTCAACCAGCGAGCATATGATTCAAAAGAAATGTGGCCGTTGTGGATAGCATAGACACAACCGGCAAACTTGCTCAAATCCACTCATTAGTAGGGAGAACAATTGATGACGCTATTTTCTTTTCTCTATTGAATATTAAAATGTATTCATGTTCACAAGGAAATATGATGTTATATTATTACAACACAATAATTTGAGAAATAAAATAAATGCAATATTCCATTCCATTAATTTCTATATTTGAACCATTAAATATTGCCAAAAAAACCCATTTGGATCACACTAGCCATTTGGTTTTCTTTTTCAAGAAGTTTTTTCGACTATGGAGTCAACAATTTGGTCGACAATTTTATGAAAAATAGTGAATCAAGAATGAAAAATGTCGACACAAATGTCGACAAATATATTGAGCAAACAATCGACCAATATATAGAACACATAAACAAATGTCGACCAAAATGTGGACAAAAATGTCGACAAAATTGTGAAATACATAAACGAGTGTATAATTTTTTACTTTGAAACTTATATCAGATGCAGGTCCATAAAACAACCAGTTTCCAGTGGAAATGGCCCATGTTTGTCGATCGGGTTTTGTTTTTCATGCTAACTTACGAAAGGTTATATCTATACAGTGACGATGACATTTAAACTAGGAAATCATTTAACCCAGGCAAATGAGATGATGAAATGATGATCCTCGCAAATTCAGAATGAAGAATAATAAATAATGAATTAAGAATAGTGAGCTGAAGTGAAACGATGAGGGACATTGTGGTATTTTCACATAGTCAAACATAGTTGACCTGCCATATTTCAAAAGGTTGATGCGGACTTGTTATATTTGTAAACAAAGCAGCTAGGCCTGCTATATTTATAATTCCCCCAATGATTTTGGTTGAACCGATGAAAAGAAGGAAGACAGTCTTAAATGGGTTAATTTAGCCATTTTTACACTGTTCTCTGATTTGATCTCACTCATTTTGAGCTCTGAATAATGTATGAACTGCCTGATTTAATCAGAGACTCACAATGGGGCATTTCCCTCACTTGAGGGTGAGACGCTCACCAAAATAAGATAGAATAGGAAAGAAATGACAAAGTGTGGTTAAAATTTTTGTTCTTTTAATCCTAACATATGTGAGGTGGTCGTTAGAACAACCCAACGGTTTTGGTTCCTTCAATATTTCAATAATGTTGCAATATACTCCTCTCCTCCTAACAAAAGAACTAGTTTCAAAAACATTTTTTTTTCTTTAAAAGAAAACCATTTTTTTGTACCAACATTTTGATATTGTAATTAGGGATGGCAAAACAAACTCGCCCCGACGGGTTCCCCGACCTTACCTCTCAAAAAAAACCGATTATGGTTTAAAAAAAAAAAACCGAAATGGGGGGGGGGCCGAGGGGCCCTACCTCCTTACCCCACCGAACCCCTGACAATATATTTATAATTTTGATAATTATATATTAAAATCGTAATAATAATATTAATATATTAAATAAAAAAAAAAATTATAAAAAAAAAAATTATTTTAAAATAAGATAAAATAATTCAAAAAAATAGAAAATAATATGTAAAGATTTATTAATTGATCATATTAATATTGAATGATGCAATTGAAAAAATAAATATATTTTGAAGAAATAATGCATTTAAAAAAAATTTTTTTTTAATACAAAAAAAAATTTTTAAATAGTAATAGAATAATATTTATGAATTTGGGATTGGGGTTCGGGTTCGGTTTAGTACTCGCCTGGGTCCTGGGGGGTGGTGTCGTCGAGGAGTCCTCTCTCCCGAACCGAAACCGATCGGGGGATGGGGTTTAAGTTTAAATAAAAAATCGGGTCAATCAATTTTTTTAATTCGAAAGTTTTTCGATTTTTAAATTTTGGGTTAAGTGCGGGGCAACCCCCCCAAAAATATTGTAATCATACTACGTTGTTAAACAAAGAATACAATCGACGAGGATGTCACCATACCTGAAATTTTGCATTCCTTAACTTTAGATTTACTGTGGATGGGAAAAAGAAAAAGAAAAACCAAAACAAAAATGCAGCAACTTGCATGATAAAATGCATATATAACCTATTGATCCGGTCAATGGAAAAAACTGGTTCAGATTTTCATGTTTCTGTGTCCTAACTCTTGGACTACACGATTACAAAATTTGTTATTAGATGTTCACTCCAAGTCAACATAGATAATCGAATTTGAGCATCAAACGATGTGCTGAGAAAGTCAAATACTTCTGCATTGCTCATAACATAGATAATCGAATTTTGAGCTTCAAACGATGTGGTCAGAAAGTCAAATCATTCTGCATTTCTCCCAATTTAGGTAATACAAAGCTCCTTAGAAATCCTAACTAGGAGTATTACGAGCAGACAAAGCCCACCCGCCCGCACCAAGCGGGCTTTCTGGTGAGATTCATGAAGACGAATCAGACCAAAGTCCCCAGTTTCCCTTTCCCAAAATAAGTGCCTGAATCTGACCGTGGCGTGACTTGCAAGTCAAAAAATGTACGCACGTCTTGCTTTATCTCAACCTTTCATTTCCTCAAAATATCACATCAGTGCTCAATCACCAACGGAAGAACTGATAAATCCTGTCACTATTACCATTCAGTAGGTATATATTACCGCCCCCAACCACCAACTAATATAGAGAGTTTTAGGGTGTTTTAAAACGTTTTTTAAAATAATTTTTTAAGTTTTAATATATTTTTTATTTTCTAATTATTATTTTAAAAAATATTAAAATATTAAAATATAAATCTTTAGAGTCTAAAAATGAATGTGAATTATATTTTAAATTACATATATTTTTTAAAATATTTTTTTATATTTTTTATGTTGATGAACTCCTATTTGTAATGGGTTGTTGATCTCGTCTAGAAAGGATGTTTTTGGATAAAAGAATCGTAATTTAATCTCTTAATGTGCAATAGAAGGATGAGTTCGAATTCAAGTTTTTTTTTTTTCCTACAAAAAGTATTCACACATTCACTGTTTTTCAAATTTGACTTTAGATTCTTTACACTGTTCATTTGCTCACGCTCCTACACCTCTCGCATTTGTTCTTTAGATTTGATTTTAAACTCTCACACTCTTACATCTCTCACATCGATTGCCCACACTCCTACACCTCTCGCATCTGATATTTAGATTAGGTTTTAAACTCCCCACAATCTTTATTTGCTCACACTCCTACACCTTTCTCATCAGATTTGGTTTTAGGACCCCCCCCCCCCCCCCCCCCACTCCTACACCTCTTGCATCGGCCACAACAATGTTATCAGGATTTAATCCCTAATTTATTGGGTCATTATCCTGAAGTAGAACCAGGGGCAGTTCAAATCCAAGTTAAGTTCCCAAATATCATTCCAATATTTAAGTCAGTTATTTGAAAAAAAAATTAAAATATTAAACAAGAGCCAAGTAGTTTTTAACTCACTTGAGTACCAATATTTATAGATGTGTATAGGTAGTGTGTTGAATGGTTAAAATAAAGATAATGGGCGATGCTCTCCCAACGAAGGTGGCACCCCTCATATCAGCAGCTTTTGGCTAAAAATATTGCGGTTCTTAATTGAAAATATCTTTACTCTTATCAAAATCAATATTAATGGTTGTTTTTCTCCTATTTAGCTGGCCACTTAACATTTAGTGAATTTTTAAACATATTATAATAATTAGGGATAAGAGTACTCTTATAATATTTTACAATTATTATTTTAAAAAATATAAAAATATATTTTAAATCGCAATTCATTAGCACTCTCAATTTTTCTAAATGTAGTCTAAGATTAGGAATTGACATTAAGATTTTTTTCCCCCGAGGGGGGAAAGGGGAGGAGATAGTGGGATACTACATTTTACAGCGGATGAGATTTCTGCGAGCTTTAGAGTGACACCTAAAGCCTTAATGTCTTCTGGACATTAAGAAATTTACAGCCTACAATACGCATACAAAAGAGCCTGTCATTAGACAGAGATGCAAATGCTTTGAGTTAATTAACATATCCTGCTTCTAAATTTATGGTTAGACCCCTATCCTTTGCCGCTGCAGGAAATGTCACTGGCGCTTCTTTCGATTTTGGTGGCCAGAGTAATTCTAGTCTTTGGTTTCCTGGGTATGCATTTTGCTCTGCTTCCCTCGTTGATCTCTTCTACTTCCACCACTTCCAGCTGTGAGCTCCTGTGGATAAACATTATTGTGCAGTGAAAAAAATTATTACCCCACACCAAAAACAAATCAGAGGTCAAAAAAACCATATACAAATACAAAGAACCACCCCCCACCACCAACAAAAAGTAACTTTTTCTGCATGCACTTGATAATTGTCTAAGAGGGTTTGGTAGGTTGAAGAAATGAAATCACTCCACGTGAAAAGAATCGAGGAGAAGTAGGTACTGTCTGAGAAACGAGGGACCTCGTCATGATTGTTCTTTTCTCATAAATTTCTAACTGTAAAATCTCGATTTGGATTCTCAGATGGTACAAAGATTGAAGCTACTGCGTCTTTATTGTCAGGACAGTGAGGAGTAAATGTGATCACCGTCAAAACTCCGGACGGCAATCCGACAACAATCAGAAAAAGTAGTAATAAAGACCTTGTACAGTTGTTCTAGACCATGTCAAGGAAATCAAGCTTGCCCTTTCATTGATTTTATTTTCTTGTTCAAAGTTAATGCATGCATGTCAAGCAATCAATCAATCTCATCATTTAACATCGGAACAGAGCACTATTGCAAAACAAATTTGCAAGCCATAAAGTCCTGTTACTGAGAATCTTGCAGATTGATAAATTGATATTTCGAAATTTTTTTATCTAAATAGAATGAAACTTCATTAATCAAGCACCTCTTTTTTTGTATAAAGTTTGTGTTCGTGACCTAGATCCCACTTTTTTAGTCCTTCTAAATTGCTCAGATTGTACCACCAAAAGAATAGAGTTCATTTTTTTTGTTTAAATTTTTGGAAAAGCGTTAAATACAACAGACCAAAATTCGGATGACATTTGCATGTCTCATTTCCAATAAATTAATAGGGCTTCCAAATAATTCTGATTCTACTTCATATATTTAGTTCCATGGCTTTCTACACCTACTACCCAACGTTATTCTCCCCTACTCATGTTCCTAATTAAAATACAAAACTATATGCTTTACATTGAAAATAAATCACAGAACTTCCAAAATAAACAATTGAAGATAAATAAAATTTTGTGTCCATTATCGTTGTGTACTTGTCAATGTATTCTATGGTTTCACCATAATAATGTAATTTTGAAATATAAAAAAGTTCATAGCAGTAAAAAAAAGGGATCTAAATTGTATATGATTTGCATTTTTAATGTAAATTTTAGCATTTTCTAATACACTTGCATATTTTAAAATGCAATTCATAGACACGTCTAATCCCATTGTATGTCCAAACCTGTAGTAAATATATGTGACATTACTAACCAAACAACTAATGTGCAGAGGGAAGAGAAAGAGTACATGTGATGTGTTTCCCGGTTGCATGCAAGCGAAATGTCCAGAACTAAACAAAACTGTACTAAATATATGTGAATGTGACAAAACTTTAAAAGACCAGAACAAGAGACAAGTGCTTTTTGAAAAAACAGAAAAATGACTCACCGATCTGCATTGTAAGACGAAGATCTCTTCAGAGCTGGGAATTGAAATTCGTTCTTCTTTGTCTCTACCAAGCTCCCACTAAAATACTCTTTTTCTTCCAGTACTACCCTCCTCCCCACCGTCATGTTTCTCTCGCTCTCCGATGGATCCTTTCCCACCTGTTTATTACCTCCCCCTCCCCCGCCACGTGGCAGTCTCACTTTATACTGAGATATCAGAGAAAATCCATTCTCCTTTCCCTGCCCGGGCCCACAGTCCTTAAACCCAATCGAACCGCACGATAATAGCTGCATCAAAACCGACGCCGCTTTGATCCTTCCGGTGGTTCCGGACGAATGGCTGTTGTTGTTGTTGGCCGTACGATCCTCGTCGGCTGTTTCTGGCCGTAGGATTATCCTACCGTCAGCCTTCATCAAAGTCTCGAGTGTTTCGGGACTTGAATCCGACGGTGGAGGTGAGATCTCGGAAATCTCGTCGGTACTGCTGATGATAATCTCGCTACTATTGTTACTCTGACAGTGAGAGTTGGCTTCTCCTTTATACTTCTCCTCCGTTTCGTCTTCCACTTCTTCGATTTCTCGGATCGCTCGTCGGCGGCGGCGTTTGTCGTCCGTCTGAGTAGACGCGTCGGCTGCGGCACCCGAGACGCACTCGCCGGCGTAGACTTTGTACTCTTGCAGTTCGAATGAGCTCCAGGACTGGTTCCGTCTCCGGTGAGCTTTAACCGCCGGGAATTCCTGATTGCCTCTTCGAGTGTCTGTCGCCGGTAATTTCTCGCTGGAGTAAGTTACTGTTTCATCCGATTTCGACATCAACGCCGCGCCTTCCAAAATCTCCGATCCTTTTAGAATGTACTCTTGTCCATGCGCCGGAAATATGAAGTCATTTTCCGATAAATCATGCCAGACATATCCATTCTTGTAGCTCCTATACATTTAAAGAAAAATCAACTTCTGCATTTAGTCATATATGTTTGAACACAGAGATAAGATTTTGCCAGCGTACCTTTTGCAAGCCCAGGAATATAACGAAGCCATTCCTTTCCCACGGAGGAAATTCAAACGGTTGATTACATCTATGCCAGAAAAATAATAACTTATTTAGCAGAATAACATTTCATAATCACTTCTTCAAAATGCAGAAATTAATTTGTACCGAAATTTAAGATAAAGGAAAAAAATTAATTGAACCTTTGAGATAGAGGCCTTCAGGGGAGGAAAGAGGGACTTCCATGAAATGAGGGTGTTCGAGCTGGCCATTCCGGGAAATATAGTAAATGACAGGAACTCTTCGATCGGGAAACTTGTGCTTGCTGTTACTGTTCGGTGGCTCAGTCCAGATTTTGGTACGTTCAGGGCTGGTTTCTTCTCTGGCGTCTTTCCATCTCCGATGAGGCATATGCAACTCTGTCGTCCTTGCTGCCGCCGCCCTTGACGTCCCCGCCATTGCTACAAATACTACAACTAGTATAGTATACAGCAAAATACTAGAAGTGGGAAAAAAATGAGGACGAGGGACATTGGGACTAGTAATTTAAGAAGGAAAGGAAAGGAAAGGAAATGCGTCGTTGAGATTTGAAATTTGTTTGGGATTTGATCTTGATATAATTAAATGAGGGTTGAATGAGAGGGTGATGGGTTGCTCATTTGGCGGTGTGAAAAGGAGGAGGAGGGAGCAAAGATTCAAAATAGGATGCGGCAGACAACAGCTACCGAACAAAACATGAAGCATGAATATTGTGGTTTTGATTTCAGTACTTTTTGTTTTTTGGTACTTTAACTGGGAGTCCCTCCTCTGCTTGGACATGGATTGACTATTGTTGTTAAAGTCTAAGACTTTTGTGACTACTTTCGTCTTTAAATTATGTCTTAGTTAGTAGTATAATCTAAGGCCATTTTGACTAGGGTGTGTTTAGAGGTGGATATTTTAAGGATAAATTAGTTGATTACACCATTTCATTAATTAAAAATATTCATAACCACTGTGTGATACCCTTGTTCCACATCAGAAAGTTAATCAATTAAAAAAAATGTATAAAAATTATATTTAATAGACTAATAATAACTTGATTTTAAGTATTTTGAGTTAGTGAGGATAAAATCTCAAAAAATTTTGGGTCAATATGTTGAACTAGTTAAATGTTATGTGTGGAAGTCACCTCTTAAACCCACAAAGGGGACAAAGTGTTATGTACGGGAATCATCTCTAGAGTCTCGTTTCAAAAAAAAATTGAGCCAAACAAAGTAATGGGTAGTCTTGTCTTAGGAAAGACCAGGCCAAACAAAGTAATAGGTCTCTTGAATGCCAAGCAGGACAAAATGCTATGTTTGGAAACCACCTCTAAAATCCCATTTCTAGAGAGATTAGGCAAAACAAAGTAATAAGTTGGGCAAGCATGTTACAGAGAAGAATATGATATCCCAGTCGCACCTTGTGAGCCAACGAGCGAAACAAAATACTATGTATAGGAGCTACCTCTAGAGTCTTATATCAAGAGAGACGAGCCCAAACAAAATAATGGGTTAGGTCTTACTAGAACGCAAAGATTTTAAATGAGAAGAATGTAATAGTGTAATACTCCAATCCCACATTAAAAAGTTAATGAAGAAATGAGTGTATAGAAAACCTTACCTTACAAACTACTAATAACTTAGTTTAAACTTAATCATCCTCTTCGTTTTGGGATAGATGGGGGACCCTTCATTTAATAAAAAATATTAACAAAATCAAAATCATGCATAATAATGTTTCAATGTTTGATTATCCAATTTGATTTTGCTTAGATTTGATACTTCCTACCCCAATTCATTATGATGTCTAATACTATTTCCTTTCTGAAAAAGATAGTCCAGTTTCATATTAATAAAAAAATTTTAATTATAAAGTGTCACATATCTAATGCAAATTTAAGTATATCCGTTTTCTATTTGTATATTTACTTTTAACTATGAATCTTATATAATTATTATTAATACAAATATTTTAAAATTTTAATTAAATATAAACTTTTTCAAGGAAAAAAATTAGAAAGTAATTTTTTTGTTTTTTTTTTCTCTTGGACGGAGGAGTATAATGAATTGTAAAATTTTCCAAATACATTGATTTTTGGATACAATCATAAAATACTAGTACTACCTACATTTTTATACTTGAGAGGTGGTTGGTGGTGAATTAACGTTTAATTCTAACTCAACTGTCAATTTTACGAGCAATCTAGATTATGCTGCTTGCTTGCATCATAATATGAGAGTAGATAATTGAAAGCAAAATTGAACGTAGTGAAAATTGGTAGAATGTCTTTTTTGGATCCGTTCATGAAAAAAGACAGTAGAACAAAAGATGATACGAACTGAAGTTATACTCTTGTGTCCTTGGAATGGGGAATGGGCACTTCCTTCTGTTTTACTGTTCGTTTATTACTACGTTGAATTTATGTATTTGCTGTTTTATTAGTTGCACAAACAATCATTATATATAGTTGTAGAATTAGTTGGAGTGAATTTGATTTGGTGTTTATCAAAATGATTAATGTTGTGCACCTTCAAATCTTGTGTTCTTGTCTGATAATATAGTAGTTCCTTATAGATTGTTAATTTATTTTATATTTTTATATTTTCAAAATAAAATTTATTTATACAGATATTTAGTTGTATTAAAGTATTGCTTTGAAATGTAAAAATAAAAATTAGATAAAAATATACGTGAATCCTTAATAGTAGCAAAAATGTGTATGAATTGTGTTCGAAAACATATATTTGAGCTTCTGAATATTTATTCGGTAAACAAAAAGTCAATTTTTAATTACATATTATTTTTTATTAGTTATAAAATATAATACATTTAATGAAACCGTTAAATATAGTTAATTTATCAAAATACAAGTACCTAGAAAGGAAATTTTTATTGGTTTCGTAAATTTAAATGTAAATGTATCGAAAGGATTGAATAATTCCTTTTTTTACTTGTACCGGCAATTACTAAATAAGAAGTTTTTTAAAAAAAAAAATCAAAAAAGGGTAAAAATTTCAAATTAGGAAAAGAAAGCGAATTTTATCACTACTTTTTACTGATTTGTCATACATATTGTTATTAATGAAAATATCTTTTAAAAATAAGAAAGAAATTTTTGAATGTAAATTTTTTGAGACAAAAGAATATATATATATATATTTTTACATTGTTAAAGTAACGTTTAGATCAAAAAACAATGTATCCATACAATTTCTATTTCTAGAATGTTAATAAAAGCAATAATAATCCCCCAAAATTTATCTTCTCGTTCATCCATTTTAATATTTGCCTCGTTCTCTTGTGCTTGTGATTTACCTAGAGTTAAAACTCCCCTAAATAAACTATAATTTATTTTAGACTTCCCCAAGTTCAAACTCCAAAAATAACTTCTTATATTATTAAAATAATTTTAATTTCCAAAAAAGACAAGTTTTAAAACGTAATGGCACCCTAATAAGTTCTCACATCTACCAAACATTGACCTAGAGGTGGGGCCAGCGATAATTGCGTTACTAAAAAAATATTCCTTTGCAGTTCCGCGCACAATTATTGAAAACTGGAGCAAGTGGGGTCCTGGGCTTCACCGTCAAGTCAACCCGCCGAGCCAACTTTGCTGTCCGTTTCTTTCTGGGATAACAATGTGGGGAATTATGTAATGAGATGGGGATGAGAGAGTTGAGTGAATTATTGGAGTGGTAAAATAGACAAGGGAGTACTGGTTCATAAATCCCCCAACTGAACGTGACCATATCTCTCGAGTTGATCTACAAATTGTATTTTAGCTGGATCAAGCCTATTCGTCCTTTCTCATATGAAAAGTCATATAAATGACTAAGGTTGTGTTTATATATATATTCCTTTTATTTGACATAATAATTGTGATATAAAAATGATCTCAAAAT
Source organism: Gynochthodes officinalis (assembly GCA_020080225.1). Taxonomy (NCBI): domain Eukaryota; kingdom Viridiplantae; phylum Streptophyta; class Magnoliopsida; order Gentianales; family Rubiaceae; genus Gynochthodes; species Gynochthodes officinalis. The sequence continues at coordinate 21,691,618 of CM034618.1, forward strand.
TATAAGAGATTATACTCCCTCCCAAGTGGCTGTGCGCCCCTCCTTAAATACATCCTATATATATAATGAGTAGAAACTTATTGGTAATGTATTCAATCGAATAGGTACTCTTTCTGTCTTAAAAAAAATAGTATATTTTGAAGAAAAAAAATTTCCAGTTTTAAAAAAAGAGTACTTTTAAATTAAATTTTTACGAATAATAATTGTGTATACTTAAAATTAAAAAGTAATGATAAAAATATAAAATTATATATTTAGTGGTGTATTAAATGAGTTATATTTAATAACTGATAAAAAGTTATATTTTAATTGAAGTGAACTCTTTTTTTGAACAAATGGAGTTTTTTTTTTCTTACTACAAATTTCATATTACCTCTCGTCAATTGAAAAAGAAAAAGTTAAACTTCAAAACATTTTTTTATCGTTCAAAAAAGGATTTCTTTTTTGGAAGAAATTCCTATACTATTTTTATTATTCATGATCACGTGTGATTCTAGCTTAAAAAATAAGGGACAAAAGTAGAAATTTAAAAATTAAATAGTGTATTAAAAATATTGTACATAAATTAAAATATTCTTTTTTTTAAATATAGATAATATTAAAAAGTATAAAAATATATTTTGAAATCTAATCCACGCGTACTCTTATCTTAATCTTAATATCAATCACAAAGTATTAATTTTTTATCTTCTAATTAATTTTGAATAATTTATATGACAGTCTTGTTCATCCGATTTACCACAGTACTTGAACCATTGGAACAAGGGTGAAATTCCTGTGGCAACTAGCTTACATTGTCGTTGGATATTGGTTCTGGGATCGATGGTCAAATAAAAATTTAAGATACATTAAATTCAACAAGTATACATCTTTGAATTGCATTATTGCCCATCACTTCAATTAATACTTTAATTCCGTCCCAAATGAAAGGACGATATATATATATTTTAGTTGCACATGAGAAATACTTGTTTTTGCTGTAACAAACAAATAATGAAGAAGATTTCAACATCCTTTCCATATTCCAATTCAAGTTAAGAAAAGTGAGAAAAACAAAACTGCACTGCATTTTTGCCGTTTTTAATACAATATTTTACATTTTAAAGATAATTTGTTATCCAATTTTTAATATTATCGAAATAATTTTTATCCCACAAATTCTTCATCGATAAATGGTATGTTTGGATTGTATTACATTTGAGAATTTTGTATTAGGATGTGTTAAAGTTTTTGTGGGAATTTTTTGTAAGAAAAAGTAATAGATTAGAGGGAATTTTTTTTTTTTTGAAATGATGTAAGAAATTTTTTTGAGGGAATTTAAATTTTAAATTTTGAAATAAAAAGTTATTTGAATATTTTATTTTTGTGATTGAAAAAAGTTAATTTTTTACAAATAAAAGGTCAAACCAAAAATAGCTGTAAACACGCATTGTGACAAAACAATGTAAGAAATATAGTTTTTAGAATCTCGATCCGATCTCATCGATCATACAATTCTATGATCCAAATTTACTAAAACGACATCGATTCTAATTACGATCATACATTTAATATGTGAATAAAATATAGTTAAATTTAATAAAAAAAACTTTCATATCTAAGTAAAATTAAGATTTATTATTATATAAATAACTTAATTAGTTTAATCATACTTTTATTAACTTTTAAAAATAAATAAATAAATAAGACATAAATAACCTTCGAGTGCGACATCAACTGAAATATTGAGAAAATTATAAAAAATATTATAAGAAATAAAAATTGAAGTAAGATCATTTAATTATAAACTATACATGAATTTTCTATATATCTATTTATATATTGATTAATAAACCCTTTAAAAATAATTTATAAATTATATTTTCCCAATTTTTTTAAGATCATACGATTTTATGATTCGATCTTATCAATCTGATTCTACAACTATAAATTGATTTTGTGTAAAATTCCGATTATATAAACTATGGCAAGAAACAACAAGATGAATGGAGATGTAAGACAACAAAAGACGGAATATTTATCAGTCAACTATATCCGCAGGGAAGCCCTGTGTTAAGGCTTGTCTGCCGATGCTCCCTCGGGCCCAAGTGTGGGTTAACATGGACAGGACCCATGTGGGTTGTGGCCACGTACTGTTGCTGTTCTGTTCGTCCATGGACTATGGTCCGTACCAAAACTCCACAATGGTCACAAATGTTGTCGGAGAATTGAATCCAAAATGAGACTTCTAATTGTTTTTAGGCATAAAAAACATGTGTTGACTTTTAGGCCTTGCCCGTTTAATGTGTCCATTTTTGTTTGGTGAACTAATTCTGTTAAGCATACAGCCAAAATTTCTTCAAGTATTGAAATGTCATTTTGTAGAAGAGTTTTTATAAATATGGGAACTGTCCTACTTACGGTTTGAACTATTTATTGATTTATGTAATTGAAAATAATCAATTATATTTACGACAAAATTCAAATTTCAATACCTTTACGGAATAGGCCTCAAGAGAAAATCGAAGAGTAACTGGTTTGAAATCTTTAAAAAATTTAAAATAAATTATGAAAACCTAGGGGCTCAAATCTTTGTTATGTTTATTAAGTTTATAAATGTATTCAATTTTCACCCTCTCAATCCTCTCCCTCCTTTCTTATTATTTTTTAAATATCAAAAAGAAAATTGCAAATAGAGTCCCCCCCCCCCCCCCCGGCCCCCCCCAATCCACCAAAAAAAAAGAAGAGGTGTAATATAAAATTTTAAATTAATAAAAAATATAATACTCCTTTTATCTTAAAAAAATTCAATTTTATTAGGTATAACTTTGTATTTTATAAAATATTTAATGTATCATTAAATGTTTATTTTTCATTTTTATATTTACTTTTTAATGGTGAACAATAGATAGTCATTATTATTAAGTATAATGTAAAATTTTCACTTGCTTTTATTCAAAAGTTCACTTTTTTTTTTTTTTTGGGGGTTGACAGAAGGGGAATAGGGGGAGGGGGACAGAAGAAGTATTAAAAAGTACCAATATTGCCTGGAAAAAAAAAAAAATCCTTTCTCTTGCTTGAGGAAAAAATTTGGTACTATGCTATGCAGAAAAAGCTGTTCATCGTACATACGTACAGATTCTGGTACTATGATTTGGCGAACAAAATGAGATCTTACATGTCTAATGGGTCCTCTGATCAGTTGAGCTAAGAAAGAACCCATTGTTCTGATCTTCAGAGGTGGCTTATATACGTGAATCCCATAACGACATCTGGACAGCAAATCATGGGAAGCCTAAACAAGCTTCACTTGCCGCTTGCAGATACATCCCAAATCACTAGTTTTAGCAGACAGAATCTTATCTATCATGATCAATAATTTATCCAAAGTATCCATCTTAGTACGGTTAGGTGAGAATTAAAATAAGGTTTATCCGAGATAATGCTTCATATCCTCAAAAATTTGTTTACAAAACCTTGGCTGCTGCTGCAGCTATCATGAATATATCCAGGGGAGGCCACAACTGTCTGTCTTTGTGATTTTAGTATTTCTTTGTGGGGAAGTAACTTGTGATGTGATTAATGGTCTTATGAGTACGTTGGAACACCACGATAACCTCTGCAGGGATTGAGGATAAACTTGATTCATTTTGCAACCCTTTTTTTCTTTCTCTTATGTTGTTAAATTATTCAGTCTTTCTCAGCTTGTGTTGCCAATGTGTTTGGCGGTGCAAACATCAAACATATTTATCTTTAAAAAGCAATGAAATACATAGTTTACATAATTACTTACGTGGAGGATAGATTCTTTAATTAATTAATGTGTACCAATAGTATCTTATTAATAAAACAAAATAGTTTTATTAATAAATTAAATTTTAACATAAAATGCATAAACCCTATCTTTAATGAAATTACGTCGTTTCATTAATGTACACGAGACAATCGCATTTGAATTAAGTGGTACATATTTGTGAATATTTTATAATGTGATCCTCATAAATATATGTTATAATCACATCAAAGACAAAAAAACTATGTAATTGATAGTGGCTGGGGAGATAAGTTTGCAACAATTAAAGAGTGATGATATTAGAGAACGATTTTAAGTCGTTGATTTTGGTCAATGAATGATATATTTCTTTGTATTTTTTCATTCGATGAGTAATGTAATATTTATTTATCCTTTTCCATAATAAATTTTAGTGGATGCATGTTAACACTCTTACTTGAGTTAACAAAGTTCTTAAACTTTTGTTGGGGGTTAGTAGACTTAACTCCCACCACTAGAATAAAAATTCAAAGGGGTCGTGAACCTCTTTAGTTTTTCATTTGGTGATAAAAGTGTCATTTTCAATCTTTTTATGCAAATATATATATATATACACACACATAATAAATATAAACGATCACGAGTAGTTATTGCCGCTGCTGTTTATCAAGGTTTCACTCCCTAATTTTCTTATTATTGGATCACTAACTTTTTAGATTTAATTTCTAGCACTAGACAGGTACATGATTTTATGATTTTGTGAAAACCTGTATTTTTGGTAAATACTCGCCTGGAAATGTGATACCGAATGATTTTGATTCATTGATTTTGGTCATTGAGTAATGTTATATTTATTTGTATTTGTTTCATTCAATGAGTAATGTAATATTTGTTTGTCATTTTTCCACGAGGCCATATAATAAACTTTAATAGATGCGTGTAATCCTCTTACTTATAGTAGAGGAGTTATTCTTCAAACTTTTGTTGGGGGTTAGGTTAGTAGACTTAACTCCAACCACTAGAATAAAAATTCAAAGGAGTTGTGAACCTTTTTAGTTTTTAATATGTTGACAAAAGAGAGTCATTTTCAATCTTTTTATGCAAAAAAAAAAAAAATACAATAAATATTAATATCATGAGTAGTTATTGCCATTGCCATTTATTGGAGTTTTGGTCGCTAGTTTCTTTGTCATTAGATCACTAACTTTTTGGATTTTTTGGCACTAGGCAGATACATGATTTTATAATTTATGGAGATCTGTATTTTTGGTAAATATATATTCGCTCTGGAATGATATACTGAATGATTTTGATTAATCGATTTTGGTCATTGTGTAATATTATATTTATTTGTATTTTTTTCATTCAATGAGTAATGTAATATTTGTTTGTCATTTTTCTACGTAACAATAATAAATTTTAATAGATGCATGTAATACTCTTACTTAGAAGAGGAGTTAGTAGAGTTTTTAAAACATTTGTTGAAGGTTAGTCAGAATTAAATCTCACTACTAAATTACAAATTCAAAGAAGGTGTCATGAACTTCTTTAGTTCTTAATATTCCCACTTTCAGTGACTAGCTGGTCCTAAACTCTCTTTTACGCAGTGACCCACTCGCCAGATGGGACTAATCATCCAGATCAGGTAGAGCTCGCTCCAAAGATACCTGATGATGTTCTTGAGATTTGACATACCCGGTGATGTTATTGAGATTTAATCACAAAACCTTTTTCTAATAATTACTTCTAGAGAACTGATGAACCAAGCCCCACGGGTGGGACAAAAGAGAGTCATGTTCAATTTTTTAATGCAAAAAAGAAAATATTACTTTTTTATGGAACAATAAACTCATAAAATTTAAGTGATCTAATTCCCAAATTAAAAGAAAAAAAAAAAGAGAAAAACTTATACATCTCATCCTTTTGCCTCTTGACCCTAACATTATCTACTTCAATATCTTTTTAGGATTTGTTGGTGAGATTAATCCTTCAACCCTTTCCAAGAAATTCCTCTGTGGGAGTCCTACTTTACAAATTGTTGTGGGTTTTTAATGTTGTTTTTCTTAAAAATGTGAAGAATCTTGATGAAATACAATTATGTGCCTTTTGGATCTATCAAAAGTGATCTACAAAATCATGATAAGCTTGAATTTGATTCATTCACGTTACGTACCCAGCATCAAAAGAAAAGCAACAAAAGGTTTTTTTTTTTCTCTCTTTTTTTTTTTAAAAGATATTTTTGTCTATTTTCCCAATTTTGTTAGTATACAAATTATATAATTCCAGCTTCAAGCACTGATAACACATTATTATGGATTGATTATGGGTTGTTTGGCAACAAAATTTGTCATGACTTGCCCTTCAACTAAAGTGACACACGTACAAACAAAAGACATGTTGCACACTGCACGTTGAACATTGAATTCTACCATATTCACTAAAAGTTGACAATTCTTATCAGGACAAAAGGAACAAAATGAGGATCATGCATCCTCATCTCTGCAAAAAAAATGTTCGTGCATGCCATCACGCTTCCATTTGTACAGCAAACAAACGACTACTGACCACCCACACACAATCTTGATACGTCTTTCGCTTTTATTTTCCTCCATTTTTCTTTGCTTTTTAGTCCTGAGCTAATGAATACAGATGGAGTCAATCTTGAAAATTGCCTCTAGCTGGATTCAAAATCAATAGTAGCCATGAGGAAACAAAAGGGTTATAAAAAAATGAAAAATTCAGAACCCAAAATATCTATGAATCCAAAATATAAAATGACGAGTAATAATATTCATAGTGAGAAATTTCAATGGATTTATTTTCACGTTTTGTGAATAATCGGAATATTGAAAAATAATTAAAAAAGCATATCATGAATTGATTTGATGCTATTTCTATTAGTTTTGTTTAAAAAAAGGAAGAATTTTAAAAAGTCATCTTTCTTTTGACATAACAACTATATTACAAATAATTATTGAATTATTTTATTGACTATTGATTAGTTGTATTACTGATATTTTTTACTACACGAGACTTCTAAAACTAAAAGAACAGACATAATTTAGATAAGAGAACTAACCAATTCCTAATGAAAACAATTTAAGCCCTTTACTATTGGACTTCAGAATCCTATGTAAAACTTCGTGTATCGTCCATACATTATAAACAGTGATTAATTTGTTGATTGAAAAGTAGTAGAACTTTACTTAATTTCAAGATTTTGATGATACCCATGAACAGACAAAGGAGAATAAATCCATCGAACTGGACCCTTTAATTTGTTCCAAATGTCTATACTAACTGATTATAACAGGTAATTGTGGATGCGGACCAACTACAAATTAGCTCTGTCGACCAACTTCAAATTAGCCATGTTTGGAATGTTCTTTTTGGAGAAGTTTTTCTTGATGATAAAAATTTTGGTGGGAATTGTTGTAGGAGAATTATGTTTTGTTGGGAGCAAAAAAAGTGTGATTGACCAAATTTTTTTGAAGATAATGTGGTGATAACTTTAGCAGAAATTTTAATTTCTAAAAAACAAAAAAAATAAATATTTGATTTTTTTTTAAAAAGAAAAGTTAACTTTTGTTGGGAAAAAAAAAAAATCAACGACAAACATAGTGGCCAACATGATTTCGATACTGCCTCAGTCATCAATCCTAATCTCATATTCTAAATTTGCTCAGTATACTGTTTTCCTTGTCTAACCCACTGAGATTTGGATCCTCCGCGCTAAAGGCTGCGTTGAACTGATCCCATCTCTCATCAATTTGCAAGATTACAATATATTTTGTCTAGAGTTGCAGAAGTTTTCAAAAAATTGTCTGTTCAACCTCATATAATGCAAATTTCACAGATTAACGCCCTAAAACCATCTCAAACTTGAATAACTTACTCTTAAAAAACTCATGATCTTACCATGTGACATTTCAATCAAAATTGTCACAAACACAAACTCTACCATACCATCTGGCCAATTCAAATATTTGATACGTTTAGGTGCAAGAACCACAACTAAAAACAGTCCTCCCAACAACAACTTATCACATACATCACTCCCTTATCTTGAGTGTCCGCAGTGATTACAATCATTACTATCATTGACAAACTAAGAACTCAGTACTGATTAAAACCATAATGTCATTATCTCAATGAAACTTTTGTTGCGGCTATTCAATTCAAAATTGGACGTGAAATTTTGGTGCCCTTTTATCTATATATGTCACGTTCTACCATTTGGCCATATTCTTCTACCACCACTAACTATGGCTCTTTCTTTCTATGCCATTTCCTGGCACAGAATTCTTGACAAAGCAAATTCAAAGTGTACTACACCTGGGTTTAATATCTTATCACGTTGTGTCATCTAGCATATAGCTTATCACTCAACCATTGGTTCCCCTTTCTTTATTTCCCTCCCCAAGTTTCGCTCTCCTGTGTCCTCCATAGTTCCCTCTCAACAATGGACGCGTGGAGTGATTGTGGGGCACAATCTTCTTTCATATGTTGAAATGCCATCCAGAAACTTACAAACAGTTATCTAAGTTCCACAGACTTTAAGACTATAGACAATATTGGGGTGGATTGATGATATTGACATTACCCAATTGGGATGATGGACGTGTTATCTTGCCGAAAAGGGGTGCTGCACTTGCCCTTATTTGTCCACATTTCAAGACAAATTCATCAAGAAACAGTAAAAAAAAACTTCATTAATTTGGAGGGCCATTCCTTAATGATTCCTTATCACAACATAACATATATACATAGCTAACTCGGAAACTAAGCATATAAGAGTAAGATCCCATATCTTTTCCAACCAAATGAAGATGATTGCTTCTCTGCTGATTGGACTAATGTTGTTATACTTGAAGAAACTATACAAGATTAGTTGACAAGACTTAACCCTATTACATACATCTCGAATAATAGTACTACATTTTGGTGCCTCAATATCCATCACTCACGACCACCTCAATCGATCTATATTTTTTTTCAGAGAAAAATTTTGGGAATTAACACTAGAATGGAAGAAAAAAAGGAAATGAACTTTCTTAAAGTTGAGAGACCATAGATGGTGGCATCCACGTCATTTTGGTTCATCTTTTTGGTTACGTTCTATCTAACCCCACTCCCACTACAACGAGTCCCCAAAGCAAGGAGGAACCTTAGAATGATTATTTTTCTTTTAAAATTTATTTGTACAGTAGTAATATGTGTATTAAACATTTCACGATTGTTTAAGAGTGGTATAAAATAGTTAATAAATAAATTAAAATTGAATATTTTTTTGTCTTTTTTTCTTCAATAAATTTCTAACACGTGGAAACAAATTCTATAATATATCATGCATGGCCCTCTGCATCGCATATTACAAGTGGCACGAACAGTATTTACATCACCACCACGGAACCAAAACCGTGGCCCCAACCCCATATGGTGTTCTTTGGAAAATCAAGTTAATGGCTTACGTGCATGATGCCATTTCCACTTTTAAATATCTCTTATCATACCCTTTCTTAGTGCTATGTGGGGAGTATATGGCATTTAATCATCTTTGGCTGTCCATTCAAGATAATCATAGTATATTGAATTCCACAGACCATGCTTTTTTTTTTTTTTTTTGCAGAGTTGAATCAGTGGTCTGGAAGACTCTTCATTGCTTAGTTCATTTCCACGAGAGTTGTACACAAGAAAATATTTAATTACCATCTTAGGATAGGTTTCTCATAACACTTGTCTAAGGCGTTGGTTATGCGTGAAATTGCTTGATCAATTATAAAGAAATAAATGATAAAGAGTGACGGTGTGAAGTCGTAATTTGTGAATTTTATACTATGACTTTATTTTTACCATCTTAACTATCATTAATTTTTGCAGGAAATTTTCTTCTGGTTTTTTTTTTTAATGCTACAATGGCCTTTTGAAGTTGTAGTAATGGTTTCTCAATTAGCAATTAAGACCTTTCAAAGTACTATTTATTTCGTTTTCCCATTATTAAATGCTATAAGCCATGATAAAAAACTTGAGGCTTATGAATGCATCTCGATGCCAACTGAAACACAGCAAATTATAGAACCAAACTACTATGAAACAAAACACAAGTGTATATAACGGAAGTTTTTAACAATTTTTCATTTTGATTAATTTTGTGTCGTAGTAGCGACCAACTCATGTATTATATATAATGAAAAACTATACTCCTTCTGATTCAAAAAATAAAATAAAAAATCAATGTATAATTTAGTAAAAATTTTTAAAATTAAATAAGGGATTTTAATGGGTTGACCAGAAAAATATACTTCTAGTACAATAAAAAAAAAAGGCCCATTTATGTTTAGCTATAGAGAAATTCTTTACATTTTGCGCAAGAAAATAGGGCCTCCTAAAACACCACTTATTACAATAACTTTTATCAAGATAAATTACTTTGTCTGTTTTAAACAAATAATTCACTTTAATTGAAGTGTTTGCGATTTTTTTTTTACCATGTCCAAGTAATTAGTCAAACTAAATTTCAAATTTTATTTTGGGAATTATTCTTGTCACAGATAATTGGAAGTATGCAAAGATTATTGATGAAGTATAGAGTGTATGGTCTTTCAAGCATAAACTTCCTAATTTTTTGGATTGAAACTTTGACGGGTAAATTTTCCACGAAGTCCAATTCAATTGAAGTGCTAGCAAAACAAAAAATGGAATATAAACTAAGAAAAGCAACAACTCATTGTAGTCAACTGAAAGCCCAGATGGCAACCATCTTCTCTAAAAAACAAAAAAGAATAGTTTTAACGAAGCACGTAAGACAAAGGAAGAAAAAAAAACGTGTAATGTACAAATTGCATAAAGTAGGGTTTTCTTTTTAAGCTGTGAACTTTGAAACCAATTATAGTGAAATGATATAGGAAAGAAGGAGCAATAATCAAATACATATTAACATTTGAAGAAGTGGGATCATTGCAAGAAAGGTTGAATGAGATATTAAGATAAAAGAAATTATAATTAATAGATATTGAGTTCCAAACTTGTCAACTGCTAAATAATAATAACAACATCAATTAAATTTTCAGTTCATTAGTTATCATTTTAGTTTGTATTAATAATTTTCTAATGTTTAGATGCTTGTTGCATTTAAAAGTTTCATATATACATGTTGAAATAATTTGTTGAAATAATTTTAAACGTGTTTATCTTATTTTCTTATCTATTGGCGTTACTCTTATTTTTTTAATACATTCATTAGTTATTTTATCTAATCTAGTATGTCTGCATATGTCTTAATATTTTCTTTTCTATTATCTTTATTTCTTATTCTTGTTTATAATTTGTTCCCCAACACTCTAATCCATAAAGCATAGCTTGTTTTTTTAAATTTTCCCTTCAATTCCATTGGTACTTTAAAATTACAAAATGTAGAGCATGCACTTGTTTTATTTATTTTATTTATTTGAATTTTGTGTGCAACATTTTTATCAATTTTGCTATATTCTTAAAAAAATAGATACTAAATATTTTAAAATTTTAAATATATCTATTTCACACTTGCTAATTTTCATATTTACCCTATTGGTTTTCATATCATTATTAAAGTGACATTTCATTTATTCATTTTTGTCTCTATTTATTTAAAAATTTTTAGACTCTAATATTTCCTTTCAATCTTCTAACTTAGTATTTACTCATTTTCTCATCTCATCAGTTAAAACTATATATATCGTTTGTAAATAACATACATTCAAAAATTATTGTTCAACTGTGAAAAAAAAAAAAAGGGTCCTAGCATTTGCTTACTAATTAAGAAGAAGATCCAGTCCAACTAAAGCCCCAGACGGGAAGAAAATCTTTTTATATTTGGTTGTGCGTTTTATCACTTTCTTTGTAGCCTCTTTAAATTAGTGTACATAAAAGTGACAGGGCTGCTGCGACATTAAACACACATATTATATTCAACTATGGACTTCATACTTCACCACAAGTTAAATAATTCTCTTCTAAATTGTGGATTTTAAGACTACATTTGAATAAGTTTCAAATATAGCGCAAAAATTATGAGTTCAAAATAATTACACACTTCTTCTTTTCCAAAAAAAAAAAAAAAATCACTTTAAGTTGAATATAACTTTTCTTTATTTATTATGTATAATACATTTAATACATATTTAAAAATATAATTTTATATTTTAATTACGATTATATATAATCATTGTTAATAAAAAATTTCATTTCAAAAGTATTTTTTTTCTGAGACAAAAAAATTAAAGTGAATTATTTTTTGAAGAAGCCAATGTTATTTGGTGTGAAAAAAATCATTTCTAACCTTGGGAATTTGTTCTTCAACACAAACTGGATGGCCTCAATATGTATATATGGATCTCAACACATATATCTTCACATAAGGTTTTTTATTTTTTTAAAAGAAGTTAAAAAAAAAAGAAAAGAAAAGCAAAACCTCTGGACCTATGGTCCCACCAACAGTAGATGAAAGGAAGAAGTAATATTTTTAGACAATTGTGACTTTTCCATCAGCCCAAGGCATATTTGCCTGCTGTCCTCTCAACAAAAATTCAGAATCAAATAAAGGCTACAGCCTCATGCTGGCTTTCTACATTTAGGAGTTGCCTACTTTCTGTGAAGATCACCTTCTATTTTCAAGAAAAAATGTTACCTACTTCAGTACTTCCATCTCCTTTTTTCACTAGCTAGCTATCTCTTTTTCCTCTGGCTAGCCATCAGAATCGGAAAATATTGTACTGTTCTAATAGTGAAAGTCAGGGAAAGCTAAAGTCTTCCCAACTCGAAAGAAGATAGTATTTCATTTTACCCCATTTATTGTTTTCTTTTTTTTTTGATAGATTGAGGGCTAATATTGCATCCATGCAATGAGCTATTAAACTAACTTGGCCTAGCTAAGATAACCATCAATAAGAGTTTCAAAATTTTATGTTTGTATTAAGGTTCATAGTTGTTAAAAATTCAAGTCAACACTATGTTTTTACGTTTTTACGATCTTATGAAAAAAAAATTTGGTTTGCTGTCAATTCAAAAACTTCCATCAAAATATTGATTGTGTTGTATTATTAAAAGGAATTTGAGCTTTTGTTAGACTTCTTTTTTAAATTTGAGTATTTTTTATACGTTTGAACATGTTTATAATTTATAAATTTAATATATATTATATATAATATATATAATATTTATTAAATTATTTTTCATAATTAGTAGAATATTCTGATTTTACGATCTGATTTTTTAGACCATCTATCGATTTTACGTAAAAACTCGATTTTAACAACCATGTTAGGATTTACAGATCAAACCCGGGTCAAGATCTAAGGATCGAACCCTAATATCGATTTAAAAATCAAATGATGGTTTAATACACTTTTTTGATATCATGGTTAAGTTTTCAATTCCGTTAACTACCCTTTCTCTTGTAGAAATATGATAGAAATTGTCTTTCTCCTCTAGAGCAGGTAGAAGTATGATAGGAAAAAAAATAGAGCTATTAATATTACACACACTAATATACAAAAAGTAGTTTTTATATTATCAGGTAGATTTCGGGGCAAAGTAAATCTTAATTACAACTCCAAACTTTTGTATTAAGCAAATACATGGGTAAACAAAATAATTGATACTTTTATTGAAAAATCACAATAATAATTGATGCGATAAATATAAAAATACATAATTCTAATATAATTTAAGTACTACGATTTCATTCATTGGTTCTTTGGATTGGAAGGATTCATATGAGTATTATTATCATATTTGCACTTGTGAATCTATTCTCACTTTAGTTTTCTTATGTCAAAATGCCAAGTAATCTAAATATCCTATCAAATGGTCCAAAGTTCAGCTGTAATTCTAACAACTTGTCTTATTTTTATACAAAATCTAACGACCATTTTTGTCAGTATATTCAAAATAGATCCCAGCAACCAACCCCTGATTGGCCATTTTATATTATTCAATGTGACCCAGCCTAGTTTCAGAAAAACGTCAATTTGCCGTTTTTTGAAATAGGTAATGATATTTACAGTGACCTTTTATAGTGATTAATGTGGTAAGTATAATAAGATAAAATTATTTTTTATTATTTTATATTTTTTAAAAAAATAATAAGTAAATTCTATTTTTTTATATTTACTACATCAATTACTTTAAAAAATGACAATCATTAACTACTAAACATATCATTATTCTTCTAAAATACTTGTTTATGTCAGATGGGCCGTTGTCTCCCCCTCTTTTGATTGGTACGTTAAAAATGACTTTTGCTGAAGTCAAGGGACACCCCCAATTAGCAATCTCAAATAAATGGTAAGGCTGCAAGCTGCAACTTCACACAATCCAAGTTTCCACATTCCTTTTCATAACCACAGAAAAAGAAAAAGAAAAAATAAAAAATCCCTGTGTGCTAAGAAAAAAGCATTTAAAGAGTAAAAAAATTCACTCAACATAAAAAAGATAAAAAATAAAAATAAATAATGGGATTCAAATCTTCAATAAACAAAAGTCTACGTAGAAGTTTTAACTTATAACGAGTGAATAATTTCAACAGTCTCTTAATTAAGCTCTTAAATTCCATTTAGTTCTTAATATTTTAAAAAAAATTAATTAAAATTTCTAATTTAATAAATTGATTTCATTTCATCCCTCTAGCTAAAATCGACCCGATTTAAAAGGTTCAAATCTTCAATAAGTTACTTGACGATCAACAAATTTTTACTCATCATTATATCCAATTAAGGCATCCAATTTTTTTTTTTTTTGGGATTTCATATGATTTGGAATTCAAAAGTAACTAAAAAGACTCGGAAAGAAATTATTAAAAATGATATAAGTTATTTAAATTTAAATAAAAATATGTAATTTAATAAAAAGGGATAGAGAGATATAATCTACTCCATGTAGTATGATAAAAATTTGTAATATTGTATATGATTTGGTAAGAATTGAACCTCCTTTTTGCTTAATTTTTATTGAGAGACTAACACTAACTTATTAAGTTTAAAAATTTAATTGAAACTTTTTGAATATGAAATATCAAACAAAACTTGGGGACGAAATTAAGGGTTATTTACCCAACTTAGGGCATCCACACCAGCCCCTTTTGGGGCTAGTCGTGCCTGTCAAGGCCACGTCATATTAGCACAGCTGTTGATGTAGCGTGACATTAAAATTGTATGGCCTTCGACCGTAACCTCTGTGTTAACGCCTGCCACAGCCTAGCCGTGATCTTTTTTTTTTCTTTGCTTACAAGGCGTTAAAACAACGCTATTGTTTCATATTTTTTTTCCCTTTTCTACCATAGCTGATAGGTGCGTCATGTGACACTCGCCTCGTTTGAAAACTGTTGCAAACCAAACACTAATTTGCAAAAGTCATTTCTCCTTTTTTTTTAAAAAAAAAATCACCAATTAACATGAAATATTTTTCTCAGTAAATTGACATGCATTTTGTCTATTTTTGGTGCAAAATATGATACTTTTATTTTCCAAACTCTTTTAAAATTATTCTTAGGCTATATAAAATTTGATAAATAAAAAATAGCGAATATTTTACTAATTATTAATTTAAATAATAATTATTAAATATATTAAATAAATAGTGGAAAAAAATAGAGGAGAGAGAAATTGGTGATGTGGATTTTAAAGTCAAGCTTGGGCAATTTTTTAACGATAGCTATGTGAATAATAAAGATCAGGTTGCTGTGGATGCGCTTATAAAACTACAAGCAAATGCAATCAAATTGAGGTGGAGCTTGGTATAAATCGTGGGTTTAGAAATAGAATGGATTTGATAGAAGGAAATATTTGGAATAAAATGGAATAATAGTAATTATGTTGTTTGGGATTATTTTGTAATGGAATGGAATAGATTTTATATTAAAATTAAAATTTAATATTAATATTATAATAAAAATATTATTATTTTACATTATATTATATTTAAGAAAATCATATCTTGTACAAAAAATAGTCAAAGTACATGTCAATTTGTAGAGAAAAATATTTTCTACAAGTTAGTAAAATTTGTTTTTAAAAAAAAGAAAAAAAATGAGTGAAATGGTGATTGTAAACTATTTGTGGATTTACAACCACCATTACACGTGGCACGTCCCTTGGACTCACGTCACGTCAGTAACACGTTTGTTAGCTTCAATTTTTTTTAAAAAATATATTCAAAACAACATCTTTTTGAGTTTTTTTTTATTTCATTCTTCCCAAATCTAAAAGAGGAGCTCCCAAACCCAGGAGAGCACCCTAACGATTTAATTCCATTCTCCTAAATCTAACACTTCTAACCAAACAATTATTTCTAACTCATTCTATTTTATTCTTCCTCAAACTTACCAACCAAACACCCATGAGTGAATTGCTAATCATTTATTCATACTGAAATAGTTTGATTGTGAGCTTCAAAAATGATGGTGATCGAACGATATATGGCAACTTTCCACTAAAAATGTTACGTGTCAAAATGGGAAAGGTGAAAACAACTTAATTCCCATAAACAGACAAGAAAAGAATCATGAATAAATGGGGAAAAGAAAAAAAATAAAGAGAAAAATAAAGAAAAGCATGGACACTTCAAGAAATCAAGATTGAAGCGGTGAAGTATTGAAGGGGTGGCCATTTAGATAGATGCTGATTGATGGATGGATGGATGGATCATGGATGGGCAGAAAATAAACAGTGCAGGGGAGAAATGGAAGGCAAGTTATGGAAGTCACATCAACATATCAAACTTTCTTTATCTTAGAGAGCAAAATGCTGTGGTAATTGATGATAATGGATTTCATCATGTATGCAAATTTTCTTCTTTCTTCTTTTTTTTTTTTGCCTTATCAACCTACTATGCTTACGCCAGCCCACACGAACGGTGAGGATGAAATCACATCATTAAAATAAACAGTACATCTTCTCTACAACTGAAAATGGGGTAGTATAAATATTAGTGGTATGCATTCGAGCTCTTTGTACTTTGGAGCAGTGGAGCAGGCAGGCAAATAAGCAAAGTAAGTATTACCCAAAAAGGAAGGATTTGAAGAGGAAAAAAAGGATCAACAACAAAAATGGTGCAGGGGGAAGAAATCAGGAGAGGTCCATGGACAGAACAGGAAGATGTCCAACTGGTTTTGTGTGTGAACGTGTATGGTGACCGCAGATGGGATTTCATCGCTAAGGTTTCAGGTTTGAAGGTTCTGGAGGGAGAGAAATACCATAGGTATGATTGTTTGGGCATGGCATGATATTTGCAAGGAGCAAAATTTAACCACATCATTTTGTTGTAGGTTTGAAAAGAACAGGTAAGAGCTGCAGGTTGCGTTGGGTTAATTACCTGCATCCTGGGCTCAAACGGGGCAAGATGACTCCCCATGAAGAGCGCCTTGTTCTTGAACTTCACTCCAAATGGGGTAATAGGTCAGTGATCAGGGCACGATGATTTGTTTTGATTATTCGTAGTATTATGCTTAACTCTGTGGTTCATTTTTTCAAAGCACCAAATGAATCATGCACTTTTTTGCAGGTGGTCAAGAATTGCCCGCAAATTACCTGGGAGGACAGATAACGAAATCAAGAATTACTGGAGGACTCATATGAGGAAGAAGGCTCAGGAGAGGAAGAAGGCTGTGTCTCCCTCTTCCCCCTCCTCTTCCTCCGCATCATCGTCTTCCTCGTCCATATTCTCTCACTGTTCTTCCTCCATATCCAATGGCAACAGCCCGACTGTGGAATCTGCGCCAATCACGGAAACAAAGGAGAGAAACTTTTATGACACTGGCGGGTTCGATGTGGCAGCTGCCAGGGGAAACAAGACTAGCCAAGCAGAGGAAGAAAAGTCCCAGAAGGTAGTTTCCTCGGTGGATGAAATATGGAACGATATGGATTTCTTTGGAGATGATGCAATCAAGCCTGTGTATGATTATGGTTATGGAGAAGGTGGCTGCAACTTTCCCGGCCAATCAGTGGCTTCCCCTGTCTGGGATTATTATCCTGTCTCATTGTGGACCACGGATGAAGAGGAAAGTAAGAAGCTCCCTCCTATAAGCGATCAATTTTATTCTTTTTACAACCAAGAGATGAGCGCAACCTTAACCGGCTAGCTAGATGTTCTTTATTCAGTAGGCAATTGTTGTTATCGATACTATAGTTTTAGCTGTTACATGGGAAGGTCTAACTCTGTACTTGTATATCATGGTATTGTCTCTTAAAAGGTCTTTGTTATGGTTCTTCATGTTCATCTCCAACTCATTGGTGATGGGAACCATGCATACCGGTCGGTGTCAGCTATGGTCTGTATTCCCCTATGTACCAAATTATTAAGGAAAAGGACCACATAAGAAGCTCCAAATTGGGGAATCCATCCGGATTCCACCATGATGGACAAAATGTAACATAGGAGTGTTTAAATTTCGGTACTTTATGAATGTGAAATTAATGCCTTCGCCTTTCCTTCCAAGTATGCACAAGCTAATTGAGTACTACTTCAAACAGAAGAGCCCAGAAAATCCCACAAAGCAAGAAGGCAATAATTTTATCATTTTATGTCCTCTGTATTTTGATTTCCCTCAAATGATATCTCCATTCATCTTGTTGAATTGGTAGGAAGCAGGATGTTCACTCCTTAGCACACTGAGGACGGTTGCTGAAAAGGGTTGCTGATGGTTACTATAACTGCAACTGTCTCAAGGATTTCATGTCAAAAGCTGCTTAAGTGTGAGCCGACATCAATGATTTTCTTTTCCCTGTCCAAGTCTAAAGATATGCGGAACATAATTTAGTCCTCCATATGATACGATATGATTATATTATCAACTCATAATCATCATTCAATGTGCGCTATATGTGAAGAATTGGATAAAAAACAGAAAGTATGATTAAGACACCTTCTGAGAACGATCTCTCCCAATCAAACTAATACTGTTTATATAGTATCCAGCAATTACAAGAAGAACAACGTAGTTACAACCATTACGACACAGCACGCATCAGAATCCAAGTTAAAATTCATAGTCATCTTTGTAACGATTATTTAACTAAATTCTAGACTCTTCGGAAGAGAGCATAAAGAAGTCCATAGATTAATCAGTAGTGGTTTATCTAGTTAACTCTGAGAGAGATAATGGAATGAAAGACACATGGTGTGGTATAAAAATAGAGCAAAGGGACCCCTTGGGTGGCGGAACTTTACAGTTAATTATCAACTGCTCTAAACATGTTTCAAACAAAGACAGAATTATTAAGCTAACCAAGTGATCATTCTATGTAGAGGGCCAATAGTAACACTATGGGGAAACATCTAATTGAACTCTCTCAATAATCTATTGATCGCGGCGTTCATACAATACGAGTCATTCTATATATTCAGAAATGGAAAGTTATGTCAATTAATGGGTGTGGTTAAAAAAAATTTGGCATGAATTTTCATCGCAAGTATCATCACTGTTCTATTAGTTTGACAGAGAAACATGAAAATACAGTTTTGATATTGCAAAGTTGCGGGTTGATAAAGATTGCAGGAGATAAATATACTACATTCAACTAAGGTAGTCAACAAGATTCGTGACTTTGACGATGCAAATATGTAATGAACATGAAAAGCCATGATTTTATTCCATTCAAGTTAGAATCAAACCAAATACTTGGAGCTGTAATTATGCTAACAACTTTTTTAGTGGTAGTATTGGGGTTATTCTTTTGCAGTACAAGCAATCATTAATCTTACTACTAAATCGTACTACTTGTAAAAGTGTTGGAAATTCCTACCACACAAATTTATTAATGGAATGCTAAGTACGGTCCCGCATTAAATTCATATAATAATAAGAGGAGAAAAATGTTTCCAGTTTATAAAATTGCAATCTGAATAATGAGTAATCAATATTTTTTCATGACAAAGAAGAATTCAATGCAAATCTGGGATAAAAAGTGTTCGTATCATTTTGTTTTTTCCAGAGTCCACTGAGAAAGCAAGGGAGACCAGAAACAAGTGGGAGGGGCAGGAGGCCACTCAGCATTCAGTCAAATTTCCTCCAAAATATGCAATTGGTTTATCATTTTGACTCAAATGGATCATCAGATCAATAGCAGGGAAGTTTCCGGGAAGTTTCCTTTCCTTTTATATATATGTATATTAATGAATCACTAATATTAAATATTATCTTAAACTCCATGGCTACGTTCACAATTTCCATTGTTCATGTTTGTGCTTAGGTACATATTAAGACTCTTTATCACCTAACTAATAAGTAATCTTCTCCTAACATCGACCTAATTAGGTCTGAAAGTTTGGTTATCATACACGAGAATTAGAAGAGAGGTAGACACAGAAGTACACCTTAATGAACTCTTAAGAAATAGTTAACGCATTGATTGAGAGAAGCATTAGCAAATTGTATCGTCAAAATAAATTAACTATAAGAATAAAAGACAAATAGACGTAAGTTGAGTCGAGAAATGGAAATAGAGAATCAACAATTAAAATTGATCGATTTTTTTAGATTTTTTATTATTTTTTTCAAAGAAAATGAACAAAGATAGAATCAAATTGATTCCCTTATAACTTTCAAAATTTGATAAGTAAGGATGATTGTTAAATGGAATGAGACAATATTATCCTTATATTCCCACATACAAGCATTGTGAGGTAATGGGTAAGAGATTCCAACTTCATTATTTCTACTTTCTCTCTGAGTTGCACTCACGAACTATGGAATCTTGGTGAAAGAAATAATTCTGAATTATCTGTCTAGCTTCGTGCTTTATCCATTGCTCATGAGCAAAGCTGATGATAAGATAAAATAGTTAAGCGGCAAGTGGTAATATTTTTCTTTTCTTTACTTTTCAATTGCTAGTTTTCAGTGTCTCATGCATACGAACACGCACTATCAACGAAAGCAAGAATATTCAATCCCCATGATCAAGAAACTTGTCGAGGAGGTTTTTATATGGGAACCCAACTATAGCGACCCAATAACTAGGAGCTCACCTGAACCTAAAAGTTTAAGTTAATGGGTTTTGGGTCCTTGCCACTTATTAGGGGCTCTAGTTTTTATTTCTTAATTTTCCAATGTAGGATAGTATCCATCAACACAACATTGTGGAAACTAGAAAGCAAGTTTGATCAATTTTACCTAAGGATGGCAATTATAGTGTTTATGAAATATTCACTCATGCGTAGAGCAAACTCCTCTATTTTCGTTTACGATTTCTCTTGACTATATGATTCATTAGGGGATAGATCAAAATTCATGAAATAGTGAATAGTTTTATCAATAAACAAATGTGTAATTTCTCACAATTTTCTTTTCAAAAAAAAATTCTCACAATTTCAATTGCTTTCATATTTATCATTGTAAGAATTGGGTTCAATCTTTCCTTATCTTTCTTTTTCTCATGAATGGACTCACTAAGGGGGCGTTTTGTATAATCTGTGAGTTTAGAAATGGAATGAATTTGATAAAAGGAAATGTTTGGAATGGAATAAAATGATAGTAATTATTAGGGGTAGCAATCAGGTCGTGTTTCAAGTACGCGTGTCGTGTTTTGACACGGGTATTACAAATTTTACACGAACCTGAACATGACCCGTTTAATTATTCGTGTCAGAAAACGCAATCTGAACATGACCTATTTATATTTCGGGTAACACGACACGATACGAAAAGATCTATTTAACACGAAATTTTTTTAAAAAAAATAAATTAATTTGAAATTAATAATAAATACATAATTTTTAGACTATTTTTCAAGAAGAAGCAAATGTGCTTACCACTAAGCTATAATGAATTTGTTTATAAATAATGAACAATTAATATTATTATATATATAATAAACAAGTCAATCAGGTCGACCCACAAGTTGAACAGGTCGACCTGAACACGATCCATTTATCTCCCATGTTATTCGTATTTGACCTGAACCCGTTAAGGGATTTACTTGTACCTGTTAATTACGTGTTAGGTTTGTGTCGTGTTTACGTGTCATATTGCAAATTGTCAGCCCTAGTAATTATGCTATTTGGTATTATTTTTGGTAATGAAATGAATTTAAAAAAAACTGTTTAGTTATTATTAGTTAATTATTCATTATAATATTAAATTAATTAATTATTAATAAAAATATTATTGATTAAATTAATTTTAAGTAATAAATTAATTATAAATTAATTAATATTATCAATTAATTACTTAAAATTAATTAATATTAATTATAATAATTAATATTAATGAATGAGATTAACTAATTATTAATTATAATATTAAATTACAATATTAAGTAAATGAATGATTAATTAAATTAATCTCAATAATTAATTATTAATTAATTAATATTATCAATTAATTATTTATACATTAATTACTATTAATTATAATAATTAATATTAATGAATGAGATTAATTAATTATTAATTATAATATTAAATTACAATTTTAAGTAAATGACTGATTAATTAAATTAATCTTAATTAATTAGTTATTAATAAAAATAAGTTAATGAGAGTTGGAAAAAAAAAAGTGTGGAATCCATTAATCCATTCAAATTCATTCCTACCTAAACCCACCACCCCATGAGTTTGAACAAAATCCACATTTACTACTTTTAATCTATTCCAAACCTACAAACCAAACACTAGTTTTTTATCCCGTTTCCACCTAATCTCACCAACCAAACACCACCTAAGTATACGTAAAAGTACATTTCGTTAGATAAATTCCTACGCGTGTGAGTATCTGCTCGTTTAACTATTCTCAAGAGTTTTGAGGATTTTTTTTTTTTTGAAAAAAGAAATGTTTTTAGGATAAGGAGAGTAAAAGAATAATTCTAACCTCCTAACAAACAAAATGAAAAGGAGATTCTAAAAAAATAATAACAATAATAAAAAGGAAGAATTGTGAGATATTCCATTTTTTAACAGAATAAATAAGAGAGGCGAATAAGAAGGCTAATTCGCAACATCTTAACAATAAGGGTAAATTATATATACTTTTGAAATTTTTATTTATTACTAATCGAATTCTACTGTTTGTTAAAACTATCAATACTTCCCTAAATCTTAAAAATGTTTAGCATTTATCCCCTGAGATGAGATTCCGTTATGAACAGTACTATAACAGTAAAAATGTTCAATATTTGGATAAAATTATCCCTTATACTTCAGCTATTAATTTGTATAAAAAAATACTCATAGCTGACATTTACCTTAAAAATAAAAGCAAAAATTATACATCTTCATTTGCACAAAAGAAACAATACGCAAGAAGAAAATAAAAGTAGAAAATTGACTTGCAGTAAAAAATTCACATTAATTGAAGATTAAAAATCAAATTTATCAACAAAGAAAAATTATATGGTATGTATGAAAAAAAAAAAGAAATATATGTATTGTTGTTTTTGTTGGTTTGGTGGATTTGACTATGAAATGAATTATAAAAATTTTTATACCATATATTCTTTTTTTGTTGATAGATTTGTTTTTTACTCTTCAATTAATTCAAATTTTTTTATACAAGTCAACATTTTACTTCTATTTTATTCTTGCGTGCTCTGTTTTTTGTGCAAATGAATATGTATAATTTTTACTTTTATTTCTAAGGTAAATGCCAGAGTATTTTTTAATACAAATTAATAGTTGGAGTTTGAAAGGTAGTTTTGTCCAAATATTAATATTTTTTCCTATTATGATACTGTTCATAACAGAATCCAATCGTCTCATAGGTAAATGTTAAATGTTTTTAAAATTTAGAAAGTATTGATAATTTTGACAAATAGTAAAGTTTAATTGATAATAAATAAAATCCTCAGACTATATGTAATTTACCCAAACAACAAAAAATTAAATACTAAGAAAAAAAAAAAAGGAGATTCTGAAAACAATAATAATAAAAAAAAAAAAAAAAGGGAGATACTCTCGTTCATCCTCGCTCCAAAGAATCTAATCCAGGCCTCAAATGTCTGCTGTGCTGCTCAAACTCTATCTCTTCTCTTACAATTCACTTCAGGCTATCGGATGGTACGCCACCACCATTGACCTTTGCAGTTTCCATTCTCACTCCCACATTAACTTGTCTTCGTGCTAATTCTGCAGGACATTCTCTCTCTTCAAAATTTTGAGTAATTTCATCTCAACTCAATCTGTCAGCGGTACTTATGCTTCTGCTGGAGAATTAATCTGTAAGCAATTGAAAACTCAAAATTCTAAGATTTTTTCCTCTGTTTTTAATTGCTATGTTGATCGTATTTTACTTCTACTGCCATGTCATGACATATGTTTTCCCTTTAATGGGATTGGGATGTGAAGGTTTCTTGCAGTGTCTTGCCTTCATTGAAGTTATTCATGGAGCTATAGGTAAATTGGCTTTTGGGTTCTGAATTTAATTGTCGTAGATTGCGTTTAAATTGTTTTTGAAGTAATTAAATTGAATTTTTGTGGTTTAAATTTGAAGGGCTTGTTCCAAGTGGAGTGATATTTCCTCTGATGCAGTGGGGTGGGAGGACTCATTTTCTTTTGGCCATTGTACAAGGCATTGATGAGGTAATAAAGAAGTCAGCTAATATGTATCCTCGTTATAGTATAACCTTTGAGGTAGTTAAACTTATGATGTTTGATCAATTTTTTTATGAGGCCCTAAATTAATATCCTTAAATAGAATGTGAGAATAAAGGAGAAAGTTGCATGCTTTATAAAGGAGTTTTCACTTGGGCTCCATGTTTGTATGTTCTAGAGAGCACATAGGCTAATGTTTCATGGTCAATTTATACACTTGATTCTCTTTGTAGGTCCAGAAATTTCCATCGGTCTTCATAACTTTTGTTGCTTGGAGCTTATCTGAGGTGAGCTGCTTACCTTATTTTCTCCTTTTCTATTTTAACTTGAGATGGTTAAATCATGTTTGATTGTTATCTGTTATTGGATGTAAATCATGGTTGCTGTCCTTTTGTATTTGAAAGGCTAGATTGCACAGCATTAACTTTTGAGAAGACTTTTCCAGTGTGTGAGGTCATTACATAAATTGGATGAAACTTCTCTCCATGTTGAATCTCGGCAGAGTATTGGAGTCTAACTTAAATCTTACTGCTGTTACCCATCTTTCAAAGCATTATGCTATTTTGAATATTGTCTATCCCATGTTGGTACATTGTGTATTGCCTACAACATATTCAAGTCTTTGAAATTTGTTTCTTTTCTGGTGCCCCTTATCTCTCCTCCATTTTTCTTTATTGTACTTTATCTTATCCGCAAGTTAGTTTACATGTCTGGATGCAGGTGATCAGATATTCACATTATGCCATTAATAGCTTTGCTACTCCTCCATTTTGGATTACTTATCTCAGGTTCCTATCTGTTGAAATTTGATTATTAAGTATGGAGAAAGATCAATACTCAGAAGTCTTAGGAGAAACTGATTATTCGACTTGCATGCATTATTTCATTTGATTAGGTACACTGTGTTCATCATCTTGTATCCTATTGGAGTCGCTCCTGGAGAAAGTAAGCAAATAAAGTTTCCTTTATCAATATTTTTAATCACCATTCTTTTTTGTTTTGTTTACTTCTTCATTTCAACCTGCTGTATATGCCCTCAATAATAGTTTTTTGGATCCTCATTTTGGCAGTTTGGCTCATGTATCAAGCGCTTCCATTTATCAAGGAAAAAAACCTTTATGCAGATTTCTTTAGTGGTCTCCCTTTTGGCTACTACAGATTTATGTTGGTATGTATCCTTTTGAAGTTGCAGATAATGTTTGCCTGATTTTGGGGTGGGAGAACAGATAGACACAGGATTGGGTTACTCGGTGGGTTTCCATGTGATAAAGACCTTGAACAGTATAGAAATTTAGTGA
The DNA here is from genome assembly GCA_020080225.1 of Gynochthodes officinalis. NCBI lineage: Eukaryota > Viridiplantae > Streptophyta > Magnoliopsida > Gentianales > Rubiaceae > Gynochthodes > Gynochthodes officinalis. Next base: position 21,717,223 of record CM034618.1, read on the forward strand.
TTTAATTTACTTATGATCTCTAATTTTCGTTTCTTAGTCACTTACATGTAGTCCTAGCTGTAAAGTGACTTAAGTTTTCAAAGCCATTGCTCTATATATGCATCGCTTTCAATTTGTTCTTTGTTTTGGTATGCACGTGCTGTCATTTTGCATATATGAAAGATCATTTATCAATTCGTTGTACCAGATTCTGCTCATCTTCTACCCATTCCTGTGGCTGAAACTGTATCTACACATGTTCAAGCAGAGATCATCAAAACTTGGTAAACAACAGAAGAAGAAGAAAATTTGAAAAATCTGAATGCTGATGCACCACAATTGTTTCTGTAAGCTCCAAGCATTGAGATGCAAACAGTTGGGTATATTCATGTAATTTAAAGAGTTAAATGGCTCTTGTTTCCTTCTATTTTCATGCCAAAAGCCACTAACTTGCGTATCTGTTCTTTAGTGTTTTGTTCTATTAATGTCATTCTTATTAAATTTCAACATCAAAATGTTGAAGACAAAAGTTGTTAACTTAACTCGGTTCCTATTGCTAGACATCTTTTGGCAATTCTTCTCTGAATCTTTCTTATCTGGTTTCATACTCAAAGTATGTGAAGCATCTACGTTACTGTACACGCTTGTTCTGGAGAAAAAGAACAATAAGTGTTGGACATAGTTTGGGGTTTTTCTCCACAATTAGTGGAAGCAATTCATTTCTCAAATATACTTTGTAATGCTAAAAGATGTGTCGTGTGACTGTGTCAAAACTGTTGGACAGTTTGTTGTTTTTGTCCATAATGAGTGGAAGCAATTTCATTTCTTAATTATTTCAGGGGTTAGTAACATCGGATGTCAAGTATACTGGTATTGGAAACAGATGCAAATATACTGATGTTGGAAAAAGATATGCTGTGTCAAATGAATTGCATTAACATTGGCCGGTATTGGATTTGATTACTTTCTCTGCAATAAAACATATTACTCCGCTGGTCTTCTGCATATAATTTGATCGTTGAAGGTTTAAACATCTACAAAAAGGAGCTACTTTTTTTGTTAATTTTTTTTCTTCTGACATCAAATACTAATGATAAGTATTGATATTTGATGAAAGTGTTCATTTTGTTTAGAGTTTGTACACGAAAGTGATCTCTCTATGTTGCAAAGGATATTTTAAGCCCTCTTCCTCAACAATGAACTTTTTTGGTTAATTTGGATGATTCTAGGAATTGGCAATCTGCTCTGAGCATAATAGAATTATTATCTGACTGTGTTTGTTTGAGCAGAGAAGTAAATTGTTTAGAGCGAAGTCACAATGGATTCCATTGGAAACGAGACAAATTCTTCACTAGAATACAAAGCAAACGAAAAAAAAAAAGAAGCCAAAAGATTTTCAACCAAAACTAAAAAAATGATAGGAACAAGAGGAAGACACAACATTGAGGACCAGAAAACTTAAAACTGTCCATTTCTTCCACCACGGTTTGGTTCTTGAGAAAACTAACAGGAATACTTCTTAGTAATCTGTGGTGGGAAGAGGCTCGTGAGTGTTTTGGTTGATGAAAAAGATCTCATAGACCAGAGCAGCAATGGCAGCACCAACGAAGGGGCCGAGCCAGTAGACCCAGTGGCCAGTCCATGTCCAGCTGACAACAGCTGGTCCAAAGGACACAGCAGGATTCATGGATGCACCATCAAAGGCACCACCAGCCAAGATGTTAGCACCAACTATGAAACCAATTGCAATAGGAGCAATGATACCGATGTCTCCCTTCTTTGGGTCCAGAGCTGTTGCATAAACTGTGTATACCAGACCAAAGGTCATCACTATCTCGAAAACTAGTGCGTTCCAAACGCTCACACCAGATGAAAGAGCGAATGCTGCAGTTTCCTGCATGATTTGAATCACCAGAAAGATTAGTACAAGGAAAACGAGGCTCAGAAGTAGCGCAGTGATTGTATTAAGTTAATTACCAGTCCACCAGTGGACAACTTGAGAAGCAAACAAGCAACAACAGCACCAAGCAACTGGGCAATCCAGTACAAGATGCTTCTCATGAAGGAAATATGACCGCCTATGAAGGCACCAAATGTCACAGCAGGGTTCACATGTCCTCCTGAAATGTTGGCACCAACTGAAACTGCCACAAAAAGGGCGAAGGCATGGGCAACTGCTGCAGAAACAAGCCCAGCAGGAGTGGTTGCTCCATTGTCTGTGAGCTTATCTGTAAAAGAAACAATCAATCACCTGTTATTTGCTCCAAAATCTAATTTAAGGTTATGTCACGCTGCTACTGCAAGAGTTGGTGATGAATGATGGAAACAGAACACTTACTGAAAGCCATGCCAGAGCCTTCGCCAGCAAAAACAAAAATCAGCATCGAAATGAACTCGGCCAAGGCTGCCTTAAGGGCATCAGGCTTGCTAGCCTCTGCCGGGGAACCAATGGCAATTCTTGAAAATGGCATTTTTGGCTTCTCAAAATTTTTTACTTAGTTCTTAGCCTGGAAACTCTCTAAGTGGCCTAACAAATTAATTTTCTCTGTGTTGCAATCAAGCTATTCATGGTGGGACTTATATAGAGTGAGTAATAGATGGCTCTAGTCCCATGCCAACCAAATTCCTCCGTTGCAAAAAAATAGGGACAATTACAGTCGTAGTCCCTAAGATTCAGACGGCAAGCACTTTTAGTCCTCAAGATTTTGACATTGACATTTTAGGTCTAAAAGTTTGAAAAACGCATCAGTTTTAGTCTTCCTAATTAAGAATCAAGCCAACACTAGTTTTTTGTGTGCATGGATTATATTTCAAAACGTGTTTTTGTACCTTTCGAAATAGTAATTATAAGATAGAATATATATTGAAAAGCAAAAAAATAATTTAAAAATATAAAAATACATTTTAAAATATCGAACTATACACGTCTAAAAAATTTCCTCTTTTGTATTTGACTATTCTTTCGAGTTATCTTGGTTCCATTTTTCAATAGAAGATTATATAATTTTCAAATTTGGAGCTTAACAGCATGGAAATAAAAATATTATGCACTATCACTATTTCGGAAAAGTACCTTTTATTTTGAGGACTAAGATTTCGATTCTTAAAATTTAAAAAAAAAAAAAATCACTTCAAATCCTCTATCCAATCTTCATGTGTAAAAAAATTACAACATGTTCATTCCAGTTTTTTTCTACAAGCCAAATTAACCCTAAAAAATATTTTCCTACAAACCAAAGCCTTCGTCGCCAACTTGTAAAATGTTTTTTTTTCTACAAGTGGAGCATTCCCTAGATTAGTTGAGAACTGTAGGATAAGTTCAAATTACTCTATGATTTGATTTCTTCAAGTATCTTGTTAAAGGGATATGAAATAATTCCAAATGCAAACCAAACCAAGAAGACTCAATACCCGTAAGTAGTGAGTGAGCCAAGTTGTGAAGGCAATATTTTTTGGAGTTTGCTTAACTTGTAAAAAAAATATGAAGCGAACAGTTTGTAAAAAAAAATTTTGGAGTTGGCGGTAAAATATTTTTTGGGGTATGCTTTGACTTAAATAAAGATACTGGAGCGAACAGGTTGTAATGGTTTTTTAAAAGCAAAACGACATCGTATGTGTAATTGAATGGAATAGGACATAGAAAGACTGAACGGGAGATCTGAACTCTGCAGTGAAAAAAGGAAAACATGTGTTAGGGTCCTGAACAGGCTGTAGCCATTTTGAGGCCAAAGAGCACGAGCGTGAGCCGCTTTTGTTGACGGGCACTTGTCAGTGTCCCGGAGGCGAGCCTCCAAAATGATCTGGTGTCGCCACGTGGTTTGTTGAATCACGCTGGCCAATCATAATGAGCGAGCCAACCGACCAAAAGTTGATCCCCTGCGGGTCCCACCAATGATTGCGCATAATATCGTCATCAACCGACCGTCGGCTAAAATTTGAAAGGCCGAGAGGAACCTTCGGGTGGTTTCGTGTGCCACCGTTATACGCCATGATCCTCACTGTAAGTATAAGCTGGTTGATGGGACAACGTGGGAATAAAATTGAATTTTGAGTTCAAGGATTTTAATGTCTTTGAATTGAATGGGACCTTTGCGGTGGGTTAATGACAGCATGTACTTCTGCTTCATCGTCATTAGGGGAGGACAATAAAATGCTAATTAGGTTTGTTGAGTGTCCCTTCATGTGTTATGACAGAAAAACAGAAGTATGTTTCTACTTTCGCGTTTTATTAGGTAATTGAGGTACTTTAAACATTTTATTGTGTCTATTTCAGCTTTTGGAGTCAGGGTTTGAGACTCAAATTAAAACCATGAAACAAGGGAGATGTGATAATGTGCTAGTAAAAATTTGTATAAGAAGTTGTCGATACACTTTTTTTAATAATAAAATGAGTTAATATCATTTACCTTTTTAGAGATTTGAACTTTTATCAAATTAAATTTCGTAATTTGAAAAATAACAATCGGCCAGCCCTCTTGACTAACAGTTAGCCCAAGTTACTTAATTGAAATTGGCAAAAAGATGAAAAAAAATCTTTAAAAAAAATATAAGTTTAAGAAACAAATTAAAGTAAAAAACAAAATTTTTCACAAATGCAACACAAGTTTTGCACAAATTCTCAAAACTATACTATTTTTTCATCTTTTTTGCACAAGTTTTGAGGGTTTTTTGTTTTTTTGCCAATTTAACTTAGGTTGATTGTTAGGCAAAGTGACCAATTATTATTTTTCAAACTACAAGATTCAATTTGATAAAAGTCGAAATTTCGAGAGAAATAAATGATATTAACTTTAATAAAATTTGTCGTGATCAACTAACGAAAAATTATCATAATAAAAGTATTAATATTTAAGGTACGTAAAATGTTTGTATGTATAGACTTGTTAGGTAAACGTTTAATTATTTACTTTTAATGAATACCTTACTAACCACTTAATCAGATAAGAACTTTTAAAAGAACATATGGATTGCATTTTAAAACTGGGTTTTAAATTTTTCAAACTAAAAATTATGATATGAATTTTTTTTTAATAGATATTAAGAAGAATAATTTTTAAAAGTGTAAAAATATATTTTTTTTGGACGAAATTTCATGTGCTCTTCACAATTTATAATTAGTTTCATTTGAAAAGAAAAAGGACAAAACATACATTCCCTTTCAAAGAACATATGAGTACTATGGCACGCAATGTCGGCATCTTTAGTTCTATGATGCTGAGAATTCAAAATAAAAGATGATCATTCAATGATTCAAACGAGTAGTGCAAAAAATGTGAGAAGCCAAATGAAGTCACTGGAGAACCACCACGACCACAAGTTCTGTTATTGGAATATATAGTAGAACCAGTACACTATTCATGTGGCTCCTTTGACGCCATAATTCCACCTTTTTATGCATTCTCTCCAACAACTGTATATTAATCCATATATGAATGGTCACTCTACGATGGGTTTGAATTAATCAAACACAGGCTTACGTGGGCTGTTAATGTTGTGATTAGAATAGTTAGTCGGTATGGTGGATGATAGTGTATTTGGTGATTATTCCTTTTGATGATTATTGAAATATATATATATACTATTACCTATGCCTACAAAACCAAAAATGGAACCTCTAGCCAGGGATCTTCCTTTATGTTAATACTGATTCTTACCAAAATTGCGTGTATGTATTCCGTTTTAAAACGTATATTTGTACCTTTCGAAATTGAAAAGTGTAAAAATATTTTTAAAAAAATATAAAAATACATGTGAAAATAATAATTCATACACAATCTATATTTCTTTCGTGTCCAAAGAAAAAATAAAGTTCACTTTTATTTTTTTCTAAACGTACGTACAAATATCTTTTTGAATGAAAATATTAAAAAATAAAAAACTATATATTAATTATATTGTATTTTATAACTCACGAAACATCATACCAAATTCAAGTTTTTGAGGACGGATTGATTACCAGTATATAATCACCATTATTTGAATGTCAATCATTTGATTAACAAAAGTTAATCAATTGATCTCTTTGTTTTAATTTCTTATCTTATCTCTTTCTTAATCAGATGGCCTTGGGCGGCCATATTGAATAACACCGCCAATTCATAAATTAATTCAAAGTACTACCTTCATTTTCTCCTAACAAGTATAATATGTTTCCCTTATTGTTTGGGTCTTCCCAAAGTATTAATAATTAATTGGGGCAGTGCTTAGGCTTATCCATCGTTGCGTAATGGAACCACTAATTTTAAAGGCTCTAATTAATTTTATACTGAAATTTTTAAGTTGATGGGGGATGGTGCCAAAAATGTTATACATACTAATACTTGTGCATTTTCAGAAGGCGTGGAGGCATAAAATGAATAAAAACTCAAAGAGAGTGCACGAAGGCGTGAGTTTTTAAACGCAGACACATCAGAAAGACAGTACGTGTGTTTATGAATTATATTTTAAAACGTTTTTTTTATTTTTGAAAATAAGAGTTTCTCTCAATAATATAATTTAAAATATATAAAAATACGTTTTAAAGCAAATGAAGTCAGGGCTAGCCAAAAATTCAATTGGCACATCAATTAACGAGTGCCAATTGAATAAATGAAGATAAAGTTCTCTTGGTGATAAAGTGGGCCTCTGCCTCGTGCGCAGACCATGACTGACAAGAGACAACCTCATGGAAGGGTCCATAATTGTCAAAGCCTTAAGATGGAGAAATTCAAACTCAACAAATTTACCGGGAAAGGGCCGACCCAATTAGCCACTAAAATCACTAATGGGTTGGTTGGTTTCATGACTGGACTTTGGAGACGGAATCTCTTGTCAGGAACACTACTTAAAACGCTGTCGTTGTAATCTCTCTTCGACGTCTTCGTGCATCAAAGGCATCAAGGCATCAAGGCAATAAGAGACTGTGTGTAGATTACATTTTAAAATATATTTTTACTTTTTTTTTAAATAATTATTTATATTTTTGATTTAATTTCTATTTCATAACTTTTATTGGGAAAGCGTAAACCCACATTTTAAAATATAATTCATATACAACTGATTTACTCATTTGTATAGTTTTCTCAATTGGCCCATAAGGCTTTTGCAAATGGGCCTTGCCCATTATAAGTTGGACCAAGGAAGAACCCACTGGACCAACCCTTCTAAATGGAATACAAATATATGATAAATGAACTTATGAAATGATACGTATCCAAATCTTATAAGAAGAATGTTACGGTTAAAAGTGTGTTTGGCTTCTCAATGAAAAATTGTAATTGGCTTAAAAATGGAATCACTTTGTATAAAATTGGTTAAATCTTTTTAGAAACTAACTTGAATTCTCACATAGCTTTAATTCTCTTGAGGAACTAAAGGCACTTGTTATAACTCTCACTTATTCGAGTTTCAATGTTTACCGTTAGTTCAGTTTAAGATGCACATACTCTAACTCTCGAATCCGATAATTAAATTAACGAGAGTTCTAATTGTTTGTAAATGGAATTAAGAATAACTACAAATCTCCTCGCTATTGCTTTTATATTATCATGTAGGGTTTGAATTTAATTAATATTTTAATTACAGTGTTTTAATAGAATTTCATTTCATGATTTGGCAATTCCTATAAAGTAAGTGTCTTATTAATAAGAATTGTATCCTAATTAGTAAGGATTGATTTCATACCATACAAACATCATTAACATGCATGAGCTGAATTATTCTTATGTCTTTGGGAAGAAGAGGAATTTGGATTTGTATGAATTGTAATTTATATTTACAAAAATGCAAAACCAAACAACATTCCTTACATTCTCCAAAATCACGCCTTTGAAACAGGGTAACCAAAACATTATTTTGTGAAAAAGGGTTTGAACCAACACAGAACATTCTATTTATTTGATCATAAGTACTATCATTCCAAGTGATATGATTCCACTTCTACCTAGAGGAATTTTCCACATAATGAAGGCCTAATAAGTACTTCTAGTATATGCTTTTGACTTTAGCTGACTAGTACAAATGAAAAATCTCTCTTCACATAAATCATAATGTCCCTAGTCTTTGGTCTTGTTAGGTGGTCTTCTTCAAAAAGTTTGTTCCAAGTGGGGCATCAAAATATCTAGTACCCTTATTTTTGATTTGGAGAAAGTCCTCATTGCGAAGGCAAAACTCCTCCACCTGTACCAGAGACTCCTTAGCCAGACGGGATGTAAATCAAGGGATGTGCACGAATTGGCAGAGACTTGAGAGAGAGCCAACAGACCAAATCCCAAGACAGACTCCCACAATATTCCAACAGAAAATCTGCCCCACGCGAGGTTTGAATCTACGTTGCCGGAGGATTTCTCCCCACATCACCTCAAGCTTACCAAGTCGCCTATGGCTTGGGGCATCTAGCACCCTTTTCTATTATGCAAAAAGTCATTCTTTGACCAACCAAGCAATGCTGCAGCTAGAGCTTCATAATTCTATACCCTTTTTGCCGTCACACACCAACACACACTAGAATTTCCATATCCATCAATGTCTGATGAGACAGTCGATATGAAGCATCATTATCAGATATGCCCAAGATTACCAGTATAACTCAAAAACTATTACGAAAAGAAGGAACATTCGTTCCTAATAAGATTTCTACTACTAGTAGGACGGCAGGAGTTCGTTAAATTCCAACTTTCAAGAATAATGAATGATGTGAAGTGCCTGAGCTAGCTAGTCTGCAATTCAACTTTTTGGAACTGTGCACTTACCTGCCGGAGATGTTTTCTAGCCAGTTTGGACTGCGGGTGTTGGCTGACAAATTAGACAGAAGGGTGAGCAATTTATGACCTGTTGAGCTTTTAATGCATGAAATGCCCTATTCTATACACATTCTTACATTCTTACATTCTTACAAGATGGAAATTTTAATGAAATTTATCAGTGTCACAATATTTGTGCGTGGCAAAAATTATTAAACAATATGTATATTTGATATTTTTCATCACGTGAATGTCACGTAATTATTTAAAAATTTCTTACAAATTGGTACATACTATACCAGCACAGAATTTGTAAGATTTTCCAGTCTCGGTTTCCGCGAGTTCCTGAAAAGTATAAGCCTAATCGGAGCTAAGACTAGCCCTTAACTCATAAGGGCAGATTCAATTTACATGCTATGACATTCCGATACAATAAACATCAGATTTAATGACTAAAACTATGAAAAGAAGGAACAGGTGTAGAGGAAGATTGAAGAAGGTAATGCAGGATTTTAATTTTATGTTCTTCCGCTAGGCCGGGACATGCAGACTTGCAGTTCATCGATTGAGTCAAATGTTGTTTAATTGATGATACATGGGACATGAGCGTTAGGCAATCCTATGATTCTAAAGTTGAAATCATGCAGCATTTTACATGTAAAGATAGCTTTTGCATGCTTCATGACTCGAGACAACTCAAAGTTTGAACTTATTGTTGCCTAAGTTTGTCTTCTCTAAGTTTGAAAGCAATTTTGGTCATCATCTACAACCTGTATTGTTTTTGCTATCCGACATTAGTTATAGCTACGAAGGGAATCATGGGGATATGCTGTCAGTAGGGACTATATTGAATTCCAATTACCTGGGGTGAAAACATTATCATTTTGTTACTCAAAATCCTGGAAATTTTATTATATTAAGCAAAAAAAATTCAAATAAAGTAGGAGTAGATTGAATATAGGTCAAAAGAAAAAGATACAGCAGTTGGCAGAAAAGGAAAATGAACGAAACACTAATGGCATAAACGAACGGTCGAAGTCAGTCAAACAGCAGACGAATGAAGACGACTGAACATGAGCATAGCTTGCTCTTCTTGGTCTCTTTGCACTAAATGCAGTATCTTCCCCTAAACGACCGTAAAACTGAGAAGCCTTCCCCAAGACCTAACCTAACCCTTCTGTATACTATTCCATCCAGCAACTATCAGGCCACTGTTTCATCACATGAAAATTCTTCGGGCCTAAATCACAAGTACTAAAATGGAAATTTCTAAAGCCCTTGTGAGAGAAACCTCTCTAGACTTGACTTTCAAACTTCAAGGCAAAAGAATTATATCATGCTAAGATGAAAGGACTAATATGATGTGATTTGATTCGTCATCGTAATTAATTTCATAAAACGAATATGACCATAACATTTGAAGTCAAGTATATGAAGCAGCTCCGCAAACAAGGGCAAAAAACATGCATGCACGTATAATATTTATTATCATTTCCTAATTCAGTGTTACTGCTATATTTTATGGAGGATTTCAGTGTCCTAGGAGGCTGTGGGCTTTACTTATGTTCCCTAAAAGCAAAACTGCAGTTTGTAGGCCGGTTTAGTTTGCCGCCCTCCCAAATAAAATTTATTGTCAGCTAAAAACCTATTTTTTTGAATAAGAGAAATAGTGAAGAGATATTATAGAAATTTTGTTTAAAACTAAATATTTGTTCTTACCCGGGAAAAAAGTTTAAAAGTTGACACTTCTTCATTTAGAGATGATGGAGTGGTACATTTTGCATCTTCTATATGAAAGTGGTGGCATATTAAACTAAACTTTATTCAAAAAATTAGAATTATGTATTTGGAGAGAAATTGATGATTTGTTGTATTGAAATAGGTTGTTAAATTTTAAATTGAGTTGGATTGACGAGTTATCTATTATTTATTTTGTTAGTTTTATTAGTTATAAATATAAGATATTAGGTTAGGAATTTTTAACAGAGATTAAACAAAATCTAGAGGAAGATAGTTGTTTTCACTCTCACAGTTGATAAAGTTAGTATTGTTGTTTTGTAATTGGTACCTTATATGGTTTTTAGTTAGTGATAGGTTCGAAGAAATATATCTTCGCTTCACTCTCTCAATTGTTAAAGTTTGTATTGTTATCTTGTAATTGGTACCTTATATGGTTGTAAGTTACTTATAGGTTTGAACAAATATATCATCGCTTAATAGAAAGATAATGCATGCTCATTTGATCTTGATTTTTGTGAAGCGAAAGTGAGACTAAACTCAATCTGAGGCTTCCTAATAATATTCATAAATAGCTTAGTGTATATTATCATGTTGCGTTTAAATTGCATTCAAAATACGTTTTTACGTTTTTCAATAGTACTTTTTACATTTTTAATAAACATTTTATTTCTTAATTACTACCGACAAAATTTCATACTATAAAATATATGAGAACTTCTTATAATAAAAGAGTAAAAATACATTTTAAAACGTCATTCACATCCACTCATATCTCTTTTTTTGGCCTAATGAAACCATATGGGCTTTGGTTCTAACTCAGTCACGAGCGCATAGGAATGCGAATTTTCCACTCTAGAATCTAAATGAGTAGAAATCTTTGAAGCATGTTGGGCGGCAGCCTGATGGTGCACGCTCAAGCTACCTCCAGCGGTATTCTGCCCATGAAAGCTACTAAGTCCTAACCGCATGTGCCACGCGACACGGGACCTCACCACGGGTGTCGTGGGTCGAGCGGCACGGCGGCGCGTGTGGCGACGACTTTTCAACCCTTGTTTCGTAATACACTTGTCCATGTATCGTAGTACACTTGTCCATGTATAAAGTGTTGATGGCTATTGCCCGATGGACCCCTTTTTTTTTTTTTTTTCCGTAATGGCCATGTGCCGCCGCACAGCCCGATAAAAATGAGAATGAGACATTTTTACGTGGATTCTCCTCATGTTACCTTAAGTAAGCACTTTAATTAATTTTCTTTTTGTGAGACTCCATTCCGTGTATGAAACTAATTCAACCATTTCATCTCTAAATCTGTCTAGCATGTTAGTGGCAAGAATTGATTTTTGGATCTCGTTCTTTTTAAAACGTAAGAGAATCAATTGAACTAACTCTAAATACATTTCGTGTTACCTTAAGCAAGCACTCTAATTAGTTTTCTTTTTGTGAGACTTCACTCCGAGTATGAAACTAATTATTTAAAGTAAAACAGATCTTGCCTCTAAACCTGTCTAGCACGGTAGTGGCGAGAATTGATTCTTGGATCTCATTTTTTTCAAAGCACAAGAGAATCAAATGAACTAACTCTGGATACATTTTTAGTAACTAAATTTATTGGAAGGTTGACTAAAGTAGTTTGATAAGTAGGTAATAGTTTAATTCAGTTTTAAAAATTTTAATAAGTAAAATTTAGATTATGCAAATTTATAAAGTACTTTATTTTCTTTTTTCAAAGATATGTAAGATAGTTTTGTTTAACCATGAACATGACCTTTTTTTTTATGACTAAACTACACGTTTATAGTCAATTTTTGGTTAAATTCAATTCTAATTATCCACGTGCTTAAGAAAAAGATTTGTAAAGGAAGCAAATCTGTCCTACTCAGAAAATTAGGCAATTCTTCGACAGGGGATATTGTTTAATTATAGCCTAGCAAACCAATAATGACGGCAATAAATATGTAATATGAGGATTTAATGCTTGAAGCAGATGTAAACAATTTCATGCTATATTATTAATAAAATTCTATTTTTTCACGTGAAAGAAAAAAAGTTCTTGTTATTATTTATATGCCCCGTAATGATCGTAGTATAAATATGTGCAAACACATGAACAATCATATTAACAAACACATGATGACAACTAAGTTAGTTACTACTCACTTCATTCTAAAAAAAATAAGTTTACTTTGATTATAATATATTTTTTATTAATTATTAAATATAATTCATTTAATATATCACTAAATATATAATTTTATATTTATATTTATATTTTTAAATTTTAAGTATATATAATTATTATTAGTAAAAATATTTTAAAATTTTAATTTAAAATATTATTTTTTTAGATAAAAAAATTGTTTTAAAATAAACTCTTTTTTTATTTAGGGTAAGGGAGTAGAATACAACCATTCAACTAGCATATACGGCATTTCGGCGGCAGTGCAGCCTGACCCTGTCGACTAGGCAATAAGCCTACATAGACAATGAGTCTTTGAGTCTTTCGATAAACGATGGCCTACAAGACCACCTTTTATGCCTATAAATAATACGTTGAGTTCAATGAGTTGGGCAAATTACATGTTCCCCTAAAGTTTTTATTTATTACCGAACTCTTAATTTAGTAAAACTACTGACACAATCATAAAATTTAAAAACTTTTAATATTTACTTTCCTTGATCCTTATTTCTATTATGAACAATAATTTTTCTGTCATGAACAATCACGTAACAATAAAAAAATTTAATACTTGGATAAAATTACCCTTTATACTTTAGTTATTAATTTGTATAAAAAATATTTATAATTGATATTTACCCTAGAAATAAAAATAAAAATTATACATATTCATTTGTATCAAAGGCAGAGTACCTAGGAAGAAAATAAAAATAAAAAGTTGACTTGTATAAAAAAATTTAAATTAATTGAAGAGTAAAAAGTAAATCTATCAGCGAAGAAAAAAAGTATGGTGCAAATATTTTTTAAATTCATTTCATAGTCAAACCTACCAAACCAACAAAATAAAAATACATATATTTTTTTCATACATACAAATCTTCTACTTTTATTTCCTTTTTGCATACTTTGCATTTGATAAAAATGAATATGTATAATTTTTGCTTTTATTATAGGATAAATGTCAGTTATAAGTATTTTTTTATACAAATTAATAACTGGAGTATTAGGAGTAATTTTATCCAAATATTAATTTTTTTACTGTTACATACTATATATTATTGTTCATGACGGGAAAGTTACTGTTCATAACGGAAATAGGGGTTAGGGGATAAATGTTAAATGTTTTTAAATCTCAAGGAGGTATTAGTAGTTTTTACAAAATTATAAAATTCGATTGGTAATAAACAAAAATCTCATAGTAGTATAAGTAATTTGCCCTTTCAAGTTAGATTAAAGGTAATTCTAAGCCTCGTTTGGATATAGTTTTTATTTATAAAAAATTAATTTTTTTGTGATAAAAATAAAATATTTAAACAAAATTTTATTTAAAAATTTAAAATTTAAATTTTCCCACTTAAATCCTCTCACATAATTTTTAAAAAAAAATTCCTATTTTTCTCTCAAAAATACATTTTTTAATCAAAAAATATCCACCAAATTTTTTACACATTTCAATACAACTTTTCTCAAATAAATTACAATCCAAACAAAACCTAAACTTTCAATATTGATATTTACCCTTTCTCTTTTTAATAGAGAAACTAACTTAAGTATTGGATAGTTTTTTAGGAATATTTTTTTTGGACTTACTTTCACCATTGTTTTCGATCAAGTTTTACAAAGTTATACTCTTAATGATCTTCTAGTTCGACTAAGTACAAAGTGAGACTTATCAATTAGCAAAGTTACATTTTCACTAATCGAAAACTCATCAATTATTGTTGTTGTTCTTTGTTATGTTAATTTGAGATTCATCCATCAAAGAGATGGCATTAGTGCTTACTTTGTTCAAAAGTATAAATGCAGGAAGAATTCTTAATTAAAAGATACCAAAATAAGAATAATGTAAAGTGTACTGATTCGCTATTATTGTTCATCATTATTTGATAATGTTATTTTATTGTGTTGGATGAATGGAATGATGATCTATATGCCCTGATATTGGTTTCACATTATTAGGTCGACAGGTAAAGTCGTTACTCGTTACTCGTTGCTCGTTGGGAAGCAAAACGAGGTAAAAGGCGCACTGGTCTCTGCTTTTTCAGACCGTTGCTTCGGTGGGCTCAAAAGAAGTTTTTTGACCTCTATGCCCCAATAATTTAGCTCCTGCCCCAAGTTATTCTTTATTATTATTAGAGTAATAATATTTTTATTGGAAATGTATAATTAAAAGCTATAATGATTAATATTGAATATGTTAAAAAATATAAAATTATTTATCATATAATTTTTTTAAAAAGTATAAAATAATAAAAAGTAATTTTATTTTTTTAATATATTACATCAGTTATTATATCTTTTTCCTATAAATTTTTATTAAAAGTATCTTTCTTTTTATTATTTTGAGAAGAACCTATGTTATTGCTACGATAAGGAATGGAAAGGGGATTTTCGTTTTGGACCTACTAAAATAATTCAGAATTTTTTTTATCTTATCGATTGACTAGTCTTTTGTCAATTTACCATTTTACCAAATCAACAATCACTAAACCATGTCAGCCCTTTGACCCGCAGTGTTGACCAATTCAGAATTATTATTATTTTGTCTTATCGATTGACTGAGTCTTTTACCAACTTATCATTTTACCAAGTCTGTAACCACCAAGCTCTTGTTGTGGCCTACTAAAATAATTTAGAATTATTTTTTTTGTCTTACCATTTTACTAAGTCAGTAACTACCAAGCCATGTTAACCCTTTGACCCGTAGTGTTGATCACAACGTGCTTATTTCTCTCACTTTTTGTTGCATGCACCACTATTTAGTGCTGTTGCTAGCCTCCAAATGCACAATTCAACAAGCTTCTTCCCCTCATTTTTTTTCTTTCAATTCCTCCTTCTCATTTTTTTTTTTTGCTGGTTTTAATCCAATCTTTGTTTTTCCTGTTACCCCCTAATACGAGGACGACTTGTTTAATCTTGGGAAAATATTTCATAAACTCTTAAAATAATTTTTTTAGAATAGTGCGAATATTGTACGATTCAAGTTATTTGATTATTATTAATTTTATCTCCTACATATAACACACATAAGTTGGGGTAGGCAATTTATTTTATGCCTTCTGGTGGCAAGCATGCATCCGCTCGCTGACATTAGATTTTGATGAACACATGTTTGGTACTGCCAACATTATCATCAACTTTGTTCTTAACCACACAACACGTTGTTTGCCCTTCACGATCATCAAATGTTGCAGACAGATTAACAAATACCTACATGCAAAGCATTATGGCAATTTCTTTTGTCGTACGTGGAGCTTGAAGAGAAATCACCAAAAGCTTGTAGCCAAACAATATTGGCAAAGGTTAACACTAAAAGCATCCCTCTTGACTCATTTGTTTCAAAATGTGGACGACCTTAATTAGTGTTTTTTTTAATGACATCCCACATGCTGTGCCACTTTCTTTTCCTCTTTATTTGTGGTTCTTGTTGGTATATGAAAGGTACATAATATTATGTCATCTATCTGAAAGAAACCAACTCTTGTTGGCCTGCCATACATGTACAATGTACTTTTGCTTAGACGTGATCTATCAATCTCATCCACAGTGTGCTTCATTAGATAAATCAATTTAATTGCCCTTCTAATGGACCAAAAGAAAAAGTCCCAATTGTTTGATTTTTTTTTTCCAAATCCAATTGTTTGATTTGAAGAACTGTCACCTTGAGCCATTTTAATTAAATAGCGTAGCCCAAATTACTAGAAAAGTCATCTATAGAAAATCTCTAGGCAATTAACCTTATAGGCTAGGAAAAGAAATATGGAGAGAACATTGTGGATAATGTCAAGATTCATACCCTCAAAGTCTAGGGATGACATTAACAAACTCCATGAGCTTTAAGAGAAATTCATATCATATTTGAGTCAATAAGTTCGGATTGGGTTTTGCTCAACCAAGACAGGAAGTTGTTCACTTTGATTATTATCCTTTATCATTTTTGCATGTCTCAGAAAAAAAAATCAAAATTTTTTTTAAATACATTTTTACACTTTCTAAAATAATTTCGTACATTCTTAAATCGATTATTTTTTGCATAATAAAATAGACAATTCCATCATTTGTACTCAAAACGAATAGTTATGTATTTGAAAACGCTTTTATCAATAGCAAATCTCAAATTCTCATATCCATTGAGTATTTACTTCATTAGTTATTGGACCAAATTTAAGCACATAAGGGTCAACTTTTAACAGTATACCTAGGAATCCTTGAATAAATAATCAAATCATATAAAAATAAAGGCATGGATATGAAATTAATATTTGAGTGCGTGTGTTGGCGCTTGGACGTATTGACTCAATTATATATGCCTTTGGGGGCTTGGATACATTGTATCAGGCAAAACCTATGTCTTTAATAAAACGTTAGCAACTATTGTCTTTGTTCGTGATAAAAATATTTTAAGATTCTATTAGCATTAGTAGCGATAGCGACCCTTTTCTCAACTTCCAAGCTCTAGCTCCAAGCCAACCCCAACATTTAGATATGGAATCATAACTTAAACAATTGGTAGGCCAATGAAAACAATAACAATAGTATTAATTTAAGAACCTAAGAATTAAAACTAATTAACACCAAGTAATACGACAAAACATGAACTATTCATGGTTGCGGAACGACTAGAAATCTTCAACATTATCATCAATCGATCCAACGGATGAGCTTTAAAAGAGCGTCAATTTTTCGTAATATAGTGGATATATTCATATTTGCATACGCTAATGAAATAATGAGATTACGATTTTTAATACAAAAAAGGAAAACTTAGAAGAGTAAAGAAGAGGTTTTTCGGGAATAAAAGAAAGGAAGAAAAAAGAATAGTAGGGTTTTCTTGATGGGACTCATCCAGGTTCATTGTCTTTTGTCGTCAGACGTAGGTTTTCTGAAATATTTAGTATTGATTAGTAATATTATTCTGTGAAATGAGGATTCTATTTGCTAACAATGCCAAGGAGGATGCACGTTTGTGCAGGATCAGCTGCGCTACGTGTAACGAAAGGAGAGATTGCTTAATCATCAGTTCCAACTGCATTGTAAGAAAATCAGAGTCACGACAAACTCATCCCATGTGCTGATCGAAGTTGTTGTTACTCCTCTTTTTGCAGAAACTAAAATATGATTTGGACATGTGAAAATTTTGCATGTTCGATCTCTGCGGGAGCACCGAATCTAAGCGACGGAATATCGAATGAAAAAGCCAAAATAACATATTTTTATTAGTGAACATGTTTGTCTTCTTTGGCCAGATGTGATGGGGGGTTTTTAGCAGTTGTAGAATAACCTATGCATATGTTCATACGAACATGTTAAGAAAACATTGAGAAAACTTATGGGGGGTTAACAAAACAACGTTATTCCTCTTTAAACTTATGAGGCACTGTTCATGATTGGTTGATCATAACTCTGATGCCATTTCAAGTAAGGGAAAGAAACAACTCGTGTTTGTTAATTAGTGCTGTCTTATTTGGAGATAAGTAGTTTTGTCATGGATGCATTTTGGTTGGCTGGAGTCGAGTGTTAAGCACAATATGTTTAGTCAAAACAAGCAACCTAAGGAGGAAAAACAGAGGGCGCCACCATGGCCGGTAATGGGGGTGGTGGTATGAGACAAATATACAAGATAATGGGGGTGGGGACTAAATGAAGGGGAGAAATATAAATTAGTTTATGGTTGGTGATATTATTATTGTATATTACGAATCTATATATATTGTCATAGCCATGAAATTATGTTGCTATATATATATATCTTATCAGAAATATGAAGTTATGTCGTGAGTATTATTTTTTGTTATAAAAGTCAAACAATAATAAATAAAAAATAAAGTATCAATATTAGCACTCAATTTAATTACTTATGCAATTGGATATAATTAAGATGAGGCACATGAAGGTTTATTGTATTTACTATTAACTTTGTTATTACTACTCCATATATATCGTTAATTAGAGGCATCAAATTATGTAACCAATATTATTTTTTATAATAAAAGTCAAGTAATAATAACAAAAAATAAAGTATTGATATCAACACTTAGTTTATTTGTAAAATTGAATATAATTAAGATGAGGGAAATGCATTTATTATTAACTTTGATATAGTACTCCATATATATCGTCAGAAGCACGAAATTATATCGTCAATATTATTCTTTTACAATGAACGTCGAGTAATAATAACTAAAATTAGAGTGCCAACATCGGTACTTAATTTATTTATCATAGTACATATAATCAAGACGAGGAAGATGGAGGTTTAGTGTATTTAATCATAGTTACTGATCTAGTACTAGAAGATTAATATAGAATTTTTAGGATTTCTCACTTGGAAGCTTGAAAATGTGTGCCGGTGAATATAAAGAAGAAATGGGAAAATTTTGTCAAAGTAAATTATCATATAAACCGGTTAATTGTCAACCGTTATGTGGTTTACTTTCCAGTTTTCTTGGGCAGTTCACAACTAAATCCAGTGCACCGCCACCAAGAAACAAAGTGCTTCTTCCTATGTATATGTTATTTGTACAATGTCACCCTCTTAATTTTCCTTAATTTATTTCAATGGAACGAATATATATATATATGTGCTCATCGTTACCAGTGATATGATTCTTGTAATCACTATATTTATCACTAATACTACAAGTTTATATATATATAAAAATATTTTAATTATCATTATTAATTTTAATATTACGAAATTATGCATGAGATTAAAGTTAAGTACTAACAAATTTTGTTTGTGTAGTTTGAATTCATGTTATGCAATGGTGGAAACCAGAAGGAAAAAAAGCCAGAATAAATGTGGGCTAATAATTGTTACTATTGACCTTACTTTCACAGCCAACTTTAATTTTCATCATCTCTATTTTCATTGCAACATTATTAATCTAGTGTAGAATTACATTTGTTCCATCATAATTCTTTTTTTTCCCCCCCTTTTTTGTACTAAATGGGCAATGACAATCGTTTAGTAATAATGGATTTGTATGAGGGTTGTCTACAAGGATTATTTCACAGTTATTTCATATATTTTGATATTGAAAATTCAATTTTTGAAATTCACTACAATTATGTCTCTTTTATTGGATATCTATTGTAGTGTTCTATCCCATAAATCAACCAAATGAAACCACCACGTTTTATAGGAATAGGACACGAACGGTACACTGTAATGATACATGGGATCTAATCTAAGAAACAATATCTCATATAAGGTGGGATAAGATCCTTTATAAAAATTAATTAATGACTGATCATTTAAATTTCAGAATAAATTTAATATTTCTAATAATTACTTTCATCATGAAATTTTATTTTTTGACACGGACTATTACTAATAAACTCGAATATAAGAAAATATTTGATATATCTACTGCATCACGTAAAATGATGTAATTAAAGATAATTCAGGGGATAGTCGAGAATTTTCTATATATATCTAGAAATTAAAAAAATAAAAATTTATGTAATTAACATATATATGAATTTTTTTATTTTTCATGTAACACTAAAATGAAACCTACAAAAGACAATATGACCTCCTAATTACTATTTGCTTATTTTTGCCTAAGATTCTAGGACAACTAACAATTCAAATAAATAAATCAGGCATTACTTTTATGGCAGGCAGACCATATTCAATTTTTTTTCATAGAGATATTGAATATGATTAGACTAAGGTATGATGTGATTTCGATTTGACTAAGAAATATCTTCCATCTCACCAACTTAAAAAAAAAAAAAATTCAAAGAGGAATTTTATTAGACGGTGCCGATCTTCTTGCTGCCCAGGGATCATACAATAAATAATTCACTTATCATCATTCCTTTCCTCGTAGATATTAGCTGCCTCATTAATTGTACATTCCAATCTTTCTTCCTCATTTTCGCATTTCCCCCCAAATCCAATACCCC
This sequence comes from Gynochthodes officinalis, assembly GCA_020080225.1. Classification (NCBI taxonomy): domain Eukaryota; kingdom Viridiplantae; phylum Streptophyta; class Magnoliopsida; order Gentianales; family Rubiaceae; genus Gynochthodes; species Gynochthodes officinalis. The sequence continues at coordinate 21,737,752 of CM034618.1, forward strand.
CAAAAACTAAACTTACAAAATTCTCTATCTTTCCTAATTTTCTTATTTTTCTATTTTAATTATTTGAATGATGACTATTCCATAAACGTCACATATAAATTTCAAAAAACCTATTTAATAGATAATGTTACATTAATACCCAAACAAAAGAAGACATACAAATTAAAAATACAAATTGGGTCACGAAATCAATTTTAAAATTTATTAACATTTTCTTACAAATGTACTATTAATAATCTCGCACATACTACTTTTGTTATAAAAAAAAAAAAAGTTCTGTCCCAACAAAAAAGTCTATTTTTTGTGTGAAAATTTTATATTATTTTTATTAATAATGATAATATATAATAAAAAATAAAAGACTAATAAAAATATAAAATTATACATTTAATTATGCATTAATTGTATTATATATTGTAATTTTAAAAAAATTATGTCAAATCAAAAATGAATTTTTTTTTTTGGTAAACAAGGGAGTACTGAAACTATTAAAAGATGATATAGTTGTTAACCATAGAGAATCCGTTATAAATATGATGTTAAAAACAGACTAATTTTATATCTCTTTTCATTACCTGAGTTGTGTAATATTAATTTCAAACATTTTGTGATATGCACGTGAATGAGAATTAATTTTAACCATTATTGCAACAATATTAAGACTGTAAATACATGACATATCCATCAAGGAGTCATTGTCTAGGATTGCAAATCTAAAATCATTGTGAAAATCATTACTTAATTTATTTTACCCAACATAATAATTTCGTGAAAGGGCATTGGCGGAAACTTACTTTCCTTTTTTAACTAACAAAACCGCGTAATCAACACCTCGCTTTTATATTCACCTCTTCCGGAGTCTAGGGGTGAAAAAAAAAAACCCACCCCACACGGACTGTGTGAGAGAGAAAAATATTTAAGAAAAATCTATGAGATTTTAGCTAATATTTGACTAATTGAAAACGATTGCAGTATTAAGAAAAAAATCAGCTTTATTATTATATATGGAAAGAGACAAAGGCCCAGAAAGAATGGAAGCCGATTCCCATAAAAATTCAACAAGAAAAGGGAAGGTGAAAACAATTGAGAGTGAGTAATGGAAGTTTTATAATTTTCTAATATGAAGGTTTTGTTGATGCCATAATTAAAATTTCTTTCCATGATGAGGATTGGTTGTTCTCTTCTACAAGTTTGTAGAGTACACCCATTAACCAATCATAATTTTCCTTCAATTTTTTATGCTCACCTTTTGCTTCTATAAATGGACACAACCCACCGTTCTTGAAAACTCCCTCATCCTTGAAAACCATCCAAGATTGCTCCTTTCTCTGTTCCTGACTTTAATTCCACAGGGCCTTTTTTGTTTGTATTGCTGAGTGTGAGAGAAGATAATGGAGGAATTTGCTTCTTTGTGGAGTTATCAGGAGGTGGGTTGTTCATTTTCTTGCCAGTTTTGAATTCTGGCATTTAAGGCTAGCTTCAGTTTGTGGATGACCAAAGTATATTCAGTTGAACTTGAGAAGTTCATAGTCTTTTCTTGCTGTGATGTCCTTTGAATGTTTCAGACTCATTTATTCATAATCTTTCATGGAGATTTCACAATTTTTAAGGAATCCCATATTGTGAATCAGCCAATCTCATCTTCATTTGGATTGCTGTTCTTAAATCTTCCTCCTTTTTCGGGTGTTCAATGTTGCTTTGTTTTGTTCCCTTCTATCCAGTTCTTTTCAAAGTTTTCTTAAAAAAGGGTGCTTTTGAACGAGTGTCGATTTGTTTAAAGAGTTTCCTTTTTCATTGTATGAAGATAACACTTTTATTGACATTGCCAAGGGGATGAAAAGTAGCTCTAAATTTTGACTCTGAAATCAGTTCCTGTATTCTGAATTAAATATCCATGTTGCTATGATACATCTCGTTTTACGGTTTGGCAGAGCAGTGTTCTGTCTTGTGATGGTTGAACATAAGAAAGCTTTTTTTGGTTTGTGAGTTCTGTGATTGATTCTTTGGTGTTGATACAATTCAAGAAAAAATTATCAGTACCCAAGTGAACATTTTATTCTTTAAGTTGGGTATCCAATGGGGGAAAAAATCATTGTTTCTTTTTCCTTTTTGCAAATTGAAAACTACAACTTTGACCAAAATTGTATGTCCTGTGATTACATGGTCCCCACTCTCCACCTTCAGAATTTGCCCTTACTACTGAATTTTTGTTGTGTGTTTATTTGGATGCTAGTATAGACTCATACTCACTGTCCATTGTTAGTTGTGTGTTTTGATATTAATTTGCTTTTGTCAGAAATCAAGGTTGCATAAATGTCATATTGGCAATCTAAGAAATTCCTGTTTTGATTATATTCTAATTACCAAGTTTGTGCTTAATATTGCAGAATGTTGATGAACTGAAACAGAAGCTACTTTGCACAACTCTTGAACTTGAGCAACTGAAGATGGAAGCAGGTGAGGAAATGAGGAAGAACAGGGCATATGTGAAGCAATTGATGCAACTCTTCAAGATGGCTTGCCAAGAAAGAGATCAAGCAAGGGATCAACTTCAAAAGATACTAAACAAAGTTACTCCTTCAACAAATCAAACTGAATTGTTCTCTAGCCTGCCTCAGTTCCAACCTGATAGTCCCCTTATGATGCCAACAAAAGCAAACTCAAGCATAACCGAGTCGAACAGTTTGTCTGAAACATACAATTATCATTCACATGGTTCATCACCTGGTGAATCTTTTTTTGATAATGTTTCTTCCCCTGAACGCTCAAACATGAACGTGGGTGATTCGGGGAACATCCCGTTTATGAACCAACCACTGGTTCAGGATTGCAAGGCCATGATCGCTAACAATACTGTAGTCCCTTCTGGAATACCAAAAGCTGATCATGCCTCTTTGGTGATTGACAATCTTGCCAAGGGGAAAAATCTGCCCCTTAAAGGTAAGTTTCTCAAGGCAGTCCTTGATGCAGGTCCACTCCTTCAGAATCTTCTTGTTGCAGGGCCACTTCCTAGGTGGCGTAATCCTCCCCAACTTCAGACATTTCATATTCCTCCTGTTTCACTCAAAGGTTGTGACGCTGATATGATGAATCTCAAAACTGCTGCAAATATTAGCCCAGTTGCCTCGAGACCTCTGACTTCACGTCCCTACAGTGAAATGTCATGCGCCTCTGCACAAATTCTGTCGACGTCCATGTTAAACTTTGCTAATGGACCTTCTGGATCTTGTCTTGGTATTGATAGGTTGATTTCAGCTGGTACAAATGCAAACAATTATGTTTCATTGGATAAGAGACAAAGGTTCCACTGAGAATGTAGGAGGATGCTATTATTCCAATTTTGTATAAATGAGATTTGCGGTGGTGTAAATGGGATACAGTTTTTGATTTCAAGGACATAGGTCAAATATTCCTTTCTCGTCTTGTTGTTCTTTTTGTTTCTTTTTTTGGGTCTCCAACTCAGTTTATCCAACTTGATTAGGTGAATGGAAAATTGTTTCTCATATTGTACTTACAGTTTGTAAATATTCTGTTTCAGAACATGATATTGTTTGAATTTTGAACCAGTACCGTAGCAGATTCATTAGCACTTTGCAAATAGAGTAATCTTGCTCGTTGTATTATCAATACATGTTCCCTACAGTACAGCATGGATTTTCCTGTAACAAAATGATTCCCGGGTACTTGTACGCTTAGATAAGCAAGTGAATTTTTGTGGCAGTCTCATGCAGATGTATCAAATATTACCAATGATTAAAATGTTGCAGAATGCTATGGTTTGATCACTACTGTGAAGTTATGGTAGATTTGTCTCATACTTTCTTTTACCTTGGTTTCTCTGTTTCTCTGTTTCGCTCTGCATGTCCATTTTAATGATAAAGAGTTTGGTCTACCTCGTCCTTCTTTCTCTCTACCCGGTCACAGCTTGTCCCATCCCAAAAGAGACAATAAAACAAGATAAATTTAGGGAAGAAACAAGAATGTCACAATGTTAGTATATCATCCCAAAAGAGAATCAAACAAGACAAATTTAGGGAAGAAACAATAATGCCACAATGTTAGTATATGGATTTTTTTGCAGACATAATACTATGGTAGGGCTCTTGATTAAGATAAATGTACTCATCTGTCTCACGTCATGGCGGGATATGATCTGCTGATAAATGGAAAAATAATTCTTTATCAATTGGTTCACTCACTCTAAGAGAAAAAATGGTGGAATTTCCGCATGTTGTTGACAGTAAAGGAGACAGATGGAAAAATTTGTCTAAGAAACGGCCACCAGATCATACAAATGGAAGGAAATGCTCCCACAACAACAAAGTAATTGTCCTTCATTCTAACCATTTTTTTATAGTGCATTAAATAAGCTGAGAACTTTATCAGCATGTTGCCAAGCCCTGCCCCCAACTTCAATGTTTGACCCTTCACATTGGATCCACTGCTGATTGTATTGGTGGCTGTCATTTGTTTCATCTTCCTATATTCAGTTATAACAAGATTCTTGAGCCTCACTGCAGTTTCTGTGGTTTGATAAACACATTTAGTCCATGGGGCTATATTCCCTGATGATCCTTTTTTAGAGTTCCATGTGAGGATTGGATTCATATGTCATGCACTCACTGCCCATTGCTCAATTTCGACAGGAAGAATGAAGTAGAATTTTGCGGAGGAAATACACATTGCGCAGTTTGTTTGGGAGAGTTCGATGACGGTGAGTGGCTGAAACATTTACCAATTTGTTCTCATGTATTCCACATTTCCTGCATTCATACTTGGTTTCGTACTCGTTCTAGTTGCCCAATCTTTAGAACATACGTAGTTAATCTGACAATGCATCAGCAGCATCAAAATTCTGTATCAATGTACCGTGCCTTGCTGGAAACTCTGACCTTCATCAAGAAAGATTTGAACAGTATCAATCTTTAGGTCCTATATACTTTAGAATTCTCCACCGCAAAGAGAAGCTCGGAGAGAAGCCATTCTTGATGTTTAATACTTTATCCTAGGGATGATTCCAGTTAATCAACCTTCATCACTTGAAAACCATCATGGAGGATGGAAATCGTCGACATTGTTATAAGGAGATGATACTTAATATTCGAGTACATATGATAGTGTTTTGTGAAAAACCACAAACAAATTTGGACTCAAACTTTGTCAATAATGCCATCATAAAAGATCTTATGCTTTTGCACTACAGGCTCTTCTTTACACCCAATATTGTAAACAGAAAAGGATTTTGTTTCCTTCAGTAGTAGTATGGAGAACCTTGATATGAATCGACGGAAGAAATTGTGTATGACAGCTATAAACCAGCTAGCAAATGCAAGCCAATTTTTTTCTGGAGAAAGGACTGCCTAAAATTTCCCCCACAAAGTCATATTTCTCCTTGAACAGAAGATTTAAAGGAAGAGTGTGAAGATTTCACGGAGAAATATGCTCGCAAGGGACGCAAGTTTGCTGTAAATCCCAGTGTAAAAATTTACTTTGTATCTCTGCGCATGAAGTTCATGAAGACCATAGGATATAGGCAAAGAACCGATTACAACCCAAAAGGGTAAAAGACAAAAGAAGGTCAAGAAGACCATAGGATACAGAAATGAGCTTTGTTTCATTCACAATGATCAACTATCCTTTCTATTTCTTTAATTTCCTTGCTGTTCATCTTTACTATCAACAATATTTGGGTTGATAAATGCATCCAATGGCGCTTGTATATCAGATTTATAGACATGCCCCATCTTTGATCTCTTTGTCTCCAAATACCTCTTGTTTTCCTCAGTTACGGGAGTCAAAACTGGAACTCTTCCAACAACTGCTAAACCATAGCCCTTAAGACCAATGAATTTTGCTGGATTGTTAGTCATTAGGCGCATGGTACGTATTCCTATGTCCCGTAGCATCTGTTGCCATTATTTGTGAAACACTCCATGAGCATTAATGCTAATGAAACTACGGCTATGTAAAAGCTACTAAAAGCAACAATGTAGTTTGTTGGTATAGCGTAGGATTGCATAAACTAGTATATTGTGGATCGTGAATGTTAAAAATTGTATGTCATTAAGCCAAATTAACTGCGTTGAAATTCCAGTTTCTCGTGCATCTATACTGAACTTACCTGTGCAGCTATACCATATTCTCGTGCATCTGCAGCAAAACCAAGCTCAAGATTTGCTTCCACCGTGTCATGGCCTTGGTCTTGTAAGTTATAGGCCTGAAGCTTGTGACCAAGACCAATGCCCCTTCCTTCATGACCCCGGAGATAGAGAACAACTCCTCTACCGGCTTGCTCAATTAACTGCATTGCCAAGTCTAACTGATTCCCACAATCACATCTCCTTGACCCAAAAATGTCCCCTGTCAAACATTCAGAGTGAGCCCTTACTAGGATATCTTGACCATTTCCGATATCCCCCTGTAGAGAATTAAAAGATGAGGAAGGGTTTTCTCTCAAAACTTAGGAAGATCAAATTAGTTGTGTGCAAAAGATACGGTTTGTACCTTTATAACAGCTATATGCTCAGTTCCATTAAGCTTTGAGCGATAACAGTAAGCCTGAAATAAACCCCATTTAGTTGGTAAACGCGAAATTGCAGTTCTTTCAACCAGGTTTTCCCTCTTTCTCCTGTACCTGCGTAACAGTTGAAAAGCTGGTTTTCAGGATTAGGGAGATGCATGCCATTGCTGATTTACCATTCCAGCTGCTGAACTCATGGAAAATATAAAATTATTATGAGACTCAGGATGTGAAGCATTTAAATTTCATCAATATTAACATGCTAACGCTTCGCAATGATTAAATTTTAACTTCCCCGAGCGTTGAGCTTTTCCTAAATGATCAGTGATTTCCTGTTAGCATACACTGCATCAAATTGGATTTGAAAAGCGTACCTGATCAAGTCAGTAATTGAGACAATTGGGATATCCTGCTCCAGGGCTAGCTTTTTTAAGCTACGCATGGAGGCAATGGAGCCATCCTCCCCATCAACAATAGCAGAAAGCACAGATGTTGGTGGCAAGCCAGCAAGCATAAGCAAATCAACTGAAGCCTCAGTATGTCCAGCTCTCCTCAAAACCCCACCATTTCGATACTTGAGGGGAAAAACATGGCCTGGCCTTCTGAAATCACCCGGCTTGGAGCTGGAAGATGAGAGTGCATGTACTGTTTTAGCCCGGTCTGAAGCCGATACGCCAGTGGATGTCCCCACCCTGGCATCCTATTTTTGTTTAAACTTCAACTATATCAAAACAGCCTATAAGCTAGAAAAGAAAGGAAGAAGTCTTTGAAAACCAAATGCATCTCTCATGTTATTTCTCAGTGAAAAGACTGTCATCCTGAAAGAGCCTCTATGGAAATTTGTAATGATGCAATTCTGGATACAGTAAGGAAAATTTTCAGCTACATAATCATTCTAGAAACTGTGAATGAAGCATGAATGAGCAAATTAGTTGTCATCATACCACTGTTATCGTGAACGATGGAGAAGAAGAATCATCTTCATTTTCAGGCGACATCAGAGGAAGCTGTAGTCTCTCAAGGTCCTCCCCTTTCATCCCTACCGAAACAATTCCAGATCCATGTTTCAACATAAATGCAACAGCTTGTGGACTCACACGGGATGCTGCCATGACAAGATTTCCTTCAATTTCCCCCTCCTCATCATCTACAACTATCACGAACTAAAGCAGTTTTTACTCTAATAAGTATACAGAAACAAAGAAATTAATTCTCAGCCTCATCGCGATGTCCAAACATAATCAAATACAATCACCAACCTTTCCATCACGCATAGTATTCAGTGCCTGTTCAACTGAAGAGTAGCCTGGAGTGGGGCAATCGGGATCACCCTCAGCATCACTAACAAAGAAACCAATTGTTTCAGGAGTAATTTCAGCATCCAGGGTCCCAAATGTTGCTGAACGAGACTCATCCTGATCCAGGGCACTGAATACAGAGCCATTTTCATTACTAGTATTCATCGAGCCAGAGCTCTCATCAGACAATCCTCCAGGCACCCCAACAGCCCAGCAAGTGCAAATTGATGGTCTTTTCCTGTAAAGTCCATTTGCTACATTAAAAGTTCTCAAAGTGCATGGTTGGCTAAGGGAAATTCGATTGAACAGTGGATTCTGAAACACTACAACACAATCCATGAGGAGAAACTAAGATTTAATTTGCAGAACAGGAACATATAATGGAGAAAAGCAATATAGTAGTAGGAGTAATTCTTGTTATCTTGGCTCTTTTGCTTCCATATTCCGTTGTATGTTACGTGCTAATGCCAGCTGAAAAGGAATACCACCACCTCTAGTTCTTATTATCGTTATCCGAATCAGGAAACATTCTATATAATTACAAATTGTTGGGCTATTCCTTGTTTGTTCCCAACTCCCAACTTGGTCCAATGGCAAGGTGTATTTAAACAAATGTGACAAAGAGCCTTATTCATTGAGTTTGTTTTCCAAGATAAGAAGATTCAATAAACACCTAACTTATAAGAGCACAGTTTAAGATAACTCATCTTAGCTCCACGACATAAACTATGTTAATGGTAAAAATTCATAAGCCCTTAGTTCCAAGGAAAAAAAAATCGCTTTTGATTAGATAATTTTTTTCGTACGTTATAAAATATAATATAATTAATGTATTATTTAATATGAAATTTTTTATTTTTATTCTTATCTTGTAGTGGCAAGACATGGATGAATATTATTAATAAAAATAATACAAAATTTTTATTCAATTTTATTCAAAAGTTTTTGGTTTTTTTTTTTTTTGTGAATGGAAAGATAATTATGATTTTAGTTAAAATCTGAAAGATACTATGTCCCAATTGTTGGAATTTCCAATGTAGGTAAAGTTAGAAATCCACATTCATTTTTAAGGGTTTGTTTGAAAGATAAAAACATGTTTAATGTGATTTAAACATGTCCATAAGCGCAAGCTGCGCATCTTTAAATATAGCACAAACGACATTTAAAAAATTATAGAATTATTAATTTAAACTAAAAAAAAAAAAGAAAAACTCAAAAAGTTTTGGAAATTTTTTTTTAAAAAAATACTAAATTATTAACTCAAATTAAAAGGGAAAATAAATGACTCAAAGGACTTGTAAAGAAATTATTAAAAAATATATGAACTATTTAAATTTAAACACAAATATCTGTGTCAATAAAAAATGAATAACGAGATATAATCTATAAAACACACTCCATATCTACCTAATGAGATAAAAGGATCAATTAATGTTGTTGTGGAATAATTGTGCTTTCATTATTCAAAAAAATATTCCATACATTTATTATATTTTTATTTATAGTTTAGCAAGTCAATTACATAATTTTTTATTTTTTTGCCCTTATCATTCTCCTAAATTCGAAAATGTACTCTTTTTTTAAAAATAAAAAAATTTTGAAAGTAAATTTTTATTATGATAGAGAGAATATAAGACATTTATTCAAGAGTGTATTTTTTTAAAAACATAAAAAAAATTTGAAGGTAAATTTAAAAAAAAAAAAAACGGGAGAGTGTTTTTTTTTAATTTTTTTTAGCACTGGATTATTCCCTCTCACCAAGAATGCCACCTTGGCTCAAAATATATAATTTTTTAGAAATAAAATTTTTTTTTTCCTCCAAAAAGTAATTTCTATTGACTTTTTTGGTTTTGGTGGCCTCCACTCCGTGGGGTGGTGGTCCCCAGGGCACAAGTAATCGGGGGGCATTTCTCGTGCTGACGTGGTAAAGACTTCGTACAAAGTTCAAAATCTTTAAAAAAATTCATCATCCAAATTAAAAAGCAGAAACGTAAACAAAATAAAACATCGAAAATCGAGTGAAGCAGCCACTCCCGACGATTTGGCGATTTCGAAAACGGACTCTTTTCTCGTGATCCCTACGGCTACGCAGATGACCACCTGACGCGGCTTTCTCTTTTTCCGGCTCCCGTGCGGTGCAAAAAAGGCCTTTTGAATCTCCGGTGAGTTCTGAGGAATGTGTTGATACGTATCGAAGGCGTAGGTTTTCGAGCTAATTATGTTTATTAAATGCGTGAGATTGTTGTAATTAATGAAATTTATGATTTTTAAGTAGAACGATTCTTTTTCTTTTTTAAAAAAATTGTAATTTGCAGGTAACCGGAGGTGTTAGAGTGGGAGGAGGAGGAGTAGGAATTGGATGGGATATGGCGGAGCCGCCGTCACTTCAGGGACCGGCGTCGGTGAAGGACAACAAGCTATTGAAAGGAATATTCGCCGTGAGCGGAATCATGTCTACGCTTGTGATTTATGGTCTTTTACAGGTATCTGAGCTTAGTAGCAATGTAATTAATTTCAAATCCTGATATTCGTACCGCTTGCCCTTTCTTTCTTTTTTTTTTTTGGGTGGGGGGGGGGGAGGTTGTTACTTTTATGTTATGTTTTCAGTTCTTGTTTGGTAGCACTCCAAAATAAGGGAAACATTAGTGCTTTTTCCGGTTATATTGATCAGGTTGATAAGAATATGGAATTACTTAGAATCTTTCAGTGGTTATGTATGGAGAATTTGTTCACTGATTGTTGTCAAATTGGGCTGAATAGAGATTGAAAAATTAAAAAAAAAAGAAGCTGCTTTGTGAAATGGGAGTGATGAAGAAGCACTTATTTTTATCACACTGTGGTACAAGCAGGAACAAGGGAAATAAAAGTTTTGATTTGAGGAACCTAATTGGATATTTAAGAATCCTCTACTACTAGAACAATTAAGCATAACTTACCTCCTCATTGTGGTATAGCAGAATGTTAGGCTACATAGGTTCTCAATATCATTTGTCATGGTTTTGTTACAATGCCTCAAGGTTTAGAAAATTATTGTTACTTTCAGGAAAAGATCATGAGAGTTCCATATGGATCCCACAAAGAATATTTCAAATACTCCTTGTTCCTTGTCTTCTGCAATCGAATTACAACTTCTGCTGTCTCAGCTGCAGTTTTACTGGTAAGAGTCTATCTTTCAAGGCCTGATAGGAAAATAAAATTGCTCTACTACTATTCAGCAGTTATATTGTTATTGCATACTCGAGCTTTTTTTGCTCGTTTACCCACTTTATGTGGAAGTGTGCAAATAGATGTTCCAAAGCATGAGAGCATGTTCTTGTGTGAAGGGTTTTTCATATTTTCCCTTTTATTTTGGCCTCTTCCTTTGCTTTCTGAAAAATGGTTCACATATTTTTCTTTCAGGGAAGTAATAAGATTTTGGATCCTGTTGCTCCGCTTTATAACTACTGTGTTGTCTCTGTGTCTAACATACTTACAACAACATGTCAGTATGAGGTAAGTCCATTCATTTTTATCAAAATATGTGTAAAGTTTTAAGTGCATGACTGCAACTTTTTCTGATAAATGCTCAATGCAGGCCCTTAAATATGTCAGTTTTCCCGTTCAAACACTAGCTAAGTGTGCAAAGATGATACCTGTCATGGTAAGTTAAGCAAGGACTTCTTGCTTGTAAAATTTGGTTTGGTTATCTTGACAATGTCATGCATCCTCCATTTTATTAATGAGGGCAATATGATAGGTAAGCGGCCACTAATAGGAGTCAATATTTGTCCCTTCCTCCACCATGACAAAGTTTCAGTTTGAGTTTTTTCTTCTCTGCTGAACTTGTAGCCACTTGAATTTCATTTATGTTTAACTTTCTTGATCTCAACATGCAATAATTGTTCTCAGGTTGACATCTACAAAATTGAAGTTCAATCTCTTTAATTAGGCATATCTATTAGTTTTGTCATATTTTTGGGGTTTTATGTACATTGTATTGTAATTGGCTTGTAATCTTGGATTCTAATGAGAATTTGATCAATCAGCTGCTTATTTTAAGGTTGTAATTTTTTTTTTATTATCCTCGTAATCTCTTGCATGCAAATACATGATTTCTGTCTCCTGTATAATATTCATCTCCTAACTTCGTATAGCTTATCTTTCTAAAGTTTTCAGTATTTCTTTTTTCCTTATTCTCCTTGCCTTTTCTCCTGTTACATTGCAGCTCTGGGGCTCTGTAATCATGCAAAAAAAGTATTATATGCAAGATTATCTGCTGGCATTTATGGTAACTGTTGGGTGTTCAATATTTATTTTGTTCCCGGTATGGAGTTTGTAATCCTTCATTATCATTTGGTGTTTTATCAGCTATTCTATAATATTTTGTTAAAGGGATAGTAGTTACTCCTCTTATCATGTGATTGATAGTAAGGAAGCTATTTACAAGTACAGTTCTATTGATTGTAGGCAGCAGCTGATATTAGTCCTTACAGTAATGGAAGAGAGAGCACAGTTTGGGGCGTTTCCCTAATGATTGGTTATCTAGGGTACGCTTCCCACTTACATTATCCATATTAAAAAAAAAGTATTTTCAAATGTTTCATAAGCGTATTTTTTTTATGTAGTTGTAAAATTCAATCGGCCTTGAGTGATCTGATTTTGTTTTGAATTTCTGCTGTCCCAGTGATTTTATCATGGTTTAATGTTCCTGTTTAAATCCTTTTTCCTTGAAATGAGTGCATGAGTTAGCAATTGAAACTGCTCCTACACTATATTTGACTATATGAATGTTGAGATATTTACACTTGTTGATTCTACCTTCTTTTGATTTACTTATAAGTTATAACTCACAGGTTTGATGGCTTTACCAGCACATTCCAAGATAAACTTTTTAAAGGCTATGATATGGACATACACAATCAGATCTTCTACACGACACTTTGTTCTTGTATGCTCAGTTTTACTGGTATGATCAATTTCATTGAATGTTTGTAACCACTAACTTCTAATATCTATAGCTTTAAGGCATCTTCGGTCATTGATTCTCTGGGATTCCCTTCTTAAGTGTCTGATACACAAATCACATAATTAATTGGAACATTCTGCTAGGTCATGTTCGTTTGACTAATATGGTAGAGAAAGTCAATTCTACCTTGTAATACATAGTCTGCCAGGTACTTTTGATATGCTTTTTCTGGTGTTTTGAAATTACACTCTGTATCTTTTGAACCAAATCCATTTTTTACTTTTACTTTGCGACTTTCAACAGTTGAAGCATGAACTAAACTTTTTTAGTGGTTCTGGTTTTGAAAGTCATGCTTAGACTTGAGTTATTGCCTGAAATTGGGGATGAGGGGAGAAATGCTTCCCCCAAAGGCAAAGGATTTTTGTTCCTTTGATGTGCTTGAAGCTCTTCCAATGTCATGAAGGTCCATTCTTAAGATTTTTTTTTTCCCAAAGTAGAAAGAAAGAAAGAGAGGTGTTCGTAATGGGTTATATTGCAAAACTTTCAGCATTCAGTTGTTGGTTGCCAGGCTAGCAGATGGAAACTTAGTTCACTTTGCAGTTATTCCTAACTCTGTTTATGCTGCAGAGGAATAGTCAAAATTCTTGATATATCTTTTCTTGTTTGCCATATAGGTTTAATCTTACAGGGCAATCTTCTCATGGCAATAGATTTTGTGTCTCGCCACCACGATTGTTTCTTTGACATTGTATTGCTTTCAACTGTAAGTTACTACCCTGAGAAATGTTCATGCATAACTGCAAGTTTGGGTTATAATAAATGACCGTCTCAATCAATCTTCCAATCCTAAATTGCCCTTCGAAACTATAATTCTGACAATTGCCCCTTTAAATGTTAGTTGTTTTAATAAAATGGAATGAGACAGTGAAATTGACTATTTGTGAATTACAAGATTCATCTTATGCAAAATGCTTATAAAAATTTTCTGCTCTCTCTATATTTGGAATTTCATTATGTATATGTGCATCTCTTTGTGGTTTGTTTCGATCTGTCAGATTAGGTAGGACATGGATGGTAGATTAATGTGAGGGATTTTGACTGAGACAATAAATCTTCTTGACATTTCATTTGAGTTCATTTGTGTGTTTTTGCTGTACTAGAGGTAAGTTGCTGATCAAGTTCTATTTGGCAATGCATTTGTTATTCTTTGGCTGGGCAATTTTGTTTTGGCTTTAGACCTGTAGTTTATTTTACAACATTCCACTTTTGTTGTTTGACAATCCCACCTTGCTACAGAAGACTTGAAGTTCTACATATCATTTCAATGCAGGTAGCCACAGCTAGTCAATTCTTCATTTCTTATACAATCCGTACATTTGGTGCTCTCACGTTTGCGACCATTATGACCACAAGACAGGTAGAGTCACAGTTTCTTAAACCGTTTGTGGCAACAAAAGAGAATAATACAAAAAGAAGAGATCATAATTTGTTATTTTTGGGGCATTCATGAGGGACTGATAATGGTTTCCTCCTTATCTGCTAATATAGTTGGCGAGCATCCTGCTGTCCTGTGTATGGTTTGCACATCCACTCAGCTGGGAACAATGCATAGGAGCTGTAAGCATCAGTCAATATCTTCCCTTGTGCCTCAATATATTTTTAAGAAGGCTAACTGACTTACTTTTCATATTGCTGACAGGTAATTGTTTTTGGATCCCTTTATGGCAAGAGCTTTTGGAAAAAGAGCTCGAGAACTTCACCACCTCAAAGTTCAGCAAATGGAGTTTCTAGTCCATTGAAAGGAAATTCATGACAGAAATGGTATCTATTTGCAAATTTTTGACAAATTTTGTGCCAGTATGAAGTTGCAGCGATGAAAAGCATTCACTAACGTGGACTTGAACTGGAGGCTTTTGCTTGCTCTTGACACAGGACAATATGCTGTCAAATTAACCTGCTTGAGATGTTAGATTCTAACCTTATGTAGATTTGACAACTTGAAGCCCAATTTTTCAGTGGGTTAAACTTATAGTTTTAGTAAAAAGCAGTGAGAATGTAGTATTGTGTTAGGTTTTGTGTTTCATTAATATATCCGGTGGTTTTCATTTTTCTGGTAAGCATACCGGGAAGTGACTGGTTTAACTTGATGGCTGTACCAACTACTTACCTCCTGAAGAGGGGGAACAAATGAACTTCACTAACCGTGATGCCTGAAGCAATATTTGATCATTCATTAACAGCACATTTGGTTTACCTTAATGAATAAGGTTGAAATTGAATATAAATTTGGTGGGAATTGAATTATGCTGGAATTAAATTAAACGGGTTTGGTTTGAAAGAATTATAGAGGGTGTAATCATTATTCTTGCATTTGGTTGGAGTGAATATGATTAATAAATAGTATTAAAATAATTAAAATATTTTTATCTTAAGCATTTTATTATTGAATGAGAAAATGATGATAGAGGAGAGTGAAAAAATAAATGATGAGAGAGGAGAGTGAGAAAATAATAAAAGAGAAACAAGAGTGGGAAAATGATAAGAGAGGAATAAGAGTGAGAAAAATGATGAGTGAGAAAATGATAAGAGAGAAAATAGAGTGAGAAAAATGATAAGAGAAAAACAAGAGTGAGAAAATGATGAGAGAGAAACAAGAGTGAGAAAATAATGAGAGAGAAAATAATGAGAGAGAAAGTAAACTAAAAAAAATGATGAAAGAAAAAAAGGAGTGAGATAAACGATGAGAGAGAAAATAGAGTGAGAAAATGATGAGAGAAAATAGAGTGAGAAAAATATTAAGCGAGAAAGTAGACCGAGAAAAATAATGAAAGAGAAAGTAGACTAAGAAAAATGATGATAGAGAAAAAAGAGTGAGAATGGGTTGGGGAAATCTGAAAGATAAAATTGAAAAAAAAAAAATTTATGCCAATTCCTTGCTGCATGGAATTGCAATTCTTGAATAATGTGGCTGAATTTCAATTTAGGTTTTGAAAAGAATTAGAATTTATAGAAGTTTCAATTCCTTTAAACCAAACAAAAGAATTAAGATTAAATAAAAATAAAGTTATAATAAATTTACAATTTCTTTGAACCAAACAAGTTGTAAGTTCATCATGAAAAGAATTCATTTTGAGATCAATTCCATTTTGTGGAATTGACTCTTTATCTAATCATCTTTCTACCCAAAAATAAATTGGCCCCGACTAAAGCTGCAGTGACTGTGATTGCTTGATCTTTAGGGGCACAACGCACTACTTACACAGGTTACATAAAATAATACGAAGGATATGTATAAAAAGATTAAATCACAAATTTCACTCTCAACATTTGAGCTAAAATTTTTTTTAACTCCCAACATTTAAAACAATCCTTTTTAATCCTTAATATTCATAAATATAACAATTTAAAACTAATGACCGGTAATATCTCATTTTCCCGATTAAATGACTTATGCTAGGTAATATCTCATTTTCTCGATTAAATGACTTATGCTAGGCGCGTTGTCTTATATTTGATGAGGTACTTTTAGAATAGCCATTTTATCATTTTCTTAATTCTTATTGCTTTTTTGCAGAGAAAACACCAACAAATATTCATTTTTTGCAAGCTCATTTCTTTCTCCCATTAAAAAGGGAGAAGAGAGAGAGAGAGAAATGGGCTGCACACAAGGGCACAAGGTTGGAGAACCGAGTTGTGTCGCCTGTTTAGTAAATGGCATAAACCAGGAATTTGATGCTCCATTACCAATTTCTCTACTCAGAACAAAATGAAGTGATTTCAAAAAAGTTTTAGACCCATTTTCAACATCATAACAAAATGGTAAAGCGCTTCAGCAGGTCTCTCTGTTTTCAAACACCAGGAAATCATACTGTTCCAAGCAACCACACTTCTTTTAGGTATAGTCTTAAAGACATTTTTCACCAAGTCAGTCCTAGATGTACAATAGAAAGTGGTACGACAACTGGCGTACATATTCAGAAGAGAATTATACACAATTTTACCAAGGTATATTCCCGATCTTAAAATATGGCAATGTACTGATTTACCTATTATGAGCTCATTTGTTTCGGCACAAGCTTTAAGAACAGACGAATAAGTGTAAGGATCAGGCTCAATTTGGTGCGAGCTCTTCATTTTTATGTACAAAGCAAGAGCTTCGTGATGAAGGTTATTGCAAACATACCCAATAAGTATGGAGTTCCAAAGAATAGTGGTTGGTTTAGGAATTGAATCGAGCAGTTGGCGGGTAGTGTGGATTTTGCTAGCTAAAGCGGTAGCGAATTGTTTTAGGTGTTTGGGTACAGTTCTCTTGAAAACCATATTTGCCGGAGTCAGCTGAAAACGATTGTTGATCGAGTTGGCACCGTTAGTGATACAGGTTTGTGTTTGGTAATGATGAAGGACAATTGTATCGAGTTATTGCTCTGGTAGAGAATGAGAATGGCAAAGGTGCGGCAGAGAAGGATATGTTCGAACACATCTTAATCATCGGCTTCACCATTCACATCATCATCGACATCATCATCTTCATCTGCATCATCTTCAATAACTTCATCATCTTCCACATCATTCGAAGGAGTAGATCTGCCAATCCCCATCATCTACATCATCTTAATCATCTTCTTTAGGAAAAAAATCGACTATTTTGCTGCAGATCTGAAGATGCACATCTCAAACCAAGCAACAAAAATTTGAACAAAAAAGATAACTAAACCAACCAAAAAATTCCAAAAGATGGAGACTCAATTCTCATATAGCAAACCAAAAGCACCTCTAAAATAGAGGACTAAATCCTAAAAAATAGGGACTTAAAATTACTAAAAAAAAGAAAAAAGAGTACCCCATTCTCCAAAAAGGATAATGATGGAGAAGAAAAAAAGGATAATGATGGTGCAAAGGATGTGTTGCAGCGGAGAGAGACTGAAAAAAAGACATGTCCAAACCAGACTGTTAGCTAACTTTAATTTATTTCTTGATCTTTTCTCTACAAAAATTGAATATTGGTTGGTGTTTTCTTTGCAAACAAGCAAGAATAAGATGCCAAAATAGTTATTTTGCAAACAGCGCCCCTAACATAAGTTATTTAATTAGAAAAATAGATTATTATCAATTATTAGTTTTAAATTATCACATTTATAAATATTAATAATTAAAATTAATCGTTTTAAATATTGAAAACTATAAAGAATTTTAACTCAAATATTAAGGATAAAATTTGTGATTTAATCATATAATTTTTTTTTAAAGTGTATTTTTATATTTTTTGAAATAATAATTATAAAATAAAAAATATTTAAAAATTAAAAAAGTATCTTAAGAAATATGTAAAAATATTAATCAAACATGCTCCACCTTGGATCATTGAACCAAACCTTTATCAAAAGTGAAATGCTTCCTTACGGAAAATAGTGAAGATTCTTTTTGTGATAAAGTATCTTGCAATTGTAATGCTAGGAGGAGTCCCATCCAACGCGTGGCTATAGTTTAGTGGTTAGAATTCCACGTTGTGGCCGTGGAGACACATCACTTCAAGCTTTTGAAATTAGTTTTTGTTTTTCCAACCTTGGAAATTAGTTTGTGATAACCTTCTCATGTTTTTTTCAACCTTTTGTAGCTTTTTTTTCTTTTTTTTCAACCTTTTGAAATTAGTTTGTGATAACCTTTTCATGTTTTTCTTAACCTTTTGTTTTTTCAAAAACTGAAAGAATTTTTGTTTGTAATAACCTTTTCATGTTTTTTCGGTCTCAAACTTTTGTTTTTTCAAAAACTGAAAGAATTTTAGGTTGTGGAGAAGGCGTAGCAGCTTGGGATCTTTTCTCAGTGCAGGAATATAATAAACTCACATGTTAGTACTCAAAATAATGGATGGTTCACGTGGTTTGGTCTTGGTACCTCCGTCTTGGTTGCCTTAATTACTCATAAATATTTTATGCATTCTTTTCTGTTGCACACATCAAACTGACTAAAATAAGTATAAAATTTTTAATTCCTATTCTGTGCAAATTCTAACGTAAGAAATTATAGTCTTACCTTCAGTACCATCTTATATGGTGTAGCAGTAAATGAAAGGATAGCTTAGAACATGGAACATTAATGGGCATTATTGCAAATCATGGCAATAAGAAAAACAAACAAGTAAGTATTTTTCATATCAGGGAAGTAATAATGTCATTTTTAATTACTGGCAGCAACCGATAGTGGCAATAGCAATGGGGATTATTGTTCCTTTATGAAGTTACAAACCAGTAGAGATTCAAAATTCTGATGCATAATATGATTGAGCTGGTGAACAGTTTCAATCAAGGTTGTTAAACTTGCAATTTTACGTAAAATTGGTAAAAGATTCACAAGGTCGGATCAGAAAATTGAATTGTAAGATCGTAAGATCTTACAAATTATGAAAAATAATATAATAAATATAGTATATATAATATATGTTAAATTTATAAATTATAAACTTGTTCAAACTTATAAAAAGTACACAAATTTCAAATCTATTCCATACATGTCTTCACAATCACACCCAGAAATTAATAACAATCATAATTCATTAACAACCATGCACAATAAAAATTAATTTTCAAATGATCACACAATCATTCAATTCACACCAAACAATACCACAGAAAAATAGTTCCATCATTGTCTTGTCACACTTAGAAGTCACACATAAAAGTTACAAAAATTAAAACATCAAGTGCAATAATAAAAAAAAATATTATTAAATTCTAAAGTCAGCTTGTACGATTTGGTGAGTTTAAAATTCGACTAGACGAGTTCACCATAAGTTTACTATTTTTCAATTCTAAAAACAATTTGAATCGAATTCTTAATTTTGACTCTTAAACTCATAAAATCGTACAAGCTCTGGAGTTTAACAACATTGGTTTCAATGGTTCTGCCTGTCCTTGCACCAATAAATGAACCTATTTATGCCTGTCCTCAACTGAAAAGGATGATGATGGGAATATGAAATTTATCTCGTGAGAATTAAAACTTGTCCTAACCAAAACGGAATAATATAAATCTTCTCCAATGTTCAAGAGTGATGAGGGCAGCTGTTTTGAATGTATTTACCGTTTAAGCTGTATCTCCTTAGACCAACCAGCCAACCACAATGATTCAAATTTTCATTTTTGGATTAGGGGACATAAATTTCTAACAAACTTTGTTTGTGTGTTTGGTACTACCGCAGTCCTAGTACACTAATACACATGACACGGTCTAATTTCCTCCGCAATATAATACAGTTCTGATGCTGTAATCTTCTCAGTTCCATTCAAATCCTTATCCTTACCGAAACGCAACTCTACATCTATATATCGACCCAACCACCACACCAATTTCTGCACATTGAGTTTTTTGATTTGGGGTTTGGTTTGTGAGGATTTTTATCTTATTATTATTATTATTGTATTTAGTGGGTTGTGGGATTTTCTTTTTGTTGTGAGAACGGACAAGATGGATCTTGATCTTAATCCTAAGTTGCCAAAGCAGCTTTATGGTGGTGATGGTGGGAGCTACCTTGCATGGAGCCCAGACGACCTCCCCATGCTAAAGCACGGTAATATCGGTGCAGCTAAGCTCGCTCTCGAGAAGAATGGATTTGCTATGCCCCGTTACTCTGATTCTCATAAGTTGGCTTTTGTTCTTCAAGGTATCTTCTTTTACAACACTGCAATTTTGGTGATCGTTTGATTGTAAAAGTTGGGAATTGCGGGGATAATTTGTTGTGTTTTAGTCTATTCGTTGGTTTTTGAGATTTTTGGTGGGATTTAGTGTCATATTCAATAGCTTTTGGTGGGATTTAGTGTAGAATTCAAGAGCCTGTGTTGCAAAAGTTTGACGTCTTCTGAGTTATCCTGTTTGCTCTTAATCCATGACCATATGTTTATCGGGTGAATATATACGTATAGATTGCCTGATTGTGCATACTGCTGATGCGCTTATTCTATTTGGTAATAGTGATTGTATGTCTGACTTAGTGAGGATGGGAGTGAATTTGAGCCTCAGATTCCTCTCCTCGGATTTGTTTCCAGGAAAGCACCAAAAATAAATAAAAGGAGTGGACTTGGCCCTCATGGTTGTTAGATTAAATTTTGATTGAAAGAGGTCGTTGAAAGTGATAGGATTTGTTATCTGAATGTTGAATTATCCTTTGTTGGCTTTTATTGCAGAACTAGTCTATATGATTAGTTTTTGTTGAAAATCCTGGGGTTCTCAGTCCTATGTTAGCTCCTAGAAGTCTTCCGACTACCATTAGTAGTTGATTTACTGTGTTTAGATTTCAATGCTTTCATCATAGATTAGAATAATGGTCACAGCTGCTGCTTCCTGTTGGAATTGAATTCGTAGGTGTAAAACTCGGTACTACTATGATATATTAAAGTTCTGGAATACACTCTGAATTTAGAGCATGTTTGGGGGATTGAGTGGGGTTTAGCAGATTGGTAGTCATTTATTGTTGAATTATACATTTAGCATTGAAAAAAAGGCATGTAATGGCTAGAAGAGTGGAAGTTTTAATAATGAAATGGTTGTCTATGTAAGCGTAATGTTTGTTTATCTGGGTTTTCTTTTTGAATTGTTCTTGCTTGGACGGATCACTGTCTGTAAAGGATTTTAAGCGAGGCTGGCATCCTTATGCTACAAAGGTTATCCATTGTTTCTGCTAGTCCTTTTATACTTGCTTGAAAACCTCCAATTTCTAGTTGTCTATCTTGTTTGCTCAGCATTTTGATTTTTCAATGTAATGGTTATGAGTTACACGTTTTGTAACTAACTCTCAAACTTCAAACTTTTTCAGGTTGTGGTGTAGCTGGAATTGTCCTTCCAGAGAAAGAGGAAAAGGTTCTTGCAATCAAGAAGGGTGATGCCATTGCACTTCCATTCGGTGTTGTTTCATGGTGGTACAACAAGGAGGACACCGAACTTGTTGTCCTGTTCTTGGGTACCACTCATATAGCCCACAAAGCTGGAGAATTCACTGATTTCTTCTTGACGGGCTCCAATGGCATTTTCACAGGCTTCACAACTGAATTTACCTGCAGGGCATGGAATTTGGAAGAAAGTGTTGCAAAAACCCTTGTTGAAAACCAAACAGCTAAGGGAATTGTCAAGCTTGA
The DNA here is from genome assembly GCA_020080225.1 of Gynochthodes officinalis. Lineage (NCBI taxonomy): Eukaryota > Viridiplantae > Streptophyta > Magnoliopsida > Gentianales > Rubiaceae > Gynochthodes > Gynochthodes officinalis. The sequence goes on from CM034618.1 coordinate 21,759,640, forward strand.
TGCTGGGTTTAAGATGCCGGAGCCCAAGAGCGATCATCGCAAGGGCTTTGCCATAAACTGTGAAGAGGCTCCATTGGATGTTGACATCAAAGGTGGCGGCAAAGTGGTTGTCTTGAACACCAAAAACTTGCCCTTGATTGGTGAGGTCGGATTCGGTGGAGATCTTGTCAGTATTGAAGGCAAAGCCATGTGTTCTCCAGGTTTCTCTTGTGATTCAGCTCTGCAGGTTACGTACATCGTTAGCGGTAGTGGCCGTGCACAGATTGTTGGTCCTGATGGCAAGCGTGTACTCGAAACAACTGTTAAGGCCGGCAATCTGTTCATTGTTCCGAGGTTCTTTGTTGTTTCAAAGATTGCTGACAATGATGGCTTGTCCTGGTTCTCCATTGTCACAACTCCAAAGTAAGTACTCATGAGTCATGAATGGTTCTTCCTCTTTGGAGAGATTTCCTTGTTTGTGTGTGCAAATTGGAGTCTGGATGCATCCCTAAATGATGTTTATAATTTGTGTGTGCAGCCCCATTTTCACTCATATGGCTGGAAGAACTTCAGTATGGAAGGCCTTGTCCCCAGAAGTGCTGCAGGCATCTTTCAAGGTGTCCCCAGATGTGGAGAAGCAGTTCAGCTCAAAGAGGACTGCAGAAGAAATCTTCTTCCCACCAAACTAACTCCAATGAAACAAATTGCTTAGTGGTTTTCTTTAGCTTTATTAGTAGAGTGAGACACAGAAATAAGCCTATCATTATTATTTAGTTTTTTTTTTGCTGGAATGATTTCCCCATGCTTTCATATTGGACACAAAAATTATGTCAGTGTTTTTTTTTCTCTTTCTTTTAAATTTCGGGATGGTTTTCCCTTGCTTTTACATTGGATATGTATAAAATTGAATTCAAAGTGAAAATATTTTATACACCAATGAAGGAAATTTTAGACACTTACTATTCCCATGCACAATATTAGGCTACATCTGTCCAGTCCTTGTTGATCATAGATAATTGCAAATAGTATGGCGAGACAAAGATACCATGAGAAACAAGCTTACAAAACTATACCGTTACATTCTCCCACAAGTTCAACTTAATCACACATCTCATCCACCTAACTTTAATCACATGCACTTTTTCTCTAATCAAAAAGGGAAGGAAGCATGAAATTCTTATGGGGCACATGTTAATATCTATGATCAACTATTACATTGTGTCAATTTTCGCTAGTAATGGCATTGATACTAACATAAGGCGTTATGTTGACACTAACAAAATCGCTTCATTGAGGACAGCGACCAATATTATCATTTGGTACAGTGATTAATATTACTTTACTTGAGAAATTATTAATTATCACCTTATAATTTTAAGTGACAATTTCACTTTTGAACTGAATTTGTAGAGATAAAAATTAAAGGAGTTCAAGAAGAATGTTACAATTTAAAACAGATAAGGTTAAAAAATCGAAAGTTACACCGAAATTAAAAATTAGAATTCTGTGATTGAGGTTTTGGAGGATGGTTCAGGCTAACTATCTGTTTTGCTTTTTAAAAATTAGGAATGGGCCGTGACCCATGAAGATAAAATTCTCAGTGGGCTTGGAATGTTGAATTGGACACTTTCCTAGAATTCAAGTTGCCCATTGGACACAAAACAAAAATTGGCAGGGCAGATTATGTACTATGTATTATTTATATTTTAGGGATTTATAATGGGTTACGTGTAGATTACGTATTTTTTTAAAAAAACTTGGATGCATTGTGGCTTAAGAGATTTTTTTAGTTAATATATTAAATTTAATTTTTTTTATTAATTTATTAAACTATAATTGAAATTTTTTGATGGTTTAAATGAACATGATTAAATTTAATATTAAATAAATTAAGTTAAGTAATACTTAATTAAAATTTAAGTGATTAGATGTACGGGTGACAAATAGCCAAAAGACGAGTTGGGTTATGTGTAGAATGTAATTTACCACGTCATAACTCAACCCAACCTACTTAACCATGAGTTACATTTGGATTGGGTCATAAATGAATTAGGTTAAACTAATCCAACCCTCAAATAAAATTTATTAATTTTTAAAAATTAACAAGCGACCGACCCACTAATCAAACCTTAACCAAACCACCCTTTGCCACCATCGGCTAGATAGTCAATTAGCTGAAGTTTGGTTAAATTTTAACAATTTGGTTAAAATTCGATTGGTTAGCTGATGACAATTTGAGCATCCATTAGTTGTTTATTAATTTTTTTAAAATTAATAAATTTGACCCTCACCTAGATGAGTTCAACTCAAGTAAACTTGTTACGTTGCGAGTTATTATTCAACTTATAACTCTTATTACTCAACTCATTGCATTAAAATAATAGACAGAATATATTAAAATTTTAAATTAAATTTATTTTTGCCGGGCCAATTAGAAGTAATTAAATTAAAATCAATACTTAAAAGTTTAATTAATCATTCATTACACTTATTAAAAAGCATAAAATAATAATAATAGTTTTTTTTTAATCTTTGTCACATTATTCATTGTATTTTTTCACTCTAATTTTTCATTAATTATGTAAAAAGCAAAGAAGGGAAACAAAATCAGCAATTTTGGAAAACGAGGTTGAATGTATCCTTTTTTAACACATGAAATTGACGCATCTAAAGAATCCTCAAACGTTCAAATTAACGCTGATCTTGCATGAATCCTTAATGTATCCAGTTAGAATTAGAATTTTCATCCAAAACCAAAACGGGATAAATCTTTTACTTCTCCAATGTCCAAGAGGGATTTTTTTTTTTTTTTGTATTTGCTTTTTAACTTCTTCAGTCAAATCCTTTTCCAACTTATCTCCTCTGTTTTAACCCGAATCCTTTTCTATCTTGGATCTCTCTCAACTCTACATCTATAAATATCGACCCACCCTCGACCAATTTCTGCACGTTGAGTTTTGAGACCTTTTTTGATTTGGGAGTTTGCTTGCGATATTTTTATTTTTATTATTATTTTTTCGGTTGTTGGTTTTTCTTTTTGTTGCGAGAACTAGCTAGACAAGATGGATCTTGATCTTAATCCTAAGTTGCCAAAGAAGATTTATGGCGGTGATGGTGGGAGCTACCTTGCATGGAGTCCTGAGGACCTCCCCATGCTCAAGCACGGTAACATTGGCGCAGCGAAGCTCGTTCTCGAGAAGCATGGATTTGCTATGCCCCGTTACTCAGATTCTCATAAGTTGGCTTATGTTCTTCAAGGTATCATCTGTTACAACACTGCAGTTTGTTTTCTTGATGATCCTTTGATTGTATAAATTGGGTACTTTGGGGATAATTTGCTCTGTTTTAGTTTAACCTATTCGTTGTTTCTTGATGTTTTTGTCGGGATTTACTGAAGGATTCAAGAACGCATGTTGCAAAAGTTTGACTTGTTAGAAATGATATGAAAACAATAATTGAAACTTGAGTTTGTGTAGCACTGTCCTAAAGAAATTATTTCAGTGTGTATGAAATGTTCCCCAGGATAAAACAAGCCTTCCAACAACAAAATAAAATTAATCCAGCAGAATGAAAGAATTTAGAAGGAAGAAAAGAGAATATGGAGGAGTAGAGAAATGAAAATGAAGGAAGATGATTTGGTTCTCTTAGTTCTCCTTGAAGTGTTGCATGTTTCCTTTATATAGAAAATTGAGATGGTTACTTCAACGTTAAGAAATCTTTACCAAGAACGCGGCTCAACTCAATTTTTGATTTAGCCACTCTGTTGAAAATAATTATTTAGCCACTTAAAAAGAAGGAAGAAACCAATTAATGTTCTTGGAATGTGATAATTAACATCAAAAATAGGCACAATTATCACTTTATCAATGATCGGGATGATTGGAGCATAAAATTTATCCAGTTAGAATTAGAACTTTCATCCAAAACCAAAACGGGATAAATCTTTTACTTCTCCAATGTCCAAGAGGGATTTTTTTTTTTTTGGTATTTGCTTTTTAACTTCTTCAGTCAAATCCTTTTCCAACTTATCTCCCCTGTTTTAAACCGAATCCTTTTCTATCTTGGATCTCTCTCAACTCTACATCTATAAATATCGACCCACCCTCGACCAATTTCTGCACGTTGAGTTTTGAGAGCTTTTTTGATTTGGGAGTTTGCTTGCGATATTTTTATTTTTATTATTATTATTATTATTTCGGTTGTGGGTTTTTCTTTTTGTTGCGAGAACTAGCTAGACAAGATGGATCTTGATCTTAATCCTAAGTTGCCAAAGAAGATTTATGGCGGTGATGGTGGGAGCTACCTTGCATGGAGTCCTGAGGACCTCCCCATGCTAAAGCACGGTAACATTGGCGCAGCGAAGCTCGTTCTCGCGAAGAATGGATTTGCTATGCCCCGTTACTCAGATTCTCATAAGTTGGCTTATGTTCTTCAAGGTATCATCTCTTACAACACTGCAGTTTGTTTTCTTGATGATCCTTTGATTGTATAAATTGGGTACTTTGGGGATAATTTGTTCTGTTTTAGTTTAACCTACTCGTTGTTTCTTGATGTTTTTGTCGGGATTTACTGAAGGATTCAAGAACGCATGTTGCAAAAGTTTGACTTCTTCTGAGATAAAAAATTTTGTTTAATTCTACCATGTAGTTTGCAAAAGTTTCTTATATTAAACTGTAGAGTTATCCTGTTGGCTCTTAATCCATGATTATATATTTATATGTACAAAAATATATGCAAACATTGCTTGAATGTACGTACTGCTTATGCGCTGTTTGCTAATATTTATTATGTCTGATTGGGTACGGATGGGATCGAATTTAAGCCTCAGATTTCCTCTTTTCGCTTTTTTCTTCGCGAAGGATGTGGTTTTGTTTGCTCAGCATTTTGACCCAAATTTCTCAATGCAATGGTTAAGAGTTGTACATTTTTTGAGACTGATACCTCTCAAACTTGAAACGATTTCAGGTAGTGGCGCAGCTGGAATTGTCCTTCCAGAGAAAGAAGAAAAGGTTCTTCCAATCAAGAAGGGTGATGCCATTGCACTTCCTTTCGGTGTTGTTTCATGGTGGTACAACAAGGAGGACACAGAACTTGTTGTTCTGTTCTTGGGTACCACTCATATAGCTCACAAAGAAGGCGAATTCACTGATTTCTTCTTGACGGGCTCCAACGGCATTTTCACAGGCTTCACAACTGAATTTACCTGCAGGGCATGGAATTTGGAAGAAAGCGTTGTCAATACCCTTGTTGGAAACCAAACAGTTAAGGGAATTGTCAAGCTTGATGATGGGTTTAAGATGCCCGAGCCCAAGAGCGAGCATCGCGAGGGCTTTGCCATAAACTGTGAAGAGGCTCCATTAGATGTTGACATCAAAGGTGGCGGCAAAGTGGTTGTCTTGAACACCAAAAACTTGCCCTTGATTGGTGAGGTCGGATTCGGTGGAGATCTTGTCAGTATCGAAGGCAAAGCCATGTGTTCTCCAGGTTTCTCTTGTGATTCAGCTCTGCAGGTTACGTACATTGTTAGCGGTAGCGGCCGTGCACAGATTGTTGGTCCTGATGGCAAGCGTGTACTCGAAACAACTGTTAAGGCCGGCAATCTGTTCATCGTTCCGAGATTCTTTGTTGTTTCAAAGATTGCTGACAATGATGGCTTGTCCTGGTTCTCCATTGTCACAACTCCAAAGTAAGTACTCATGAATATTGCTTCTTCCTCTTTGGAGAGATTTCCTTGTTTGTGTGTGCAAATTGGAGTCCAGATGTATCTCTAACCGATGTTTATAATTTGTGTGCAGCCCCATTTTCACTCATATGGCTGGAAGAACTTCAGTATGGAAGGCCTTGTCCCCAGAAGTGCTGCAGGCATCTTTCAATGTGTCCCCAGATGTGGAGAAGCAGTTCAGATCAAGGAGGACTGCAGAAGAAATCTTCTTCCCACCAAAGTAACTCCAATGCAAAAAAGTGCCAAGTTGTTTTTTACAGTTTTCATTAGTAGAGAGAATCACAGAATTAAGTCTACTGTTACTATTATTTAGTAGTAGTTGGGCATAAAAATTGATGCGAGTGTTTTTGCTTTTGATTTGTAATTTATTTCCCTTTTTTTTGCAATTTATCTTTTTCATTACCAATTGATCATTTATGTGCATTGGAATTACATGACCACCAAGAGAATTCAATACATGGCTTGATTTTGTCAAATTCATTCTTGTGACTTCATTATTTGATACTCATAGAGAGGAAATTTAACATGAATGGTTTTAAGCAACCTTTGAAGCTAGTAATACTCAATTTTGCTGTAGGGTTGGCTTTCAATCTTTAAATCCATTATTCGTTTTAATTTACTTATATTATAATATATATATTAAGAATTTTCTTCAGAAATTTCAAACTTTCATGTATGGTTAGTTGTCTCAAAATACATTTTTGTGTTTTTTAAAACATTTTTACAGTTGTCATTATTATATAAAAAAGTGCAAAAGTAAATTTTGAAACACAGCGCATACACAAAAGTTTGGCAAAGTTTTCAAAATCAAAATATGCAAAGCTAAAAAGTTTGATAGAAATTGTAATTTATAGAGTTTTCAAAAGATTGGCAAACAAAAATCCGCAAGTTTTAAAAAAAAGAAGATAAAAAATTGAGTAAAAATTCAAGCAAAAAAAAACAGAGAGGATTAATTAATGTAAATATTCAAAGTGAATCCTTGGATTTTTCATCCTTTAATGGAATGAAAACGAGCCCAGTAATAAATTTGCTAGTCCGTTTGGAATATTTTCTTGGGCTTATAGGCTTCTTGTAGCCCAATTTAGTTTTTAAGAGGGCCTGACCCATTATGGTCTTCCTCCAACCTGTGACAATTCGGGGTGTCACAGAAGAATAGAAGGCTGGAAAGAGAGAAAACCGGGAGGCAAAAAAAAAAAAAAAACAGAGCGAAAGGGAAGATAGAGATGGCACCATTGAAGTCACTGGAACAGGACTACCCAATCATAGATTCCAATTTTCAGCACTTTTGTGCTTCCCATGGCATTTTTTCAGGTCCATTTCCCCACTTTTTGATACTCTGTACACTTTGTTTTTGTACACAAAAGATTGTTTTATTTCGTTGTTGGATTGTTGTTGACACACACGCAAAACTAATTTCTTGGATTTTGATATTTGTATGGAGGGAAAAAATTAAGCAAATAATTGGGATCTAAACTTCTAATTCAGTTCTTCAAGAAATTGGAGGGTATTATAATGTTTAGGGGCTGGATTATGGTTACTGTTAACAAAATGGCGTGGAAAGTGGAGATGGTAAAGGGAAATGCAAAATTAACTAAGAAGAACTAGTACTATAATTTTTGCAAAATGTTTTTTTTTTTAAATATTGTGGGGATGAGTTTTTTAGCTGAATGAATTGTTTGTTTGTTTGTTTGTTTGTTTTGCTTTCTGCAAATGGTGAATTAATAGGAGTATATTGAGAACCAAGTTAGGCATTGATCTACCTTGAATGGGAATTTATGTTGGATTGTTTCATATTTCAGCTCTGTTGTAAGATTTCTTTTTTAGTTGATTAGATATGACTCTCTTTATAGATACTGCTACTTTTCACAGAGGAAGATTTTCTAGTGCATGATCTTTACATGTTAGCAGCTTTGGCAGAAGAACATGGGACTTCAGATAGATTAAAGCAGGTTGATTACTTCAGAATATAGCTTTTTGATCTGTTAACTTACTGTGAATTTCTTGAGTGTGTGTTTTTTCCTTTCTTTTTCAAATGCAGGGCATGACCCAGATTCTCTCCATCATAGATAGTCAACATCAACCATGGCTAAATGGTTTGGAGTTGTTTGAATATTCTCAGAAGGGTAATCACATACTATCTACTGGATGTGAAAGGTACCTTCCCTAATCCTGAAAAACCATTACTTGCTGTTTATGGCTACTAACTCATTCACTGGTTTAGGATTGATGCATTTCTCCAAGGTGGATTTCGTGAAGGATTTCTGACAGAATTAGTTGGGCCATCCTCCTCTGGCAAAACGCAAGTATGACCTTAGCAATATGGCGAGAGTGTTATGATTTCCACCAGTTAGTGTTTTGGTTTTTTCATTGGAAATTGATATCTGTTGTTGTTTTGAGTAACATTTCAAAGCATCAGTTCATCATCTTCTACCATCATCATTGATTTAAATTTGTATGCTCAGGTGTGCCTGCTGGCAGCATCAAATTGTGCAAAAATCCCTTCATGCAGAGTTATGTTTTTAGATACTGGCAATTCTTTCTCGCCAAAACGGATTGCTCACTTTGTGAGTCAAACTGCTCACTTTGTGAGTCAAACTCCAAATCATGCCAATAGAGAGGTCAGACATGTTTTTAGAGAGTTTGCTAGTTTCTGCAACTTTCCTGCCTAGCACCTGTATAGTATACCACTCCCCTCTGACATTCTTTGTGTGCCCTTTCCACATGCTGTTCTACTTCTTCCATCATAATGACGTGAGCACTGATTTCTTTCAATGGCAGATTGACAAAGTTCTCCTGCAAGTTTTGGAGAATATATACTGCCTATCTGTTTTTGACATCTTTAACCTCTTAGATGTGCTCCATCAACTACTGAAAGATCTTAGTTATCAGGTTTTCACTTTTTGTTATTTCTATTTTTCTTATTGCTCTGATCTGCATGCTGTCCTTGCTTTTGCTTTTATTGTTCGTTTTGATTACCTTAATGGGGCACTGCAGAACAATTTTCATATGCAGACAGGTCGCCACTTAAGGATGCTTATTGTGGACTCAATATCATCCCTTATTACTCCAGTTCTTGGAGGAGCTGGCACAAATGGTATGTGTTTTAGAGGCAAGTGAGCTTTTCAATGTATATAAGTGATAACTCGTAGAAGTGTATAATTGCAGAGTTAAGATATGTAGTTTGTCTACTGAAGCAGTCAAGTCTCTTCATACCACAGATCAATGTTATTTAAAGTTGATGCTAGTCTAGAAGCTAATAGCTCATATCTGGTGGGAAACACAGGCCATGCCTTAATGGCTTCAGCAGGATTTCTATTGAAGAGGCTAGCACACGAGCATAACTTAGCTGTTTTGGTAAGTTTTATCTTTAAATAAAGCAAAATTTTATTTGATTTCTCTCTTCTTCAGTTCGCAGATTCTTCTACTTGTGTCTTAGTTTCATGCATTCTTATGCTTATCAACCTATATATCAACTTATAAGAAGGGTAATTCAGTGCTCTAACATGGTACAAGATCATGTGTCAAACCTGAGATGTAGCCAACAATGAAGCTATTAAGTTAAGCGGCAAAAGTATAATAGCTCTATTTTAAACTCAGTAGCTTTATTTCACAACATGCAACATTCTGATTAATTTATCTTAGATTACCATAATCAAATCATGGCTGTTACTAACCTAAAGTTCTAATCTTTCGAATGGTTAACCACTGTTATTTAAGATGACAAATCACATGGTTGCCGGCGAGGGTGGTGTAACTAAGCCAGCGCTGGGTGAGAGTTGGAAGAGCATTCCACATGTTAGGCTATTGCTTTCTCGAGATCGCACAAGCAACAGCAGTAGCATGTCCATACTGAGACACCCATCTCAGGTACAACTCTTGGTTGACATCAGTTTTGACACAATACCATCCATAATATTTCGATAAAAGAATCCCCTGCACCTGTTTCAGTGAGGTGGGTTTTGTTCTGCAGGCTGTTGGAGATAGAGTAGAGTTCATGGTTTTTTGAGCGATTGGTTTCTACACTTTCTTTGAAGTGGGCTAGACGTGTAATGTGAGCTTAATTGGATGATCTAAATTTGAGAGTGGAGGCCATTACTTGAATTCTTTTTTTAAGGTTCTTTGGAAAAGGAGAAGAATATGCCAAATGGTTTCAGGGACCATTTCCCCCTCCTATGGTCTGAAGCAGAAAAGAAAAGTGTAGTAGGTAGGAATGTAGGATCAATGTGGAATCTCCAGATGATTGTTGTTGCATCATTCGCTGTTTTATTCCAGTCTGAGCATTGTTTACTTCTTGGGACGATTGATTATTCTGCACCAATAGTTATACCTACTTGATAAATCATTTATTTATAGCATCTCAGATTTGGAAATTCAAGCTGGAGAGAGTTAATCATGCTAACAACCTCAAAGCAAGCTGTTTTATCCTTGATGATGAAAGTCATCATCTCTGGCTGCGAAAGAGAATCACAGTTAAAGTGCTAACCAAGGCCACCCCAAAGTCCTTTTTCTTAAGTCCTAACAATGAACTTTGCAATCATTTACGCGAGATTCTTGACCATGTTAATGGGATTGGGTGTATTAATTTTGATAAGTTACTGTACTAAATAATAAGAATTTTGAGTGATGTTACATGTGATTTACGATTGGAAGACTCATTTTATAAGGCAATTCATTTCAAAGAAATTTGATTGTCTTATTGAAAAAAAACATTGTGACCTCAATATAAACTTGCCATTTTTCTTTAAGGCAATGACTCGGACTTTAAAGCCAGTGTTTTTAGATACAATCAAAGAGTCTCGCCAAAAAAAAGTGAAACAAGTTTTCTTGTCTGATTTTTATGTAACTGAATCCTTCGGAACCATGAGTATGAATTTGCATTTTCAAATGCATTTTTTCAAAATAAAATTATAACATAGAAATTATTTTATAAATGTACAAAGTTATTTTATAAAAGGCAAAGATACCTCATTCAATATACACCCTAAAATTGTTCAAGTTCAATGAAGTATTGCATTATGTTGATGACATATTTAGGGCAAATTTATACAATTATGGAATAATTTTTCCAAAGATAAAAAAATCTTGTTTTTACTCTTCCTGCTTCTCTGTGCGGCCTCACTCTTCTTCCATGCTCAACTCACGAGCATCAGCACTAATCAATTCAACCGTCAAGTTTCGACGTTATGCCGAATTCTATAGCACTTGTCATCATCGTAATCCTCATAAATCTTACTCAAGGAAATTATCCCATAAACAACATCGCGAATCCTCTATGAAAAAACGACCTCGTGAATCCATACCATTTCTCGATGAAATCAAACAGTGTGAGGATTCAGAGGAAGCTCTTTCTCTCTTTTATCACTACCAATCTGAAGGTTTCAAGCATGACTATCCTTCTTACTCCTCCCTCATTTACAAGCTCGCCCGCTCCCGAAACTTTGAAGCCGTTGAAAGCCTTTTGGATTCTCTGAAAAAGTACAATATTCGGTGCAAAGAGTCTCTTTTTATGGCTTTGTTTGATCACTATTGCAATGCCAAATTGTCGAATAAGGCTATTGAGCTTTTCCAGAATATGACGTCGTTTAATTGTGTTCGTAGACTTCAGTCTTTTAATGCTATTCTTAATTGTTTGGTCAATAATGATTGTTTGTCTGATGCTGATGAGATATTTATGGGCTCCTCCAAAATGGGTTTTCGACTAGACTCGGTTTCGTTCAATGTTATGATCAAAATGTGGCTTCGAAAGGGCGAGTGGGATAGAGCTCAGGAGGTGTTTGATCAAATGCTCGAGAGAGAGGTGCAGCCCACTGTTGTAACTTATAATAGCTTCATTGGGTTTTTGTGTAAAAGTGGTGAGCTTGATAAAGCGAAGCGTTTGTTTAAGGACATGGTGGAAAAGGGGAAAAGGCCAAATGCTGTTACTTACGCCTTGTTGATGGAAGGTCTTTGTTATTTGGGGAAGTTTAAAGAGGCCAAGAAACTTATGTTTGATATGGAGTATCAGGGTTGTAAAGCACGGATCGTGAATTATGGTGTTTTGATGGCTGATCTTGGAAAGAGAGGCGAGTTTGATGAAGCTAAAGAATTGCTTTCTGAGATGAAGAAAAAGAGCATTAGGCCAGATGTTGTAATGTTTAATATATTAATAAACTGTTTTTGTAAGAAAGGTAGAGTTGCAGAGGCTTATAAGCTGTTATTGGAAATGCGAGTGGGAGGGTACGAACCTAATGCTGCCACTTATAGAATAATGGTTGATGGGTTCTGTAGAGCAGGTGAGTTTGACGATGGCTTAAAGGTGTTAAATGTAATGTTAAGGAGTAGGCATTTCCCTCGCACGGAAACCTTTTGTTGCTTGTTTTTAGGATTGGTCAAGAGTGGGAATTTAGACAATGCATGCTTTGTTTTGGAAGAGATGGAGAAAAGAAAGATATGGCTTGACTTGAAGTCATGGGAAGCCTTGGTTCTAGATTCTTGTCGGGAAGGAAAGGTTGTTCCTCACTGCATGACTGAACTTATAGCCTCTAGTTGATGGTTCACTAATTGAGAAAATTCCCTGATGTTTGCTTTGACATTTTATTCTTGATCATATTGAAACTGTTATGAGAATAATGTAATCATTCAGATTGTTAGAGCCGAGTGCATTTGTAATCATAATCCAAATTGAATGAGATAAAATTCAGATGCTTTGATTATAGAAACTTTGTCAAATTTGGGAAAATGACCGTTCTTGAAAAATCATGCCCTCGGAGAAACGAGAATGTTTATGTGAAACAGTGAAACATGAAAGAAGCGCATGCAATAGATCAATAATGTTAATGGGTCCTGAGAACGCATAGCTTAGTAGCTGATTGGTTGGTTGCTGGAGGATCTGCTGAAGATTTGTCTAGGTAATGAATCTTATTTGTTTACTGTCATTTTAGCTATCAAAGGCATTGTGATTGTGTTGAAAACGAAAAAGAATTCATTTGTAAGCAAATATGCTACTGGATGCATTTAATGGCTTAAAGATATTTCTTTATTTGATGCTTGGGAACTGACATTTAGTTTTAAAATGCTTACTTATACAACCTAAGCCATACCTTTTGGCACAGAACCTCCAACCAATACACCAATTGAGTGGAAATTAGCAAATACCTAATCCATCTTATCAACTCCAATTACATTCCAATAAGCTCTACCATCTAGATTGACTGTATGTATATATACCCTATCTAAGTTGTAGTAACTCAACAATTCAAAACGACTCATCCTTACGCTTTCTGTGACTGTATTTAGCAAGAATAGAGGAATTGTGCAAACAATCCTCAGCTTTGTATATTTCGTCTCCAACTCATGGCACCTTGCAAGCCCAACAATTTCCAACTTAAAGGATTACTCTCCCTCATTTTTTTAGCCCTAGCAATTGCATGCGCTACCTCTTCTAGAATCCTTGATGAGGAGGTAGTTGCTCCCACACTTCCACCTGATGGAACAGATCCTGTTCCTATTGTAGCACCTGCAGGTACTGCTGCTCCAGCTGCAGTAGCAGGTTCTGTTCCTAACGTAGCACCTGCAGCTACTGCTGCTCCAGCTGCAGCAGCAAGTTCCTCAGTGGGCACAGGGAGTCCTGATCAACCACTGACTTTCTTCATGCATGACATACTTGGTGGATCAAATCCTACGGCTATAGCTGTAACCGGACTGGTAACCAATCCAGTGATGGGTGGTCAAGTACCCTTTGCGAAGCCTAATGGTGCAGTTCTTCCAATAGACAATGGCATCCCAGTAAACAATGCCAACAGTGGAATTATCAACAACAACAACATTCCCTTCCTCACAGGGCTGAGTGGTATGAATCCGAATTTTTTTCAGCAGAATGGGAACTCAATCATCGGTGGAGGATTTGGCTTTCCAGCCCTGAATGCTGGCCAATTCCCTAGTGGGGCTAGTTTTCAGAAACTTATGTTTGGGACAATGACAGTGTTTGATGATGAACTAACAGAAGGACACGAGCTAAATTCAGGCTTGGTTGGCAAGGCACAAGGGTTCTACATAGCAAGTTCAGAGGATGGGACTAGCCAGACCATGGCTTTCACTGTGATGTTTAAAAGCGGCAGCTATGCTGATAGCTTAACCTTCTTTGGAGTCCATAGAACTTCAGTCTCCGAGTCCCATCTTGCCATCATGGGTGGGACTGGAGAGTATGTAAACGCCAAGGGATTTGCAAGACTTACGACTTTCCCTGCAGCTACAAACCAAGTGCATCTTACAGATGGCCTGGAGACTGTGTTGGAAATGACTGTGTATCTTGCTTATTAGAGTTAAGACATTTTCTGTTTGATTGCATGCTGTGTGTACTTGCTGATATGTTTGAGAATCTGATTGTTGAAAGTTGAATCCATACCTTCAAAATTTGTTTTATTTGGCTATGAAAATTGGCGTCAATGTGCACATATAGCCAACCTTTTTTTTTCCTTGATAAACTTGAGCATTTATTTTGGATCATGATTCATGTTATAACAGGAAACCAAAACATCAACCATGATGCATAGTAGCAATTAGCGTAACTGGTCAGTTCCTTTATTATGTTACGCACTGTCCATTTCTCTTTTCTTTGATGGGGCAGCTCGTTAAAACTAGACTCGGGTCCCAGAATGTACCCGTTCGTTCGTGGATTGGTTGGGTGAATAATTAAATTGGCTGGCCCGGTTGGCGAATTGGAGCAGTTTGGTTCGTGGATTGGTTTGTAGAATTATATGGATTAAGATTTACCTTTTTTTTTGGGATCGAAAAACCTGGGCCTAGCCCAAATACAGGGAATAATGAATTTGACCCATTGGACTTATCGAGGAAGCAGGCTGGGCTGATGAGCTCTGTATTCTAACTAACTGTCTATTTAAGCTGAGTCCACCGCCATAAGCAGCTCAACTGTATTCTAACTGCATTTTCATAACTAACTGGTATCTCATTATTACAAAAAGGCCTCAACAATTTGTAATTTTATGTTTTGACCCCATTCTCATCACACTCTGATTTCAGACCTCCCAGAGGTCCAAAATATCACCGTTTCATTTTTCAAGAAAAAAAAGGGAAAAGTTGACATAATTTACAAAAGAATTTCACTTCGTATTAGAGAAAAAAAATAGTTAGGAAATGATTCATAAAACTAAAAAATTATAAATTATTTTCCACCAATTTTTCTCTAATAATTTTTGGAAAAAATAAGATGCATGAACAATGTATTTACGTGTGTAATAATCTCACAGCCTTACTATTTCATCTATTCCAAAAAAAAATAATCTAGTAGCAGAACTTTTTTGATCTCAAACAAAAACAAAAAAAAAAAATTGAAGCAAATTCATATATTATCACTCATGTTTAAAAAGTAACGATAAAATAATAAAATTATACATTCAACAATATATTCAAAATTATAATTTAAAAGTCATGTCATTTTAATTTTACCAAAAAAAGGAGTCTTGTTTGGTTCTTGTTATGGTTTAGAAAAGCTTCCATGCATGCTTATCAGACAATCGTAAAGCAATCAAATACAGCCCTCAAGGGCCAATCATGCATGTCCCATAAAGTTTGAGTTGAAGAACCAAACAAGAAAAGCTTCGGATCAAATGTGAGATGATTACAATCTTTCTTGGCCTTTTGATATTTCTGCATCACGTCAATCATTTTCAATTCTTACCAACTCTTTTGGCTAATTGTATCTATTACACTACACACTATATATATTTTTATTACCATTTGTTCATGGTTTCTTGGGCAAAGATTACTGCTCTTCCTGTTTTCTTCCCCATCACTCACGCAATGGTTTATTCAATTGGTGCCACCCTAACTTACTCATTTTAAAGAGAGAAGAGAACCCAAATGAGCAAGCTATTGACCAAATTTAAGAATGAACCGGACATAATGCTCTAACACGAGATCAAATATTGATACAAAATCTTTTTTTTTTCCAAAACGATAGTTATATTTTATAACCAAATTGGCAAAATATACATAGTTTAAAAAGTTAAAGAAGTTTTATGGCGTTGGATGAAATCGAACCCATGAAAACAAGCACTTCCGCAGAGGAGGAGGACGCTTGACTAAATCAGGAAAAAATAAATAATACTAACTAATATAATAACACCTCCAAAAGAGGGCAAAAAGCCCAACAAGTGGGAAAAAAGGCTGACAAGCGGCATACAAATTACAACTAACTATTAACTAAAATGTTGTCTTTATTGGAATCCTCAAACTGCACACATTGAAAGGCACTGAACGTCAGTGTTCCTAACTCTCGCCTTATGCCTGTTGTGATGATTCCGGAAAATTGGCAGACGTTGAATAGTTAGAACCAAACTACTACCGTTTGCAAACGTTGAATAGCTGGAACCAATCTACTACCGCTCGTAGAGAAGACTGTCCAATCAAAATCATAGCAGACACCTAAAAAAAAGGAAATGGTGCGAAAAAATCTAGTACTGTCGAAATATTGATACAAAATCTAATACTGTCGAAATGTATGAATTTACTGTCCCCTAAATGTGTATGGATAGTTATTTCACTAAATGTATATGAACGGTTATTTTGATTCTCATTTTCATCTCAAATACGCTTTTCAAAGTGTGAAATATTGTAATTCCAGCATTCGCTAAAAATATGTTTCGAAATAAATTTCAAACCATGTTTTACCTATCAAAAATAAAACTCTAAAACACACTCATCACTTATTTTTTCCTTTTCACATTTTAATACTTTAATTATTGTCCATATAACATTTTAATTGAAAATATGATTCAACGTTTGCAATTTATACAACACATTCTCAAATTTACAAACCATACAACGTCTTATTTCAAAATACATTATAAACTATTAATTTAAACAACATTTGAAAATATATTTCAAAACGTATTTTTAAAAATATATTATGAAATGCAATTTATATGCATATATTTAAATAATTTTTCAAAATATATTTTTATACTTTTTAAAATGACTCTTTTTATATTTTTAATATAATTTTGTTTTACAACTTTCATTTAAAAAACGCAATTCATACACAACGACCCAACCAACATTTTCCAAATAAAGACCAAAGAGTTGGTCAAAAGGAGAGGGGGATTTGTTAGAGTCGCCGCCGACAGGGCCAAGCCCACCGATGGTGCGCCGCCCAAAAATCAGAAAAGATAGACGGACCAAATTTGAACGTGTTCAAACATTTCATAGATGGACCAGATTTGAACTCCTTCCATCAGTGTGAGTAGTAAATTTTCTTTTCAGCCTTCCAATTAATGTTAATTTGGCCAATCAAAGTAAAGTGAACATGAACGTAGAAATTATAGTAAGCGACAAAAAGAATGGACAAGATTTTCAAAATTTTTAAGTAAAAAGTACTCAACGTGACTTGATATTGGATTAGAATTTGCCCTTACTTTTAGACAAAACAATGAAATGAATCACCATTTATTCCTACAAGGCTATAGTCTTAAAGAAGAAATCCAACTAAATAAAGCACATAATACTTGGTTTCACCAATGTATAATCATTTCTTTTGGGGGCAGTTTTCCTTCCATTTTTTCTTTGACAACTTTGACAATAATATGCCATCTTTCACAACAAGCATTACCATTTTTCACTTCATCTCTTAAAAGACTTAACTGTCATATAGTGTTCTATAGAAAATGCCATAGAGGGACCAATTCTGAGGCCAAAAAGGCAAAAAGACTATCTGAAATCTTCTGAAGTGGGCAACAATGAATGGCGATTATCCATAGAGAAAAAGTATAGGATATCCACAATCAAAGGCTTTTACGTTCGATCAAAAGAGATGGGAAAGATGAAAAAAGTATAGGATATGTGTCTGCTTCCAGCCAACCCACAATACCATACGATTTTTCACTAGTTCAGAGGGGATGATAGAGTATAGACGACACCGCATGCAAAGTGCAAAGCCATAGTTTCCCATGGGGGCATGATGATGTGTTTCTGATTCATGTTATTTCATTCTCAAGTTCTCGCGGGCTGGCTCCACATTTTGCTATTCAATAATGCACAGTTACATCTGCATGTTTGGCCATGGCTGGGAGGGCATGATGACCCCTCATACAGTTGCTGATAAAGGTCCTTCATGTCGGATGTGCGATATTTTCTTTTCAACTACTATTATGTGTCAAGTTAGGTCAGAGTTAATTGATTCATGTATTCATGATGAGTTGAGATATTTTACCAAAATACAAACAACCCACCAAAGAAAACGTTTTAAAAAACACTTAGTTAGCCTTTTCTTTAAGATTAAGTATCATTCATGACTACTTCAATGCATTGCCTGTTGAGTTGAGTGTGTTTGTATTAATTAGTGATTCATTTGGTATTGAGAATAATTAATTGACTATTTGTTCATGACTTTGATAGCTTTTACCAAAACAGAACAGAAATTGAGACAGAAAATCCTAAATAAATCGTCAAAATATGAAGATAAAGTAAGTATATTTTGATTCTTTGAGTAGATGATATATGTAATCAACTTAAATTGCCCAAATTTAAACTCTTAAAAAAAAATCCTATTTTTTTATTAGAAAACTGGAAAATATTAGTATTTCTTTTGCAGACTTATGAATCAGTCTTATCTCATCATCTGAAAAAGTATACTAGCTAGGATAAAGTTTTGAACTTGAAAATTATATAAAATATTTTCTCATTCATTGGTAGCTATAGGGAGGAGGGCAATCTCAATTCTCAACTGAACAGAAGTACTGTCAAGTGTTGGGTAAAAACCACCACATCCCTGAATGCATAATCTGGAAAGTAGTAAAATAAAGGGAATGTTTACAGACAAAGATTCCAAAGCCTGATTAGGTTCCAAATTAAACAAAGGAAAAGCTAACATCTCAAATGGTCATATATTGTTTATTCCAAGGAACTGTACCAATATTACTTAAAAAACACCAAAGAGAAGCCAACCAAACTCCCTTTTAAATGTTACACATTTTTTCCAGGCCCAAGATACCCTCTTATGTTCCTTTACTAACCTTTCATTCTAAATATTTACCTCAAGCACAACCAGACATTGTCATTTAGGCAAACACATATTGTTAATATTAATATAAAGTCAATTAACTAAGCAAGAAGACTTTGATTAATTTGAACCAATACTCATCCCTGTAGTAGTAGTAGAAGACGAAGAAGATGATGAAGTTGAAGAAGAAGCCGGAGATGGCCAAAACTCAGCATTTTTCACCTTTGAAATGCTCGTCAGCACGCCTAGTGGTGTCACATTCCCTATTACTGTTACTTTTTTTGTGGCGAGATCTATGCTGAATGAAGTCACTCCTGCTCAATTACCCAAACTTGCTTTAGTACTATGTACTATATTTGCCCATGCTTAAGTTCCAATATTATGGTACCCGTTATTCATAAATTTTAACAACAATGAAAAAAGAAAATTTAAAGAGATTCTTTTTCATTTTTCTAATGGGAAGAAATCTCATATCCAAATCAAAGAAGCAGAATATTTGACATGAAGGGGATGATACTTAGATATTAAACTGTAGTCACCTTCCATTCTGGAAATGTGTTTTCTTATTTTTCCTTCACAACCCTTGCAATGAATTGACACCCTCAACTCCACAACCTGCAAAAAAAAAAAAATTTAAAAATGATTGGAATAGAAGTAAATAAAGCTAAAGTTCAACTGAAATTTGCAATAATTATGAAATAAACTGTTGATTAAATTCTAACCTGACCATGAGGTTGACCAGATTTATTAAAAGCATGGGATTCCTCTGTGAATGTTAATGATGATTTACTTGCATGTGAGGTACTCGTGCGAGATAATGAAGACTTCTGGACATGGAAGTCATCATGTACCCGTGTCAACGATGGTGATTTTTGCGCATGATTTAAGTGAGACAATGAAGATTTTTGGGCATGTAAATCAACGGAGCGCAATGATGGAGAAGAAGATTCAAAAACAGAATTATCGTACGAGTTAGCCGACAGTGAAGATCTAAAAGCAGGATAGTCATTGAAATTATGATGCTTTTTAGAAGCAATGTTCCTCAAAGGTTGTGTAGGAACAACCATCGTAGACGAGGAATGTTGAGAATCATCGGATGATAATAAGTCGAGCAATAATGGGGTGTCACTCAACAAATACCTAGACGATGATGAACCAGTTCCAGTTCGAATATCAGGACTAGAAATGTCACTGATGTCGGCTGAGCTTTTTCTGCGTAAAAATTCAAGACTAAGTTTTGGGGTAGAAGAAGTGCTCTTTCTATACTTGTCAAAATAAGGTTTTGGGCTGATAGGAATTTGGGACGAACAAGGGATGACTGGAATTTTGGTTTTGGCTTTATGGCGGTGGTGATGATCGCCGAGGCGGTGACTATGGCGTTGATGATCAGTTGGCCTAATCCCTCCTTGCCGCCGGACCATGCTGCGTTGATCCAGGCTCGAACATATCGCTGTGGATGCTGGCGAGGCACAAAATAAGTCCACAGACTTCATGCTTGTGCTAGAATAACAATGGTGGAGGAGGAGGAGGAGGGGAAGAGAATTGAGGAAGATTTCTTGGAAAGAAGTTCTATGGATGTGGTGATAAAATAGTACTAGTAGATGAAGTAGAGGAGAAAGAGAGAAAAGCTAATAAAGAAGGAACAAGGGGGTCCCAGGCCAGCAGAATTGTTTGAATTGTTTGAATTAACAAATGTAAACCTTAGAGGACACAAAGTTTATCTCTATACCTTGTAATTTGGAATTCTCTTTCTCTTCTTCTTCTTCTTCTTCTTCTTCTTCTTCTTCTTCTTCTTCTTCTTCTTCTTCTTCTTCTTCTTCTTCTTCTTTTTTTTTGGTATTCCACGATGAGTGAGAATTGAGACTTGACTAGAGGTTTATGTGTATGGTTTGATATTTCAAAATATGTTTTTGTATTTTTATAATTTTTAATATATTTTTTATTTTACAGTTAATATTTCATATGTGAAAACATGTTTTAAAATACAATCCATACGCACTCGATACTCTCTTTGATATTATTGTAAGGATCAACTGCTAGGATAAAACATATCATTTACTTTTGCCGTATGATGATTAAGTTTTTGATTCCTTAAATAGTTTCGTTAAACTTCCTTTGCTTCATATACAATTCATAGTATATTTAGTGCTCTTTATTAGGTAGTTAAATTTCTAATATTTTAAATTGTCATATTGTATTGTCTTATCTATAGATTATGTGAAAGTATATTAAAATTTTAGGGAAAAATTTAAAAAATATACATTTGAAATCATATTTTTATATTCTTCTAAATAATAATTATAAAATAAAAATTATTTAAAAAGTATCAAAATTCATATTAAAACATTATTGATAAGCTTTGTTGGGTTTTGGACCTTTTTTGTACTTACTGCCAGGAAAGGATGGGAAGGCAATACTGTGTAAATTCCGACACTTTCCAGTAATAAACTGTATTAATAATTACCACATCATTGCTCCATTCTTGAAAGCTGAAACCAAGCGGCCCCAAAAACTTGACTAAAATTTTCTTGTACGATAGGGCCATAAAGAGCATAATGTGTAGCAGCCAAGCTAACCCAAAGTAGCCTTTTTAATTTGTTGCTTCTTTGCATTGTCTGTTTTTGGTGATTGATTTACTAGCTAGAACAGTCTGTCCGTTTGCAGGTCTATATCATATGCCAAATTCAAAGCCCTAAGCTTATCATGTGTGTAGATTACTCAAATATGCAATCATCAATAGAGGACAAATCATTTTTTCAATTTTCTTTGGATTACTAATTGAAACACAAAAGGCAATATTGGGATCACCTTCAATTCTCAAAGACCTATATAGGCATGCAGTTTAAGATACCCTTACAAGCAAATACGACACAGAAGCCATTTCATCATACCTTGTTCACAAAATTATAAAAATCTCATAAAATTAATTTTCTCACACAATTCCACCACCACAATAGAATGTGGAGTGTTACCTATTCTGAAATTTTAATAAATTTTTAATGATTAACGTGATACAATAATTAAACTAATCATCTAATACTCTTTAAATTATCTTGGTCCTCTGCATGTTTTGTTTGTTGCCTGAGAATATCGTAGAATTCTGGGATTACCATTTATATAATCTTTTCGAGCTAAATTAAACTATATTCTTGACATAGAATTCATCAAAACGAATCTCACATGTCAATGCTAGCCAATCTTATACATTGGTTAATCACAATTGACATTATTGCAATATTATTATGGTAAGCATTGTGAAATAATACAGTCTTTAGACAGAATTACGTCAAACAAATGATGCCAAGAGACTAATTTCAAAGAGAGTTGTTGAGGTTCCGGATTTGGGGACCCAGATTTCAGGAATGTGATAGGAGGATACAAAGCTAACGTCAAAATTAACAACAAAATCGTGACAAATTTGCTACTTGAAGATTAAGACAAATAAGGATGAGCTAATTGAAGGGTCCCTGGACTTGGAATTGGACTTGGACAGAAACTCACAGTGATTCTTAACAGTGGAGCATGTGGTACTGCTCCAACTCTGGTTTCTTGAACTTCAATCAAGGATTGATTATTCTATATGGAACAGTTGTACCATACGTGCAGTTCTGTTTTATCTGATTTTTTTTTAAGTTGTACTTGTGGTTCTCTGTTTGCAAACTAATTGAATCAATGTAAACTGGAGTACCAACGTAAGTTTTAAGTTATTTGTTCATAAATACTGGAATTGTCTTAGGATTATAATGCATATTTTATATAATTTATCTGAATTCTGTGAATTTTCTTCAAAAATTCAACTCATTCGTCCGTAATATTTCTCATAAAAGAGTATTTAGAATTTTTGAGAGTTTTTATGATATCAAAACCGCATTATAAAAAAAAACATATCTGTACATATATATATTTTAAAAAATTATTTAAACATTTTATTCTAACACCAAGAAAAATTAGGCCAACCCACAATCTTCTGATAGCAATCCGAGACAATGAGAGTCTAGATAAAAGTTTTTAAGAAAAAAAAATCGCCCTATATATTTTATCCATGATTAATATTATTTATTTTTTCACAAAAAGAATAACAGTATATATGATAATTAATGATAACCGCAAAAAAAAATTTGCTAATAAACAAGGTAACTAAGCGACCTTGGATTCCCATGCCATGCACGATCGGGATGGCAATCCTAATATCACATAAATAATGCATTCTTAAAGATTAATTGATTTGGCTACCATTTAGCTTTGTTTAAAACAAAACAAAACAAAAAAAAACCTTTTTCCCCATGAATCTCCAGTATTGTTCTGTTAATCATTTGAATAATCAATGAGGCTAAGGTTTTTAAGCAATTGACAAGACTATAATTTAGTTCTCTCATGCGGGTAGATAAGGTTAAACCCCAAAATTCAAAACTAATAATAATGGCAATGCAATGCAAATCACTTTGGCTACATCATTTCTTTGAGCATATGGGAGCAATGATTACACTTTTTTGTGAAATGGGTGAAATGTGATTTGATTTAGTAGGTGGTAATGACCTTTCCGCAAATTTAAGTGGATATTAAAAGTTGGAAGCATCATAATTACACACTGATATATATTGCTCACTGATTAGCAAGAAAAGCATTATCAAGTTGACTAAAGCAAAGGATTCTAACTAACTCCCCACCTTTAACTGCACTTTAGAATTGCCTTAAACCTTTTCTGTGTGCCATGGATCATGCTTACAACCAAGTTTTGTGTACTTTCCTTCCAGCTTCGACTGACATGGGCTACAAAAGACATGATTATTCAACATTAGCTTTTCGAGAATAATGCAATGTGTAGACATGGGTGGCTATATTATTTGTTTGAGTGAAGGTAAAATAAATAAAATATATAACACAGAAATATCAAAAAAAAAAAATTTGAAATACATAATAAGTGTAACTCGAGAATATAAGCTTAAAGATTTAGGGCAATCACTGGCTTATTGCGTCTATTTGTTGGACTTTCTTGCAGGTGATTATATTTGCTAACAAGTGAATCAAAACTAGAACTATAAAGTTTATTTGAAATGCCGTAAATCAGATTAAAAGAGAAGGGTTTGTGTGTTATAACTTGAATCGCAGAAAGTTGATCTTGGAATTGAAAAAAGAAAAAAAAAATTGCAACATTAATCTATGATCTTTGGTCTCTTGTTTTTTTTGGGGGGGGAGGTGGGGTGGGGTTGTTTTGGAGGAAGGGGGAGGGGGAGGGGGTGGAAATTGGAGTTGGTTTAAGGGAAAGTCCCACATGAACATGTAGTTTATTTATGAATAGGGGAATATTAAAAGTGACTAAACAATAAAGTACTCCATAAAATTAAAAAAAAAAATGTATGTTGCAAGTATATAGGGGTGTTCGAAACATACAAAATTAAACTTTTAAATTCAAATTAAATTATCACATTTTCACTTGAGTATGACCTAAAAATAAATAAATTTAAAATTTTCATTTCAAATTAGACTATCACAGGTTTATTAAACCAAATTAATAGACTTCTTTCATATATTCACACAACAAAACATGTGTACAATAGGTATAAATTACATATCAAAATATATTTTTTACTTTTTAATATAATTCATGCACACTCTTAATATTTCTTATTATACAAGTGACAAAACACTACGTTTTTAACAAACACTAAAAAAAAAAAAAAAACTCATTTGATTCCAGCAAAATAGAGTTCGGACTGAAAACTCGCACTGTTTCTGTGCGGAATTTTGGGATGATGACGATGATGACTTTATCCATGACTGACCCCCTGAATTCGTTGTGTGGGTCTTACTCAACCTTAGCTCTAAGTCTTTCTTTCATCAACATGCGTTTAAAGAAGTGGCGCTTTCATTTTTAACTTTTTAAGTGGAGGGATTAATTAATTAATTTAGTTTTTTTTCTTGACTTTTCTCTTTTTCTTATTAGAGTTTTTTTTTTTTTTTTTTTGATCCAGTCCCACCATCATCAAGAAAAGCGAAAGTCTCTCTCTCTCACTTTTAGAGAAGACCCGCGCGGGCAGCCCTGGACTGGGGCTCTCCTCCACCAGAGAGACCCCCCCCCTCGAGTGCGATAGTTGAGAGAATGAACCCTCGAACTACCTCCAACTCCGGAGCTTATTTTTTGGAGTGCTTTATGCTTTTTGAGGTAATAATTATGAGATAAAATATATATTAAATAGTGTAAAAATGTATAAAAAAACGTTTTAAAATACTAACCATACACATCTTTCGTACTCTTACTATGTTTATTTCTTTATTGAGTTGGTTAGGGTTCCTTAATCTGCAGCGATTAATTGTTGGTTTCAAAGCCTTAAGATTTGGATTTTCTTGAGAAAGGAAAAGGGAAAATTAACAAAGAAGAGATAACCCTGGCGAAAGGGTGCTCTCCATTTATAGATGATAAAAAATGCATAACAATATTGCTTATCTAACAAACTAATCTTTAAATCAATGGTTTGAAAAGGAAATAATTCTTTCTTTTCAAAGTGTTTCATTCTTGAGTGCCCATCTCTGTAGTTTCACGGGCTAATCTGTGTAGCAATTCTTGAGGAAAATTTATGCACACTCGCGGCTTCCTAATGTCTTTATGAGAACAAGCTCAAATTTTGCTGTTATTTTATCCTTTCAAATTTCACGGGCTAAGTTATATAGCAATTGTTGGGGGAAATTTATTGCCACTCGTGGTTTCCCAATGTCTTTATAAGAACAAGCTCAAATTTCGTTTGGAAAACATGAATTCCAAACAAATTTTGTATACATCCGTTGTATTACATAATGTTGTCAATCATAAACAAAATGTTGTCAATCATAAACAATTAAAAGGGACAACTTATTATTTAAACAAATAATCTATTTATACAATAAGAAAAAAATTTATATAATTAATTTATTACACTAATAATAATAATATAATAGACATATGTAATATTTTTTCATAAAAACTAGACAATTTTAATTGTTTAAATAATCTCGTACATTTAGATACTCTTTTCACATGTTTAGTTGTTTGTTGCTATCTAGAATAACTCTAATCTAATGCCCTTTTTATAAACAACACGTCAATCAAAAAGAAAATTTACGAATATTTTTGCGTTGTGAGAATAATTAGCCTTGCCCTGACTGCTAAAGTTGCCTTCTCCAAGTGCATTCATATTCCAAAAACATAAATAAAATGGAGGAGCAAGAAGTGCACACATGGGCTTTTATTGGGTGGGCTCATCTTCAGCAGACATCATAGTCCAACTATGCCTAAATTTAACAGGGGATGTGTAATCTGGCCATTTTAAACATTCAAACCATGAAATGGGCTTTGAGATTTTGTTACTCCATGTGGCCATTGGACATTCAAATCTTTAAGTTTTATAGATGCCTGTCATGACATCAGGCGAAAACCGTGTCACTGTACTAAAGAAAAGTGGGGCTCGAACCACGCCATTCCACTGCAACACCATTTGGGCGCAGACAAATTGGATGGCCTAATTACACGAATTCATGTCGTTTGGTCCTTTCTGATACATTTTCTAGAGTTTTTAGCAACCAATAAAAGTTATTTTTAGTATACTCCTTTACTACTGCTACCAATCTTTCTGTCTAGAGAAAATTTATTTATCACAATCAATAAATATGAAAAATAATTTTTTACACATTTTTTTGTTTGATAAAAAGAGTTTGAACTCAATTGGAAGTGATACATTTTCGAAAACTCCCAATCAATTCACGAGACTATTACCGATTATAGTCCTTAAACACCCGACAATAATTATATATAGGCAATCATACATATTAAGGAGTTATGGGATGAAGAACCTTCTTGGTTCTTTCCTCAATTTTACCCCCTCTCCTTCGGCTCACTCCTTTGTCCTTGTCTCCTTGATGATTCTGTTCTCTCCCTCCACTACCTCTCCCCCTAGTGCATCAATTCTCTTCCCTCGTTGTTGTTTCTCGTTCTTGTTCTCAAGACCCATCTAATGTACGCAGCATATGAATATTGAACATACTAATGTGTTCATTTTAATCTGCAGATTGGATATAATTAATTTCATTTTTGAAATGGATTTAATTCAATCTCATCTGATTTTGATTTAATCTGCAGATTGGATATAATTAATTTCATTTTTGAAATGGATTTAATTCAATCTGATCCGATTTTGATCCAAAATAATATATATATATATAATAATTTTTTTTTAAAAAATAGTTAACGTTAGTTATAAAATATAAAATAATATTATTTTTTATAATTCAAATTAATCAATTTCTGACAAAATAAATTAAAATATTTTCTTAAAAATACACAAATTAAAATATTTACATGAAAATTATTTATTATCTTTATATAAAAATATATATTTTTTTTAACACGAAATTATTAATTTCAAATTTAACAATATATATGAAAAAGAAAGCAAAAGCAAAAAGAGAGAAAGGAATCAAATCAGATTGAATTCCGATCTAAATTCGAAATATTTCGATGGGATCATATCATGATTCGCTCAAATTAAATTTTAAATGAATCATTAATTTTGAATACCTCTAAAATATACTAAAAGCCTGCTTATTTTCAGTTCTCATATTTTTATTATGTAAGAATTAAGCTCGACAATTCCACTAACAGTGCAGCCCACTGGACTGGTCCATTTGTCTTAACACTTAGAGACCCATATAGGTGTCTATACAGGGCCAGAACCTGAAGCCCACCTAGGACACAAGTGCGCCGTTAGTATGCTCGTGGTGAGCTCGAATCTGCCCTAAATTAGGGTTTTACGCCCTTTCAATAACATTAACTCGGCCGTCTTCTCGCTTCATTTCGCGGCGCCAACACCACACACTGAGTCACGCACTTGCACAGGCACATTTGAAGGAGACGCCATGGGTGAGTATCATCGATCCAAAGCTTTTTGCAATTTCCCACGTTTAGAGGTCCTATTTTTCTTTGAATTATGTGATCGAGTTTATTTTGAATTTATGTTTATGGTAATGATAGCGAGGATCAAGGTTCACGAGTTGAGGCAGAAAGCCAAGCCTGAGCTTTTGGCTCAGCTTAAGGATCTTAAAGCCGAATTGGCTCTCCTCCGAGTTGCTAAAGTCACCGGCGGCGCCCCCAACAAGCTTTCCAAGATGTATGCTTTTCTTGAATTTTGGGTTTGTTAATAAATAATATGATAATTTATGAATGAAAATTAATGGAGGAAGCTTGTATCTTTGTGCAGAAAAGTTGTACGTTTGTCAATTGCGCAGGTGCTGACGGTGATTTCGCAGAAGCAGAAATCGGCATTGAGAGAAGCTTACAAGAAGAAGAAGTACTTGCCTCTTGACCTCCGCCCCAAGAAGACCAGAGCTATTCGCCGTCGTCTCACCAAACACCAGGTAATCCTATTTCTCCTTTCAGTCTCCTGTTTCCTCAGTATTAGTTTAATTTTTTGTTGTTTAGTTACTCCAATTGAATAAAGTTGTAGTGTGAGAAACGCATATGGGATATATTCTCATTAGCGATGGTATGGTTCTTGATTGAAATTCTAGTAAGAATATCTACTGAACTGGTGCTTTATACTCATAGCCCTTGTTACTTTAGGCATTTTTAATTTCTGAAAGCTTTGCATTCATGTGTAAATGCTGTTAAGGAATGAACTAGTTCAAAGTTTGATACTAAATAAGATGCCGCTCTCTTAAAGTTGTCTGTCACTTTGCCATGCTGCTGTTTTAAGCTGCATGGCAGATATTTTCAGCATTGGATAGACTTTGCCTCAGTTTGTTGCACCATTTAGGCCTGTTTTTACCTTTCATGGGTGGAGAATTTTGGTTATATACCTTTGACTAATTGAAAATCTAGAATGGTTTCTCTTGCTAACTTCATGTCCTGATATTTGGGACCTGAGGAGCCTCTGAGATTGTTCTGAATGTCAATGTTGCACTCATAAGTTGCATAGTTATACATACACAAGTCTTCGATGAAAAGTTAATTCTGGCAACTTGCAGTTATATGCAAAGTTAGCATTGTTTACTTTGCAATGTTTCTGGACTTGTTGAGATGTAATTTTGCCTTTTAATATCTGCATAATTTGCTCTGCTGGAGGCTGCTGAATAATTGGTATTTGTTAGTCATGAGTTATGTCCTTACTGGTTATATTATCATGCCGTCAAAACCTTAATATTGCATTGATTTCATTGTTGTCATAAAGTTTAGAATACTCTCTCAAAAGGTGTCACTGCATCCTAACTATAGAGTTTGATGTCTCAAAATGTGGCATTGCATCGTAACTTTAGAGTTTGATGTCCCAAAATCTGCCTGTCTAGTAGGGTTTGGATGTACATGGTGGGGTTTGTTTACTATATGTTCTGATGGTAACCAGTGTGTCTTCCTCTTAAGTTTGGCTTTACTTAATTGCTTAGAAAGATGTTGACTTATTTTGTTGCCTCACAATGTACTACCTCCCTATCCAATTGCTTCTGTCTGTGGGAACTTATCATCTATTTCCACTACTTAATCTGAGTTTATTTGGTCTCTGTCCTTGTAGCGTTTAATCTTCGCAACTACAGTACTTCCAAGTTCCAACACTACCCCTTAATCCCCAACACCATCGATAAATAATGTAATTTTTCTTGATTGTTTCTTTATCATGCGTCCATTTGTTAATTGTCATCTATTCCGTGTTGCAGGCTTCTTTGAAGACAGAAAGGCAGAAGAAGAAGGAGATGTATTTCCCAATGAGGAAATATGCAATTAAGGTTTAAATCAATTATGTGTGGATTGACTTTGTGTTCCACCTGTCTAAACACTGAGAGAAGTTATGATTTTGTTTCATTAAGTTGTTAGGCACTCCTTTTAGGGCCAAAAAAGGATCAATATGAACTCATGTTGGAATATTTTATTGGTCAAGTTTTTATCTTTTCATTCTCGTCTAGTTGTCTGAGCTGAATGCCATTAACAAAGCTAGCTTAAGAAAGGTGCACTAATCTAATCAATGTTGATTCAGACCGAGACTGAAACATACAGTACAGGACATCTAAAGTCTAAAGTGAACCCAGGTATATTGATTGCCGTTACTCAAAAAGACCGTAAGGCTGGTCGGCGTTGATTTGATCTTATACTTACCGCCCCAACGCGTCTTAATTTGTCTGGCACAAATAGATATAAGTTAATCCATCTTCGAAGTTTCCTGCATTTCCATTTGTCGGTATGATTTGTGCTGTTGCTTTTTTTTTTTTTTTTCTTGGATTTAATTGGTGCTTTTTCTATACTGATATTTGGTCGTTGTCAGCCGTAACTCGAGCACGGTGCTTCTTCTTATTCTTCTCTTTTCTTTCTTTCTTTTTTATTAAATTAACATAATGAGAGTTTTAGGTAGCAGGTAAAAAGAATTTCAATCTTCAATCTTTTAACAAATACACGTTATTAAGCAAAATGAGAAATGTTCAACAAATTACAAGAAAAAACAAATAAGTTTTTAATCTAACGAGCAACTCAAACGTAAACATAAAGGTTGAAACATAAGCATAAATTGTTCACTTTCACAATTATTTTTGGTTTCAAAAAAGAGTTCTCATTTTGAACGAATTCTTTTATTATCTTTCTTAATAATGATTATATATAGTTTACATTTAAAAAGTAATGATTAAATAAGAAAACTTTGCATCTAATAGTGTTTTACCATATAACCAAAAAAATAATAATAATTATACCCCAACTAGAGTGGATTTGTTTTTTTAAATTTTTCTGGGATGGAAGAATAATATAAGGTTTGAAATTGAGTGGAGTTATAAGTCAAGCCTTAAAGCAGGATTAAGTATTCAAGTTATGTTTGGAGGACTTTGCACAAGTGTATATAATATGCGGATTAGGTGTGTTTTGAGGATTTTGTACGAAATTTCAATGGGAGTTAAATAACGATAAATTATAATGATGGCCAGAATTAATTTATTAATGAAAGAATGAGGTGAACAAGTCTTAAAGTTTGGAGTTGTTTGTTTAGAACACACAAAAATATTAAAATAATGCTTCCACCAAATACGTATTCCCCAAGTAATTAATCATGCATTTTAAACAAACGACTAAATCGAACAATCAGATCAGAACTCATCGCCACTTCCTCATTTTGTCGTGGCATATACATAAACAAATAATAAAACGGCAACATCTATGGTCCGTTTCAACTTTCATTAAATAAGTACTTTTAGGTGAACTTAGGTGAACTCATTGTCGCGGAATTTTTAGGGTGTATATGTATTGTATTTTAAAATGTATTATAATCTAAAATTTTGAGATTTATGAATTATTGTGAAAAATTTATATTAATCCCAGATGTATATAAAGGGCTAAATAAATGAAATATATTCAAAACTTAATGGTTATTATTATTACATTGGATCGAATTCTAACTTATATATTAAACTCTATAATCACAATTATAAAGAGTTTGCCCCATTAATGATAGTAGTAAGGCAAAACTTAGTTTATCATCATTGAGATGCCTTGATTTGCAATCTGCAAACTCTATACGAAACCAAGCGTTTATATATTATGGTCATCGTTTTAACTTCGAATTTGTGCCCATTTTCATCTAAATTTTTATTAATACGTATCTTTTTTTTTTTTCTGGAAAAGTTCAATTTTGTGCACAGATCATCGTTTATGAATAATTCATCAGATACAGAATATGCATGATCATAAAAGGTTGTGAGGCTTTTAGCTGTCGGAGTTTTGGTGTATTCTGATTAATTCTCCTCGAAACGAACGCCAACGTTATTTGATCATTTGTTTTTGTCGATTATATCCATTTTCTCTGCCACGTTATACACTATACGGCTGAATTTGGTCATCAATATTCAATACATTAGAATCCAAAAAGACATAAAATTTTGCTCAATATCGTGCATTTTTTTGTTCGTTTTCTAAATTTTCTTGAACAACAATCAAAATAACACAACTAGCTAACATTAGTTCCTTGATCAAATCGTTTGTTCCAATGACTCTAGAAGAAACAGCGGATTTGTCAACGCAAACATAAATATTTATTGCGGGTGGCAGGAGAGTTGTTGTTGTTGTTGTTGTTGCCAGAGAGGAACGAGTCTTGCCGCCTTATATTCAAATATCATCGCAGTAAAGTAGCGTTGAAGTAGTCACCATCATTGAGTGTAAGTGAGTTAATGCATGGGTTTGCATTGACCAAACACATAAAACTACGTACTGACGTGGTTGTCTTGTCTCCCATGGATTCCTCATTTGTTATTGCCAAGTCAATTACTCACGTAGTAGTTTTGCATCCGGGGATTACGGTGACCTGATCAGTATGCGGGAATTATTCCCATGGAGACTAGTATGCAAAACCAACTTGATATTAATTTGGTATTAATGGTCTCTAACAGCTTCACTGTTCTTTACACAGTGGGTCATTCATTGTATAGATGCCCAAATCTTTAAAGAAGATTAGTCATAGCATAATTAATGGCTAGACCATTCAAGTCTTGATCAAATGGACAGACTAAGAATGGTAAAAATATTATTGGATTATGGGGGCATGCATCAAACTTCTTCTTTTTGCAAGTATAGCATTTGACTATTTTTCCTTTTACCACCTCCTAATAGGGTCAAAGGTGAGGGAAGAATCAAAGAAAATGCAGAAAGAGAGACACGTGAAATGAAAGAAAAAGCAGATATGGTAACTTTTTAAATGAAAACAATGGTCCACGCATAGCCACGCACTCCCTCGCACCGTCACCCAAATTCACACAAAATGCCAAGTTGATAATTGACCATTTCGAATTATCATCGTGCCCTGACGACACCGCGTCCAGCCGTCCACCAAGTCAAAATTCTTGGTCCCACACCCTGCCCACCCTGACTCTCTTCAATGGCTTCATGAACCGTCCACCATTCTCTATATATGGCATATACATCTCCCAAGTCTTGTACATTCACTATCATCAGCTAATCTATCCTTCTCGATGCCCCCTTCCCATTTTTCATTTCCTGCCGCCATTCCTTCGTCTCGAAGAAGCCAAAAGACCAGAGAAAAAAACATACGCCATTGATTCCATAAGCGACTACACCCTGTTTGATCTGCTTTGCCCAGGCACACATTCTCGAAGAGATTAACTGTATATATGAAGATGAAAAATATGTTTTTCTCGTCATTGTCAGATGACAGCTCAGTATCTTCACACAGTTCCACTGCCAAATCTTCTTCTTACCATAGTTTTTCTGAAACAATCACGAAGGATAACATTGAAAGTGCGGAACAAATCATCAGAAAATGGGACCTGGACGGCAAGTTCTCCACCGACGTCCACTACTCCAACGCCCCATTACTTTTCACCCTAGATAACGGTATGGAAATCCGGAAGTTCTTCGATTCCGTCGCCGACTTAAGAACCGCGATGCATTTCTTCGTCGTGGAGGACGCCACCTCACCAATGCTGGTTCGGGCCCATAACTTGATGCAAATTGCAATGAAGAGATTGGAGAAGGAATTCTACACTATTCTGACAACATATAGGACGACCATCCTCTCCCCGGAATCCGTCTCCAGCCGATCGGCCCACTACTCCAGACAATCATCAGCTGGGTCTAGATTTTCCGATGAAGAAGAGACTTTCGAGGAGAGTGAACGTTTTGATTTTGAAAACATGAAAAATGCTCTAATTGCATCCGAAACAGAAAAGGAATCGGAGATGGTAATGGCCAATCTCAAAAGCATAGCGGATTGCATGATCAGCTCAGGATATGTAAAGGAATGCATTAGCATTTACAAAATCATTCGTACATCCATTATTGACGAGGCTTTATACTGCCTTGGAGTAGAAAAATTGAGCTACTCACAGTCGCACGTTCAGAAAACAGCCTGGGACGTTTCAGAAGATAAAATAAAGAAATGGATGGCGGCCGTCAGGATCGCAGTCAAAACCCTCTTCCACGGGGAAAGGGTTCTCTGCGATCACGTTTTCTCTTCCTCCGACAATATTAGAGAGGCGTGTTTCGGCGACATTTCGCGAGACAATTCGCTTGCTCTTTTTAGCTTCCCTGAAAATTTGGCCAAGAGCAAGAAGATTCTCTCGCCGGAGAAAATGTTCCGGTTTCTGGACATGTACGAGACCCTTTCCGAGCTCTGGGCTGACATTGAAATGATTTTCTCCTTCAATTCACTCTCCGCCGTTAGATCCCAGGCCGTGACGTCGCTCTTGAAGCTCGGGGAAGCTGTAAGAATAATGCTGTCGCAGTTTGAGTCGGCCATCGAGAAGGACTCTTTGAAGACTGCGGTTCCCGGAGGCGGAATCCACCCGCTCACACGCTACGTGATGAATTACTTGGTTTTCCTCTCCGACTACAGCGGCTCGGTGGCGGATATCGTCGCCGATTGGCCGTCGCCCGTGCAAAACCCGGTGCCGGCGTCCTATTTCTCCAGCCCCATTTCAGTTGGCGAAGCTGACACGGCGCTCTCCGTACGGCTGGCGTGGATCATCCTCCTGCTCCTCTGTAAGTTGGACGGCAAAGCTGGGCTCTACAAGGACCACGTGGCGCTCTCCTATCTATTCTTAGCCAACAACTTAAACTACGTCGTTTCGAAAGTGAAAACGTCGAACCTGGTCCTACTATTGGGCCCCAATTGGATATCAACCCACGAATCCAAGGTCAAACAGTACGCAGCAAACTACGTAAGGATCGGGTGGGGCAAGACGCTGGCGTCATTCCCAAACGATCTAACGGTGGATATTCCTCTAGCTAAAATCACAGAATCCTTTGAACAGTTCAATTCGGGTTTCGAAGAATCATACCGGACACAGTGTTCGTGGGTCATACCCGATTCGAACCTCCGGGATGAGGTCAAAATTTCAATAGAGAGGAAAATAGTTCCCATTTATAGGGAATTTTACGAAAAGCACAGAAAGGGGGCGGCGGCAATCGCAGGAGAAGGATCAGTTGTCAGATACGCCCCCGAGGATTTGGATAATTACTTGTCGGATTTATTTCTTGGCAACGCCGTGGGCGGTGGAAGTACGGGGAGTTCTAGAGCGACGTCGCGATCACCGTCGCCGTCACGGTGGCATTGAGTGTTGAGTCTGGAATAGGATTTAGTTATGATTAAGCAATTGCTTTCTTGTACGACAAAAGAAGCCAAGTACTGTCAGTATTGACCCGCATTATCAGCTGAAAATTAAGCTAAAAGAAGGTGCGTGTTGGGGCACGAAACTTTTAAGAGTAGGAGGAATTTCTTGCCATTTGTAAAGATGCTTGCGAGAGTGGGATTCTTTTGATTCTTTTATGGTACAAATAAATAAAATACCATTATGTTACGTTTGTGTTTCAATTTGCTCCACTGAAACATTAAACTAAAGTTGTCGTAGACTTGATTCAATGGTTCTACCACCGAAAAGTGAACCGATTCATCAGGAAACAAATTCCAATAACGACGCTATTGTGGTTTTAGAATTGGCTAGCCAAGAGAATTAGAGAATTAGTCCCAAATCCCAACAACAATGCTACTGTGGCCTTAAAACTACCCATCTAACCAGAGGATTAGTCCCGTTGCGACAAGATGATTAGTCACTATTATTTTTCAATTTTAATATTAAAAGCCTGCTTTTTTAGAAGTGGCTTTGGTCATGGTCCAAAATAAGAAATCGAAACAAAGATTTTTGGATAGCAATTATGTTTTTTTCTTTGTTTTTTATGCTTTAAAGATAATTTTGTTCACAATTTTTATATCCGAGATGTAAAAACGCAGAATGAAAGATTAATATTTAAAGAGGTGATTGGTCATGTTAATATTTGAAGCCCGATATACACACACCCTGGATATGCAATTGTGTTGGGTTGAATCTTCTAAGGTTTGAAGTGCTGAACTGAGAATGTCCACGGGCCTTTTGAGAGGTTCTGTTTGAATCTTATGGCTAGGCCTTTCTTTAAATTTACGTACTTCTCCTTGGAGTACCCAATAGGAGGAAGGCCCAATTCATTTATTGCACTGTATTCATGGTTTAATTATTATGGTTGTTCTTTGTTCCCACCATTTTCTCCGTAGTTATAACCAATTAAAAAGGTTGGTTCCTTTCGTTGTCAACGGTCATTAAATTATTATTTTTTTGGCTAAACTTCGAAAATCCAATAGCGTATGTTGGGGAAGCATTAAAATTTTCTATTTTATTTAGGTCAAGTTATCCATTTGATTTACTTTCAAACATAAATTTAATTCTCGTAATATGAAGCAATCATAGTTTGAATCTGAATCAAGTGTCGAGTATGCAATTTTTGTATCTTTACATTGAATAAGAATAGGAACGTTTACATCAATTGATCATTGTTGTTTAGAAAACATCACTAGGGAACATTAAAATTTTCTCTTTTATTTAGGTCAAGCCGTCCATTTCGTTTACTTTCAAACATAAATTAAATTCTCGTACTTTAAAGCAATTATGGTTTGAATTCAAATTCAGTGTCCAATCCGCAATTATCTAGCTTTACATTGAATAAGAATAAGAACGTTTACATCAATTGACCATTGCTGATATAATGATAATGCTACAAAACT
This sequence comes from Gynochthodes officinalis, assembly GCA_020080225.1. Lineage (NCBI taxonomy): Eukaryota > Viridiplantae > Streptophyta > Magnoliopsida > Gentianales > Rubiaceae > Gynochthodes > Gynochthodes officinalis. Next base: position 21,795,875 of record CM034618.1, read on the forward strand.
GGCATCAATAATGCGCCAACTTGCGCAATATTACAGAATTACGGAAACAAAAAGTAGTACATTTGGTACAAAGGGTTGATTTTGCCGTAGTGAACATTTGGACCATATGCAGAAGTAGAGAAACAGAAACCTTTTCTCTACACAGTTCACGAGCCATGCAATGCAAGTTTGAGATTTAACTAATTTTCGGTCATTAAATGGCCAACAAAACTTGGTTTCCGGCTGGACAAAATCATAGTATCCTCAGCTTTAGTCGCTGAGGGAGCTTCCAAATGAGTAGTCATTAATTCAATGAAAAATGATTTCGAATTGTATCCATAGTTGATGTGTCATTCATGTAGTAAATATTACTGAACAACAATAGTTACTCTGTACAAAGTAATAATATTTTCAACTTTAATCACGATACAGTATTTATGTGAATGTCACATCAGTTACGGTAAGAATTTTTATTGTAAATAATTTTACTCGTGTAATTGATGTTTTGGCCTCCATTGAATTAGAAGCACAACAAATCAATTATTTGCTACATTCTTCGGGTTTTTTTTTTTTTTTTGGTTGGGTATCACACACGAAGACATAGTAATCTTTCGTTGACAAAGGAACTCGCAATCGTTACCTAAAGGTGCGCATTAGGTAAATTCCGTTCTTATAAAATAATTCGTAAATCTTACAAAAAAGATAAACTATAGTAGGCAAGTCTGTGTGACGACTTCAACAAAGAAGGTATTAACAGAAGCAACTTGTAACCTTGTGATTATAAATTTATCCGTCACATCAATTTGACTATCTAAATGTAAGACATAGTAATCTTAATTCAGCTATGCGACCAAGGTAGCTAGAAGTTGAGGGTGACCCCATGCTGGCTACAATTTCTTATCGGCCACATGAATTATTTATTATAACTTTAACTTATAGTAAGTCAAGTCTCAACCAAATCATAAATGATTCTAGGGGGAAAAAAAACCAATTGGGTGCACTGATATTTAGTTATTAAACTTTTGCGAACAATATTTGACCTAAAGTGATGGTACTGATTATTGAGTTTAGAATTTACGTTTAATGCTGCCGGTGGTTACAATTAATGATGGTTCAACAAAGGAATGAGCCCATAATACTAAGTTGGATAGGGTTCATTAGTCAAACTAGTGAGAAATTTATTACTCAACCGGATTCATACGATCTTTAAAACTATTAGTAATTCTTAATTTTTTGAGAAATCCTTTATCAGTTTTAATTTTTCGAGAAACCCTTTATTAGTGGTTGTGAATGACCCGTGGCGGAGCTAGGAAAATAATTTAGTGGGGCACAAGATTTTAAAAAATATATAAAGAGAAAAATATATAAGTTAACTGGTAGATGCAATCATTTTCCAACATTAGTGAATAAAAAATAAGTTAATAATGAATAAAAGATTTAAAATATAAAAAATACAAAATGTTTAATGAATAAAAAATGAGATTTAGAAAAAGTAATAAATTGAATATTAAAAATAAATATTAAAAGAAATGGAACCAGAGAGGGCGAAATATTGAGATAGAATATCATTTTGCTTGCTTGTTAAGATCCAAACTAATTAAAAAAATATCTTTTTTTTTAATTGTAATCTTTTATTTATGTGTTGATAAGCAAAAAAAATTAGTTATTATTATATACCTTAAAAGTACATATAATAATTAAAAGGTCAAAATAATCCCACCAGCCCATAATGCTTATTTCCAAAAAAAATAATAATAATAATTAAAAAATCAAAACACATATTTGTTAATGAATCAGTAGTTTGTTATTTTTCTAACGGTTTACTCTTACAGTTCACTAGTGTAATTAATTTAGTAATAAAAAGGTCAATTTTTAAGTCTAATATGGACTCTTGATTGGATAAGATTGACTAGATTTTAAGTAATTTTACTCAATTTATTAATTAATAAATTTTTACTATAGGGGCACAATGTAAAAATTGAATAAAATACAAATACATATCATTAATTAATATTGCTTCTAATTATAAGTATAGTAAGTATATTATAGCTGTTAAGTAATAAAAAATATTATATTTAATTAAAAGTAAACTTTTTTCTTAGAACACATCAGGGAATAATTCAATACATCCATCCAGGAGAGAATAATTGCTACCTTAATTAGGATTTAATTGGAATTAAGTATTAGATCAGAACTATTGACAACAATGGCAATATTAATGAAAGCTTAGAATTTTCCTTTTGTTTTCCCTTTTCCCCGCTTACTAGTATTAAACTCATGGGTCATGGCCATAATGGCGATCTGGAATTTTGGTGGAGTGGTCCACTCGGCCGTCTCAACATGGCTAAGAAGAAAGAAGTCAAAGAACCACTGGGCTCCGCTGGTGTCGAACCACTTGAAGTCCCAGAGGTGGCCCGGCCCGCCTGTGATCTGGATTGGTTGGCCTCCCTCAAACTCAACCTTGATCTGAACCAGACACTTCTCACTCATACACCTGGCACTGCCAACAAACACTATCTTCAAAGGCCTGAGTCAACTCTGGGCACCTATCTATGTTTTTTTTTGGTTTTGGAGTAAATGCAGCCCTAAATTGTAGTCCCCTTACCTTAAATTTGTTCCTTCAATATTATTTTGTACTCTAATATTTTTTTAGCTCGATTACAGGGTTTTCGGTGTAAGCAGCTCGCAAGCGATTCGATCAAATGCAATTTAACTTAAGGCATTTCAAATTGTATTTTTACGTTTTTTTGATATAATAATTATAGATAAATATTATATTAAAAGTGTAAAAATGTGTTTTAAAATACAATTTAAATGCACTGAATATTAATCTTATTTAGTAAGTTAAATTCAAGTATTTTAGTTGAATTTAAGCGTAAATATTTTGAGCTTGAGCTTAGTACCTTTGTAAAGAATTCAAGCATGAGAATCGCTTTTTAATGCTCAATAGAGTTTGAGTTTATATACTTATGCCAAACTTAAACATAAAACTATTAAAGCATATTGGTTCGATTATACTCTGCATAATCTTTTATCGTATTTTGAAAAAAAAAAGAAAAAAAATTTAAACACATCATTTGATCCGTGGACTTGATCTGATTAATGATTTATATTTTTTGTGTTTGATTTGTCAAATTGAATTTTCAAGTAATTTTTTCACTATCTATAATTATGTTTTGTTCCATTCCTCAAAAATTTAAAAAACAAAAGTAAAATGCATGTATTCATTATATGATTAAACATTGGTTGACAGTTCAATTGTTTGTCATCACTTGAGCCAAGGTCATATAATTGAGAGTTGAATTGTCTTTCATCAGTTAGGTCAAGGGTCATATAAGTGAGATGAAACTTACTCTAAGTTCTTTGAAATTTGTAAATATCATCCAATGTTCCTTTGTCACTTAGTCAATGGTCATATGACTGAGATGAAACTTAGTCTGTCCAATAGTTCTTTGTACTTTGTAAATAGCATAAATAATGAGTTAACTTTATGGTTGCTCTTTCAGTCAATCCTTCGAAGGTAGTCTTAATAAAGTTTCCATTTACAGTTCTATCTACCGCCCCCTCCCTTTCTTTAATGTCTGCAACCATAGAGCAAGTTACTGTCCATACATACATTATGTCATTTTGGCTTCCCATTGAGAGCCAACGTTGAAAAGAAGCCTGCCCAATTAATGTTAACTTCAAGGACCTTTTTTTTTTTTTTTCTTTTGGTTACAACCCTCCCAAGAACTTGATGAAGGAAATGTTACCCCAAGTGATACTTTATGATGAAGTCTTTCTGTGAAGAGCAGTTTATATAACTTGGGTGATCAATAGATATTTAGATTGACTTTTAACGTAGGTTTTGTCGTTTATATTGTTACTCTTATTCACAACTCATAGTTGTTGCAAACTCAATCACGTTCTTGATGAAAAAGAACGTATGTAACTAATTAAAGAATTCCTGTCTCAAATTCCATGCTGAACTTTGCTCGATGAGGAAGTTGAAGTCTAATTTAAACCTAAAAACTTAATTGAATACGTTTTTTTTTCACACATTTTACATATGAAATGCTTTATGCCACTCTCTAAAACCGATCTAAATCTCTAAACACCTATTATGAACCTCAACAGTTGAAAATTAATCTGGGATTTTCACATACCTAAGGCATGACTGCATATTGTTGCTGTTGATATTAAAATAAGATTGTTGGTGAAGTCACGCACCGATTTGTTGGGGGTTGAGAGATAAAGGAAGGTGGTTTAAAGGAGAGTCACATGTGCATCTTCTTTGTTGTTTAGAGATTGGACACCCTGGCTTTTTCATTCCAGTGTTTGATTTAAACTTCTCATCACAACTTAAAAGTTCCAAACTCTTCAACTGCAACTCTTCTTCACTCTTTCCTCACCTCCCATCCTATCCCTTTTCCTCTCAACCTTTCTCATCATCATGGATCTTCCCATGTTGTTTTTATATTGTCTTCCTCTCTTGTACTTGTTCCTTTTTCTTTTCAAATTTATCGATCGAAAGAGGCACCGGGATTGTTACATCTTAGACTACGAATGCTACAAGCCGACTGATGACAGAATGCTCAGCACTCGGTTTTGTGGTGAAGTCATAAGAAGAAACAAGAACCTTGGCCTCCTCGAGTACAAGTTCCTCTTAAAAGCTATTGTCAGCTCCGGCATTGGTGAACAAACGTATGCACCGAGGATGGTGTTCCACGACAGGGAAGAATGCCCCACTTACGAAGATGGGATCTTCGAAATGGAGGAATTTTTCTGGCATAGCATTGACAAGCTTTTAAAGAGGACAGGCATTTCGCCGTCTGAGGTTGATATTCTAGTGGTGAATGTATCCATGTTAGCAGTAGTCCCTTCTTTAGCTGCAAGGATTATCAATCATTATAAGATGAGGGAGGACATCAAGACCTATAATCTCACTGGTATGGGGTGCAGTGCGAGTCTTATATCGATCAATATTGTTCAAAACATTTTCAAGGCTCAAAAGAATTTGAATGCCCTTGTTGTGACATCGGAGTCTTTGACTCCTAATTGGTATGCTGGAAATGATAGATCTATGATACTTGCAAATTGCTTGTTTAGATCAGGCGGTTGTGCAATTCTTTTGACTAACAAAGTGGCTCTGAAGGATAAAGCCATGTTTAAGTTAAAGTGTCTAGTGAGAACCCACCATGGTGCCAAAGATGAAGCCTATGACTGTTGCATACAAAGGGAGGATGATCAAGGCCGCATAGGTTTCCACCTAGGCAAGAACTTGCCTAAGGCTGCAACACGTGCCTTTGTTGATAATTTGAAGGAAATTGCACCCAAAATATTGCCCATCGGGGAGTTACTTCGATTTATGGTTGTTTCCTTTGTCCGTAAAATGGTTAAAAGTTACACTAAAGAAGGGGCCAGCAGCAGGCCAGTGATTGATTTCAAGACAGGTGTTGACCACTTTTGCCTTCATACAGGAGGGAAAGCAGTGATCGATGGAATAGGGCAGAGTTTGAATCTGAGTGAGTATGATTTAGAGCCAGCAAGAATGACACTTCATCGATTTGGCAACACATCAGCGAGCAGTTTATGGTATGTTTTGGGATACATGGAGGCCAAAAAGAGGCTTAAGAAAGGTGACACAGTTTTCATGATTAGTTTTGGAGCTGGATTTAAGTGCAACAGCTGTTTGTGGGAGGTTGTAAGTGACCTGAATGGTGCAAATGCATGGGAAGACTGCATTGATAGTTACCCACCTCAAACCCTAGCTAACCCTTTCTTGGAGAAGTATGGGTGGATACAAAATGAAGATCCCAGCACATTCCAAATTCCAGATGACTATGTCATACCATGATTGATTGTTCTATTCCACACCCACGATCAGTCTAATAATTTCTCATTGTATTAATAGTCTTTTTAATTCTTTTTCTTTCCTCTTTTTTTCTTTTTTCTTTTTTCTAATCATCTTTCGTTTTTTACTTAATTTGTCCTTCAATAAATGTAAAACAATTAAAAGATTTTATAGTCCTAATATTCATTAGTGGATTCATTATCTGATAGGATACATGGCTCCTACTATATATATTTGGGCAAGAAGTGTACCATATCTAGGATGATGTTTTATTTTCCTTTTTCTGTAAACCATGCATATGTATGATCGAATGTACCTGAATGTTTTGCTTAATTATGTAATCTTTATTTTCGTTTAAAATTGATTCGAGGGATTTTGAAAATGACTGAACTAAAGGCAAACCACATTATTTGCTGTGTTAAATTTTGCCTTTCTATGACTAAATGCTGTTGAGCTGAACCAACCAAATTTACTGTCGTCTTCACGAGTATGTACATTGTGTGTGTACAGTTTGGCACTATGAATTAAAGAACACCGTGCAAAAGAACTTTAATGCATATTCCAAACTCTTCCTCCATGAGATCATGGTAATTCAAAGCGGGTAGGTTTTGTTAACAGGACTTGAATTAATAACTTTGAAGTAAATTCAACGCGCTTCGAAACAATTATACTGAGTCCATTATTCATTGATCTGACATACGTGAGTACTTAGTTACGTATATGCAAGTTCCTATCAGAACATGCTGTATAAATGCCCTTAGACATAAAGGCAGAGCTGCTCCATCCATTCACAACTGCATATATATGATATGGGGCCACAGCAACCATCACAGTTGAGCAAGATTTTGACACCATTGACTTTGAATCTTCACTTTTACTGTTTAAGTGAGAATCTATAGTAGGGTTTGCTCTATTATTATTTTTTTTTCAAATGAACTGTTTTTATAACTAATGTAGGGTTTATGTGATAAAAGTTACTAAACAGTAATAATTCTAAATATCTACTAATATTTCAAAATCGAAATTTCTTACGTATAATCTAAACATAATTTTTTTCAAAATATAATTTTTTACTGTTTTTGTAACTAATGTAGTGTTTATGTGATAAAAGTTAATAAACAGTAATCATTCTAAATATCTACTAATATTTCAAAATCGAAACTTTTTACGTATAATCTCTTGCTACCTTATTACCCAACTCAATCTTCCTTCTTGTTACCTAGTTACTGGGATACAACAAACGGATGTATAATTTATGGATTCCAAAACAATAAAGATTTGAAGAATTAATCAGTTTTTTAACTTGAACATTCCTTTCATAAAAAGACAATGCAAGATACACATAAAAATTCACTTACGCTTTTCACTATGAATACTGTCATTTTTTTTTTTCACTTTGGCGTGAGAGTTTACACCCTAACTAGTCATGCTTTTTTGCTTTACAGTGTAATAATAGTATAATATCAGTGGCCAATATTTACTACCATATATAAATTCAGGTGTATGATCAATGCATTTTACTATCCAAAGTTACAATCACTTTTATAACTTTGAAAAGAAAAAAGAGAGAGAGTGTGCGTGTGCCCCCGTGCCCTATACATGATTAAATTCAAGCACCCACAATTGGTTGGTTTGATGTTTGATGATTTCATAATGGTTTCATAATGTGATACGCAAGATCACATGTGTGTCCTATGTGATTTCGTAATCAAATCATCAATATAGGACTAAAACATGCATTAGAATTAGCTAAGGGTAGATGGCTTACCTTTGTTTTTGTGAAAGTTCCCACATAAGATGTCTCCCGACGCAATGTCTTAGACATGTGATATTCTCCAAGACGTAATGATAAAGTTATTAAAGTTTGCATTCCAGTTGTAGTTGGACTCCCTTCTCCGACTTGCATATTCAATAACCATAGGGTAATTAATCCTTTTTTTTTTTCCCTTACAAATGAAAATTTGTCAAAATTAATAAGTTGTCTATCGATGAGACGTTACTCCCAAAGCATTAACTATTATAGCAACCGTTATCACGCTTTCCCCATAGTAGTAATGAAAATATTATCAGTGGGACTTGCCTCATTGGTTATCCAACTTGTCTTGGGGCCAAAATTTGAAAGATTCGAACTTCCCACTCTGTCATTTCTCCTCCCCTCTACCTTAGCGATTAAGTGGACAATGATGTTGATATTTTTTTGCGATTAGTTGACGATGATGTTGATATTTTATTTGGGATTTAATAATTTTTAACTTTTGTCTCTAAAATCTCAAATTTCAAATATACTTCTAATTTGAGTTGTAATAATATATTACCTAATGAACATTCATTTCGAATTAAGTGGCGGATATCGATTTCATTAAGTATCAAATATATTATTCATCATCTCATTATGATTAATAATTCTCATATGTTTTTTGCAAGTTATGAGAGGCTCCACTTTGTAATAGAATAGGTATTTCCCCTTCCCCTTCCCCTCTTGTAATAGTGTAGGGTTCAATGACACAAGTATTCATTCATTCATTCAAAAAAAAAAAAGTTATGAGAGGCTAATTAAATAATTTATTGTAATAAAATTTAACTATAATGGTTGTATCTGTAAAAGGAAAAAATAAATGTAGTAGTAAATGCTTTGTAATAACTATCAAAAGGTGGAAGGGGGGACCTGAGGCTGCTCCACCTCTTAAATACCCCATCTCTCCAATTCATTTGGTGGTCCATTATTTGTTTCTGGATCAGTCCCGGATAAGTGTCAGAGTCCATTTACATAAAGCCCACCTAAATCAAAACTGGCCCGACCAGCCGCCCAATCAGCTACAGGCCTACAATTAACTAGTACTGTACTCAATTTTCTTATTGTAAAAATATATTTCTACAGTCCCCAAAAAAACGTTCATTTCTATTTTTAGTTTAATATAATTTTTTATTTATCAAAAAATGTATATAAAAATTTATATATTATTGAATATATTAAACATAAAAATACATTTTTATATTTTTTATAATACTTTTTTCAATTTTAAAAATATTTTTTATGTTACGATCTCTGTTCCGAAAAAATACGAAAATTTCGATTGAGATGCTGTTCCCTTTTCGTTCATAAAGGGAAATTTTGATTTTTTTTTTTTTAAATGAAAGGAGTATATATTATATAACTGGAAAGGGGATGAAAGGGGGAATCTAAATCCAAAAATTATAAAAAAAAAAAAAAATGGAAACCGACGGCCATGATCTTCCGGCATTCGAGATTTTGCTTTCTTGTCCCATCGGTCTCTCTTCCTCGCAGGTTTGTCACTGTTACCATCGTCATTCGTAATGGATTTTTCATTAATATACTAATATTTTGCTATTATTATTATTCTTGTTGATGTTTCCTTCGTGCAAATTAGTGTTTTATTTTAGTTTTTTAATCAATAAATTAGGAGAGAATAGTGATTTTCGGCTGTGAATTAAGGTGTCAGTTGATCTTAGTGAGGCATATGATAGAATTCCTCATCCAGATGCTGATTTCGAGAATTCCATTTCTGAGGTCAGACCCAGTTTTTCTTTCGCAGATTAAATAATTTTAGCTTAAAGAATTATGTTCCACCTTTTTTTATTAATGTTTTCTTTATTGTTTTGTTAGATATGGGATGCAAGGGCTCAAAAGAATGCTTCATTGTTCAATGGACTAAAGTTCAGGGTATGCTGATTTTTCTCCTTCCTGCAATTTAAGCTTTCTAAGAAAGTTTTTTTTTTTGTATGTGATAGATTTTTTGCCGGCTGCTGGTTGCTGGGAGTAATGAATTGTTAGTGTTGCGTTTCTTTATTAGATGGCATGTTTATGTTTCATAGTTGAATTATGCAAAATGTTTGGAAATCACGAGAAGTGTGTTGTTCTTGGGCCTTAATGCGTGTTCTTCTGGGTTAGTTTTGTAAATGCATTTCCTGAATTGGCAAAGCTGTGAAGATGAAGTTCATAGCAAGTCTAGGAACATTGCGGATCATGAACCACGAAAGACCCCTTTTTTTTAGCTTCTCAGACGTTAGGCCGCATGGGATGCATATGCAAACCAAAATCCTTGTTAATCATGAGGCTATTTCTCTCATGCTGTGGGTCCAAAACCAAAACCATGTCATTTCCTGTTACCTTGTCAAGAATTTACTTATCTTGAAAGCACAATGATTTACATTCAAATGATGAAAAATTTTGAATTCTTGTTTTCATGGCATTTAAGATTTGCATTATTCAAATCATTTTATGCTCGTAAAACTAAGCCAAATTGATAACTTTCAGTATGGAGGACACATATATAACAGTGGGGTTGATTCCAATGAAGAGCCACACGCTTGCCTTCACCTGGGTTTGACAGATTATAGGTTTTCTCTTCTGCCATTATTCTGACTCAGAAGCTCGTTCTGTTACAACGCCTTCCACGTGCCTTTCAACATAACAAGGACAAAATTTTTATTTATTTTTTTAATGCTGAATAACCTCTTCTCAGGACGTTTGTCGGCACCAATTTGAATCCTTCATGGGAAAGATTCCTCACTTCATCAGAAGGTATGACTTCATTATCTTTTAAAGCCAGTTTCAAGGGACATATGTAATTTAATGTGGCTTCTGATACCCTGAAGAAGCTAGTCCTAGTAGATTTCCTATGGAAAGTATTGTTTGCTTGCTCATTCCCTTTTCAATCTTTTTCTTGTACTATTCTGTTTGCTCCCAGATTCTGTGCACATTTTTATCATGAAAGTTTTGCAATGATGTTGGAAGGTGAGGTTGGAAAATTTTTACCTAGAACATCCTGCACTTATTCCTTGCTAATTGTTATCTCTGAATTATATAGTCAGAGTTGGTTTCTTTATCAGTTAAGCAATGCTCTTCCTCATGTTGAGATGGCATATGAAATTTCCACTTGCTATATACTTGGGATTCAGAAGCATTTTCTATGAGCAATTAAATTTTCAATACAACAAACTTAAGATCTGGCCTAATTGTCTTCTACCACATTGCTGTTTTTGACCGAAGCACTTTCTATTTCTTTTCTTTAAAATGCATTAAATGTTCACAAGTACCTGATGGTTGAAATACTGATGCTCTACGTTTCAAAACTGCGGCAGTTAGTGCTTTAGTTTTTAATAGCTGGTTTTTTTTCTTTTCTTTTTTTCTTTTTTTTCTTACCTGTGACAATGTGACAATGCCAATCTTTCCACTAACCTCAGTCTTTCGTCGGTTACCTTTCATGTTGATGTCTGAGAGATGACCATGCTTCAGAATTTTCACCAACTTGAACTACTTGGCTGTGGTTCTGATGCATTAGTTTGAATTCTATCCTTTATTGAACATCTTAAGACTAATGTATCCCTTTCAGATGATTGTAGACGATGCCAGCATACTGCAAGCCCTCTTGGAAATGGAGCAGTTGTTGAGACATCTGACCAGAAAATACTCATGCTGCAGAGGAGTAACAACGTGGGGGAATTTCCTGGGCATTATGTATTTCCAGGAGGCCATCCAGAGGTATTTTAATTGAAAATCTCAAATTGTTGCCATTGAATGAATCGTATCTGAGATGATGACAAATAAATACTTAGCATGTTCCTGCTTCATTGATTATTAGTGATAATTAATGTTGATATTTATAAAATTTCTAATTCTTGACAGCCTGAAGAACTTGGAATCAAATCTCATCTTCCCAGAGATGCTGACAGCCATGAAATGATGAAGAAAAAGCTTTCTCAGGAAATGTTTGACAGTATCATCCGTGAAGTAGTTGAAGAAATTGGAGTTCCTGCACATTCCCTAGTAAGTTGCTAGCTTTTCCTTTTTACTTTTCACGGTATTTTGGCCGCAATGAGCAGACTGCTAGTATTTTGGGTTAGCCTCTTTTGTCAACTAACCTCATGGGAAGTGAAATTAGAGAAACATCTGGCCTCAATATGTATATAACAATTTGAGATAACCCCCAAAATGGTCCTTTACATATTGGCCAATGATCTTTTTAGTCCCTCACTTTTAAAAACGAGAACAAATGATCTTTCACATTTCATGAATGTACCCTTTTGGTCTTTCGTCACTATTCTGTTTGTTTTTCTGTCGGAATAGTGATAGAATAGTGTCGGAGGACCAAAAGGATACATTCATGAAATGTGAGGGACCATTTGTTCCCGTTTTAAAAGTGAGGGACTAAAAGGATCATTGGCCAATATATGCAGGACTATTTTGGAGGTTATCTCTAACAATTTTCTGAGATTTGTATTCAGAAATATGCAATCGATATATTATTTCTAATCAACAAGCCCATTTTCAAGAGTTGAATGTTCTTTTAATACAAATTTCAGATGCAGGCTGGCTCATTCTTTGTTTTAAAATGATGCTATTTTACTTTATCATTACGCAGAGCAACCCAATCTTTATAGGTATATCCCGTCGGGTGTTGAACGTAAGGCCAGCTGCTTTCTTTTTCATGACATGCAATCTTCAGTCCACAGAAATCCAACAACTGTATTGCAGTGCAGCTGATGCCTATGAATCGACCCAGCTTTATGCTGTATCAATGGTTTGTCCTTTAGTTTTACTCATGCATTGGATCTGTTCAACTTTTATAAATGAGCATAAAATGCAATTTTCCCATTGTTACCTTATTCTTTTCCGTAGATATCACATAATAGGTCTAATTTGTTAATTTATCAGCATGATTTGGAGAGAATGGCAACAAAAATGCCTGGCTGCCACCACGGAGGATATGCACTCTTCAAGTTGATGAAGAATGCTGCAAAGGATGTACCAGATGCTTGACTGCTGCTAACTTAAATACGCATGGCCCTTTTACTTCATATGTTCAATTCAATCGTTTCGTTTGGATTTGATGAAAGATGAATGTTCTGTTGCTGAGATGAATATAATTTGCACTGAAGAGCAACATTAAAGTTTCGGAGACAACTATAATAGGTTTTGATACAGCAAGTACCAACTCAATTGCTTCTGACTGTTATGCACCTTGGTGACATGCTAGAGTTAATCTAATTTGTTATCAATTTATCGTTATCTGAAAATCTTGTTTGGCTAACACTGTTTTATAATGTATGCGACACGAATATCTCTGAAATTAACCTTTCTGAAAAGCGATATCAAGACAAACTAACCTTTATTTGCCGAGTGTTGGATTGTTGGATTGTTCATCCCCAATAGGGAACGTGAGCTGGGTTTAGACTTTCGTGAGACACCAATAGTTAACTCTATCATGTGGTTCATATTATGGGATTGCTCTCTTCGTCGGCAGGTCTTATGCCACCTAGTTTCTTGTGGGGTTTTCCCGTGTTTTGTCTTCCGTTGTGAAACACATGTTTCTTTAAGCTAGTTTATTGTGGTTCATGTTAAGTTGTGGAGCCAAATCTATCATGCGCCTCATATTATGGGATTGCTCTCTTCTTCGGCAGGTTTTATGGCCCCTAGTTTCTTAGGTGGTTTTGCCGTTGTTTTTGTCTTCCGTTGTGAAAAACATGTTTCTTTAAGCTAATCATATTAAGTTGTGGAGCCAACTCTATCATGTGTTTCACATTTTGTCTTCCGTTGTGAAAAACATGTTTTTTTTTTTTTTTCATGACTCCGAGACTCCGGCACTAAATGATCTTTCGAACCCCTTAATCAGGCACCAACTCCGAGACTTCTGTAGATAAATTTCATCTCAAAATTGCATGTAAATTCTCGAGTACTATAAGGTCTCACGGCAGACTCGTGAGACTCTAAAGGGAGGAGGACACTTGCCGACTTTAAAGGGAGTAGGGTACCAATTGGAGAATTCCATCTAAATAGTGGGTGGAGAGGAACAGAGAGGAAAGTGCAATTCATGCAAGTGCCATTGGTAACAATCAACTTATACATGACTTCGTCTTAGTTTATCATGAACAAATTATACACAAAAATAATGCCACAAGGAAAACCATAACTTGGTTATTAAAATACTCCTGTAGATGTTGCTCCTTTTAAAGTGAAGCAAGGTCTTGTCATCCATGTAGCTCAACTGAAAATTAACAAGGAAAGTTCATTAGATAGAGTTGTAATAACCTCATACAAGTTGACTAAAAAAGAATGGGGTTTAGCAATTGAAGAAAAGAAAAACCAAGAATTAGGTGAATGAAACCATTATTCGATAGAGAGTTGCAAATCAAATCATTAAATTATTGACTTAATTACAAGTGAACAATCTTAGTATTAAGGTAATAATAACAACAAACTAACCACTAAGTTGAAACTGGGTTCAAATAGATGATACTTATTTAGAAGTTTATACAACTCAATTGTGAACAAGTTTAGTAAAAAAATAATGAATTTAACTATTAAACATCATTTGATAGAGGGTTGCAAATCAAATCATTGAATTGTTAACTTAATTATAAGCGAACAATCTTAGTATTAATGTAATAACGACAAACTAACCACTGAGTTGAAATTAAGTTCACATGTATGAAACATATTTAAAAGTTTATATAACTCAATCGTGAATAGATTTTGCAAAAACAAGAATGGGTTCAGCAATTCAAGAAAAGAAAAACCAAGAATTAGGTGAAGGAAAACATCATTAGTCTAACAACAACAAAAAATCATTAGATTATTGACTTAATTATAAGTAAACAAACTTTGTATTAAAGTAATAACAATAAAAAAACTAACCACTAGATTGTAACTAGATTCAAATATGCTCCTTATTTAAAAGTTCACGCAACTCAATCATGAACGATGTACAGTATATAGATGATGATGTCGTGGTAAGGGAGAGGGAAGAAAAATGGAAAGAGCCCGAAGACCCTCATGCACGGCATATAGACTTGCGATAACGCAGAGGCATGAAAGGCCATGGATGGGATATGACTGACTCACACATTAATCTGCTGCCCTTATGCTTGACCTTGACTTAAAATTTGCCTTATTTAATTCCAATAAATGGCAATAATAGTGGAATAATGTGGTCAGTGGTGATTATTGTTGAGAAACGGCCCGTCAGGCCAGCCCCAGGCAGAGAACAAGTGAAAATTTGAAAATGACAAAATTAATAATGTTGTTGATTGTGATGGAAAGCAACTCTCTCATTGTTTTTAGAGGTTGAGTCAATGGTCAGCTGCACCTTAGTCAATGCAGATTTCTCTGTTAAACCACATTCATATTAAAGAAATAAAAAGTGAGTGAACAAACTGATAATGAAATGGACACCATACGATAAGAATGATTGTAAATTTGCAAACCCTTTTCAACTACTTTATTTTTTCCTTAACTTTTCTTATGCATCATTTCGATTGATGGAAGGGAAAAAAGTTATGTTCTTGCAAGCCCCTCGTGTATCACGAACAACTCGAGTTCGCAATAATTATCATTATATATTGTATTTTTATATTTTTAAAATCATTGTTTTCTCGTCCTTGATAGTTTCTCGTGTATTATATGTAAAACTTAAATTTCATGATATAAACATAAAATATATTTTTCAAATGAATAATTTATCACAAACAGATTAAATTATAAGGATTATGTACTTGACGGAGAAGATATAATTTTGTGAAGAGCCACCATTTTTGTCAAAATTAATTTTTCTCTCTTAACCATTTCTTTCTGCACAATTTGAACCGAGAGAATCAGTTTATATATTTCTCATACTTAATCTAGTACGTCTATTAAGTACTCAAATAAATAATTAAGATTTGTTTCACTATTAAATAGGTAATATGAGTCAATTAAGAAATTATAATGTTAAAATATGACCCAAATTGTTGGGTTTAATAAATATATATTAATAATTATATTAATATAATTATTAATATATATTTATTAAACCCAACAATTTGGGTCATATTTTAATATAATTATTAATATATATTTATTAAACCCAACAATTTGGGTCATATTTTAACATTATAAACAATTCAAACTTTTTTCTTTTCACTGTCTCATTTTATAAATGTGTCATTCATTGTTAGTAGCGTCTTGTATATTAAAAATGATTCAAATTCTCTTTATTGTCTTATTTTACAAACGTATAATAAGCAATTTGATTTATAAATACAAAAATATAAAATGATCAGATGATAACTTATACCAGCTTTCGTCATATTCTCAAGAATCTCAAAATCTATGGACCCTGATATGTCCGGTAGATCATCGTCACCACTGCACATGGGGAATGCATGGGTTTTGAAGCCATGGCATGCATACTGCAGGACGTAAAATTGTAATGTGTATCCATATACTGCCAACTAAACTGGAGACGACACTGTTACTGATGGGATTTCCCCCGTTGGACATGTTTACGTTTCGGTTTCATACTTTCATATGATTAATTTTGAATATTTAGAAAAGTAAGCTGAAAACTATGACTTTTTTGCTTAACTTATATGGACCAGTCCCTGTCATTGTCATGATATAAAATATATTTGATATTGTTGTCTGGATTATAAAACGATGGAACAACATGAAGGGATTCTTTCAGCAGTCACATGCAAACAAACTTCATCAACTCAGCTCTCTTGATTTTAGTCTAATTTTGCCGACAATGGTGATTGTTTTTTTCAATCAAATACTCCATTAGATTGATGCTCGGTTTTTTGTTTTTTTTCCACAAAACGATAGTATCTATTATTGTATTATTGTATTGACAAATATTTACATAAAATAGTCCAAAAAAAGTTAATTACTTTTTGTGGTAGTAATCGACAGATGATCAACAATTCAACACCACAAAAAAAAAAGTGCGACAAAAAAATAAATGATTATTAATTTCGATTAGCGCATAATAGTCTTAACACCAATAGCAATCATATTTAAAAACCCAATAAAAATCTCAACTTGTCAATTATATTTCGAACATCTCGAAACTACCGCCGCAGAAACTTGTTAGTTTGCCTCCTACTTATACCTAACGGGATATTGCCTAGACTCAGCTCTCAAACGAGTAACACCCACATTTACTAGGGGATGACAAAACCCTAAGAAGAATGGAGAAAAATCCTAACAACTAGGAAGCAAAGCCCTAAAGAATAGGAGGGGGGAGGGGGGAGGGGGAAGCAAAGCCCTATCGCACAATTTTTGCACATTAATTGCTCACATGCATAGTAAAAATATTGAGAGAAACGGGCGGCTACCCTTTTTCCTGTATTAGATTGATGCTTGTTAAACATGCACATATTTAAAGGAGGGAAAAAATTTATATCGAACCTTTGGTGTATCTAAATTGTATTTTTATTTTATATTTTTATATTTTTAAAACAAATTTTGTCTCGCAAATTTTTATCTCGTCCACAATAAAATATGAGAAGTAAAATTTCAAATAAATGTTTACAAACCTTAAATGTTTACAAACCTTTCTTTCATATGAATAAATAATTCATTGAAATAATGAGTCATCATTTATATCGACATATTTAAAATTGTCAAATATTGAAAAGTTTCTTTATTTAATAAAAAAAATTATATGAATTTAAATTTTTAAATAATCTCGAAAGGGTACTTGATTGATGATATATATATATATATAAACATCAAGATCAAAAGTCTTTATGTTCAAAAAATTTTAATTCCACCCATATATACCATGGAAATGGAAAGAAAATGAATTTAACTTTGCAAAAGCACAAAATCAAACCCTAATTCCCGCACAGCAAGACAACAGTGGATTCCAATCAAAGGTCAGTGATCTGAATGAGAGCCAAGCCAACAACATTATCAACCCACCAAAGTCTTCCCTTGGTATCAATTATACATCCATTGTGTGATGCTGACATACCATTATTGAGGTTCATATTGCAGGGCGCGCAACCCGCAAGTTGAGCAAATTATATTAGAGGCAATCAATATAAATAATTGGCTTTAGTATTGCATGTTCAACTATGATGGACAACAGCATGGCAGTTGCAAGGTGCCACTGACTTAGGGAAAACGAAAGTAGTTGGAAGGATATTGTATACCGAATAAGATTTTCACAAGTCCAATAGTAAAGTTTGTATTTCTCTTAAAGGTGTAAAAATTTGCCATGAAAATTTTAATTTTCATGACAAAAGTAGAATGGGCCAATTGCCAAAAAATTATATCAAATCTGGAGATAGTGATTTACTTTTTTTTATTAAATTTATATACTCTTGAGAACTGAATTATGGCTAATATTATAAATACATGAAGAGGACATTGTTGTCAGTTTTTGGAGGTTTATTTATTTATTGCCTGGCAGATTTAGGGATAAGTACAGCGTAGTTAGTGGGAAATTGGGAAATTGGGAAGAGATCTATCAATGTTGTTTCATGTTTGTTTCTCAGCCTTTTGTGTCTGTGTCAGGTGTTTTCAGCGAGAGAGCGCGTGGAATGGAATGCAAATATAATAAAACTGCTCACTTATTATATTATTATTATTTACTGTTAATTTTTTAATCCACTCATGTGATGGACCTGATGGTGACACAACGTGGGTGTGTTTGGTGTGGGATTCCATAGTCTTCAAAATCCAATTGCAACCACCAAATGTGGGGCTTTTAGCCGACTCCATCACACCCACCCATCGAAACATTTCAATGGGTGATAGTCCTAAGCTCTTCTAGATTGAGTCCTTTTGTTTTTTCTTCTACTTTATTACACAAGATATATATAATAATTAAAAAAATACTCTCAAAGTGATTTTTTTTTAAGAGAAGGAAAAAATATTAGACTTGTATTAAAAGATAAGTGCATAATTAAATTATACGAATAAACATTCTATTAATTACAAATTAATATAATTTTCACCCTTAAAGTTTACGTGAAATAAAGAAGTTAGTTTCTCTCATTTTCTTCATGGATCATTTGTAGCGAAGGGCTTGTGCAAATGCAGTAGGTTTTAAAAAAATATGAATTGATCAATTTTATTTTATCTGTATATTAGAATGGATAACATTCGATATTATACAGGAGTTATATATGTATAGAATTTCAATTATTCATCCTTATAAATCCAACTATTGTGATTGATTGATCAAAACTACCTCGTTTCATTGATATATTAGTATCCATCTTAGTATTAAGATTAGTAACTTTCTTATTTACAATAAAAATGTACAAAGGTAAGTCTCGAAATAAACAATAAAATTGAATGATAAATCAACGATTAAATAAAAAGCATTATGCACATTTATTTTATTTTTTTCATTTACTTGTGTGTAAATTGCAAGATGTTATTTTTTTGAGAATTTTAATATCGAACTGATTTCACTATCAACCATATAATTCACTCGCATGTAATTTGTGGATCATGATATGTAATAGTAGTCGTTGAAGTCTATATGAACCCCAAAATATTCCAAACTTTTTTTTGTGTAATGTTGACACATGATAATAGTATATAAAGAGGAATCAAACCCATATTCAAGTTGACTCCTAAGATTGTGATTAAAATGCTCAGTTGACCTTTTGGTCATGGTGATGATAAGTGTTTAAAAAATCAGCTTCAAACACTGGATATAGAAATCAAAGTTCAAATAATGTTGTCTGACTTTTATTAATCCCAACAATGACACAATAATTGGTGAAATTTTTCTCAAAATCAACATTTGTAAATTATTTAATTATTTATGGGCAAAAATGACAACAAATTGGACAAATAATTTATAAGAACATCAATGTGAGGATCTTAATTTATTATCATTATATATTGAAACTATACTATATAGTTTTGGTTTTAATAATAAAACCATATTAAAACTATCATTATGAAGGTCGATTTAAGAACATTAACATGAATTGGGAAAAAATATTCTACTTTTGCACTACTTAAGATTATATAGCCAGAGATAATTAAGGGGGTGCTTAATTACATAATTGGGTAGAAAAATAAAATTATATAATTAAATTGTTATACTAAAAATAAAGATATAGTGAATATATGCAATATTTTTTCATAAATTAGAAAATAAAAAGGAAAATTCAGCAAGGGCCAAGAGATTGCAAAGCAAAGTAGCAAACAATGCCTTATCTCTTAAGTCTTTAGTCACAACTTGGAAAACCCAAAAAAAAAAAACAAAAACAAAAACAAAAGTTTACAACTGGAAAAAAGTGGATTTCTAGATTAAAGCACACTTGCCCTGCCCCTTAATCAAAATACTCCATTGGGGATTACTTTTAGGAATGATTCTGTGGGTCTCCCTATCCATTATTTTAGTAGCCGGGTGGGAAAAAATAATTTAAAATATGCACACCGTGTGTGATACATGAACTATAAAATTAATACAGTAACAAAGGTAGCTTTTTCT
This sequence comes from Gynochthodes officinalis, assembly GCA_020080225.1. Taxonomy (NCBI): domain Eukaryota; kingdom Viridiplantae; phylum Streptophyta; class Magnoliopsida; order Gentianales; family Rubiaceae; genus Gynochthodes; species Gynochthodes officinalis. The sequence continues at coordinate 21,815,930 of CM034618.1, forward strand.
TTTCTTTCTCTTAGATTTTGTGATTAAGAAGTTTTACTAACTCTTGCTTTGACGTGATATCAGAGCAACTTTTGAGATTGTAGACTTTGTGAGGATGGTTTTGAATATGGTAAAAAGTTTTTATTTTTAATACAATATGGCCCTATTCCTATATGTACGTTTTTAATTAACATTTTACATCTCGTTTTAGCTGTCTTATCCATCCCTTTAGTTTGTAAATGTTTTTTGCTTTGTAAGTATTTCCTTTTAGTATATTGTCATTGTCTTGTGAGAAATGGCATAAAAATGACACTAGATAGAGTTGAACTTCTTCTTTCGTTAAAAAGTATAATATATATACATATGTTAACTCTTATAATTCGGCACACTTGACGTGATAAGCTAAATTGGACTGAGATCTATATTAGGATTCATTGAACAATTTGCAATATAGGAATAAGTGAGTCAAAATCTCAATAGTGCTCATAGAAAAAGGTTCTGATGATTATGTAAGTATAATTGTAAAGGGAATAAAAATTGAAAAACAAGTTTAAGTTTTTTCTAATCCCTTTTACTTGTGAGGAGTATTTATAGTGATTCTGCAATCTATAAAGTGCTCGAAGTAATGTTTTATATCAACAATAAGTATATTAAAAAGAGTAATGATATGTTTAGTGACTTTTCATAATAATTTATGCGACAAGTATAAAAAGACAAAATTCACTCATTACTCTTATTAAAAAATACAAAATAATAAGAGATGATTTTATCTTTTTATACTTACCATATCAGTCACTATAAAACATTATTATAAATTTCATTACTCTATTGAAAATACTAAAATAATTTTGTGTTCCATCATTCACTAGGTCAACTAGCACTACATTTGTTTGAAATGCAAATTTCAATTTGCAATCATGAAGAAAATTAGACTTCTAGTTCTAGATGATGTAGGGAAAAAATTTTCTTCCACATGGAAGGTCCCCCTCCCCAACAACTAATACAAAATCATGGTGTCATGAAATGGTAAAATTTTACTTTCAATTAAATATTATATTCAAGTCAAACAATAAACAAAGAAAAAAAAATCCTAAAAGTTAAGTTACCTCCAAGGATTGTTTTCATCTCTAAAATAAATAAGCGAAGAAAATGTGTTTAAAAATAAAAAAGGAAAATAAATTGGTTATCGAACTCTTCTTTACTTGATTAAACATAAGCAATTTGAGATATAAGGCACTCATAATTTGCCAAATTAGCAATGTTATCACACATATTTCCCTTATTCTTATTTTTAACACCAGTTATTATCGTTTAGATTTAATTAAATTCCTTTAGTTCTTTAAAAATAAAACTTTATTTTATATATTTGCTTTCCTTAATTTAAATGTGACTTTTTGGTTACTTTTTCAAAATAAAACTTTATGAAAATTTTTAATTTTTCTATTTTTATCATAATCTTTATATAGAATAATAAAATAACTAAAAGTTTGTTTAGGAGTTAAAGCTTGTTTGAACATAAAGTTTTACATCTCTCATCGATAATCATCAAAGTTGGCTTATGTTCTTAGTGATTAAAGCAACCCTTAAATTAAACAAACAAATAAAAAGCAACCCAATAGAATTTTTAAAGAAAATTTACATTTTTTTTCTAAATTAATTATTCAAACAATATATTTTAATTCCTTTAAAAAATTAAATTTATTTCTTTATTTTACAAAAATTTTCCCCACATCCTAAATAAAAAAAAATAAAAATAAAACCGAACTATACTAAAATAGAGTGAGTGAGTTTTCAGTTTCCATTCCCAATCCCATTAAAGCGCGTGGCCCACACGACCACAATCAGAGCAGCATCAACAGTTTGCTTTAGGTTGAGGAGTTGAGGAGGAGAGTAGCCTTTAGCTCTCGATTTGGGGGTGTCCTGCCCAGCAACGCGTGTGGTTCAGTTATTACCGTTGATTCCATTTCATTTGGGGCATTTCCCACCCACCTCTGTTAATCGTCCTAAGCTCCCATGCCATGCCTAAATTTTTCTTCTTCAAGAATTGAGACCCATCCAAAACCAACATTTTCTTCATTGTTAATTACAATTAATTAATATTCTTAATTTTATCACCATCATCACCTTTAACAAAAGTCCATCCTGTCTTTTGTTTTGATTCAGATTTCAGAGAAAGGCAAAGGCATATTATTTTCATTTTTATTTTTAGTATTATTATAGTATGCAATGTATTTGTAAAGTTTGTTGTTTACATGTGCCTTTTTTTCATGTCCCCCTCCCTCTTCATCTTCTTCCTCCTCCTCCTCCTCCTCCTCCTCTTCCCCTTCATTAATTTATAACATCAAGCATTGATATTTCTCCATTCTCCCCCATCTTTTTTGAGTTCTATACCTTCAAATATCTAGGAAAAGCCAAAGGGTGTCCCCATATCTTTAAAACAATTGCAGGTTGTTTTGATCATAGACAACTCTCATTAAATTTTATGGGTTCTTTTTAGTTTTTAATGGAGGAAAGCAAAAGTTGAAACTTTCTTCGTGACCAGGTAAATAGTGCTACTCCTAGACATCTTTCCTTTTTCTTTTATATATATTTTTTCCTTTCTAGTTTTTTCTGTAATTTAATCTTTCTCTAGTTGTAATCCATTGAGGAAAGTAATCAAAAGTCTATACCAAATTGTTCATCAAAAAGTAGAAATCAATATAGAAACTATGTATGGTTGGTGGTTTCCGGTTTTCTAAAGAAGATTCCTGTTTGTTCGTATGTTTAAGTTTGCGTTGTTTGGTGATGATCATTGGATATAATAATAAGGTTGTGGGAAATGAATTTCATTGGCTATGATAAAAATGATTTGAGGATTGAAACATGACTTTTCTTCTCCTTTCTCTTCTTTCCTTCTGTCAGGGAATTGATTTCAGGTTCGTGCTAGATATGGATGGTGGAATGGAATTAAAGTTTGTGCCTTGATGAAATAAACAGATGCGGGAATGACCCCTTTTCGTAGCTTCCACATACGATACTATTTCTGATGCCTGTATTCTATCTTGAGGGAAAATGCGATTGCTGATTGGGTTTTTGAGGGGAAGAAGAAGAGGCTTTGTAATATTATCGATTAGTAGAGGCCGAGAAGAGGAATTTTAGGCTATTGATAATATGGAGGCAATGGCCGAACAGCAGACCGTGACTCCCCGGAGAAAGATGACTAAGCAGCTAACCGGGAAACGCGAGGACACTGCATTGCATTCCGCAGCTAGAGCTGGGGATTATAAAGCAGTGTTTGAGATTTTCAGCGAATCAACCGATGAAGAGTTAATGGAGTTGCTGTCTAAGCAAAATTCATCTGGGGAAACGGCCTTATATGTTGCCGCAGAATATGGTTATGTGGATTTGGTGAGGGAGATGATCAAATACTATGATCTTTCGACTGCAGGAATCAAGGCAAGGAATGGCTTTGATGCACTTCACATAGCTGCCAAACAAGGGGATTTGGGTATGCTTTTTACCATGAATTTTCTTAAAAAAAAAAAATTTCTCTTCTGGATTTAGGACTTGCAAAGAATAATGGATACTGCTTTTACTTGGTTTCCAGATACTGTGAAGGTGCTAATGGAGGCTCGTCCGGAGCTTTCTATGACGGTTGACAGTGCAAACACTACCGCTCTACATACAGCTGCAACTCAAGGACACATTGAGTTGGTGGATTATTTGCTGGAGTTGGAGAGTAGCCTAGCAACTATAGCCAGAAGTAATGGGAAAACTGCCTTGCATTCTGCAGCGAGAAATGGACATGTGCAAGTTGTGAAGGCCCTTTTGAGTAAAGAGCCTGGCATTTCTACACGGAATGATAAGAAGGGACAAACCGCTCTTCACATGGCTGTTAAGGGACAAAATCTTGAAGTGGTGGAGGAACTAATCAAGGCAGATCCTTCTTTGATAAATATGGTCGATAATAAGGGCAACACAGCATTGCATATAGCCACTCGGAAAGGCAGGGCACAGGTGAAATGGGCTCTCCTTGCTTGCTTATTCATGGAAGGTTTAAATGTTTGCTGGTGTTTCACTTAAAAAGGCAATTCTATGTTGGTGTCTTGTTGACCATATATAGTTATTTACTCTAATAACTGAATTAAAGTATCAAAGAATGAAATTCTAATGAAGTTTTGACCGCTAATGCATGGGGGAGCAATAGTACAAATTACCTCGCTTTGTAGGGAGTAGCAATATATCTCTCTGGATGAATTTACAGCTAAAACGTCCATGAACACACTGATTCGAGCATTTGAATGATCACCCTTAACGTTATTATTCACATCTGTGGCATTCTATGTGAGAAAAGATTACTTGAGTTGTTTCAAAGTTTTTAAAAAAGGTTTAGCTGATTGCAGTCATTGACATAGTGTTTGTCTGCTGGCTTGTTCAGATTGTTCGGATGCTTCTGGCAAATGACAAAACCAATACTAGAGCTATAAACAGATCTAATGAAACAGCTCTTGACACTGCAGAGAAAACAGGGCACGCTGAAATTGCAGCCATTCTGCAGGAGCATGATGTTCCTAGTTTCCGGACTCTCAGGCCACAACCAACAAATCCAGCTAGAGAATTGAAGCAAACAGTGAGCGACATAAAACATGAGGTTCACTATCAATTAGAACATACCCGTCAGACTAGAAAACGTGTGCAAGGCATTGCCAAGCGCCTCAACAAGATGCACGCTGAAGGCCTTAACAATGCAATCAACTCCACTACAGTTGTAGCTGTACTGATTGCAACAGTTGCCTTTGCTGCCATTTTTACCGTACCAGGACAATATGCCGATGATCCAAACAATGTTCCCCCTGGCCTGTCCCTTGGGGAAGCCAATATTTCTCCACAAGTTCCTTTCTTACTCTTTTTTATCTTTGACTCGATAGCGCTATTTATTTCTCTTGCTGTAGTGGTTGTTCAAACCTCAGTGGTGGTAATAGAGTGCAAGGCTAAGAAGCGGATGATGGCCATCATAAACAAACTTATGTGGCTAGCCTGTGTACTAATTTCTGTGGCTTTCTTGGCACTGTCGTTTGTTGTAGTTGGCCAGCATGAGAGGTGGCTGGCAATTGGGGTGACTATCATAGGAACATCTATATTGGCTACCACATTGGGTACACTGTGTTATTGGGTCATTATGCACAGGATAGAGAGCTCCAACCAGAAAAGCCTCCGAAGGAACTCTCAGGCTAGCAGATCAAGGTCATGGTCCGTGTCAGTTTTGTCAGATTCAGAAGTTCTGCATACTGACTATAAGAAAATGTATGCAATATAAGAGCTTCCTGCCCCAGTACACAAAATTCTCACTATGGGGCATTGGATGTAATAACTTCAATAACATCACATCTTGCGGCATACTGAAAAGGTAGTAAGTTTTGCTCATGTTCCCAGAGTTTTGGTCATCACCACACTATCTACTTGGTTGATGACAACATTCACTGACTCGAGAGTATTTGGAGCTAGAATATGGTGGACAATATGTGAATTTCACATGTTGCAGTAACAATGGTGTAAGAGTAGCACCGAACTGGCCACCATAATTAGCTGTTTTTGAGTTGGATCATGGATGGCGGTCTTGCTATTTAGCAATGGCTTTTGTATCCATGCATTCACGTATGGTTCTTTTCCCCACCAAAATCTAGTTATCATAAGGAAAAGAAGTAATGATTATGCACATCTTGCTGAATTAACAGACTAACCTCCACTCCCCTATTTTAAGAAGAGTAATAATACTTTTAATGATTAATTATAATAATTTTATATAGTGACTCATATGACAAGTATAAAAAAATAAAATTCACTTATCACATTAGTTAAAAAATACAAAATAATAAGGGATGATTTTGTTTTTTCATACTTGCTGAATCAATCACTTTAAAAAGTCACTATAAATATCATTACTCTTTTAAAAATAGCCAGTGAAGTCAATTCTTGACGTGATTAACATGAAAATACATGCTAACTAAAATAATTCAAATGAACAATTACAGACAGTTGATTGGAACTTAATTTAGTGTTAAAAAATAACTCTATACACTTAAAAAAAAAATAGAGTATCTCAAAGTTGTTGAAAATTCCTAATGAATTAAACTAAAAAACTGGAAATTTTCCAATTAGATGGAGATTTTTCTTTCTTCTCATGGACAGAGTTTAGGTTATCTTTGCCACCACGATGCTGGAAAGTTTGAAAATGGGGTTCCTTGGAGTGATTTACTTATTCAGAAAAGGCATTGTTTTTTAGGTATTATGGTTATTTCATGCATTTTTTCTTTTTGTATGCTTACTCATGTCATTACGACTCAACAAAATTTTATTGTAAAAGAAATTTGGTTGTAAGAAACAAGAAACAAAGAAAAAATTTCAGCAAGCCCAGCTCGTCTTACACAATAAAAACATGAATATCTTTTCTTGTTTTTTTTTTCCAAAAGATAGTAATTATATTAACTTTTCCATAAAAGTTAACAATTACAACAATGATCCAAATGGATCCTCCTTAACTTAGTATATTGGTTAAGCTAACAGTCTAACTATTTCGAGTTAAGATAATCACAAAACAAAATATCTAGCTATTTCTAACTAAGACAAATAAAAAAAAAAAAAAAAACCTAACTTGAACACATATCCTAGTTTCTAAAAAGTGCAAATTGTAAACGAGGTAATGAACACATATCCTAGTTTCTAACTCCTACATATGACTTTTTTGATACTGTCCTGTACTTGCATAGTCCATTCTCCCAAGAGTATCGTGGTAAAAACAGTTATATTCATAATCAATTTACCATAATTCATAACCCAATCAGCCATAAGGCCCATAACAGAGTATCCAAATGGTCAGCCCAGTTCACGTTCAGGCAAAATAAACAAATTACTGACCCCAGTCCAGTTTATTAAAATAATAGCTGACCCGACTACCCCGGTTCGCAATCCGGACCACGAGTTCCACATTCCCTCTTAATTTTCTCCTGGGGGTTTAAATCAGTGCGATTCAGTTTCCAATTTTCCATTCTGAAACGCAAAGGAGGGAACAGGAGGAAGAAGAAGAAGAAGAAGAAGAAAAAGAAATGGACGAAGAGTTGCTGGAATTGCAGAGGCAATTCGAGTTCGCACAGCAAGCGAAGTCCAGCGTACGATTATCGGAGCGAAACGTCGTCGAATTAGTGCAGAAGCTGCAGCAGCTCCGTATCATCGACTTCGATCTCCTCCACACCACTTCCGGCAAAGAATACATCACTCCTGTACTCCTGTTATTCTACTTAATTATCCTTCCTCATCATTCATTTATGATTTTTGTTTAAATCAACTTTTATGTAAATTCTTACGTTTCAGTTTCACTGTGTGTCTGAATTTGTTGTTCGAATTGAATTTTTTTTTTACTAAATATGTTAAAATTGGAATGTAACTGAGTGGAAAAATTGATGAAATATATGTCGGAGGAAATGAAGAAATTAGGCGAGCATGGGTGTTCTATTTAGCTGATATGCTTGCTCATCATTTATGATTTTTGTTTAAAAATAAACTTTGACGATCATTTTATGCATATATGCGAATTGTTATGTTTCATTGCGTGTTTGAATTTGTTTTTCCTAATTGAAGAATTTTTTTTACCTGTATGTAATAGTATGTGAATTTGTGATGAAATTGGGATGTAAATTGATAGGAGCAATTGAGGAAAGAAATTACAGAGGAAATAAAGAAATTAGGACGCGTATCAGTGATCGATTTAGCTGATATTACCGGTGTGGATTTGTATCACGTGGAGAAACAGGCCGAGCATATAGTGTCAAACGATTCAACTTTGATGTTGGTAAATGGAGAAATCATAACTAATTCATATTGGGATAATGTTGCTGAGGAAATCAATGAAAGGCTTCAGGAATGTAGTCAAATTGTATTGGCGGAAATAGCTGTACAGTTACAAGTTGGATCAGAGTTAGTTGTGTCTGTTCTGGAACCTCGGATTGGGACTTTGGTAATATTAACTGTCTCTCCTCCTGTTTAGAGTTTGTTGGTGGAGGTGATTTTGATACTGTTGGATTTTGTGGTTGGCACAGATCAAAGGTAGGCTTGAAGGTGGCCAGTTATACACACCGGCCTACGTTGCACGTGTCAATGCAATGGTTCGTGGTGCTGCAAGAGGTGTTTTTGTTCCAATAAATTTACCAGCATTGTGGAACTCTTTGCAAGGTTTGTTGGCAGAAACAGATGGAGCTAGTGGGGTGGCTGTTGAAGGCTCTTTTTTCCAGTCATTGTTTAATGGGTTGGTTAAGGAGGGTGAGGTACTTGGCTCACTTCGTGCTGGAGTTCACTGGACACCTACGGTATGTTTCAAAACTCTTTATTTCTATTGAAAAGCCAAATTTATTAGTTGGCCTTGTTGATTGATGGAGTAGTTGCTTAATTTGAATGGATTTCAGGTTTTTGCTATGGCTCAGAAGGAGTGTATAGACTCTTTCTTTTCACAGGTGAGGACAAATGCTTTCTTTTGTCTATTTCCCAACTTATTCAATGATAATCTTTGGATATTTTTCCTTGCTAGAGGTGCTTGCCATATATCGTAGTAACTTGATTTATAAAAACTTGCGATCTAGAAGTCATGTTGATTGAACTTCTGTTGAATATGTAATGTTTATTGCAACAAAATTCTGGCAAAAGTTGATTTTGCCAATTAAACCATCAAGTGGTAATTTTGTCCTGCAACTATTGTGATTGATAAACAAAATCTCATGGCAATGTTTATATCGATTTCCTGAGCACCAAAAAGCTGCTGTTGTTTTCTGAACTTTTTTATTCTAAAGTTAAAAGTCACTCTGTTTGAGATGTACCATCTTTTTGGTTGGTTCCATGTTCTGCCTTCTAACTGGTTATAGTTCTGATATAGAATTCTTACATCGATTATGGAGCTCTTCACAAACTTGGAATTCCACAACCTGTTCAATTTCTGCAGGTATTTATTGTATTTACTTTGTAATATTTAACAACATTTCTCATCTGAATTGCAAAATGCACATGGTTGTGACCTCATGAGAGAACCTGCCTGATTTTTTTGTCTGATTAACTTCTGGGTTTGCACCAAATTTCAGTCCAGATATCCTGAAGGTATAGCTCTAGATACTTTTTTTGCTCACTCGTCAATAATTGAGATGTTGGATACATCAGCTGAGGATGCCATTGAACGTGGCAGTTGGTGAGGGCCAAATTTGCTTTGGATTACACATTTTATTTTGGGTTTCTTGGGCTGGCATTTAATGTATTGCTGAACAATTCTTGCTTTTGAGATCATTTACAGGTTGGACTCACTGTCAGTTTTACCAGCATCCTTCAGTTTGCAAGATGCATCAAAGGTTCTGTCCCTTTGTCCATCAGTTCAAACGGCCCTTAAGGTGGTGTTTTTGTTATGCAGTCGAATTTTCTCTTATGTTCTTTCTATTACTATTAGTTTTCTCATTGGGTTGTGTTGTTTTCCAGTCTAATAAGGCAGTTATCCTGGGGGAGTTGTACGTGTTTAGCAATGGCTTTCTCAAGGTAGAACTGTTGCCTTCCTAGACAAGCATTTTACTGAATCCTTATTAAAAGCCTTCTGTTACTATAGCCTGAAGTGGAGATGTTCATATTTGTTCCTGTTTATTTGTATGATTGGGTTTCTAATTTTCATTTGTCTATTTGTTTGACAGGAGCTATTTGATCATGTAGAAAAAGAGATGGAAACCTTAAACCTTGCTGCATTTGCTAGCATGGGAATATCTGATAGTTACCATGCCATTAATGATGCTTCAATTAGACATGATGCCTCATCGGAGTCAAATGAAACTGGTAAACATAGTGCTACTGGAAAACAAGCTGCTGAAAAAGGTTCTAAGAAGAAAAAAGGAAAATCCATTGGGAATACTAAGATGGAAGCAGCAGAAGTTGATCCAGATTACCAAGAATCGGCACCTACCAAGTCTAAGAAAAATCAGAAAAAAGGCAAGATGACAACTTCCTCACACATGACGGATTCAAAACTAGGGTCTAAAAAAGATAATGATAAGATGAAAGAGGACAGCCCTAGTGTTATTCCAGAAGAATGGCTGATTCAGAAGATCACATCAATGATTCCTGATCTTGAAGAACAAGGTCAGCAAGAATGACATTTGAATAAGTGATTTATCTTACCAGAGATATGTATTTCATTGACATTGTGGTGGACATTTTGGTTGAATAATGTAGGTATAGATGAGCCTGAGACCATTCTGGTACCTGTAGCGAACTATCTGAGACCTATGCTCCTTAATTCATTGAAGGAAAGAAGAAAGGCCACATTTACACAAAATGCTCAGCGCATGAAACGAGTCATGGATAATTTGCAACGGAAAATTGATGAGGTAGTTATAGTCATCGCTGTTGTTTCCCCTCTGTTGTTTGTTTTGTTTAGAAAAGTAGGTGCCAATAGAGATGCACAGTTTCTTTAGTGCTGTTAGAATAGAAAATAGAACTTGAATCTTTTCCAGGTGCTTGCCATGCTAGGTTGAATGATCTTGCTTTTCCTGGAAAAGAGAATGCAGGTGGGGTATGATTGTATAGTTTTACGTCTTTCTTCTATACTATTCCTTGATAAATGCATGTATAGATGGATTCACATAATCACTATTTTAGGCTTACATTCACTGGCCGAATATTTTAATTTAATTTCAGCAGATGAAGAAAGGAATGATCATTCCTCTTCCCCATATTTTGATGTATCATCAATTCGATTCACCTTTCCATCAATTATTTTATGCATTGCCCAGAATTAAATAAACAACTGGAGTGGGCTTTGGGTTTTGGAGCCAAATGTACAACCTGAAAGGACAACCATTATTCTGTCTCGGGCCTAGGACCTTGTATATTATGTTCTCCAATCTGATAATGCTAACACATCTTCACTTTGTGCTGCTTTCAGTCTTTCTTAAATATGCAGCTGTATGAGAAGGCACTGGATTTGTTTGAAGATGACCCATCAACAACGGTAAGCATTTGTATAATTTTTCAGCTTGCTGTCTTAGGTGTTGGGGGTGCATGTTCCTCATAAAAGTTTCCTTCTGATGTACAGGTTCTTTTACATAAACATTTATTGCGCACAACGGGTTCCCCAATGGTAGATTTTTTGCTGCTTGACCTGGTAGGTGTATCCATGTATACTATCAGCATATGTACCATGCCTCAACAAGCCAAAAACCTTGCTAAAATGAATATGAACTGACTATTTGGGCCTTCTAATGCAGGACAAGCACAATAAATTGAAAAATGGAATTGAAGTTGAAGATTCACAGAAGGCTGAATCTGTGTCACTTAGCCCTGGAGATAGGGCAACAATTGTAAATTTTCCCTGACTTGTGTATCTGTGAAATTCTTGATAGTGATTATTTCTTGCATGATGAAACTTTTATCATGTTTTGATCGCGATTTTTATCAGTTAGTCTTTGTTTCGTAGGCTAAAAGTTTTCCTGGACCTCTTTTGGAAAAGGCACTTGCGCTAGTTGAATCATTGGAAGCTAAGGTAGGATGATATTCTTTCCTGTGGGCTAATGTAAATAGCACAAAATATGCTTTTGGTTCCCATGACATATTGACTTATTATTTTTATGTTTCTCAGAGGGTTGAAACTTTTATGACTGCCCTACAAGCAATAGTGGAGGAAAGGTCAGAGAAAATACTTTGTGGGTCCTGTGCATTTATTGTAAGAAGTTTACTGAAGTTGGGTTTTTAATTTTGCATATGTGCAGTGGGCTAATTTCGAAGAAGCTGGATAAGAAGCTGGAACGAACTCTTCTACATTCTTATCGCAAAGTATGGCTTGGCTGCATTTCTAATATAAGAACTGACAGTATTTCTCTTTAATTTATGAAATGTTCATATGCTGCATATACTGAGAAAGTTTTCATTTCTCAAGGTTAGGAGTATCCATTGATTTCTAACTTTCACATTTGGACATTATTTGGATCATGGTGCCCATATGTAATTTGGAAATCTAGTGTACAAGGTTCTAGATTCTCTTGGGCTAGGGATGTCTATCTGTGGTGGGGAAATGATGGGTATACAATTTAGAACCATGCTTGAATTCATGGAGCTTCCTTCTCTCTATGCACCTTGGCCAGTTTGTTGAAGTTATGAAATTGATCTCTTGTGTTTTAATGATTTTGAAACATCTTTTGATATATATTTAATGCCTGCATTTCCTTGTTTCTTTGATTGTAGTTCCTTGAATGATGAACTTTACAAATATGCAGTCTTTTGTATCTCTTTTCAATTGTAGACACACACGCACACATATAGTTTCAGAATCTTTAACATGACCAAGGGCATTTGTTTCTAGGATTTGATGTCTCAAATATCTGCTGAAACTGACCCTGTTTCTCTTCTACCAAAAGTTGTTTCTCTACTTTATGTGCAGGTAAGTTTCTTTAGTTTATTTATGTGGCTTTTTGGATTCACTTCAATTTGATAAATGTGCACTTTGAATCTGTAATATTTTCTGCATATTTCCTTGTCTAAACAATAGATTCATGGAAAAGCTCTCCAAGCTCCAGGAAGGGCCATATCAATTGCAGTCACTCGGTTAAAGGTACAAGATTATTGTCTAGTGGTCTTCAGACAAATATGTTTCCTTAATCCTTTATTGCAGTTTTATATTACCTAATAACTGTTTCTCACTTTCCAGATAAACAAAGAGATATGAACAGTAATAATGCTTGAGGCATGATTCAACCACCATGAAAAATCACATTAAAAGATTCTATTACTGTGATAAATTATATTAAATAAAGCAATATATGCAATTATATTTTGATGAAATCCTGGCTCTAAAGCTTTAGCCTAACTTGAAATTGGTGTCAACAGAAGGAAAATCATTTTGTTTGGCCTGATAGCTACAAGAGTTTCACGTAAATCCAAACAAATACTTACCCTTCCACCACTCATCTACTCTTTTGGAATACATTTGTAATAAGGAAATTTGGAAAGAGATGTGGTTTTGTTGAATTTGGCTTTGTATGAGATTCTGTTCTGAGGACTCTGACTTCTTTTTTGGGGGCAATGGTGCCCATTTTGTATTAATTTTGGCAGGATAAATTGGATGATTCGGCATTCAAGATCTTAGTTGATTACCAAGCTGCAACCGTGACTCTTTTAGCACAAATGTCAGGGGCAACTAGCAGCGTGAGTTCTTCCTAAATCCTACCCCACCTTCCCCCTCCTTCTCTTCTGGTATACACTGGCTATGTCAGATAAGATCTGCATAAAGTTTATGGCTTGTGCATGTTGTGGATATTAAAAGACACCGAGTGATGGGCTACTGGTTTTTGCATGTCAATGTGAAAATTCTTGAAAGTTTTCAATCTTTTGTAATGATTTAGGAGGAGGATCGTGCATCTGACGAAATATTGAGCAAAAAAGAGCTTCTGGAGAATTTGATGCCTAATTTGAAGGGATTAGTGCTGGGTTCATCGCATCCTTGATTGGTTCCGTTCCATTCACAATAGGTATTTTTGACTCAAAAAATAGCAATGGGTTTCCTTTCTTCTGGTTTTGAGAGTAGGAGGACCTGCTCTATTCTTGCTTAAAAGGTCCGCGTTGCAGTTGGTCTTCCAAGCAAGTGTGGCCAGGAAGGACTCTCTGTCCTCCCACATTCACAGCTGTGCATCTATATCACCCTAGATATGGCAATTTTCGGGTCTGGTTTCTTCTTCGCCATTATTCGACATGGAAAGGACGACGGTGTTACGGTGTACAAGAATGGTGAAATTTTCCAATAATTGATGGGCATGGTTAACAGTAGGGAGAGTAATTAGAGCAATTATGTTTACGTGATTAACCTTTCAGATGAACTGAAAATTTGGCTCAAGTGTTGTACCCTGGCTGGCCCGCAGGCATACGCATAAAAGAAACTTCTTTGTATTGGTTTACCAAGTACAATGTGGTACGGAATATAAAGATTAATGGATAAATAGTACTAAAACAAAAATGCACTGAGATTGAGTCGTGTGATTTGGGATTATTTTTCTAATTTGTACCTGTGGAATACTAAAACAGTAAATTTACTTGTATCATTACTTGTTTCTACTCAACGGATGCATTGGTAATTTATTTATTTTTTAAATATTGCAGAAGTGAATAATATAGATAATTTATTACCTCTGAAGAAGCACTTTGATTGTTCAGCTTAGTTTTGATTTCAATAAATTGGTAAGCCGTAACAAAATTTTAAATCTCTTAACTCACCTTTCATTTTTAATATATTGGTAATAGATCCAGTTATATTTTCAAGACAAGTATGCTTTCGTTCGTAATAGATTGATAATGGATTTACATATATTTTTATGACAGTTATTCTAATGGAATTGAAACTTTATTTTAGATTTAGAAACCCAAAACCCCAAGATAAATATATTGAATACGCGCTGATATAACTCAAATCTTTGGAACAATTATGGGTTTAAGATTTATTTAATTTTGATTTTGGATCAGATCTATACCACCAAGACAAAGTGATTTTTTTGAGGTTTTTGATACACTAAACAGACACACATCAGACTAAGCAAATTTTCATTTGCCAAAATTACTTTTTTAATTAAAAAAACTCACTTAAAAAGGTAATTCCTTGATTTTAAGCAACCGAGTAGTTAAGAAAATTAAAGAGTACCATTTTCGAAAAAGGAATTAATTGCAAAATAAAGAATATTTAAGTTTGCCAACTACAAAGATCACAAAGAAAGTACGCTCTCAAAGAAAGTACGCTTTTACTTAAACGTGTCATTAGAAAACGGTACTACTTAAGGAAGACAAATGCATAAAAGTCGTTAATTTTTTTGGGTTTGGAACAAAACCGGCATTTGTTAAAGCCAAACCCATCATCGCCCAATCTCTCTCCTCTCCTTTCATCGGGCCCTGTCTTCTTCCTTTTTCTTCCACTCTCCCGTCTTACACCATAATCGGAAAAAACATATATTGACACAGATCAGTGGAGTCTTGTATTTTCTTTATTTTCCCATTTTTTTCATACTCAGATCTGTTCCTCCCCGCCTCACTTTGTTAACGGTAACCGCTACTTCTCTCCCTGTGTATATTTTTTTTTAATTCATATTTTTCTGTGGAGTATGTGGAGGGACGAATATTGGCAAGTATTGTTGTATTCTTGGAGATTAAATGAGAGGAACTGAAATAAGCAGGAAAAAAGCATTAAGGGTTTTCATTTTTGGTTCGGAACTAAATAGTTTAGCTTACTAGTGTTTTGTTTAGGTTGGCGAATTGTTCTTTTTTTTTTTCTGAAAAAAAAGATTTAGTTGGGCATTGAACTTGTGTAGTTGAACAATTTGATGTAGTTTTATCTTTTATTTATTTATTTATTATTATTATTATTTTTATGATTGAGGTTCCTATAAGCGTTCTTCAGGCTGAATTATTAATTTGCGGGTAGAATGCGATGATTTACTTTTGTTTCTAGTAATTATTGATCAAGTTTTATTTGCCTGCCATTTTGTAAATTCGTGCTCATTTGTAAGTTTAAGCACCAGTGTTAGGTTTTTATTTAGTTAATTGGTTCTTTCAGTGTTCTCACGTTTCTGCACAAGTCTAGTTGTGTATTTCACTTTGTTTCTGGGGAAATGTTTGAAATATTAAATGGGTAATTTTCATTATTGCTCAGCCTCAACTCTCCCGTGGTTCCCGAGAAAGTAAACTGAGCTGAATGAGGGAAAACAAAAAGGTTTCCTGCCTCTACATGTGTTTCTTTCCCTCTGAACTTTGGTCTACACTTTGATATCTCCTGTAGTATAAATCTTCCTTTTTCGTGTGCTTTTCTGGCATATGCCCATTATTTCTGGTTTTAAATAATTATCTTGCTTATGATCACGTTTCAGGCTTCATTTTGCCATGCTCTATTTGCTTTAACTTTTGGTGAGGTTCTTTATTGCTGTTTCAATCATGTCTCCTTTTCCGATTTTAGGTAACTACACATTGGCAAGGCTTCCTAATTTTTCTGTCAAAATCTTACGAGGAAAAGGAAAAGCAAAGCTGCTCTTCGGCAAGGAAAAAGTTTATGCATGACTTCTTGACATTTCTCCAATGTCAGGGTTGCTTAATGTATTGTTCCTTCTAATGGAAACTTCTACATCTGCAATGTCAATAGTAGTTTGCCTTGTGGCTGATTCATAATTTTGTTTCCCATTCTTGGGAAAGCACATATAGCTTCCTTGTTGATGCATTTATGTGTGTGTGTGTGTGTGTATTACTCATTTAAGTTTTAGAAAATTCATGTCATGTCAGCTTTAAAATTAGGCGAACTCAACCTTTAGGATTTAAAGGTGTCCTCTGCTGCACTGGAGTCTTTTAATAGTGTGAATATGCCAGAACTATAGGACTAATTAAATCTACTTTTTCAGGAAGCAATTTAAATTACAGAAAGTTATTGAGGAGCTGAACATAGTATGTTTCTGATATTGACACGGGCCCTTTTCTGCTTTTGTTTTGGCTGAGTTAATTATATCTCTTTGTTTTTGTGCTGTCCATAAGTTTAGATTCCTGGAGCATTTTGGAAGAATTAGCATTACTTTTAACCTTGGATCGTAGCTTGAAATATGAATTCCTGCAGGTCTTGAGTCACTTTGAAATACCTAATTAGTCTATATAGAAAGTTAAGCAGTATGAGTCCTGTCAAAACGTATTATTTCAGTACCATCAGTGTAACAACTACATTTTTTGTTTTACAGAAAGTTTCAAAATGGTTTAGTTTTTCATAACCTTAGCATCTTTCAGCATAACAGCTGGTCTTTCATTGTCCTAACAGTTTAGTTTTCAGAACCTTAGCATGTTTCGGTGTAACGGATGGTCTTTCATTGTCCTTTACTAGCTTTTGGTAACATAATTATTGTGTAATTTCTGGGAGTAAATGTCATCAACTGACAGGTCAGACAGCGTCACGTGATTTCACGTGGCTTATTCCTTGTCTTCACAATTCATTTCTAAATAAATTTGCACTTTGTAACAGTCATCTTTGAACGGATCAGCTTCAAATCTTCCTGAGAGCTCTGGACGCTCGTTTACATCATCTTTCTCTGCTCAATCTGGGGCAGCCTCCCCTGCTTTTCATCACACAGGTAATTCAGTTGCTTGAATGTGGAAATGGTGTTTTATCTTTTTAAATTCCTATTGGTAAAATTCTTTTCTTGCAGGAAGTATTCAGGGCCTGCACAATATTCATGGGAGTTTTAATCTTCCTAACATCCCTGGGGCACTTGGCTCAAGAAATACAACAATGAGTAACGTGCCGTCAAGTGGGGTTCAGCAATCTGCTGGTAACCTTTCTGGTGGACGCTTTGCTTCAAACAACCTTCCAGTTGCTCTGTCACAGGTGACCTCCTATCTCTCTCATTGTATGGGAGATTTGTGTTCTTTCCTGTGCCTGTCATTGATCTGAACCATGACTTTGATTGTTATCCCTTCCAATTCAGGTAGTCATGTAATAGATCTGAATCTTGGTCTGGATATGGGTTTTCGCTTCATATTTGCTGAGAGAAGCAGATTGTATCTATATCAAGCTATTTCCCTTTCAGGATGGATCTGATGAATGCAATTTGTTTTATAAAACCTGGAAAGACTTTAGAATTATTGATATGAAACCTGTATCTGGTCTATTAATGTCTGATGGATGCTGGAGATGTTCTACCTTTTTAGTATTGTAACTGTTTGGTTCATATTTGAATATGGGGTCTGCTTACTGGATTGGATTTTGACAAGTCTGCAGGCCTTGGAAATTTATTGAAGTGGTTGAAAAATGATATACTTGTAGTAGGAAGATTTTTCAGTTTTCATATCGCTTCCAATATTTATCCATATGCGCTGCAGTGTGCATTCATTTGTGTTCCATGTTCTTCCTTCTTTTGCAGATATCTCATGGAAGTTCTCATGGCCATTCAGGGATGACAAATAGGGGTGGCATGAATGTTGTAGGAAATCCTGGATACAATACTAGCACAAATGGTGTTGGTGGTTCTATTCCAGGGATTCTCCCAACCTCTGCAGCCATTGGTAATCGTAATGCTGTTCCTGGATTGGGGGTGTCTCCAATATTAGGAAATACAGGGCCACGGATTACTAGTTCGGTGGGAAACATTGTTGGTGGGGGTAACATCGGCAGGAGCATGAGTTCTGGTGGAGGATTGTCCATGCCTGGTCTTGCTTCTCGCTTGAACTTAAGTTCCAACAGTGGATCTGGAAATTTAAATGTCCAGGGACCAAATAGGCTGATGAGTGGTGTTCTTCAACAAGGTAATTACTTTGATGTACTGAAATTATGCTGCATTCGCACATGTCTTCTGTTCTTCAGTGCGGCCCTTGTAAAGTCCTGGCAAGAAAGCTCCTCTGTCTGCTAGATTTATTATTTGGGTTGGTTTATATAATATACATGTGTGTGTGTGTGTATGTATAAAAGCTTACATTAAAGGTTGTAGTGGTGTACCTCTCTCTCTCTCTCTCTCTGCTTTTCTAATCCTTGAGGAACATTTGATTGCCATGGATAGATAAAAGATTCTGATTGGTTGTTAATGGTTATTATGCCTGGAAAGTGTATAGTATGCAAGCTTGGTGTCTTTGTGCTTAGTGTTTTTGTGGATCTTCTTTGAATGCAAGGAATAGAGTCCATTTTTCGCCCCCCTGTATGATCTCATCTCATTTCCCTAGATTCTAATGAAAAAGTGTAACATGTTGCGACTTGATTTTCAAACAATATCTTATTTTTTGCCTCTTATTGTTGTTAGTTTTTGTTGAGCCCCCATCTCTACAGATTGAAGTATGCTCGTCTCTATTTGTAGATTTATCATTGTATTTTTTAATTATTATTGTGGTTTATACTTTTAGATTTGCTATGGGCACTAAATTTACCATTGTCTGGGAAAAAGATCATGCTATTGGCGATGATGAATCTTATTTTTTTCCTCTTTAACTGACTGTTTCAGACACCACACAGTGGAACAAAGGCGTTGTTGTTGTTATTGTTGTTGTTTAACAAACTGTTTCCGGATTCAGCTTCTCCGCAGGTAATCTCTATGCTAGGAAATTCCTACCCTTCTGCTGGTGGCCCACTTTCTCAGAACCATGTACAAGCAGTGAACAATTTAAACTCTATGGGAATGTTGAACGATGTGAACTCTAGTGATGCTTCTCCCTTTGATATTAATGATTTCCCTCAGCTGTCTAGCCGCCCCAGTTCTGCTGGAGGGCCTCAAGGACAATTGGGTAATTAAATATCCTAATAGATTGTGTTGATGTTTTTTCTTAGATATTTTCCACTTCTGGTCTCTTGAGCATGTGTAACAACTTTCAGGTTCATTGAGAAAACAAGGTCTTAGTCCTATAGTTCAGCAAAATCAGGAGTTTAGCATTCAAAATGAAGATTTTCCAGCTTTACCAGGATTTAAAGGTGCTCATTGTTACCCTTTTTGGGATAGAATCAGTCAGAGGATGTGACTATGTAGACTAATTTATCTTGCTGTTGACTTATGGCTACTTTGTAGATAATTGCTACTTGCTTGAGTAGTTATGCAAGCTCAGGAGAAGTTGACTGCTAATAATCATTGTCTGTTTAATTACCTCAATTTATTTTGACTTGGATGCGCTGATACTCAGTTTTTTGAAATTTTATTTGCAATTTATATGTACAACCAATAAATTAGCAAAATAGCATCTGAGTAACATGAATGCTATGCACAAGTTGTAAATTCCCTGGACAGTTTCCTCCCATGTTGACCCTGTATTCTTGGTGGAAGATTAAGAAGTGTTTTAAGCTTGCTGGTTAGTTTGTGTTATGTAACTATTTAACCCATCAAATTTTGAAAAGAACTTTGTAGTTTGTCATTGGTCATGCTTTAGATTGAGGTTTCGAAGTGATTTATCCTGAAAGCTATGATTTCAGGTTGTTAGCTTGCTGAGATCCTTTTTGCTCTGTATACTAGCAGGAAAAGGCTTAAGTCTGTATTCAACAAATTTTTGTCTTCTTTTTATGCGATTTTTGTGTTTATGCTTCAATTTGTGTGAGTAGGCAAATGTTTTTGTCCTTTCATCCATTTTTTGTGTTAGGAGTTCAAATAGAGGTAGAGTGGGTGGCTGGGGAATAGGTTTTGGAGTAGATTGGAATGTGGCCCAATACCTTACTTGTTCAGTTTCATATCTACTAACAAGCATGCCCATAGATAACCAAGTCAAATATCTTCCCCAATTCTAGAATCCCATCTTTCCCTTTCTCTTCCTAATCCATATGGAGATAAAGGGGGAGGAGAGTTTATTTCTACTTCACATTTTACGCTTGGAAACCTGACTACATCTCAGTTCTTAGTATTTCTCTTTTTGCGTGGGTTTTAAGGTGGAACTGCTGATTATACGATGGATCTACAGCAGAAAGAACAAGTCCATGACAATACTATTTCCATGATTCAGCCTCAGCAGTTTTCTGTAAGCTATTCTGTCAAGCATCTGAGCAAATTTAGTCTTTAGCATTGTTGTAATCAATGCTTCACATGCATTGAGTCTGTAATGATATTTGATATCCTCCTTTTCCAGATGGGAAGATCTGCAGGTTATAATCTAGGGGCCACATACTCATCACATCGTCCACAACAGCAGCAACATTCACCTTCAGTGAGTAGCAGTGGTGTCTCTTTTTCTAATTTAAATAACCAGGATCTATTTCACTTACATGGATCAGATATGTTTCCCTCATCACAGTCAACCTTCCACCAGCAGGTATGCCTACACTGCTAAAAGAATATCAGCATTGCATTACTGTTATAATTCTTGTAATCAGTGAGTTGAACTAGTGCACCATTATTGGATGTCGAAATCATGACTAGCATCTAATCTTGTTGTCCTGGGTGTTCTTTTTAAGTACCAATTTAAGCTGCTCCAAGTAGGAGCATGCTATTTTCCAGTTGAGGTATTATTTAGCTGATAAATTTCTAGGTTTTTTTTAAATTTTTTTATGCATGTTTTTTGTGTTGTAGCTTTCTCCTTCTCCCCTTTGTCCTTTGCATACTGGTCACTTTAATTCTGAAGTCAATATTCTGGCTTAGCCAATCTATGTCCAGTTTATGGTTTATGGTTTATTGTTGCTTAGCCAAAATGTGTCTGTTGCCAATTTAGGGCATGGCTTCATTGATGGCCAACACCTTGAAAAGTCTTTAGCATCTTAATTTGAGGAGTCCCTTGTACCTGAATGATGTACAATGCTATTGAACTGAGTTGTGAACTAAAACCACTTTCAGCCATTCAAGAGTTAAATATGAGATAGCTTCTAGGCAGAAGAATTAACATAAGGTGGTTTTACTTGTCCTTAAATTATGATTTGAAAATTTGTTGTTCTATTGGATTCAGGCTGGTGGTCACCCTGGCATAGGATTGCGGCCTCTTAATTCACAGAGTACCATGTCTGGCATAGGATCATATGACCAACTCATCCAGCAATATCAGCAGCACCAGAATCAATCCCAGTTCCGTCTGCAGCAAATGTCTCCTGTAAGCCAGCCATTCAGGGAGCAGGGAATGAAGTCCATGCAAGCTGCAACCCCTGCTCCTGACCCATTTGGTTTGCTTGGTTTGTTAAGTGTAATAAGAATGAGTGATCCTGATTTGACATCCCTTGCACTTGGAATTGATTTAACAACTCTTGGATTGAATTTGAACTCTACGGAAAATCTCCACAAGACATTTGGTTCTCCATGGTCAGACGAACCTACTAAAGGAGATCCAGAGTTTACTGTACCACAATGTTATTATGCCAAACAGCCACCTCCACTGACTGTGAGCTATCCTTACCGTATAACCTAATTTGCTTATGCTTTTGGCCTTTTTCCCTTGCTTTAATATGGTACTCTGTTGGCTGCAGCAAGCTTACTTCGCAAAATTTCAGTTAGATACATTATTCTATACTTTTTACAGGTAAATTCTTTTTTGGGTTTTTTTTTCCTAGTTTCTTAATCTTGATTAGCAAATTTTTCCTTTTAGTGGTTTTCTAAAAGCAGAATTTGGTCCCTTTTTTCTTTTTTGTGGTTGCAGCATGCCAAAAGATGAAGCTCAGTTGTATGCTGCAAATGAATTGTACGGTTTCTTTTGTTAGAATTAGAATTCTGTACATGTGTCCTAAGTTCTCACCTAGATGAATGTCAACCTTTAAAGTTGTTCAAATGATTTTGCTTTCTATTGTCTTGGGCAGTTACTGAGGCTAGTATTTTCTTGGGACCAATTTTATGTATACTTATTCCAGGTATAACCGGGGCTGGTTCTATTACAAAGAGCACAGATTGTGGTTCATGAGGGTGGCTAACATGGAACCTTTAGTCAAGACAAATTCATATGAGAGGGGATCCTACATTTGCTTTGACCCAAACACCTGGGAGACAATTCGCAAGGTTTGAATAGCATATTTATTTGTTTGTCACATTTGACCAGAGAGACGCCTGCATTTTAATACCAATTGATTGCATTCCTTGTAATGCAGGATAATTTCGTTCTCCACTATGATATGTTGGAGAAAAGACCAGTTTTACCGCAACATTGACAGTGATATAGACAGTGATGTGCAGTTTCCTGTGTATATCTTCATTTTACTGTACTTCTTAGCTTGATAGTAGGTTGGCCTCCTGTAAACCCTCTTTATGGCCATTAAATTGAGTTCTAATTCAGCCTTATGTCAGTTCAGAAATATTGTATCCTTGACATTGAATTTTAAAGAAAACCATTTTATCTAGAAGCTTCAGATTTAGAGAGATATTATGGCTATATTGAACGCCTGAGCTGAATTTATCTTAGTGGATTTCTAGATCATCATGCTTTGGATAATATTTAATTATCTCTTCTGACTAAAGTGACATTGTGCTGGTAGAGAGTATCTTTAGGTACTGCAGAAGCCATATACGAGTGAGGCCAAACTCTGACTTACGCTGCAGTTCTCTTGGAGTGCTTTTGTTCCCTTAAGATTCATGAACATGGTTGTGCATTTTTCATTGCACGTCCTCGTGAAAAGTTAAAGTTGTTTTGTGTTTTTCTCGTTTTCAAGGGGTGGTAAAGAAGAAACTTGTGGCTAGAAAATGGCTTCATTAACCAAGGATCCATGCTTGCAAGTGCCCACTGCAGCCCTATTATCTTAAGATGAAGTTTTAAAGAATGGAATATTGGTTCTTCATCATCTAGGTGGATGTTGCCAATTATGAACTGACATTAGGCCACTGCTTACCCTCTTCTAAAATTTGTCACAAAAGATGGAAAAGTGCAAATTGTGACCTTCGGATAAAAAGCAAGTTACAATCATGAACGATCTGAGCATGTACACTAAAATGGTAGCTATGGGTCTTGCCGTTTCCAATTGCAGTGTGGATTGTTACTCCACCTGTCATGTACACTGGCTAACTTAAAGTTTAGACAAAAATCTTTTCTGGGAAAAGGAAAAAATGATTAGTGAAAGGTAAAACGATAAGATTATGTAGGTCTCTGCTTGACAAGAACATTAACTTCCAATTTACCAGGTAAAGATGAAACAAGAAAGCATATTTGACTTGAACAGATGAGAAAACACGCATACCACAACCTAAGATTCTAAGAGAAGAAGGTACTTGTTGTCTTGTCACATAGTATGGTACAGCACGAGTAATTACGAACATTTACTCGGATTCCAAGACCCATTTAATCCCAGGGATACGACATAATTTCATGCTCTCCAAATAGATTTGACAACCGAAATTTGGGAAAAGAACGAAAGGGGGAACGGGGAGAAATGACCAATTAGCTAGCTAAAGGAGCTGTTGCAGTTGCAGTGGCAGTTGGGGCATTTGTAGGTGCTTCTTCCCTTGGCTCTGTAGCCTCCTTATTTCCTATGTGGAAGACAATGATTAAGATAATAAGAATGAGAAAAGCTGAAAATTGAACCGTACATGACTAAGGATCTATTTAATAATATCAATTATCACTTAAAATTAATATATTGAGAGATTTTAGTTTTTAGATGATTTGATAATGAAATTTCACTTCGTTTAATTGCTTGAGCGTTGCTTATTTTCTATAGAAAAATTTAAGCACTAATATTATCTTAATTGAATGCTTGTTATATAGGAAGAATTACACTTTTAGTCTCTAATATTTTATTCAATATCACTTTTAAGTCCTCAACGTTTTAAATATGATACATTTAATCTGCAAACTTTCATATTGTGACAAATTTGGTACAATTGATGGCTATTAAACCAGGAAATAACAAATTTGTTACAAAATTTGCTATTAAATTTTTTAATTTACAAATTTTGAAAATTACATTCTTTTTTAGTCATAATTTTTATCAAATTTTTTATTTCACAAATTTAATTAGTTATTTTTATTTTTTCATTCAAAACCCATATCTTTTAATGTTCAAATATTAAAGATTTGTGAGATATATTAATTAAGGAATGAGGGTTTTGAATGAAAAGTAAAAGAAAAATAATGTAATTTTCAAAATTTGTAAATTAAAAAAATTGATAGCAAATTTTGTCATTTCCTAATTTAATAGTCATTAATTGTACTAAATTTGTCAAAATATAAAATTTTGAGGACTAAATGTGTTAGATTTAAACCATTGAGGACTAAAAGTGATATTAGATAAAACATTGGGGATTAAAAGTGTGATTTTTCCTATCATTTAATACTATCGGTAACATTTTTTTAACAATTTTTTTTCAAATTTACCCCTCTTTGATCAGATAATTCAACAACTTAATTTATTTTTCTTTTAAGTATGAAAACCATTTTATATGATTTGCTTTCCTTTTTTTGTTTTGTTTTGTTTTATAGCATATATTTTTAGAAGGATTTTGTTTTTTTATAAAAAGGTTAAATAAATTTTCATTTATTTATTTATTTATTTGTATTAAATAATAACTTTAATAGATTGTGTCTTTTACATATTTTTATGCCTAATATTTAATGCTTAATTTTAAAGAATTTAATATTTGTGCATCTAAATTTAAAAAAAATTAATAGAATGGCAAAATGATATAATTTGAATAATTCAACATTAAGATCAAATATTTATTAAATAGTATTAATTGGTTCGACATTATGATTCAAACATTCAAAATGAAATTTTAATCATTCAAATTTCAACAATTTAATTAGTTCAGCATACATTATTAAGCATTCAGTTTTATCAAATAGTCGCCAAGGAAGTTTCTTATTAACATTAATTTTTTCTTTCTTCCAAGTGGCAACAACAGTCTTGGCACACTCAATTAGGTGTTTTTTTTTTTTTTTTTCCGAAACGATAGTAGATTAATATATGATGTGGCTCACTTTGCTATCAGCTTGTTATTGTCTAGTATTGTGGCTGGAACGTATCCACTGGACAGATTATTCTCCAAGTTTCTTCAAAGAATGAAGTTAGTCAGATTTCTGAAACAAGAATTAATCTCTTGCAAAAATCCAATGAACTTACAACTCTGTTAGATCTGGCAAGATCCCCAGGAAACTAGGAATATTTCCCGTTAAGAAGTTCTGGTGCATGTCTCTGCATTAAAACGAAGACATAATGGTAAAGAAGTTTTAAGGCAGCAAAACAAAAAAAAAAATTTGAATTTGCGACACCATGTTTTGCTTATTGATAATTACATTGTCTCAAGAGCATCCATCATACTAAAATCTGGAACTTGTCCCAACAGATTGTGGTTGCCAAGGTACCTGAAATTCGCATTTATGTGAGCAAATATAAAAATGATGTCTAGTAAACAACATCGAATCTGAAATATTTTGGACTGGTTAGAAGTGACGCTGATATGATTTACAGTGCTGTCACACGAGGTGATGAATCATTGCTGCATTCAATCCAAATCCAGTTGGTTGGAAGACAAGGATCACCAATTCCCCTATCCAGATATGCAAATTGGCTAACAAGTATAGCTAACCCTTGCACTGATGTATTAAGTCACACCCAACATTTGAAAAAAAAACTGAAATTCATAAACTGAGACAGAAAAGAAAGAGGAAAAATTGAAGGGGGAAGTAAAAAAGTTAAAAGTACCGACCATCTTTAGGATTTGTTCCATCCACGAGTTTGCTAACATGAGAAACTTTCTTCTGCGATTTCCTTCCTAGTTCCGTGCATTTGGACATCAATGATTAGAAAGAGAAAAGCATACACAGGAGTGACCAATAATTAATTTGATAAGTTTTTACCATCAGATGATACTAGCAGAAGGCAAAGACAAAGTGCCAAGAGAAGAATCACTCTGACGTTCCGGGCCATTGCTTGACAATGTTATAACTTGAATTGCTCAGTTGCACAATAAGCAATGGCATTTATGCTGTTTTTCTGAAGTATAATCTGTGTTGACGTTCGCATAAGTCGTGCCAAAAAGTCGTGACAGCTATTGTCAATGCCAGGATCATGTCCTATTTGTTTTGTCAAGAGATGGATTGAGCATGATTGACTGTTAAATTATTAGAAAGTTAGAGAAGACTCGCCACGAAGCCAGTTTGGTGACATTCTAGTCTTTGCAAATGCTAAATGTATATTTTTGTTGTCCCAGCATCCAAGATTCAAAAATGTTTTTGCGTAATTGTCCAAGAATATATAGGCACGATGTACTCAGAACTTCGATTTCTTTGATGTTCATGGTCAATGGTGTCTTTCAGGTATGTCCCAAAACCATCTCTTGTTAGCTAGTGTGCTATTTTGCATAATAACACAGATACACCTTCACCATTACAATGTTTTAGTGGTTTTGTAACTTAATTGTTGATCATGATAATAGCTTAAGATTACCTGACAATAGTCAACACACACACACAATTGGGTGGAACCTTTGGAACTTCACCATTTCTAATTCTCTTTATGGGCATAAATAATGATATTGGTATTTGGTTTTTTTGTTATTGAAACTTCACTTTTGCCGTAGAATTATTATTAGAGACCCAATTTTATAATTTTTGTAATACATATAAGGTGTCAATAAAAATAAAAAAATAAAAAATGTGAATATCATCAATCGAAGTATAAAGAATGACAACAACTATTGTAATCTCCTAATTTTTCTTTTTCTAATGTTTTTTAGCACTTACATTATCACATTATTTCAAATTGGACCATTTAATTTTCCATCTCTGAAGTACATAAATTAAAGTTGTACAAATTGAGTCCATGCATTTTTGTTATGTCATTTTGTGATGTAAATAAATACTAAGATTCCCTTCATGATCATCAGGCTTGGTGATGTGAAATTAGAGTATGATTATCTTCCAAATAATAAAAATCAAGGCTCTTATTCTCTTCAAGTCTTCATCAGATGTGAGGCTTAGATTTGCATTCCCAATTGAACATTTTAATATCAACAAAGAAAAACTACAATTGTGATGCCCAATACAAAAGAAAACCTTGAAAGCTATATGTCCTTTCTTTCTCAAAGCTGTTAAGCTGTTTGATTCGAGCTTAGTATTAGCAATGTCTGAAGAATTGTTCTCCTCATTATTCACGTACGCTTTCAAAAGAGTCGTACCAATTTTCCCTATCTCTTGAGCATTTATCCCCAGTCCCTGACCCATTAGCCATATTAACTCCGTCATTTTGTCCTACACAATCAACAATGCATGAGTGACAACAATTCAATTCAGATGCTCATGACTCATGAAAGAATGGATTCGATCGGACATAGAAAACAGAAAGATTTATGCAAAAATTTTGTGAGAAATGAACAAGAAATTAAGTTGGGTGATGATATGCGTCAATCTGTATGTGCAGTCACCTGCATTGGTTGCTGAAACTGCGGCTCTTTTGCTTTTGTAATGTAATATGGCAAGCACACAAGCAACTGCCCAGATAAGAACGAAGGCCGGAATAGTAGTGCCCAATATCACAGGCAGCTTGCTGCTGCTCTTCTTGGAAGAGCCACCTGCCGTTTTCCCTGGAGAACCTGAAGTGGCTGCAGGCGTGCTTTGGCAGGATTTCCTGCAATTTATCATTTTTCATAACATTATGAAAGTTATAAAATAATGTTGTCAATTAACCAAGAAGAGCAAGATAGAAAAATACCAAAGCTGTTATTCGAGGGTGGCATCACTGCTACAATTGACCCAGTCCCATGAAGAAGGTGCTGGAAGGCACGGATAGCCACTCCTACCTTGTAATACCTCACATGTGTTTTGCAACAAAGCTAAGCCCGCCACTAAACAAGACGAAAAAACGATAATGAATGGTATAAGTGAAAAAGCACTTATAATTAGGCCATAAAGAAAAAAACTGGGAATTGAACATCATTTTACCATACCATCTTGGCTGTTAGTTCCCTTGGTCAACGGGTCGCCAATGAAAAACACTTCCATAGCATTGATCAATGGAGGGAGCGCAGAGTCAGAATTTTGCCACCAAATAAAATTTTGTCTGAGGAAACCGTAACGTTGGCAATGTTAGTTTCAACAAAATCACCATAGGGTGGCAAAATGGGGTCCGAGAAAGACTGGTTGTTCTTGAACAAAGTAAAGGATCGCTTTTGGGTGGAGTCCACTTGATTTACTTCGGAAAAATACATGTTCATGTACACAACAACTTCAGTTGCAGGAACTGCTCCCAGTTGAAACGCAATGCCGGTCTCGAAAATTGCAAAACTGTGTTTTGAAACGCAATCTATTCGCATTCTATATTGGTCTCTGCTTGAGAAGAATATTAACTTCCAATTTACTAGGTAAAGATACAATGAAAAAGCATATTTGACTTGAACAGATGAGAAAACACACATAATACCACCTAGGATTCTAAGAGAATGTACTAGTTGTATCATCAGATAATATGGTACAATATAAATAACTCATGGCCAAAAGAATAATTTCATTGGATAAAATATGCAAAAATTATAGGTCAAGTTTATCTATTTTTATTTTAATTAACTTGCTACGAGAAAATTAAGGATACAGATGATATACAGTATTTAGTCGAATTCCAGAGACTCCATTTAATTCATGGGATACAACGTAATTTCATGCTCTCCAATTAGATTTGACAGCTGAAATTTGGGAAAATAACGAAAGGTGGAACTTGGAGAAATGACCAATTAGCTAGCTAAGGTTGTTGCAGTAGCAGTTGGGGCATTGATAGGTGTTTCTTCCGTTGTCACTGTAGCCCTCTTATTTCCTATATGGAAGACAATGATTAAGATAATAAAAATGACAAACGATGAAAATCGAACCATACATGCTAAGGGAGTTTCTTATTTATTAACATTAATTTTTTACTTTCTTCCAAATGACAATAATAGTCTCGGAACACTCTATTAGTTGTTTGAGAATGGAATAAGGAACCGATCCTGCAATCTTATTTGTTATATGATCTTCGTCTGTGATTATGGGGAGTCGGGGGAGAAGAGGAATGTCATGTAAATAGCTATAAGAGTATAGATGATAAGGATGACTAACCTGCTGTAGCCTGTGCAACTGCTTCTGCAGTCTTGGCTTTATGTCGAAACATTGCAAAAACTCCAACAGCAGCCCAAAACAGAACAAATCCTGAACTCGAGCCATATGGAAAGAATTCCCCTTCTAAGTTGAAAAAAAAAGGAAGGAAATTTGTAGGTTGACAGTTGATTGAGTTCCAAAAAGGTGATGTTCGCCCAAAGGCTTGGGCGCATTTGCTGAATACGCCCAAACCCTTTGGGCGCATTCAGCAAATACGAACATCACCTTCTCTGTCACGGCACTCACTGTCAACCTACAAATTTCTTCCATTTTTTTTTTCATCACTCTAAAGTCAGCGACGCCCAATTATGGCTGGTAGCTTGCTTCTTTTCCTCCGTGTTGGTCCTGAATTCTTGAATTTTTAGGGAGTTTCATTTGTCCCTCCAGAAAAATCCGGGCTGTTATCCTGAGGTGGTGTGAATGTAAAAGGAGTTTCATTTGTCCCTCCAGATAAATCAGGACTATTATTCTGAGATGATGGAAGCTGGAACAGGGCAGGGTTCCCAGAAACACTACATCACAAACAATTTGAACGCTCAAAAAAGGTAAACATTGGGTGCAATGGAACGTCAACTGAAAATCGCAGTTAGCTGGATGTAGCTCACTCTGTTCTCAGCTTAGTATTTTGTAGTATTGTGGCTGGAACGTATCCGCTGAACATATTATTCGCCAAGTTTCTTCAAAGAATTAAGTTAGTCAGATTTCTGCAACAAGAATTAATCTCTTGCAAAAATCCAATGAACTTACAATTCTGTTAGATCTGGCAAGGTCCCAGAAAACTAGGAATATTTCCCGTTAAGAAGTTCTGGTGCATGTCTCTGCATTAAAACGAAGACATAATGGTAAAGAAGTTTTAAGGAAGCAAAAAAAAAAATTGAATTTGCAACACCATGTTTTGCTTATTGATAGTTACATTGTCTCAAGAGCATCCATCGTCCTAAAATCTGGAACTTGTCCCAACAGATTGTGGTTGCCAAGGTACCTGAAATTCGCATTTATGTGAGCAAATGTAAAAATGATGCCTTGTAAACAACATAGAATCTGAAATATTTTGGACTGGTTAGAAGTGAAGCTGATATGATTTACAGTGCTGTCACACGAGGTGATGAATCATTGCTGTATTCAATCCAAATCCAGTTGGTTGGAAGACAAGGATCGCCAATTCCCCCATCCAGAACGAACGCAAATTGGCTAACAAGTATAGCGAACCCTTGCACTGATGTATTAAATCACACCCAACATTTGAAAGAAAGCCGAAATTCATAAACTCAGACAAAAAAGAAAGAGGAAGAATTGAAGGTAAAAAAAACGTCAAGTACCGACCATCTTTAGGATTTGTTCCATCCACGAGTTTACTAACATGAGAAACTTTCTTCTGCGATTTCCTTCCTAGTTCCATGCATTTGGACATCAATGATTAGAAAGGAAAAAGCATACACTGGAGTGACCAATGATTAATTTGACAAGTTTTTACCATCAGCGGATACTAGCAGAAGGCAAAGGAAAAGTGCCAAGGGAAGAATCACTCTAACGTTCCAGGCCATTTGCTTGACAATGTCACAACTTATGAATTGCTCAGTTGCACAATGAGCCAATGGCATTTATGCTGTTTCTTTGAAAGAGTATAATCTGTATTGACATTTGCATAAGTCGTGACAGCTATTGAAAATGCCAGGATGATGTCCAATTTGCTTTCTCAAGGGTTGGATTGTGTTGCGAATTTTACACGCAAGTGCACGTGATCGTTAACAAGTAATATAGAGTGAATATAATTTATCGTTCCCACAGAGACTAATGAATTATTAAATACCGAAATTAAAATAGTTCTAACTTTATTTGAAGAAAAAAAAATATTTTATGGATAAGCTAAATTAAAAGTAATTTTAAAACTTAATTAAAACTAAAATTAAAAACTAAACAAAGCAAGTTAATAGATTAAGTTGAAGAAAGATCTAGGGTTTTCGATTTCACCATAACTAATCCATCCTAATACTAATCTATTTCTATAATCTAATTTAATTTCCTGGTTGATAGTCGAGATTCCCTAATTTATTTACTAGTCCCTCCCGAGATCTAATAAAAATCCTCCTAATTGCTAATTCACTATATTCCTATGTGAATTACAACAATTATGAAGTCATTAATTTTTATGGATTCTCATATAGCAACTACACAAACCATGTAGGTATATTCCTATCCTACATGCAATTTATGGCATTTATCTCAATGAACTTGACACATAACTCTTCTTCCAATTCGTTATGATTAACAAATCATCTAATTAGTGATCAAGTAATTAGAAGCATTAAGCACAAAGATAAATACTCAACCATAGAAATTTAAATCAAATTATATTAATAGAAAAAATATTAAGACTTCATAGTTAGGCTACATCTAAACCCTAGAAAAAGAATTTAGTTCATAATAAAATAGAAGAATAACACCAATTTCTTAAACATAATTGCAAAAAGAAAAAAATATGAAAAAATAAATAAATTCCAACAAAACCCGTAGGTGGTAGCCACTCCCCTCTTTGTTCTTTGATTTTTGTCTTCTCTACCCGTAGACTTCCAAAGAGAAGGTTCAGCTGCTTCCTTTGTATCCAAGTCAAGCTTGGCGGCTGCTGGAAGAACAACAAAAGGAAGAAGAACAACAAACGGAAGAAGAACAACAACTGCAGAAAAACAACAAACGGCAGAAGAAATTCTGCACCAAAGTTGTTCCCTAAACTACTGAAAACAAAACAAAAGAAAATCAGGTGGCTGCTCTTCTTAGACCTACTAAACTACTAAAACAAACAAGAAGAGAATGACTGGAAATTGACGGGAGAAACATGAAGAAGACACAAGAGGAAAATCAAATTTCTGCAGAAAACCAGAAGAAAGTGAAGTTTCCAGAAAACTGAGAGGAAGGAATTCTACTAAACTACTGAAAGAAAAGAAAGCAGAAGAAAGCTAGCTAAAGCGAATACAAACTAAAGGAAGGAAAGAAAAACAGGAAGGAGGTGCTACTACTACTCCTAAACTAATAAAACAAACAAAGAAAGATGCTGCTAAGAATGGATTCGGCTGAAATGGGATATTTTCCTCCGTTGTAAGCTTTCTTATTTATAAGCAAGGATTTGCTCTTCTTTCTTTGCTCTGCCGAAGGTGTTGTTGCTGCCATGTGCTTGGTTTCTTTTCCAGCAAATAAAACAGCCCAAGCTTTGCTTTTGTAGTTGGCAATTCATGTGACTTGATTCTCTTTTCTTTTTCTTTCTTTGTGTGCATGCTCATTTGTTTGCTTGTTTCTCTCTATGTTCTTTGCCGATTCTTCTGAGCTTTGTTTTCTTTTTCGGCTGTTGCTTGGTTTTCTGCTTTATTTTTCTTTTGCCTTGCTTTTGCCCATGTGAGACTGCATTTTGGAGAGACTTTCTTGCTGTCCTCATGCATTTCTTTGTTCAAAAATAAAAGATTGCAGTGGGTTGGTTATGCTCTCATGTGCTCGCCTTCACTCAAAAGGCTTCTTCCTTTCTTTTATTTCCTTCTTTATTGTCCAAGTGTAGCAGCCTTTTGTTACTAAGCATTCCTTTCTTTTACTTTATACTTGGCTGAGTAAGAAGGCTTCTTCTTCTTGAATGTTGCTATCAAATTGTGCTACAAAAACCGTGAAGTGAATTTACGAAACCCGTAGCTAAAGAAAATTTCAGAAAAAATCTTTAAGTTTCTGTCCAGTTTTGGTCCTTTTGCTTCCAGAATTTGAGAAAACTTTCTTCATGAAAGTTTTTGCTCTCTTTCTTAGCTTTCCATATCATCTTGAATCATCTCATTTGGACGTCTGCATCAAGAGTTATGAACTCCGGAAGATGAGTGAGTTTTCAAAGGATAATTTGGCCAAAATATGTAAAAACAAATTAAAACACAAGCCAATTTCTAACCAAAATGAATAAGAAAACCCTATATAAAATAGAGTTATCAAATTACCCCCAACTTAGCTCAAAGCTTGTCCTCAAGCTTGCACTAGAAGAACATATTTCTTTTCTTTCCATATCCTTTCTAACCCATCCATAAATAATTCAAAGTCATTACACATTAGAGATCCAGATTGGAATAATAATCCAAAGAACAAGTATTCATAGCCCTTTTTAATCTAAACAAAATACACATCTCATTAATTCCAACAATTTCATTAAATCAAATGCACAAAATTTGATAACCTCTCATAGGTTGCACTCTAATCACTCAAAGTGTTTAGGGGTTTCATTCAGCACTCAAATCAAACATAGCATGTCATTACCATAGGCTTGCTTATATATCACATCTCCACCACTAATGAATATGAATCCATGTAATAATCAAAGGGTCTTATTAAAGGTTGTAACGGGGCTTAGGTAAGGGTAGGTTAAAAGATAGGAAAATTTAGGTTTTCACAAATCAAAATATGTATAAACTTCCTTGCATGACTCAAAAGCAACAAATAGCACATTAGAACCAATTTTTTTTTTTTTTTTCAAATAGCATACATCCCTTTTAACAACTTCAACATATAAATTGGACCATCTTGTACACAATTAACTTTGTCCAATCTTCGTAAGGAATATTGCTCACTTTTCTCTTTTTTCTTTTTTTTTTCAATGGTTCTTTTCTTTGGAATTTGGCATTTTATCATGCAATTAATTCCCACATACTCTTGACATAGGTTTCAACATGATAAACAAAAACAATGGTTTGAGGCTAATGATGTGGTGTTTATAACAAAGAAAGGTTAAGGCGCAAAATTGGTTGACTAGGGGTATATGTAATGGGATGGCTTTTTAGAAAGTTAAAAATGGTTAATCCTAAGTGCCCTTATTATCTCAAAGCATGAATTCATAATGTGATCTCAACATGCATAACAAAGCAAGTTCTAGAATGAACATACCATATTTGACAACACTCAACAAAGAAATATGTGAGCAATGAAAATAAAATGCTCATAGGCTCAAATACTCACAATGGGTTCATTATATCAAATATTGCACATTCTCATTCAATTCAATCATCAAAATCAACAAGATGCTTTAAAAAATTTAAAGACAAAGACTAATCATACTTGCCTCATTCATACATTCCAACCCAAATCTCTAATGCGTATAACTCAAAATTATTCTACATGAGTATCAAAAGAGTGAGGAATTTCAAAGAAGATATCAAAATGTCAAACTTATAAAATTGATAACTAGCAATCAAACTTTGGGACAAAAATAATTTAATCAGAAATTTGGACAAAAATTTAAGCACAAAAGTTCATGTACCCCACCCCCAACTTAAAATTTAGCATTGTCCTCAATGCTACAAAGAACTAACAAAAGTATAGCAATTAAAGAGTCATAAGAAAACAAAGGATTAGAATACTGCCCTGTTTGGAATAGCTTCGAAGAGGAATTTCTTTTAGGTACCAAAACAGCTCCAAAAATTTTGAAATTTTGTGGATAGGAAGCTGGAGAATTCTTCTTCTTTCCTGTAAAATTTCAGCACAAAAATCCATTGGGAAGGCCTTGAACCAGATTTATCTTCTAATGCAAAAAATTGTGTGAATGTTCTCTTTCTTCTTCTTCTCTAAAAACAAAAATAAGAATAAAAATAAATAAAAATAAAAATCACACAAACTAAAATAAGAAAGGTAAAAGAACTTGGGTTGCCTCCCAATTAGCGCAATTGGTTAACGTCGTTATGCTCGACGTCCTCTATCGCTCAAATTTTTACCAATTGCTTGGACCATATCTGCATGATTTTTATTGATTTTTTAGAAGCCACCATTGCATTCTCAATCACTTTAAAATGTGGATTAAGCCTCCTTTGTGGTTGGATGACTGGCTTGTATTGCTCTTCTAGCTTTCTTTTGTTGGAGAGGATCTCCTTCATGAACTTCACATAGCTAGGCATCTGTTCCAAAGCATCAGCAAAAGGAATATTAATATGTAATTTCTTAAAAACATCAAGAAATTTAGAAAATTGCTTATCTAGCTTTTGCTTTTGAAATCGCTGAGGATATGGCATCGGTGGCACATAAGGAGGTGGATTATCTGGAAACAACTTCGACTTGGGTTTTGCAACTTCTTCAGTTTGTTCCTCAGATTTTTCAAACTGCACTTCCACTGCTTCTTGTTTTGACTTTTCGTGTCACGAGTTCAGTAACTCTTTGCCACTTCTTAGTGTAATTGCCTTCACTTGTTCCTTAGGGTTGATTTCCAGACATTACTAGGCAAAGACCCTTGTGGTCTAGAATTTAATGCAGCAAGTTGTCCCACTTGAACTTCCAAATTTGGATGGATCTTGTTGATTTTGCAATGTGGCTTGATCTTAATCATGAATCGTGAGGTGGTCATGCTCAATTGAGCAAGAGCATCTTCTAAAGACATCTTTTGTGCATGGGGTTGAATTGGTGTGGAGTGAAATCCATAGAGTTTATCAATGGTGATTGTTTCTCCAAGAAAAGTTAGGATGGTTTCTCCATCCCGGATTGTATGTGTTGGAGTAGGGATTATATTGTCTATTAGAATTCCACAACCGAGCCTGCTCCATCGAGATTGAGCGAAAGGATTTCCCACTTGACAATCAACACTAGGATAAAGTCCACCACAAGCACGGAGGAATATGGATGGCATTTGCATTGAGTGTACTAAGTTGCTTTGGCAACTCGGTGATAGTGCAGTGAGGGCATCAACCTTATAGTTGCCATGATTTTTCGGTAGAGTGGATCTCCCTGAAGACCATTGGTAGTCTGTAGATGCCATCTCATCCAAAAAGATAAAAGAACAAAAGTAAATAAATTAAAATAATAATAATAAAAATAAAAGTTCAAATTAAAGGTAGAACTACTTGGCATCGATATTAATAAAATCAAATTAGTCCCCGGCAGCGGCGCCAAAAACTTGTTGCGAATTTTACACGCAAGTGCACGTGATCGTTAACAAGTAATATAGAGTGAATATAATTTATCGTTCCCACAGAGACTAATGAATTATTAAATACCGAAATTAAAATAATTCTAACTTTATTTGAAGAAAAAAAAATATTTTATGGATAAGCTAAATTAAAAGTAATTTTAAAACTTAATTAAAACTAAAATTAAAAACTAAACAAAGCAAGTTAATAGATTAAGTTGAAGAAAGATCTAGGGTTTTCGATTTCACCATAACTAATCCATCCTAATACTAATCTATTTCTATAATCTAATTTAATTTCCTGGTTGATAGTCGAGATTCCCTAATTTATTTACTAGTCCCTCCCGAGATCTAATAAAAATCCTCCTAATTGCTAATTCACTATATTCCTATGTGAATTACAACAATTATGAAGTCATTAATTTTTATGGATTCTCATATAGCAACTACACAAACCATGTAGGTATATTCCTATCCTACATGCAATTTATGGCATTTATCTCAATGAACTTGACACATAACTCTTCTTCCAATTCGTTATGATTAACAAATCATCTAATTAGTGATCAAGTAATTAGAAGCATTAAGCACAAAGATAAATACTCAACCATAGAAATTTAAATCAAATTATATTAATAGAAAAAATATTAAGACTTCATAGTTAGGCTACATCTAAACCCTAGAAAAAGAATTTAGTTCATAATAAAATAGAAGAATAACACCAATTTCTTAAACATAATTGCAAAAAGAAAAAAATATGAAAAAATAAATAAATTCCAACAAAACCCGTAGGTGGTAGCCACTCCTCTTTGTTCTTTGATTTTTGTCTTCTACCCGTAGACTTCCAAAGAGAAGGTTCACCGCTTCCTTTGTATCCAAGTCAAGCTTGGCTTTGGAAGAACAACAAAAGGAAGAAGAACAACAAACGGAAGAAGAACAACAAGCAGAAAAACAACAAACGGCGTAAGAAATTGCACCAAAGTTGTTCCTAAACTAAACAAAACAAAAGAAAATCAGTGGTCGCTCTTCTTAGACCTACTAAACTACTAAAACAAACAAGAAGAGAATGACTGAAATTGTGGGAGAAACATGAAGAAGACACAAGAGGAAAATCAAATTAAACCGAGAAGAAAGTCAAGTTTCAGAAAACTGAGAGGAAGTCATTGAATTCTACTAAACTACTGAAAAGAAAAGAAAACAGAGAAGAAAGCTAGCTAAAACTGAATACAAACTAAAGGAAGGAAAGAAAAACAGGAAGGAGGTGCTACTACTACTCCTAAACTAATAAAACAAACAAAGGAAAAGAAAGATGCTGCTAAGAATGGATTCGGCTGAAATGGGATGTTTTCCTCCGTTGTAAGCTTTCTTATTTATAAGCAAGGATTTGCTCTTCTTTCTTTGCTCTGCCGAAGGTGTTGTTGCTGCCATGTGCTTGGTTTCTTTTCCAGCAAATAAAACAGCCCAAGCTTTGCTTTTGTAGTTGGCAATTCATGTGACTTGATTCTCTTTTCTTTTTCTTTCTTTGTGTGCATGCTCATGTTGCTTGTTTCTCTCTATGTTCTTTGATTTTTTGAGCTTTGTTTTCTTTTTGTTTGGCTTTCTTCTTTATTTTTCTTTTGCCTTGCTTTTGCCCATGTGAGACTGCATTTTGGAGAGACTTTCTTGCTGTCCTCATGCATTTCTTTGTTCAAAAATAAAAGATTGCAGCTGGGTTGGTTATGCTCTCATGTGCTCGATTCCTTCACTCAAAAGTGGCTTCTTCCTTTCTTTTATTTCCTTCTTTATTGTCCAAGTGTAGCAGCCTTTTGTTACTAAGCATTCCTTTCTTTTACTTTATACTTGGCTGAGTAAGAAGGCTTCTTCTTCTTGAATGTTGCTATCAAATTGTACTACAAAAACCGTGAAGCTGAATTTACAAACCCGTAGCTAAAGAAAATTTCAGAAAAAATCTTTAAGTTTCTGTCCAGTTTTGGTCCTTTTGCTTCCAGAATTTGAGAAAACTTTCTTCATGAAAGTTTTTGCTCTCTTTCTTAGCTTTCCATATCATCTTGAATCATCTCATTTGGACGTCTGCATCAAGAGTTATGAACTCTGGAAGATGAGTGAGTTTTCAAAGGATAATTTGGCCAAAATATGTAAAAACAAATTAAAACACAAGCCAATTTCTAACCAAAATGAATAAGAAAACCCTATATAAAATAGAGTTATCAGATTGTGCATGATTGACTGTTAAATTATTAGCAACTTGGAGAAGACTCACCACAAAGCCAGTTAGGTGACATTCTAGTCTTTGCAAATACTAATAGTATATTCTAGTTATCCTTGCTTCCAAGAGGCAAAATGGTTTTAGGTAATTGTCCAAGAAAAAACAGGTACAATGTACTCAGAATTTCGAATTCATTTGATGTTCTCTTTGGATATTCAATGGAATCTTTCAGATTTGTCCCAAAACCATCTCTTGTTTGCTATTTTGCATAATAACACAGATACACCTTCACCATTACAATGTTTTGGTGCGTTTGTAACTTAATTGTTAGTCATGACAATAGCTTAAGATTACCTCTCAACAGTCAACAAATAGTCGGGCAGCGCCTTTGGAACTTCACCATTTCTAATTCTGTTTATGGGAATAAATAATGATATTGGCATTTCACTCTTTGTTATTAAAACTTCATCCCTCGTAATTAGAGATAAATAATCAAAAGTGAAGTGTCAATATCATTTATCCAAATATAAATAATGATCACAACTATTATGATCTCTTAATTTCTCATTTTTTTTAATTTTTTTAAGCACTTGCATTATTACATTATTTCAAATTGGACCATTTAATTGTCCATCTCTGAAGTACATAAATTGAAGTTGTACAAATTGAGTCGACGCATTTTCGTTATGTCATTTTGTGATGTAAATAAACACTAAGATTTGTTCATGATCACCAGGCTTGGTGATGTGAAATTAGAGTATGATTAGCTTCTAAATAATAAAAATGAATGGTCTTTGTATGTATGGATTGTGTTTTTGCACTTTTAAAAATAGTAATTATAAAATAAAAAATATATTAGAAAAGGTAAATGTATTTTAAATAATATGAAAAGATATTTTGTTTTGCAACCCAAACGCGATTCTCTTGAATTCTTGCTCAAATGTGAAGCTTTAGATTTGGCCAAGAAAAAAGAAATTTCTCAATTTTCAAACAATCTTATGATTATCATTATGATTATGATGATCAATCCTCAAAGAGTTTGACGATGCAATTTACACAATTGCAGAAAATGTTTTACATTTCCCAATTGAACATTAATATCAACAAAGAAAAAACTACAATTGTGATGCCCAATACCAAGAAAACCTTGAAAGCTACATGTCCTTTCTTTTTCAAAGCTGTTAAGCTGTTTGATTCGTGCCACTATTAGCATTGTCTGAAGAATTGTTCTCTTCATTATTCGCGTACACTTTCAAAAGAGTCATACCAATTCTCCCCAACTCTTGAACATTTATCCCTGTTCCTGACCCATTAGCCATATCAGCTCCACCATTTTCTCCTACACAATCAACAATAATTTAGTAACAAAAATTCAATTCAGATGTTCATGACTCATGAAAGAATGGATTCGATCTGACATAGAAAGCAGAACGATTTATGCAATTATTTTGTGACAAATGAACAAGATATTTAGTTGGGTGATGATATGCGTCAATCTGCATGTGTAGTCACCTGCATTCACTGCTGAAACTGCAGGTCGTTTCCTCTTGTAATATAATATGGCAAGCACACAGGCAACTGCCCAGATAAGGACGAAGGCCGGAATAGTAGTGCCCAATATCACAGGCAGCTTGCTGCTGCTCTTCTTGGAAGAACTACCTGCCGGATTCCCTGGAGAACCTGAAGTTGCTGCAGGCGTGCTTTGACAGGATTTCCCAGAGGTGCACAAATTAGGATTGCCCGTCACCCTGATCGGAACATAAATATACAATAGTTAATCATATAGATCGATGAACAATTTTCGCTAGCAGAATTCAGTAGATATGAGTAGGCTTACACTAGATTCAAGTTCTTCTTGTTTGACAGTGTGGCAGGAATTGGTCCACTAAATTGATTATTTGCCAAATTCCTGGAGAAAACACGAAATTATCAAAATTTTGTTCTAATTCTAATGAATCTTTGGAAGTGCCATCGAATTATGATGTACTTACAATTGTTTAAGTTTCGGGATTGAGCCAAGGAAATCAGGAATTGGTCCACTCAGGCTGTTATTATGCAAGTCACTGTGGCTCAAAGAAAACAAACCAACCATTATTGAAAAATTATTAGCAGTAACAAGATTAGGCAAAGGAAACCCCAGAAAAAATTGGGAAAAAAAAAAAGTTCATTTCAAAGATCAAATTCTTCTCACATGATCTCAAGACTATCCATGGAACTTATGTCTGGAAGTAGCCCTGACAAACCAAAGCTACTCAAATACCTGCAATTTATCATTTTCCATAACATTATAAACGTTATAAGAAAATATTGTCAATCAACTAAGAAGAACAAAATAGAAAGATTACAAAGCTGTTATTCGAGGGGTGGCATCACTGCTACAATTGACCCAGTCCCATGAATAAGGTGCTGGAAGGCACGGATCGCCTCTCCAATCTTGTAATACCTCAAATGTGTTTTGCAACAAAGCTAAGCCCGACACTAAACAAGCCAAAAAAACGATAATGAATGGTGTAAGTGAAAAATCACTTATAATCAGGCCATAAAGAAAAAAAAAAATTGTAATTGAACATTATTTTTACTATACCATCTTGGCTGTTAGTTCCATTGGTCAACGGGTCGCTAATGAAAAACACTTCCATAGCATTGATCAATGGAGGGAGTGAGTCAGAATCTGCCACCAAATAAAATTTTGTGTCTGAGGAAACCGTAACGTTGGCAATGTAGATTTCAATAAAATCGCCATAGGGTGGCAAAATGGGGTCCGAGAAAGACTGGTTGTTCTTGAACAAAGTAAAGGATCGCTTTTGGGTGGAGTCCAGTTGATTAACTTCGGAAAAATACATGTTCATGTACACAAGAACTTCAGTTGCAGAAAATACTGCTCTCAGTTGAATACTAGCAGACACGTTTGCTGTAGTAACAGCGTGCTGTAGCACTGCTTCTGGAGGATTGTCTCCTCCCAGGGAATTAATCAAGAGAGCATCACTACTTACTGCAATTAATCCATTCCCACCAACACTTGGGCTCCATATCCGGTCATAGGGATCGTCTGAGTACCTGGAATTATCATCGTAATGGCACCAGAATGAAGGGTTAACTCCTGATCGATTAAACTAAAATTGAAACCAATTATGAGTATCTGATTATACTCCATTTAATAGATCAAACTCAAAAGAGATATGCCCAATCAGTGCATATATACCTGATAGTTTGGTTAGTACCATAAGCAACCCTACTGTTTAAAATCAAAGCACGATTATCATCCACATGATTATACATTGTGGGATCCAAGCTACGAATTTCAAGAGCCGATATGAAGGGAAATTGACCAGGGTTGGTTTGAGCAAGACAAATGCTGGTGGAATCCCCCTTGACGACATAAGTTACCTCGTAATAAACAACTTGGTCGACTGATGTTTGGACAGTAGCCCAATGATTCCCATCAAATTGAAGATCAAAAGATGGAGGAGAAGATTTCTGGTCATAATTTCCATAGTAAAAACTTGCCCGAGCAAGAATTCTTCCCCCACCACCACCCTGGTCCAACGGGATGGTGTAACAGTTCTTTTTCCTGCTAGTGAACACTCTGAGACTGTCCATAACATGGGGTATTGAATTGCTGGTTTGTACCACCTCAGACAACCCATTGCTGATGTAGTCAGTATCCCCCGTCCAGACTATGAAATTGTCGTCAGTGTACGTAAGTTCAGATGATCCACAATCAATGCTTGCTAACACTGCAGCATATACATTAATTCATGACCATTTAGCAACTCAGAATTTGTTACCACAAATGCATGTGATATATCTATACAACACGAAGCCAAAAAAATGATGAAATTATAGGCAGTTAACAAGATTAATGCGAAAGCTTACAATCGGCAGAGACTGAGATGAAGACAATGCCTAAGAAGAAAAGAAGCAAGAGATGCCAAGCCATCGTGCCAAGCTGCTGGAAGTCGAGATTTGGAAGACTATGAACATTAATGCAACTTGAAATTTTGTAGCGTGCAAAATATTTACGATGGCCGTCTACACTTGACAAGAGAAAGAGTACGTAACTGGGGACGGTTCACGTATATCTTGTTAACCATCCGCCTGTCTCTAAGAAGCTAATATGGATGGAGAAAAAAAGGAAAATAATACTAATTCCTCAAAATGCTATATGTCAAGAAAAACTTCATGTTACTGTCAAAGTTAAAGGCTAATGATATTTTGTTATTTTTATAATTGAGATGCTTCGTTTTGTTGTTCAAAATATTAAATTTTGGTCACGAATTGTAACTCAACTACATATTGATGATTGATGAATGCAATATTATAATAAAATAGAAAAATATGGTGGAGACTGGAGAGTGTTTTATATAATTCAGAACAACTTTCACTTAATATTTATTTGCCCACCCTTTATCTGGAACTTAACAATTTGTGAGATTTCTTTAACTACTTAAAAAATACAACTCTAAACAACGTTATAAATACTACTCAACACTACTTAGGTAGGAAAGATATATTATATATTTTTCAATATCTTAATTTTTTTTTTATTAACTTAAATAAATATCAGAATGATTTTTAAGAAACTCACCCAAGGTTTTCCTCGGATTTTTCACTCACTGATCATCTCGAATAGCATTGCCGTAACAGTGGTGTTAGCATGAGCTTCATCCAAAACTTTGATTTGCTCGGTTTAGTTCAATAGTTTTAATCTCAATTTTTTTCAAAAATACTTTTTTTACGATTTCAAATTACAAGTATAATGCAAGAAAAAATCTAATCATGAGATATTGAAATTTTGACTGCCTTATAATTCTAAACTCGAAAATAATTTCAAGATCTGTTTTGAAAACTCACTCCCACTACTCCGCCGGATATTCTCTTCATCGATGGGCAATTTTATTTGAACGAATTAAAAAAATTCAACTCTTTTTTTTTTCTTTTTTTTTTTTGGTGACTCTGCCTCCTTTCCGCGGTTGACGTTGACGTCAACGGCCGAAACCGTGAACCCGATTCATAGCAAATGATAAGAGGCGCGGGGTCAAAATTCACAACTGGATTTGGGAAAATACCAATGATCGTGTCCAGTTGACTTCTAAATTCATATCAACAAAGTCAGTCAAGGCCTGATTATTAGAGTGTTTTTTTTTTTCCAAAAAAAGAAAAAAAATATTACGAATGATATACCGTTGATTCCTCATTACGTGTGGAATAACTGGCTATCAACTTGCTTCATTTTTTTTTAAAATGATTTCTTACATTTACATCTTTGAAATTTGGCTAAACAGTATTTACATCCTGTACGGGTTTTCTAACCCACTTGTGCTCTCCTATTCTTTATAGGTTCGGTTCACTTCAACACCACGGAGTGTAATTAGCCATTTTGTGCTTATTTACTTTTACATTATGCAATATTAATATACTATTATTTTTAGGAGAAAAAAAACAAAATAAATTCCGAAATTTGGCCAAATATCAATTTTTCCCTCATAATGGCTAAATATAGAACATAAATCCCTTTGCTTTTAGATTTTTTTTTTTAAAGTTAAAATGTAAAATTTGCCTTTCGTATGACAAATTATGTATTTCTAAATATTTTTTAATACCAAATCATTCTTTCATAACTATATAATTACCAAATCCTTCTTCTTCTTCTTCTTTTTTTCTTTTTTCTTTTTTGCTTATGAAGCCTTCCTAAGTCTGAAAATATATGTGTAAAAAATGCAACAATAACAATTATTTTACTATGACTAGTGGGAAATTTGTTTATTATTATAATAGTTTATAAAAATAAATTTATGAATGAATTATTATTAATTTTTCTTTTCATTTTATTATAAGATAATTATTTTATTTATTACTAAAAATCTAATAGTAATATTCATCCCAATTAAAGATTATTCTTATCATTTCACAACTCAAGAGGTGAGACTAGTATTTGACCAAACTTTAGAGTTTGTTTTGTTATTTGGCCAAATATCGAGGGAGTAAATGTAATTAGTCCTT
This sequence comes from Gynochthodes officinalis, assembly GCA_020080225.1. Classification (NCBI taxonomy): domain Eukaryota; kingdom Viridiplantae; phylum Streptophyta; class Magnoliopsida; order Gentianales; family Rubiaceae; genus Gynochthodes; species Gynochthodes officinalis. The sequence goes on from CM034618.1 coordinate 21,860,506, forward strand.
TTTTCAGCTTCTCCTCGGGAAAATAAAAAAAATACATTGAATTTCGGCGGTTTACATGCTTTATAGAAACCAAAATTTACGGAATTTTGTAAATAAAAAAAATATATTGATAGACAACTAAAATTAGAATCTTTTAGGATCTTCTTATCTGTAAAATGTGCAATTTCTTTGTAACAACGTCATTTCATACGTCAGTCACACGGCGTAAGCAAGGGTAGTTGACAAAGCCCATTAAACATCTAAGGTTAGGCATATTTCGGCCCAGCTTATAGAAATGGCCTTTCCGAGTTCTTTTGTGCTTTTGAAACAAGCAGGAGTATACCCGAAATTTATATTTTGGGTCAAAACCAAAACCAGCTTAGCTAAGGGCCAACATGATTCATTTAATAGGTCAGCTTTTAATTGGGCTTTAAGGTAATCCACTAAACTTGTGTAGTAATTCCATTTGGTTTCCACATAAGAAACATAATGATTTTCATAAGGGATTTATATGATATTGAAGTATTCTGTCTTATAAATTAACTTTTGTGGTGGATTCCCCAAAATAGTATTAAAGTTAACCACCGTCCTCTAAACCTACCATGGTCAGTTGGTGATATCAGTATTGGCATATTGCAATGCACAACCAGTTTAGTGCAAAGTCAATAATTCCACATAGACGCACGGAACATGGTGGATTGTAATAATTTCACTTGATTCTCATATGTAAAATAGGAAATTTTCTTAAAAGGTTTATATGGATACAACCTACAAAGCATGGTGAATTGTAATGATTCTATTTAGTTTTTACATATAAACTATGAAATTTAAATGAGATGTTTATATAACCTTAAATTTTTCCACCCCACAAGCCTACTTTTATAGTGAGTTCCCCAAAAATCATGACAACTTGATTCTCCGTTTAGTTTAGAGTTCAAACAATCATCTTTGGGTCCAAAGCCTTAACTTGCTGATATATGTGCATGCCTATATCATTTTTGTTCTTTTTTTTTTTTTTGAGAGAGAGAAAGAGAAGTTCGATTGCTAAATTTTGTAAAAAATGAGATTCAGCCACTAATTCTAAATTAAAATTGGAATTTATTTTTTATGTTAATTATAAATAGATGATAATAAGTTATTTGCAATTTGAAAATAGTGAATTAATAGGGGCCGAACAAACTTTAAAAAATAAGAAGAAGAAGTTTGTCTTAGTTATTAATAAAGATTGTATTATTGTTTTGTTCATTTTTTTCTCATTTATATTTTTTTGTGTTAAATAAATTTAACATAGTTACTTATACTAGAAAACAAGTAAAGCACAATTCTCCCTAAACAATAAAATATATTAATTTGACAAGAGATGTATTTACTTATTATATGTATTTACTTATTATATCATTTACGATCACCTAAAACTCAAAGACGTTTTTCAAACCAATTATAAACTTTATTGAAATAAACCGAATTCCCCTTTTAAGAACCATATATGAGGCTTTTATCTCATACAAGTCAAACGAAGACACTCAAAAACTGGTTACAACAAAGAAAGAATAGTTAAGCATTCCTGTATATTTATCTAGTTTTACAAGTGCCGAGACCAAATGGGACGACTTTTTCATCCCCTCTACCCCAACTTGGGAGTTGGGACTCCCCTACATTTGTCCAAAAACAGGCAGTGTGAAGAGACTTCTGATTGTGATAGTTTTGGATCTTTGTAACTTTGTTGGTTGTTTGGTTTCTTCGATTTTGTATGAGAGCAGCCATTGGTTCGAATTCCCTGTCCCTCACCCTCAGCCAGCTTTTATTTTTTATTTTTTAGGGTGCCGGTGATCAATGGGTTTTGACCATTATCATTCCGGCTATCCTCACGGCTTCAATCATGGTTGGACGGCAACAATTTTTTTCAAGCATTTGGACACGTAGATGTTAAGAAAACAGAAGGCATAATATTCTACAAATGGATGATATTGGCATTCTTTATATATCGTTAATTTTTTTGTGCAGCAAAAAATAAAATGTTGATATGGTCACTCCATTCTATGTGATGTAATTTATGACTTACTAAATTCATCAACCTTACGACGTCCTTAGGTTTTTATCCCAAGGAAAGAATAGAAAAAGGTAAAATTATGTCACTTGTCATTAATTTAGAGTGTGTACAAGCACTATTAAAATTGATTGCGTGAACAAGTCATGATTTGACTTCCTTTGCCTTCCCAACAATGAGTTGAATAAATTATTTGGTAGTGAGGACTAACAAGATGATTTGATATCATCTGGGGTGGTATTTGTCACACCAACTTGTTATTCTCCACTGTGGGCGACGGATGGTGTGATTTTGGTGCGATTTGCACCAAAATTGCACTGTAGCTCTTTTTTTTTTTTTTTTTTTTTTGCCCTCTACTTTGAGGGCCTTATTCCTCCGATGTGAGGTGTTTTCCCCCAATGTGGGGTTTTTTATTTCTAGTTTGATTGCAGGGCTATTCAACGTATGCGGTAGTAGATTGGTTTCCGAGCTATTCAACGTATGCGGTTGAGTCATCTGGCATGGAGCAATCGTTAGGGACGCGGCTCGACGCTCGGGTTGCTGTTCAATTTCGTTTAGTTTCATGCATTTTTATGATTCTCTAGTAGATGGCAATCACTAGTTTGTATAGGTCTCATGGTTGCAATTGATGTGATCTGTGCACTCATCACATTAATTCTTTTGTGCAATTTTTTTATTTCTCTTGTATCTGGTGCACTTTCCTTCATGGGTTAGTCTTAGACTGTCAAACCATGGATAACATTTAGCCTTTTTGGCTACCTCTTGTACATCTTTTGCCATTGGCAATTTAATAAATTTCTATCGTTTTCGAGAAAAAAAAACTTGTTATTCTCCAGGGCCCCAACACAGGGCAATTAATCAATGCTCTAATACACATAGTTAATTGATAAAAGTGATCAAATTAATATAATACTTGATTTGGATGAAATTATAGCAAGTGGGATTAGTTCTTAATTAATTTGGGTGTTTAATTAATTAGTCTGTTATCTATACTCTTCCATTTGAGATTGGTACTTAGATTGGGGATGGTTGATTGATTGAGTAATCTCATTGTTAGTTTTTCTATCGATCCCATCATAGGAAATTTGATATGGACACCTTGATTTAATAACGTGGGATTGAAGATTGAATCAAACCTTAATCAAATTCTTTGTTCCAATTATGTTGTAGAAATGTCATTACACGCTGTTCCACTAAATTATAATGTGTCATTTTGAAGCGTGAAATATTTTTTATTATTATAATTAGAATAGAGAATCTAATTCTGTAAATTTATAATTGAGAATCCGAGATGAGTTAATATAAAGTTTATAATAAAAAATTATAGTTATTGATACAGTATTTCTAGTGTTAAATATTTTAAATATGTCATATTAATTACTATAACTTCTTATTATTTTTTAACAAAAATGTCATTACTTATAACTCAATCAACCTCCAACAATTTGAGTTTAAATGTATCAATATCTCATCTAATTCTCCTCCTCCCAAATTTATCAATTTATGTAAATCATGATTAATGGCCATCATCATTGAAATGTTTTCTTTTTTAAGAAAGACATAATAAATTATTTTAGTGCGTCTTTTGAAAGTTTCAATCTTATATAGAAAAGCTCAAAAACAGTCATACTCCAACTTCGTTAGCTAATGCATGCCATGCACGTTACCAATATTAATGGATAATTTTACCAAACACTTTTATTTCTATCCTTTATGAGTAGTTTCTTAACCAGAAAATTTAAATTAAAAAAAAAAGGATAAAGGGTTTCAAACTTTACACTCCCTATTCACCTATTGTAATAAATAAATAAAATGGCCTGACTTATTTACATATAAAATCTTTATGTTTTCAATGAGTTAAACAAAACTAGAACAAAAAAAAAAATTAGAATTAATTTGCCTCACTAAATAAGTCATAGCAACTACACTTATTATTTGGTCCTATCTTTATTACTCTGTGTTTTCATCCAATCCTTAATTTCTCCATAAGTAATTAATTGATGGCTTGTATTGGTTTTAAAGAAACAGATAATGAACATAATTTAATCAGTTTACAGAAGCATTCAACTAAGCCAAGAAGAAGAAAAAAATTACAGCATGGCGAAGTTAGTGGCCTCGGGTGATGTGAGAATCCTCCGTGATGCAGTTCAAACCGCGTGGGCGATTTTCCATTGAAATATTGTGGGAGTTTGTCATGGGGTTTTGGTCTGTTGGCTCTCTCCTCAGGAGACATCCTCGATTTACAACCCGCCTGGTTAAGGGGTCTCTGGTCGCATCGTCGCCGACAACCCACTTACCTGCCAGAAAGCACGTGAGGGAGTTTCGCGCCAATGAAAAAAAAAATTACATGATTAACTACTCATTTGGCACAACATACAACTTATGATTAACCCCACAAAAAAGAAGGGCTACTTAGAATGAAAAACTTTCACACTTGATTTTCATTTAGGTATTTATTCTACATGTAAATTGGCCGGTGAAATTAAATTCATTGGATGAACTGAAAATTTGAAGGGGATAAATGGATAATTGACCTGCCCAGGAAAAGAGTATTTTATTCTTTTGTTTTTTCTCCAAATGCAATTAATTTTAAAAATATATATAAATTTAAAATTTTAAACTATTATTCAAAATCTCAACGAAAATACTGAATTTATTATCTCATGTCTCCATTCCCAGAAAAAAATACTAATTAAACTGAAAAAAATACGAATGGAAAAAATGAGAAAAATGAATTTCTTACAGTGGAGACTGTGGAGTGGAGTGGACTCAGTGGAGTGAATTGCTTCCCTAACAAAGCAAGTTGTCATTAGTTATTTCTCACCCAAAATGAGACCAGAATTCTGACAGCTATTAAGTGAGCAGTAAATGCTAGTCTGTTACAGTCCATTAGCAATTTAGCATTCAGTATCTGGTTTCCATGATTCCATCAACAAAGAATAAAGGCTCACCTCATTTCTGTTCTCCACTTACCCTTCTCCTGCTCCATTATTTATTTTTCAACCAGAGTAAATATATATCCTTGAAAATGCCAACCATATCTGATGCCTCAAGCTTACAGCTCAAAAAACAGATCTTTTATCGGTTTATGTTTCAGATTATTTTAAGAACATAAATAAATAAATTAAAAAAAAAAAACAGATGTTTTATTCAGAGATATGGTATACTATGGCAATCACAATTCACAAAACCTTTTGACCCCTGTGTGATTTCCTTGTCCTATTCATTTATTACGCTACAAGAGTGTCAAAAGGGTGCATATATTAAAAAAAATTGCTTTCACCTGTCTGTATTCGGGTGGTTGCCATTTGCCAAGTTGAAACCGGCCTGCTCTCGCCTTTGCTAGATTTGTGCTGTTACTGCACAAAATTTCTGGTTTGTACCTTTATTGGCAGCCAAAAAGGGTGGCTTTGATTTTTAATTCCTTTTAGCCTGCAGAAGAAATCTGGGTTGCTTCCTTTTGGTCTATTGGAACTCATGGGATATCAGAGGTTAAATCTTCTACTCCTATTTCATTCGTCTTTCTGATGGGTTTCTGATATTTATGTAATCGTGGTTTGAAAATCTGATGTTTACTTCCTTTAGTGCTTCTTGGGTGTTTGAGAATCATATATGAATCTCCTCTTTTAAGCTCGAAGTTTTGATCTTTATATTGAGTTTGAGTTTTTTCTGTTCTTTTCGATGATGGATTGGAGAGTTCTGAAATTGTTGGTTTGGGTTTTGTGCATATTGAATTTCACATGCTTTTCTATTGGATTCACTCCTCAAGATGTGTACCTTGTGGATTGTGGTTCATTGAATGATACAACTTTGAGTAATAGAACCTACATCTCTGATAAATCAGCTTCCAAATACCTTTCAACTGCTCAAGATATTTTGGCTAGTACCACTTCAAATTCTATAACAGTTTCTGCTGATTTACCCCTCTATCAAACTGCTAGAATCTTTACTCAAACCTCTCGCTATACGTTTCAAATCACCCGTGCTGGGAGAGTCTGGATCCGTCTGTATTTCTTCCCTTTTGTTTATAACAATTTCAATATGAGCTCCGCAAATTTCACAGTTTCCACCCAAAAGAATGTCCTCCTCGGAAAGTTTTCTCCTAAGAATCTTACTATGAAAGAGTTCTCAGTAAGCACAACAACAGGGGACCTTGCCATCAGTTTTTCTCCTTCAAATAATTCGTTTGCTTTCATAAATGCTCTGGAAGTTGTCTCAGCGCCAGATTCTCTCATCACAGATGATGCCTCTTCAATCAATCCGGCAGGAACATTCACTGGTCTAGTGAATAATTCTCTTGAAACAGTTGCAAGGGTTAATATGGGTGGACCTTTTCTGTCGTTTGCAAATGATAGTTTGTGGCGAACTTGGGTGAACGATCAAGGATTCTTGGTGTCCCCCAGCGTTGCAGTCTCCAATAAATCCATGATTGGATCTGTCCTGTATCCTCAAGGTGGTGCAACACCAGATATTGCTCCGCCTACTGTCTATGGTACTTGTACTCTAATGAACTCAAATGGTAATCCTCATAGCACTTTTAATGTTACATGGCGGTTCAATGTGGAACTTGACTATCAATACCTCCTTCGGATGCACTTCTGTGACATTGTAAGTGATTCTTCAAATAAGATTATCTTTGATATTTATGTCAATTCGTGGATTGTTGCTCAAGATTTTGATCCAAGTTCAAGAACTTTTGGCGCTTTGGCAACTGCTTTCTATGTTGATTACATTACGCCACCAACCAGTAATGATACGTTGCTTGTAAGTATTGGTCCATCATCTGTGAGTGCGTTACCTGGTGCCTTTCTGAATGGACTAGAGATTATGAAGTTGAACAATTCCGGGGGTAGTCTAAGTGGTGCAGTATCTGCACCTATCCCTTTTAGCCAGGGTTCAAAGAAGAATGTGGGAATGATAGTTGGTCTTAGCATAGGAGTACCACTTGCTTTCTTGATGGCTGTGGTAGGGTTCTTATTTGTGCATAAAAGGAAAAAACAAGAGCGTCTTGGTATCTCAAAAACATGGGTTCCCATTTCCATTAATGGAGGCGCATCCCACACCATGGGAAGTAAATACTCGAACGGAACAACCATGAGTACTGCTTCTAATTTGAGCTATCGCATTCCTTTTGCTGCAGTTTTAGAAGCAACAAGCGACTTTGATGAGAGTTGGGTTATTGGCATTGGTGGGTTTGGGAAAGTTTACAAGGGAGTATTAAGTGATGGCACTAAAGTAGCTGTTAAGAGGGGTAACCCAAGGTCCCAACAAGGTCTAGCTGAGTTTCGAACTGAAATTGAGATGCTTTCGCAATTCAGACACCGGCATTTGGTTTCGCTGATTGGGTATTGTGATGAAAAGAATGAGATGATTCTAATATATGAATACATGGAAAATGGAACAGTCAAAAGTCATCTTTATGGCTCCGATCTTCCTAGCTTGAACTGGAAACAGAGGCTTGAGATTTGCATTGGAGCTGCCAGAGGGCTACACTACCTTCACACAGGCTCTTCAAAAGCTATTATTCATCGTGATGTAAAATCTGCTAATATATTGCTTGATGAGAACTTTTTGGCAAAGGTTGCTGATTTTGGACTGTCTAAGAGCGGACCTGAGGTTGATCAGACCCATGTCAGTACTGCTGTGAAGGGAAGTTTTGGGTATCTTGATCCTGAATATTTCAGAAGGCAACAGCTGACAGAAAAATCAGATGTTTACTCATTTGGTGTTGTTTTGCTTGAGGTTCTATGTGCAAGACCTGTTATAGATCCAACTCTTCCAAGGGAGATGGTGAATTTAGCTGAATGGGCTATGAAATGGCAGAAGAAAGGGCAGCTAGATCAGATTATAGATCCTACTCTAGTTGGCAAAATTAAACCGGATTCTCTGAGGAAATTCGGAGAAACAGCAGAGAAGTGCTTGGCTGATTATGGGGTGGACAGGCCTTCAATGGGAGATGTCCTGTGGAATCTAGAGTATGCCCTTCAGCTTCAAGAGGCTGTAATTCCAAATGATCCCGATGAGAACAGTACGAATGTCATTGGTGAGCTCTCTCCTCAAGTTTTTAATCACAGTGATACTACTGCTTCAGTTGTTGAAATGTCTCAAGGGGATGATCTTTCGGGTGTTTCTATGAGTAGGGTATTCTCACAACTGGTGAAGTCCGAGGGTAGATAACTGAAGTCTGTGAAAAATATTTGCCATGTACAATGTGATTAGATAGCTCTGTCATCCCTTCGTTTGCAATGCTGTTTTCTATCATCAAGCATATGGAAAATCTTTTTTTCTTACCACTATCATAATCATCTTTTAAAATTTGTATTGTATTGAAACTAGAATTATGGGACTCCACATTCTCCAACTTTCCGCATCTTGTTTGTCTTTTCTGGCACCTGTGCTTGTGGAATTCTTCTCCTTTTGTATGATAATATGTTGGCTTTCAGCAGAGGCTGGGTTTGAAAAATCTGATTGTTTGGATCATTTGATTCCATCGGTTTGGAAGTGGAGAACATCATAGCTCCATCCATCTTGCAGCTAAAGCTCACACAACTCGCAGATGAGTCCAGAAGGAATTCCTACAAACAATACACACACATCTATCTTTTGTTGAAAATTTTCAAAATACAAGGCTAAATAGTCAAGTGGCATTGTGGCTTTTTGCCAAACCGTGGTGTGACTTCGATCCTCAAGCGAATGAATGATGAAAGGGGATCAAGCTGTGCCGTGGCTTTCTTTCACATTTTTGGAGATAGTGATTTTGATATAACAAAGATATAAAAAAGCATAAAAGTAGATGGTGGTTATGATATAAAAAAATATATTAGAAAACATAAAAATAGCTATATTAGACAGTATAAAGTAAATTAGAAAATGTAAAAATATATTTTAAAAATGCAATAAAAAGAGAAAGTATTTTAATAAATATTTTCTCCCGACCTTCTTTGTCCTGGGCCGGATCACGTGGGCTTTTATCATAGAAAACCCGCAAAGAACGAAGAATCAACGAGTCATGCCATATCCAGGAGGCCGAAATGGATAGAAGCAAACGGAAACAAATTGCCTGCACGAAGTCTATGTTAAACCGTAAACCCAAACTCCAAACGGCCTGCTAATAGAAACCGGTTTGCAAGTTTCAAGTCCAAGTTCAAGCCCAGATCGTGCTCGACTTATGAAATTTTCTTTAGCTATTTTTCACCCTTTCATTTTTGACTGAAGAATACCATTAAACTTCCCTCAACTTTGCCAGCTAAAAGAACTTTCATGAACTCTTTGGTCATTATGATGTTTTTTTTTTTTTTGGTAAACGAAAAAATCCATTAATAGTGAAGGAGAGAAACAATGAAAACATTATACCCTACTCCTGTAAACTACATGATGATCTCCACTACATTCGGAGGTGGTAAAGCTATGTATTCCATGGCATAATTTTGCCTTGCCTTGCCATGTTGAAAATAATGTGAAATGATTTACCTACTGCTATCAAGTATATAACAAATATAATTGTGTAACAGTTATCAGAGTCATCTAAATATATATGTGATAGGAATAAGGACAGCAGGAATGGGAGTTTGATTCTATTCATTTGATAGATTTTAAGAAAAAATAATGATAGAAATAGTGACAAATCATAGTAACTTTGTATAGTGACTGACTTGACAACTATGAAAAAACAAAACCATCCCTCTGTCTTCATTACAAAATATAAAATAATTAGGGATAATTTTGTCTATTCATAGTTGCCACGTCAATCACTATACAAAGTCACTATCTTTATTATTACTTTTTAAGAAAATATGTCATTGTAAAACTCGATCGCTTCGGACCTGACTAATGGCTGTCAGGCTTGGGACGTGTTTTGATAGTTCAGGATGATTAGTCCCGCTTGTATTGTGTGGGGTGTGCCCAATGACTCGTACCCAGTATTATCTTGGGGCAGATGGGAGTGGGGAGAGAAAGCACACATATAATAACAGTGAATGTGAAAAAAAAAACTCTATCCCTTCATTTTAAGACATTTAAATACGAAGGTAGAATAGGTAATGAGGTAGGTGATACTTAAATTACGTCTACTCTAATAAAGCGATTTACTATCTTAGACTTCTAGAAGAAATTCGTGCCGGAGGTTGGACCGAATGCCAGCATGCAAGTGCAATAAAATTAACGATATATACAATGAGAATTTTTAATAAAAAATTTTTAGTTACTGACCTAGTGTTTATCCGACAAAAGTCGTTAAAGGAATAATCACTTTAACAATCTATTATTATTTTGTCATTAAATGGTACTACTAGAAGATTTGAAAAGGTAATTAAGCAACGTGGTGGAGATACCCGTCAATCTAAATAAAAAAAAATAACGAAATCGTTGAACATAATTAAAGGGTTAATGTCATAGAAATGTTCCACTCTATCTTTTAGCAAAAATGCCAAATTTTGCCATAGTTTTGGCTTCATCTAGACTGTTTCTACCAATGATTATGAACCGATCGTGACTAATAGTATTTTTAAAAAAGGTTTCCCGAAGTATTTAGGCGTACTTACTGTCTAGTCCAAATCACTCACTCAAAAATCTGTGAAATTCATATATATTGGAAAATATAAAAAGTAAAAAAATAGAGTTTGATGTGCTCCAAATTGCAAATTCATTTTTTAATATGTATATATATAGATTGTGGAACCCTAATGTTTGACGTCAAAAAAATAGTACATGATTATTAATCATAATGAGATATAGGGTGGCTAGTTGTCATTACTGAGGCCCCATTATTGCATTTGGAATTTGTAAAAAATGTGTCAAATAAAAATAATCGTGTAGTATTTAATTCTTTACATATACTTCTAGGCTTTCTAGGTTTTCCATCATCCTATTTAATGGTTTAAACCAATTAAAAGTACATATGAATTGCATTTCAAAAAAAAATAATATAATATTATTTTTAAAATAGTTTTATCTCATAACTTTTATTTCCAACAGCATAAAAATATGTTTTTGAAATATAGTAGATATATGGGAAGTGAGGAAAAGGGACGTTTAAAACAATAGATGACCAAGATTTGGACACAAGAACTTCAGAAAGTTTGAGATTCATTTGAGAACACACACTCATCCTAAAATATAAACATGAATGTACACGCCAAATAATTATCACTTACAATCATAAATCTTGAACATTAACAATTGGTGTTGGTGAGGCCCCTCATCTTATTTGGTGGCCATTGGCATGCATGGATGGTCCCCGATTATGATTAACATATCCCTGATCATACTATGACAGTGTGTAATTCCACTAAGAAATGAGCAGGTAACATAAATAAACTATCAATGCAAACAAACTTGCAGTATAAGTTGCAGATAGGGGCCGGATCATCATCCTCCAATACTAATTCAATTTGATGAGTTTCTTTTCCTTTGGTCGGTCCTATACCCTTTTTCTGCCCTTTTTCTTTTGCCCTACTCCTCCTTGATGATGCTATCCACTCAATTGTATGACAAGTGACAACCTTTTCATCACTCTCATTCTCATGATCCATGAGTTCGGCTATGTTATGATACCCGCCTGCGTAAACAATTGCCTGGAAGATTGTCTTTTGCTATGATGTGCTAATTGACCAAATGAAACTACTACTATATTTGTTCTGGTTTTTTTTTTTTTTTTTTTGTATGGGATTGAAAAGGGCACAGAATCCAAATCACGAAATGACAGTTTGGAGCATGTTATCCGACAAATAAATATATAATGTTATTTCATTGGTAGAAATCTAGAAGAATGCCAAATATGAGCCAGTTGTATTGGAGTAAAAGAAATGTTATGTTATGCTGCATTTCCAGCTCTACGTATGCATATATCCTATTCTGATTTTTGAGTTTGCCTACTTTCCGTTAAAATGATAAGGTTTGTTTTTCAACAAACATTGGCGTGATGGTCATAAACTCACAACTCAACATAAATTGATCAAAGTCTTACATCAATTTATGCATGCATCCTTGTCCGAAGTTCACCGAGAGACGGTCGCATGATATTAGTTACTATAATTTGTCATAAAACACAATTATGATGCTACCTAGGCACTGAAATTCTCACATGCATGATGGACTATATATATAGGGAGGAGAATTTTGGATGGAAGTTGGTGAAAGGACAATAAAGAGCATCAAGTACTTTAGTGACATTCTCTAATCTTCGATTCTAAGAAATCTCAAATATTTGACAAAGTACTAGCTAGCAATGATTCTCATTTTACAAAGTCCTAGCATCCCATCAAGAACAGCAGCAAAAACTTATACAAAAGTTTCACTATTTAGTTACTACATCAATTTGATCAATTCATTCATCAGAATACCAGATTTATATATATTCTTTGTTGAAGCCTCCAAAATTAACAGCACAGCCCTTATGGAGGGAAGCTTTAGCAAGAGCCAAGAGTGATTTAAAACATCACTCAGATCCAGAGAAATAGATTACAACTACATACCAAACAATTTTAGGATTGCAAACATTAAAAGGAAAAAAAAAAAGGGCCCTATACATTGAGTTGAGATAAATAAAAACATTAAAATCTTTATTAGTTAATTATGATATCAATTAACCAACCACATCAACCTTAGTAGTGCAAGAAAGCAACCTCCGGAAAATGGATGAAAAAGCAACGCATGACATGTCCTTAGCCCTTGTAAACCCTGTGCAGTTCCTCCTTCTACCACCATCACTGCTGCCGCCACGGCCATGGCCACGGCTACCACCACCTCTGGACTTACTCTTTCTTCTACTAGCCGACACTCTTTTCCTAAACCTCAAACAGCTCCTCTTCCTCACGTCCTTATCCAACTCCTCATCATCCCTGGAGAAAGTGTAACTTCTCAAATATATCTGTCGACATGATATACTATCCACCACCTTAGGCTGCGGCCGGGCAGTACCATTACCATTGCTCCGTTCATTTAAGCTCAATGACCTCACGAAGGCCACGTCCGATTCCGGCCACTTGTAGAGGTTGACGTAGGTGGCTCTCACGGGGGCTCGGGCATCTACACAGCTTGAGATGCATGTTGCGGCCATTAATTAACTATCTCTAAAGGAAAGATGGAAGACGGCCGTGAAAATCGAGAAATGAAAGTGTGGAAATGTGGGATAGGGATATGGGCTTAGGGAGGTTATAGCAGACTAAACTGGTGGAGTACATGCAACCATTTGGAATCATATGAGCAAATTCTAGAGCAGGACATATAGTAATATATAATATAAGTCGTCCAGGGAACGTGGGGTTACAGTATATATCTCCATAAGTGGTATTTATAAAGAGTTAGGCTAAGTGGGAAGTGCAACAAGAGTCTGGATTAAATTGTCGTACATCATTGTGCATTGAGTAATGAATAGTTGTAATTAAGTACTATAATAACTTGAAATACCTGAAATCCTACTCAATGCATGCTGGCTAGGATTAATGAGTACCCATCATATGACACATATAATGTCTGTTTTATGTTGTGTTTTTGAATACTTTGCTCACACTAAAAAATCAAGAAAAATTATAGTATTTAATAAGCTGAAAAATGACACAAAAACTCATTAGTTTAACATTTTGGATTCAAATTTTCACTGTTTATTTGACCGCTTTAGTTAAACTATTCATATGATATGACAAATTTATAATGAAAAGGTTTTGAAAGTGATTTTTTTTAAAATGAAATGAAGAGTAATATCTATAAATAAGATTGAAGTTGATAAAGACAACTAAGTTGTGGCCAATCCATGTGCTTATAATTAATTCATTAAAGCTTAAACGATTCATATAATATGAGAATCATATCGTTTTACGCATTTATCTTTTAACAAATGTGCCGCCATGCCAAACTCCGCGCTTAACAATGTCTTATGCTTGGATCAACAAGCCAAGGTAGGCCTTGGGTCCAAAATATTTTGTGAAAGATCGCGATTTTTTTTTTATTTGGAAAAAACTACAATTTTTTGAGCAAAGATCGCAATATTTTATAATATATATAGAGCTAACCATTACTTTGCAATTTTTATTGTTTGTTTCTTCATCTCACCTTTATCCTAGCTCTCCAACTCAACTCATCCCTCCATATCAACAAACAGGTAAATTTCTGCTTCATCATTAAGTCCAAAGACTATTGAGAGAGCCCAAAATCACGAGCCCACTTCTGGAAACAAATTCCGGCCTAAAATCATTTGGCAGCTTTAGGCCAAAATAAAACTAGTATTCTAATTATGCCAAGTTATTAATGAGGAAAGGATTGAAACCAATTAAAGCACTAATCTCTTCAAATAATCTGAAAGCTATTATATTGTAAGCGAATCCAACTCTAACCAACTTTTCATATTATATTCATAATTATCAAAAAGAAAATAAAAACTTTTCATTTTATACATATATATGTATATATATTAAAGGCTAAAGTCAACATAACACTTTTCTCCTCATTTTCAATTCAAATTTGAAGAATTTTCAGTGGAAGTAGTTGTAACTTAATTAATATATAAATATAGTCAAAATCACAAAAAGTGAAAAGTTGAGAGAAGAAAAACAACCCCTCATGTATTTTCCAGGAAAAGAAACTGCTCTTTCTGCGAATTAAACAAAATACCATCATTATTTTCTGACATTAAGAATATGTGCTTTCTCAAATATGTCTTCACTTGTAAATTTTAATTATATTTTGTAACCAATGATTGGAATGATAGGGACGTAACAGCTGTGACGCAGTATTTGACAGGGTTTTTTTTTTTTTTCCTTTTTTGGGTCCAAAGAGGGACATGGAAATGCACTTTAATTCATCATTTAGTGGTGAAAAAAGATGAAAATAATAGTATGCGCGGTTGAATTTCTGAAAATGGTAAAATTAGTACGGAGATCCTCAGAACACTCTGATTTCGTTCACTGCCAACATTTTTGTCTGCCGATGCTGTCGAATTTATTTTCTGGCAGGGTTTGTTTTCTTGTGTTGTAAAATTCGTTTCGTTGTGTTTATGGGTTAACTTTGGTATTGTGGGGGCGAATTGAAGTAAATAAAGACAAAAATGGTAAAATTAACCCCATAAAAAATTCTCGTATGATTAAATATTGAATGCACAAGTTGGAAGTTAAATTAATCAAATTAATAAACAAAATCTTGACCTCTATTTTATGTATATTTAAGCCTAAAAAGTTACATTTCGCCTTTAAATTAGAAATATTGTCTTGTTATAGCTTTTAAAAAATTTCCCGAGAACATGACATGAATTACTTTATCGCTTTATAAATTAGTATTTAAATATAAGTTTAAGACATTTTATCTACTTTGCTCACTTTGAAGGGTAAAAACATTTTATGTTATTGAACTTATAATCATCTATTAGTTAACCTAACCATCTCCGTCCGTCCGTCCGTCCATCGTATCGTCTGTCTCTTCCTCTCTCGTGACCACAAAAGATAGTACTTGTTATTGCATTTGAATTACATTTTAAAATATATTTTTTATATTTCTAATATTACATTTATCTTAACAAAAAGAGGAAACACCCAAAACCATCCTTCACATTTCACCGAATAATCTTTTTCATCATCCACTTTTAAAACGGGAACAAATAGTCCTTCAAATTTTAATAACCAAAATTTGAAGGAAAATTTCAAGACTAAACGTTCCCGTTTATGAAATTTGAAGGACTAAAAGTTTCCGTTTATTCCACAAATAGTACCAAAAATTAAGATTTATGAATTTTGAAGGACTATTTGTTCCCGTTTTAAAAGTTGAGGATGAAAAGATTATTTGCTAAAATGTGGAGAATGATTTTAGGTGTTTCCTCTAACAAAAGAGTTTAATTTATTGTAAGTTGCACAAGTGATATTATACATTTAATTGTACAATAAGTATATAATTTTCTATAATTTAAAACAAAGTTATATCAAATTAAAAAAATATATTTTTTAAGAAAACCCTTTCCCTATTATATAATTTTATTGTAAGTTACACAAGTGGCGAGAAGAGAATTGAACCTGACCTTGAGGCCAACAAAACATCATTTGACTCAAATCACTAGCCCATTGTTTGTTCTATTGGGGAATATAAAAAATTAAAAATTATACATTTTATTGAATATTAAATGTATTATATATTATAATTTATAAAAATTAATTATATTAAATTAAAAAATAATTATTTTTTAAAATAAAAAAACATTTTATATTTTAAAATATAAACCATTCGCACCCAATATTTTCTCATTTGCACTTGCCCGGATCGCGCCTAAACCAATATATAAAGTTTGAACCGTTAGGACTGACAGGCTATTGTTATTATTATTTGTTTTTTTCCTTGCTATAGGCCGGGCGACAAATTCTGCAATATTTAATGGATCCAATGCTATTTTGTGATCTTTTCCGATTTGGCTAATGAATTTTATTGGGAAATTCCTTTGAAAGATGTGCACTGTTGAAGTTTTCAATTCCAATTTTATAATGTTTTTAATTTTAGAGTTATAGGTTTGCGTGAATTGTCTTTTTTTTTTATTCTTTTTCTTTGGCAGTATTTTTATTTTTAAAATAAAGATTATGAGATAAATTTTATATTAGGAGTATAAAACCTATTTCAAAAATCTAAAAATACAAAACAAATTGTGGATCCATTCAAAAGCCACAATTTCTAATGAACATAAAAACATTTCCTTTAAAAAATCATTCTCCCATGGATCCATCAATGAAAAATCTTGGAATGATTTTTTATTTATTTATCACTCCATCTTAAAAAAATCACTTTAAATGAGAATTATTTTTTTAAATTTTCATATATAATGCATTTAATATACTATTAAATGTATATATTTTGTTTACCTTTATTTTTTTAAATGCAACCCATATACAATTATTATTAATAAAAATAATATGTAAATTTACTCCAAAAATAAACTCTTTCTTGTGATAAAAAAAATTTAAAAATAATTTTTTTTAAGATGGGAAAAATATTATTATGTCGTGGATCCACGTTTACTTTTATTATTGTTAAGACTTTTAAGACCTTTTCAGATTTCATTCAGAGGTTCAAGACAAACTTTAAATAATGCCGAAAACATCGAGCCAAGAGTGCACAGACTACAGAGACAGAGGGGCTGGGTTCGACCCTTCGACCCCAAGGCCATACGCGTCCGCCTGATACGTCCTTTTACTTTTAACTTACCCAGAGAAAGTAATCTCAAATTCTCAACATATCCTCACTATCAACGACAGTAGTATGTGAAAATAAATTTTGTCACGGTACTCTTTGGTTGGTGCATTTGACTTGTCATATTACTCTGTACTTTTCATACTATTAAAATAATTTTTTTATATTTTAAAATTATTTTAAAATTTTTATCTCGCAAACATAAAAACACAAAATACGGGGCAATCCTTATGAACTAATAAGGTAGTTTGAAAAAATCGATAGCAAAAAATAAATAAAAGTGTTCAAATAAAAAATCGAGATTCAATCCAAACCAATGCGTGCTTTACGAGTTGAAATTCATCACTATAATGCAAATTTTATTGGTTTAGATCAGTATAACAATATACAAATCGAGTGTCTAATTCGGACTAAAATATTAATTATGTTCTAATTTACTTGATTTGATCTGATTTAAAATTTCAAATAAATTTTGATTGGATTTGCGAATGATGTTAATTTGCGAATGAATAACTCTAAAAATAAATCAAAACTAAGTCCACAAAATAATTTAGTTTTGGTTTCATATAAGAATTATAATGGTTTTATTTTATATCAAAAAG
Organism: Gynochthodes officinalis; assembly: GCA_020080225.1. Taxonomy (NCBI): domain Eukaryota; kingdom Viridiplantae; phylum Streptophyta; class Magnoliopsida; order Gentianales; family Rubiaceae; genus Gynochthodes; species Gynochthodes officinalis. Next base: position 21,878,290 of record CM034618.1, read on the forward strand.
ACTTTATTTGAATTTTATGCCTTTTTTTTTTATAAATGTAATTCATTTTCTATAATTATAATAACTTTTTGAAAAAACTTCCAAACAAATGCTCAGCCAAATGTATTCAAATATAAATCAATTCAAGTTCCGATAAGAAACCTGACACAACTATTTTTATTTATTTATTCTATTAATTTTTAAAAACCACCATCAAATAGATATAATACATTTAATGTATAATATATTTAATATAATGTTAAATATAATATTTTTATATTTTTACTATTACTTATTAATTTTGAATATTACATAATCATTATTAGTAAAAATATTACAAAAATTTTATTCAAACAAAACTCTTATTTTTAGATAAAGAAATATTTAAAAAGTTTTTTTTTTGTTAGTCGGATAAAGTTTTTTCAATAACAAAATTATAAGGAAATTGTCATTAAATCTATTACTTCTTCCTTCCAAAAAAAAAAAAGGAAAAGAAGAAGCTTATTTTTAAAATTTTTGTTTCTCCCCATAAAAAAATACTTTTAAATAAACTTATATAAAATTCTTCTAAAATTAAAATTTATATATATTTAATAACATATTAATTGTGTTATATTTTATATCTAAAAGAATATAAATGTAATCAAGAGTAAGCTACTTTTTTGTGACCAATCAGGTATTACTCTAGTCATTTTTTTATTTTTTTAATCATAGCAGTGAAAATCTTCTTTAGGTCCCAAAAGAATATTTTGACCATGATTAAAGGTTTCAACCACGATTGTCCTTTTTTGACGGTTCTGTACTTCTTCGTTTGCGTGGTGGAAACAGATTGTACCTTCGGTCTCCCCCTAAACCACCACCGCAAGAAAGGGGGAGATTAGATCACCCATATTTAACACTAAATAAACCCGATTTTGAAATCAAGTTCAGCACTACCGGTCTCGTGGTACTCGCCGTACCAGATTCTTTTCTCTAACCGAATTGTCCAACCACAATTAAATAATGTTCGGAACACGTCACCGTCTATATTCAAACCTACAAGCAATTCAGGTGAAGACAAATAAATAAACAAATTAATCATTTGATGCGACTAGCAAGCAAATACATTAATTACGTAGTGCTCACCGTTATTATCTTCTTTTTTTTTATTATTATAAAATATTATGAATTAATATTTTTTACCTCCTTTGAAATTTTAACTTTTATCAAATCAAATTTTGTAGTTTAAAAAATAACAATCAACCCTCTTATTAATAATCAACTCAAATTACTTAATTAAAATTAATCAAAAAAAATAAAATTTTCTCAAAACTTGTACAAAAAATATGAAAAAATAGCATGCTTTTGAGAATTTGTGCAAAAATTGTGTTGCACTTATGAAGAACTTTGTTTTCTTAAACTCAAAATTTTTTAGAGTTTTTTAAAATTTTGTTTACCAATTTTAATTAAGTAATTTAGTTTGTTTTCTTAAACTCAAAATTTTTTAGAGTTTTTTTAAATTTTGTTTACCAATTTTAATTAAGTAATTTAGATTGACTGTTAGTCAATATGATTGATTGTTACTTTTTATACCACATGGTTTGATTTGATAAAAATCGAAAGCTCGAGAAAGGTAAAGGATATTAACCCAAATACTATTTATTAAATGCATCATTACATACATAATTTTTTTTTTATTTTTATTTTTCAATATACGTGTTATATATAATTATTGTGATAATGATGACATTGAAATTTTACTTCGAGAGTTAAATTTTTTGAGATAATTTTTTTAAAAAAAATATACTATTTTCTCGAAATGGAGAGAGTAATTAATTAATGCAATTAGTAGATTGTTTTGGTAGAGACATTGCACGCTTCTTTTGTTTATTGGTTTTTAGTTCGCAATGTCAATATTATCAACCTATGTTTTGACTTTAGTCCGAAGGACATTAGTTTAATCAAATATTTTCAAAAAAATAATTAATTTCAAGAGATTTTCCCAAATCTAGACTCATTCTGTTGTTACTAGTTTAGATGGTTGAGAAAGCATTGTTAATTACATAACCATTTTCCAATTATATATTTAGGAATTTGTAGTACTAGTACGAGAGCAAAAGAAGCGAAAAAGAGAATCAAATAAAGTAATGGTGGAAATAATTGAAGGAATATACTTTCATTACATAGTGATAATATTTACAATAAACTATCATAGCGAATTAAATTAGCATACGCATCACAAAAAAGTATTCAATAATTAAAGTAATAATTAATTAATAAATTTCATTACATAAATATGAACTTAACTGTCGAGACATAATAATACATGAGAATACTTTGTACTTTATACTGATTCCATTTTATATTAGAATAAAATAAAAATTATGTTAAAGTATAAAATTCCGTCTTTAACTACATTTTTTTGTGACCCAAAAGTCAGTAGAGGGAAAGGAATAAATTTGTTTGATGGAGGAGGTTTAACGATCATGGGAACAAAAGAATAAAGAAATTAATTGAGGAAGAAGGAAGGAAGAAACCCGAAAGAAATATAAAAATATAATAAGGTTAGAACAAAGTCGATAGGAACGTATGCGAATTAGTAATGAGGAATATTCTTCGCCATCCGGTAAGTCCCATCGCCAATTGTTCCGTTTAGCCGTCACCGAATTTTCTTTATTGGGGAGGAAAGTGACAAGAAATTTCCTGTAGGATTAAATTAATCACTCGAAATTAAAAAACGGAACGTCAAATCTGCTGTTCTCTCTTCTCCAGTAAGGGTCTCAGATTAATCCAATGGAGACCCGCCACGTCATAAAAGCTATGGACAGTAATACAGTGAACAGTTGTATGGTGGTCTTTTTCGTCCACTTGTCGTCTTTCGATTGGCTTCACTTATGTGGAAAACATTTCATTAGTTTTTTCCAAGCATGTGTTTGACGTCACGCACCATAAAGTTGACTAGTTTACCTTCTCGAAACACTAGAATCACTCAATCAAGCATTGAAGTGACATTTTCACCCTCAGTATCCACTTGCTTTAACAACGATATACATACCACACACATGACACATATGACCATTTAGTATATCATCGGATTGTAATTTAGTTAAAAATTTATTTTGATCCGTCTTAATTGCTTTAAGAAAAATCAGCTGGTTATATATGATTGCTCAAATTGATAATTCATATATATATTCAAAACCCTACAAGTGATTTATTGGTTATAATTCGAAATTGATATCTATAATTCTTATCAAATTTGTTTATAGTTTCGGTTTTAAATATTCGTATGTTAATATATAAATTGAATGTCTAATTTGATTTAATTCGATTCAAACTAAAATACTACACATGTTATAAATTATCCAACTTGACCTAATCCATCTTGAGAATACATGTAAGTTCAAATAGATTTTGCGACACAATTTTGTGAATAAAAATAAACAATCATAAGTAGTTATATATTTATTACAGTAATTAGATACAAGTGATTTAAGTAATTGTGAATTGAATATAACTCATTAGTTAAGAGCATTTATCTCTCATTATATTTTTTAAACAAAGGATCCATTTCGTTATGATCATCACTCTTTTAAGTAATAAAGTATTAGGTGTATATAAATTGTGTTTTGAAATACATATTTGCACTTTTGAAGATTATTTTTGATATTTATTTGGAATAATTTTTATATTGCAATATTCACTTAAAAAAAATAAAAAAACGCAATATATACATAAAAAATTTGGTTCATATTTCGAGCTAAAATGGTAAAGGCTACGGATGTAATTAGGTAGTAGATATTGAAAATGGATAAAAAAAAAAATTGGAGTGGAAATAGTTATTTTGTTTAACACGAAACCACAGGTCCACAAGAGAAGCACGCATTAAGTAATTGAGAAAAAGAAAGCCAAGGGAAAGTACGTAGAAACTCTGCGGTTGAAGCGTTCTCAGTACTCACTCCAATTCCCACTCAAGCTTTGCGATTGCTTTGGTGTTATGGTAAAGGCTTTGCCTAAGGCTACTAAAACGGAGGCCAACGATCTCTTTCGACATTAATTTTCTTTTTTGAATTGAAATTTTTTTTTTTTTTTAAACTGGACTCTCTCTCTTTCGCCAACCCTGAACAGTTCTAGACCAAGAAAATAATCTACCGCTTCGTATCTATTATAGCGCGGTGTTTCCCCACTCAGACAAACGCACGCACGCAGACACACACACACAGTCTTTCTATTTCTTTTCTATCGGCGAAAGCAAAGCTCCTTCGTTCAAGGTACTTTCGAAACCCTACCTCTCGAGTATGATTTTGGGTTAATTTGTGTGAATGATAGATTCATTTTTGTGTTTTTCGAATGCTCCTCGTGTTGGTTGTAAGCATTAGTTTGTTTAAAATTGCAGTTTTAATTGTTGTAGATCGTAATAAGTTATAGGATTTGGAGATGAAAGAAAATGAGTTCGAATTTTTACGATGCGCTCGGGAGATTTTATTTATTTTTTTTATTTTGTGAATTTGAGTTTCAGGTGGATGTTAGTTTTGGTGAAATCTTGATTTGAGTAGATTGATGGGAAAGGGAGGGCAGGACTATGGGAAAAAAGAGAATTTTGGTGGGAATAGAGAATCGAATGGGGAAGGTTTTGCTCCCTGGACTAAAGATGTGAAGGAGTGTGAGGAGTTTTTTGGGGTAAGGCGAGATTATGGTTTGCCTAACGATGAGGTGGAAAAGAGGAGGCAGATCCATGGCTTCAATGACCTGGAGAAGCACGAGGGGCCTTCCATATTTAGGTTGATTTTGGATCAGTTTAATGATACTTTGGTTAGAATTCTGCTTGTGGCAGCGGTGGTTTCGTTTGTTTTGGCTTGGTACGATGGGGATGAAGGTGGGGAAATGGAGATCACAGCATTCGTGGAGCCATTGGTGATATTTTTGATATTGATAGTGAACGCATTTGTTGGGGTGTGGCAGGAGAACAACGCTGAGAAAGCGTTGGAGGCTTTGAAGGAGATACAATCTGAGCATGCTTTGGTGGTTCGTGATGGCCATAAGATTCCCAGTTTGCCTGCTAAGGAGCTTGTTCCTGGGGATATTGTTGAATTGAGAGTTGGGGATAAAGTACCAGCTGATATGAGGGTTTTGAGTTTGATTAGCTCAACTCTTCGGCTTGAACAGGGATCCTTGACTGGGGAAAGTGAGGCTGTCAGTAAGACTGCCAAGCCAGTTGGAGTAGATGTTGACATTCAGGGGAAAAAGTGCATGGTCTTTGCTGGAACAACTGTGGTGAATGGGCATTGTATTTGTTTGGTCACTCATATAGGGATGAGTACTGAGATAGGAAAGGTGCATTCGCAGATTCAAGAAGCAGCACAGAGTGAGGAAGATACTCCATTGAAGAAGAAACTCAATGAGTTTGGAGAGACTTTGACTGCTATCATCGGAGTCATATGTGCATTGGTTTGGCTGATTAACTTGAAATACTTTCTCACTTGGGAGTATGTTGATGGTTGGCCGGGGAATTTTAAGTTTTCATTTGAAAAGTGCACTTACTACTTTGAGATTGCTGTAGCTTTGGCAGTTGCTGCCATTCCTGAAGGTCTACCTGCAGTCATTACAACTTGCTTGGCCCTTGGCACACGCAAAATGGCTGCTAAAAATGCACTTGTTCGCAAGCTTCCTAGTGTGGAAACACTTGGTTGTACTACCGTGATATGCTCAGATAAAACTGGCACATTAACCACTAACCAGATGGCTGTGGCTAAGTTAGTAGCTATGGGTGTTAAGGGTGGTGCTCTCCGAACATTTGATGTTGAGGGGACTTCTTATAATCCTTCTGATGGAAAAATACAAAACTGGCCAAAGGGTCCAATAGATTCTAACCTTCAAACGATTGCCAAGATTGCGGCTGTGTGCAATGATGCCGGAGTAGAACAATCTGGGCATCATTATGTGGCCAGTGGACTGCCCACTGAAGCTGCATTGAAGGTAAATTATTGTTATCTTTCCTTACTAAATTTAAATGAAATCTTTGTTCTTCTTGTAGCAAGAATAAGAAGGGGGCTCTTCTGTTTCCGTTGTTAATAAATACTTCGAGGCATTTGTTATAGATTTTGTCATGGTGGTCCCTGATCATTAAATTGATGACATTTGAATAGTAAATGAGATGCTAGGTCCTTTAAAGCTTAAGAGATATCCAAAGTTTTGTATTCAGAATATGGCATGACTCTATTCTGTTGTTATACACATGGAGGCTTTAATGTATCTCATCATAAGTCTAGTAGGCATTAAAGATACTCAGTTGGGTCATTTTTCTCTATCTTATTAAGTATTGTTGACTAAAGATAATCTTCTTCCATGGGATGCTTTTATGAGATAAATTTGTTTGCCTTTTATGTGCTATGTGCACTCCTACGTTATCTTGGTCCTTATATTTAAGTGGATCGAATTTTTGATTTTATCTTCCTGTCGTTGTTTATAAATCAGGTGCTGGTTGAAAAAATGGGACTTCCTTCTGGATTAGATTCTGACTCATCTTTCCATAATAATGATGTACTCTGTAAGTTTTTCTATCACCTCTCTACAAATCATCCATTTATAGTTTAAGTTTGTCATTTTTTATTACTGACAAAACTTGCTTAATTGATAAGGTTGCTCGAACACATGGAATAAGATTGAGCAACGAATTGCTACTCTTGAATTTGATCGTGATAGGAAATCTATGGGAATCATTACCCGTTCCAGTTCTGGAAGGAATTCATTGTTGGTCAAGGTGCTTACATTCATTTTATCCGCCTAAAGATCTGGCCTCTAGATCTTTTACCTTTTAAATCTCTGTTCAATAATTGGCATGATTTCAATTTTGTTTGACCTTTTTTCCCATTGTGTTTGTGAAATCTGAAGAGAGAATTTGTATTAAAATATAATTTATTGTTTTCCTATGAAATCAAACGGGTTCTGCAAAGGAACAGTTGTATATTTTAGTCTAAAGCTTGGTGCCATTGTTCCTGTAATCTAATACTTAAAAGTTAAATAAACATTATAATGGTATAGGCTTTCACTTCAAGATTCTTAATCATTCTCCTGCTTATTGAATTTGACTTACTTGTTTGATGTTACATGTCTACAGGGTGCAGTAGAAAATCTGCTGGAGCGAAGCACTTTTGTGCAACTGCATGATGGTTCTATTGTTGAACTGGATGAAACTATGAGGAGACTTATTTTGCATAGCCTGCAAGAAATGTCATCAACAGCATTACGTGTTTTGGGGTTTGCCTACAAGGATGATCTTCCGGAGTTTGCAACTTATACTGGTGACGAGGACCATCCAGCTCATCAACTGTTGCTGAACCCTACCAATTATCCATTGATTGAGAATAAGCTAATTTTTGTCGGCTTGACTGGAATAAGAGTGAGTAGCTATTTTCACTGTTCCTCTAATAGTCATCATCCTGTTTTAAGTGCTCAAGTGATGACACTAGTGTTCATTTCCTAATTTTGATACAGGATCCTCCTCGGAGAGAAGTTCGCCAAGCTATTGAAGATTGCAGAGCAGCTGGCATTAGAGTCATGGTGATTACTGGAGATCACAAAAACACAGCAGAGGCTATTTGTCGCGAAATTGGTGTGTTTGGATCCTACGAAGATATTGGTTCAAGAAGCTTGACAGGAAGAGAGTTCATGGAGCTTCGTGACCCAAAGTTACATTTAAGGCAACCTGGGGGACTTCTCTTCTCTAGGGCTGAACCCAGGCATAAGCAAGATATAGTCAGGCTTCTCAAAGAAGATGGTGAAGTTGTTGCAATGACTGGTGATGGGGTGAATGATGCACCTGCCTTGAAATTGGCTGATATTGGAATTGCAATGGGGATTGCTGGAACAGAGGTGAAAACTTTTTCCTATGCTTCCACCATACTGAGTTAGTAGTTATTTTGTCGTTTCTATGTACAGCCTTTCTTTTATTTCGCAAATCTAGGCCTTGTTCTAGTTCTGATGATTTTATTATAAGACCATGAGGTATGAGAACTTGGCTAAACATTGCATGAAGGATTTCAATCTCTCTTGTGGTGCATTTTGTAGTATTATAATTGCAGATCTTGCTATTTCCTTGGTTAATCTCTTATGGTGATTTAAAAATTGGCTTTTTTAAGAAAGGAGAAGGACAACAATTTTCATGTTTTTGTTTGCCTGTTGGAGTGGGTTATTCTATTGTCTAATTGCATGGGACTTCTTCACTTACTGAATCACAAGAAACAGAGGGAGAATATAGGGGGAAACTGTAGCAATAGGATTTTTTGTGGTGGTTTTGAAATGCAGCTGCTTTTATCACATCAAAAAGTTTCTCAACTCTAGTCAAGCTCACGGTGCTAGTTTATTTTTAGTATGATTGTTCCACCAGTTTTACCTGACCTTATTTTGATCGATGACATTGTTTCCTTTGGTTTTTTTTCCACATGCCAGGTTGCGAAAGAAGCTTCTGATATGGTTCTGGCTGATGATAATTTCAGCACGATTGTTAGTGCTGTTGGTGAAGGCAGGTCCATTTACAACAACATGAAGGCTTTCATCAGGTTTGTCTTTCCCTTCACATGTGCAAAGATGTATGCGGGTGCGGTTGTGCTTGTCAGTTTTTCATACAATCCTTGGCTGTAACTAAATATCTGGCTATGCTGGGCATGGCATGTTGTTTTCTTAATTTCTTCGTACAATTCTAGCCTCATCCCTTGTTGTCTCTGAGTAATTTATGGAGAAGCATGTTTCCCATTTTTGCAGGTACATGATCTCCTCAAACATTGGTGAGGTTGCTTCCATATTTCTGACTGCGGCTTTGGGTATTCCTGAGGGTCTAATCCCGGTTCAGCTTCTGTGGGTAAACTTAGTGACTGATGGACCTCCAGCAACAGCATTGGGATTCAATCCACCAGACAAGGATGTAATGGAGAAACCCCCGCGGAGAAGTGATGATTCGTTGATCAGTCCTTGGATTTTATTTCGTTATCTGGTATGGATTGTAACTCCTTGAATATATCACTTCCTCTTTGTTTTATGCTTATTTACGTATTTATTTTTTGTTTTGCCTTGTTTAAATCTTCATTCAGGTCATTGGATCTTATGTTGGTTTAGCAACAGTGGGAATTTTCATAATCTGGTTTACACATAGCTCTTTCTTTGGTATTGATTTAAGTGGAGATGGCCACAGTCTTGTCAGCTATTCCCAGCTTGCTAACTGGAGTCAATGCAACTCATGGACAAATTTCACTGTTTCACCTTTTACGGCTGGGGGTCAAGAATTTAAATTCGATGCGAACCCATGTGACTACTTCCAGGGTGGCAAAATCAAGGCCATGACTCTCTCCCTTTCTGTGTTGGTTGCCATTGAGATGTTCAATTCCCTCAATGCTCTCTCGGAAGATGGAAGCCTCTTGTCAATGCCTCCCTGGGTTAACCCATATCTCCTTGTGGCCGTGTCAGTATCCTTTGGCTTGCATGCCTTGATTCTTTACGTGCCATTCCTGGCTAAAGTGTTCGGAATCGTACCTCTGAGTTTGAACGAGTGGTTGTTGGTATTGGCGGTTGCCTTCCCTGTGATATTGATTGACGAAGTTCTAAAGTTTGTGGGTCGCTATACAAGTGGAGTTGGAACATCAAGAAGACGCACCAAGGACAAGGCTGAGTGAAGACAAGAGTTGAGAGAGCCAATATCCGGGGGCAAGAATAGGATTGATTCATAAAGCCCACCCCATAATGGGTATGCTGGCCGTTCCCTCCATTTCCGAAATGAGATTACAAAACATGATTTAATTTCATTTGGATCTTGGAACTCAGGAGGGTTAGTTACATAAATTGGCTGAAACATTTATGAACATGTTATGCTAGCATATTACATGACTTTCTAGGAGGGTAGAGTGAAATTCAACATCGGGTCGTCTGTTCTACTAATTTTATTTGTTGGTTTTCCTAATAACACTAACTAGTCGGAAGTTTTGACGTCGGAAACGTATCAACATTCGTTTTTTCTGGATTTATGATATTAGCAGCAATTTGAATGACTTGTAAAATGTGTTTTCTGACTCTTTGCAGTTCGCTTGCCTAACTCCTACATGAAATTCTACTCGTACGTCGGTAAAGTAGAATACGTTCAATTCAACTCATTTTTCCTTTACGATTTCCAGTTAGGGCTAGCAGCAGCCTGAGCTTGCACTATTTCTGATAAGCTCTACTCTACCAACAGGGTGGGTACTGGGTAGTAAAATGGCATGCTTTGAGATGAGGTGCTGAATTAGATCGTGTCATTGAAATTTCTAGACCAAAACGATTTGTATGTTTTGTCCAAACTTCAAACTGCAGCGTGTTGTATTTTAGAATGATATTATTTTATTTATAATTTAAGCAAAATAGTGTCGTTTTATTAAATAAAAAAAATCAGTTTTATGGTTGAGATACATTGATGGTGCATTATAGTTAAAATAAAAAATCTAAATCCGTCTAGATTTCTGGAAGCAGCACATGATACACTTAAATTGCATTTTTATTACTCCTAATGAATGAATTTTATTACTAAGTAGTTATCTTTTTTCTAAATATTTATAGTATGTTATAAAAATACTACAAAGTACTATTACTACTACAATTCTAAAATGTAGTAGACTAGTAATAGAATTATAATATGAAAGTAAGACAATGAAAAAATATGAAAAACACAAGTGTAATTAAATTTTCTATTCTCTTTCTTTTTCCACTAAATCTCTATTTATATAAATTTAAAGTTCATCATGATATGTAAGTTACGAGAAACTTAAAGGTTTCGTCTTCCCACATTATGGTCTCAAAGATTTACATTTTCCTACATCATGGTCCCAAATGTCACAAGTTACAATGTATAATATTTCAAGGGTTGAGTGTTATATGTTTTCAAGACTTCCCCTTGGATAGTGGAGTTACTTTCATGAGCAAGTGAAAAGTTGTATAAATGGACATTCATAATATGCATGATTCATAACATAGTCCACAATTTTAGCAGAGTTATTTACCATAAATTCATTTCTATTACTCCTAATGAATGAATTTTATACGGCAGTAGTGATTATCAAAAAGGGGAAAAGGTTTATTTTTATTATTATAAAAATAAAATAAAATTTAAACTCTTTTATTGGATTTTATTTACCGAAAATAATACCAATTAAAAAAAAAAGAAAATTAAAACTCTATTGGGCTGGAAATTAGAAATTTATAAACTCGCCCAACCTCCCCACCCAAATTTCCAAGTTGCATCCCGCGGCGGTAACTATCCCCGCCTATTTTCCACTTCTCCCAAAGTCCAAACCCATTTCAAAATTTCGCACCAAAGAAACACAAATGTCTTTCAAATTACAACCGCCACGTCATTGATCCGCGTCAATTTCCAATACTCTCATCTTATCCGTCCAATGCTTGCATCAACGGTAGAGGAAACATCCGCAGGACAAACCCGGAGGATCGCTCCCGTGATGCCCCCTCAAATCATCAACCCCACTATAAATACACAAACCCCGGCCCCCAAAGCCCCATCTTCATTCTCAAAAAAATTAGTGACTGAGTTCTCTCTCTTTTCCCTCAAGCATCCATTTCCGATTCAGGTCTCTCTTTATGCCCTACTTTTCAATTTTTGGTAGACAAATAAGTTGTTTTTTGGTTCAGAATTTTATCTGAATTTCTTTAATTCGTTTGTTTTTCTTTTGTTAAGTTGTTGTGTTGTATTTAGTTGATTTTATAGTTGGTTCGGGTTACGATTATTTCTGGTGGCAATGGAGGATTTCACCTCGCTGAATTTTTTTGGTTAATTTTTGAGCTTAAGTGGTGTGGAATTTCTGGGAATTGATGCCAATTTTTGTTAACGTTGGAGCTTAATTGGTGTTGATTTTGGATGTACAATCCGCGTTTTCCTCTTTCCCAAACAGGTATTAAGAGATCCGTGAGTTTGAGCCGCCGAAAATGTCAGGACGTGGAAAGGGAGGCAAGGGACTTGGAAAGGGAGGTGCCAAGCGTCACCGTAAGGTTCTTCGCGACAACATTCAGGGAATCACGAAGCCAGCAATCAGGCGTTTGGCTCGTAGAGGTGGAGTGAAGCGTATTAGTGGTCTGATCTACGAGGAGACTCGTGGCGTGCTGAAGATCTTCCTGGAGAACGTGATCCGTGATGCCGTGACCTATACAGAGCACGCTCGCCGGAAGACGGTGACTGCCATGGACGTCGTGTATGCGCTCAAGAGGCAGGGCAGGACTCTCTACGGGTTCGGTGGTTAGAGAGAGAAGAAAAGAGATTGACAGGGGAAGGGTAGTTTTGTCTTTTGATCTTAGGTTTGCAGAAGTCTTGCTGTCAAGAAAGAAAATAAAAAAAAAATTAGTGTTAATGGGTTTTAGTAACAGGGTACTGTTTGTGTAATTAGTGCAGTGATTAGGATGTGTTCGTTTCTTTAGTTTGTTTTTCTTGTAATGGCGGCCTTAATTATGTTTTACTTTTTAGTAATTGAATGAATTGAATAGTGCTTTGTTACTGTCATGTTTTTTTTGTTTTTGTTTTTGTAAAATTCTTTATTATTCACATTAATCTATACTATTTGGATGAATTACAATGATCAGCACGTTTTCTTTGTTTCATCTGTGACTGTGTCTTCATTTTTATGGTTGGCACAATTAAGGAATCAATAGCCCGTTTCAGGTTTCCTTTCAATTAGAAAGAACCATATCTGGGAAAATTCAATGCATTACTTCATTAAGCAAGGCTTCTTATTTATAATTGAAAATTCTATAAATAATTTATAACTTCATAGTATTAAAAAAATTGGGGAAAAAACAGAAAGGAGCCCGGGCTTTGCAAATGGCGCTTAAACCCTCCTAAAATCGCTCCAGGCTCCCAAAATTTACGTACTCACGCAGTCGAATAGGAATCCAGTAATGGGGTTCTTCGACCTATACATTCCATACCGCGAATCCGACCGACGGGTGGCCGACAAATCTACCCTTAAATCCAACCGCCTCAAACTCGTCGTCAAAGCCGCCGAATTGGGCTACACCGGCGTCGCTTACAACCGGGTAATCAAGGGCGTGATGTCCGAATCAGACCGTTGTTCCATTCCAGTCTTTTCTCTTTCTTCTCTTATCAAACTTGCTCCTGCTCTTTCTGGCTCCGTTAAGTTCCACCGTGACATCTTAAACGTCCCCGTTTCAACCCCTTTCCGTCAGTATACGAGATTAACCGTTGTTGTTGATAGTCCGGCTCAAGCCACGGCTCTTAATTCCGGGAATCCTGTTCTTAAGACCTATGACATTGTCGCTGTTAGGCCCCTAAATCAGAACTCATTTGAACATGCTTGTCAAACGGCTGAGGTTAGTCTGTTTTTTCCCCACCATTAATCTATGGACTTTTGTTAAAATTCTCATCCCTATTGCTGATTGAAGTGCAGGTTGATATCATTGCCATTGATTTTTCGGAGAAGTTGCCATTTAGGCTTAAGCAATCGATGGTTCAAGCTGCCATCAAGGTTTGTTTTCTTGTGTATTTATGCTTTTCAGAACTTGGGATCCCTCTATGTTGATCATTGTGATCCTTGATGGTATATGGAAAACTCATTTACTTTCCTTTTTTTTTGGGTATTGTGTATGGAATCCACATTTTCAAAATCAAAACTCAATATGCATGCTTTGCTGACCCGAAATCATGTTTAATGTCAACTGGTGTTTAATATTATAAGATAAGATAATTGTTAACTTATGGCATGCAGAGGGGGGTGTATTTCGAGATTTCTTACTCCGGTCTTATTGTAGACGTTCAATCAAGGAGGCAAATGATATCCAATACTAAGGTATGTTTGGGAAATAACTTTTCTCTTCTTTCAGCTGTATTAGGTAGCAGTCTTGGCTTCCTTGGAACTTCTTTTAATGTAGTTCATCACATACATTTGGTTATAGAAATTGCTTTTGGATTGTGGTTAGTTATTGTGTCCTTGAATGACTGCTTTACATGTGAATTCTGGTTTTATAATCTTATTAATTAAACCTCCAGCTACTTGTGGACTGGACACGAAGGAAAAATCTTATTGTTACAAGTGCTGCTTCTTCTGCATCCGAACTTAGGGGGCCTTATGATGTTGCGAATTTGTTGTTCCTGCTTGGTCTCCCATTTGAACATGCCAAAGCTGCTATTTCCAAGAACTGTAGGTATGCTAGCTTGTAGAAATTTTACTTTGTTACCTTCTTTTTTCTTTTTTTTTTATTAAAACAGCTTTTATCCGAATAAGGGCAGCACTTTCCATTTGTTTCAATGGCAGATCCATCATATCGATTGCATTGAGGAAAAAGCATTATTACAAAGAGGCAATAAAGGTTGAAGTAATGCCTTCAAGTGGAAAATTTAATTCTGAGAACCCAGCATTTGATGATTTGCTTAAGTGGGATCCCCTATCTAGTGGCGAAGGTGATTTGCTACTAGATGACATTGAGAAGTTTTTCTCTGCTTCTGATAGTGTATCTAATACTGTCAACACTGTCAGATTTGCTTCGGCTTTGAATAGCCTGCCTCCTCGTGGTCTGCAGATAAAGGAAGTATTATCCATAGAAAAGTCTGCTCCGGGGACCCTTGATGGTGGTAAAGACCTCTCTGCATTTGAAGAGAGTCAGGTTTCCGTTGCTGTGTATGGAACATCGGCAGAGCCACGTGAGCCTAACCTTTGGCCTGAGGAAGGTCATACTTCTGAGAAAACTAAACATCAGTGCCCCAGCCATCTGGATTCTGACATTTATACTTTGTCAAGTAGTGTTGTAAATGATCCTACTCGAGTGGAAGAAAAGAATAACCTCACTGTTGCCATAGATGCATCGAGAAGTTTAAAGGAGCTGGATGCATCTTTTTCCACTTCTGGTGCAAAATTGCATAGTTTGCACGTGGGTAGTTGCTTAGATAGTGATAATGATCACGTCCTTCTGCCAAATGATTTTACAAATTGTACTCGTGAAAATGATACTGAAACTGCTCAAACTTGCGATAATATTGCCTTAGATGAAAATTCTATTCATTCAAAAGAAACCATACCTTCTTCTCGTGGTGCAGAATCTGTTATGTCAATTAGCTCCTCTGTGGATTTGTCACCAGTAGAAGTTTCAATTGAGGAAGGCAAGAGTGAGACAGCCCCGGAAAATGAGAAAAAGCTACCTTTTACATTGTCTGATGTGTCTTCAAATGAAAGGTCCAGGGACAATACACATTTTGAGGAAAAGTCAGAGAACTTTGTTACCTCTGCTCATGTTGTTCCTTGTGAGGGATCTGACCATCTTATTGGAAGGGAGAACGAGTTGGTCTCAGATGTAGAATCGATGCAGGTAGATATGCTAGAGCAGAGGGAAATAAAGGATCCAGTTGCAATTAGTTGTCAAATTCTGGGCAAATCTGTATCAGGTTTGATCTAATTGTACTAATTGTACTAATTGGCACTTTGTTATTTGACAACCAGAGAGGCTTCTTTTGTGATTCTAGCATTTGTCCTTCTAGATGTTGTGGCTGCAATTTGTTTTTTCCTTCTTCAACTTCCATGGAAATTTGAATCTATTCGTTGCTTACTGTTTTAACCGGAAATGTGTTTCCTTTATGATTTCCATTTGAACTGCATTACGTCAGTTTCAAACGACTTCTTCCATGAGTTTGTTTTTTAGATTTTTGTTTTATTAATTTTTCTTCTCCTTTTTAATATAGATATATGCCAATTTGTTTTTTCCTCAAATAGCATGTATCAGAGTTAGGGTGAACTGCGTTACAATGGATAGGTTCATAAAGCCCAAATCTAGGTTTGAGAGTTCTACCTTTCTTACACCTGAACCAGTTATCTGTTCTATTTATCCCCTACAGCTTGATGCTTGCACTCTACCTTGTCAGTGGCTGGTTTTAAATTTTCCTTCATGCTTTTCCTGAATTCTGAAGAGTCTAAAACTATCCTGATTGCATCTATCCTGCTGTTAATTATTAGGATAGAGGTGATCCTGTACATATTCTTATTGTTAGTTAGAGTAGGAAATAAAATCGAGTATAATTCATGTAATAGATTTTAAGAATTAAGCTCAGCAATCGTTGGGAGCACCTTTTAATTTGGTACCTAGTGTCATGTAATCCATTTTTCTTTTGGTAGATGTTGTTACTGACGATATGAAAGGTTTATCTCCTATGATAGTGATGGTTGTCTGTAGCTTAAACCAATTACTTTTGTGCTTTCTATCCGTTGCTTGATTTTGCTCTTTGTGAAATACAGGTAGAAGAAGACTAAAACAAAGGGCAGGTTTTCGGCATTTTCCTTTTCCTCTCAAGCATATCTTGAATTTAAGACCTTTCAAGAGGAAGACTAGAAAGTTGAATCCATTTTGATTATGTAAGAACTTTTACATTTTTAATTGATTTCCATATACTCTTATTGGTAAAACAGCTAGCGATATTTACTTTTTCTTACTTATATTTTGGTTTTGTTCTTGTTTTATGATATAAGGGCATTTTGTTTTAAACCACATCTCTTTTGACTTCATTATTTGGTCTTTAATTGAACCATATCTCTTTCAACTTCATTGTTTGGTCTTTAATTGAACCATATCTCTTTCAACTTCATTGTTTGGTCTTTAATTGAACTTCTGTCATTCATAAAGTAACCGAAGATCTGAAAGTTTCCCATTCTCTGTTCATCTTGTTTAGAGAATATTGCTATTGGTTTTTGCAGCAAACTATAATTCTTCCCCAGTTCAATATGGTACCTGTGTATGTTGTTTATTGGTTAAAATTAAATAACTCATTTGATTTGTAATGTTCATAGCTCATGGTAGACCTTTGTATTTGTTGATCTTCCTGTTAATCATTTTATCTAAGTTGTCACTTATGAGGTGAAAGAATTTGCTTCTCTCTGCCAACAGAATGATGGAGCTTGTCCTGTCTATTAATTATTTACCTTTTGTTGGAAAGTCAAATATAAGTTCGGCATCTAAGTGATGGCATGATGGGTTTGGATGTGCTATTTTCTTGGCATTGCCGTTATCTTTGCTGCTTTTGGTTCAGCTGAAAAACCTTTGTATGAGTTCATGCCAGAATTCTTTGGTAATCACTGGGCATCTGTCCAAGCCTTTTGTAGACACTCATGGGGCTGTATAATGAAAGTAGCTTATTTTGTGGTTGGTCAATTTAGTTTAGCTTCTGTTTTGAGCATTTTTCAGTCTTTTCAATGGTATATCACAGTTCCTGGTGTCAGAACAATGTACTTGTTGAATTTATTGTTTCTTCCTTTACAGATGTATGATATTTCTATTGGCTGCCTTGATTTCTTAATCTTTCTTTATTTTCT
This sequence comes from Gynochthodes officinalis, assembly GCA_020080225.1. Lineage (NCBI taxonomy): Eukaryota > Viridiplantae > Streptophyta > Magnoliopsida > Gentianales > Rubiaceae > Gynochthodes > Gynochthodes officinalis. Next base: position 21,895,581 of record CM034618.1, read on the forward strand.
AAATGACTTATTAGGAGTTAGAATGGTGCTTCCTCTATTATGTTGATCTGCTGTCTCTTCTCTTGAGTGGGACTCTGCAGTTGATTGATAAGAATTCAATGGGATTGAAAAGCAGGGGAAGTTAAATATAGGTGGGACAAGGGACATGTGGATCTGGAAAAGACAATCAATTCAACTTTGTATGGAAGGTTCAAAGTAGATTTTTGTGGCTGCTGCGAAAGTCCAAGGTTGGGATTTGGTTACAAGTTGCTATCCACTAAGTGATATTAAATGGGCAATCATCATAATCTTATAGACTTAGAAGTTCCGAATATGCCTAGAGCTGGCTACTTTCCCATTTTTTGGTCAGATTTGTATTGGATGGCTAAACCTAGGTTAATGCTTTTCATGTGCTGTGTAGTTGTTTCGCTCATTATTGTTCTCCAATCCCCAGGGAAGTGACACCTTTTCTCTTTTACTTTTCCTTTCCCCCCCCTCCTTTGTTTTTTTTGGTTTGGCCAAATGTACTTTAAAAGATGGTAGACTGGCTATTGTTTGATTACTTCCCCATGCTGATTATGCTAGATGAATGGGTTTTTTCTTAGGTCATTGGCTGCCTTGGTGCCTTAGCTTGTGAGTCCCGACATGGGTTTGCTCTTAATTGGATAATCCTTCCTTCTTAAACATCATTACCCTTGGTTTCATATAGCCTTATTGGCTCTCTATTCACTGAAAAACCGTGCACCGTTGCTGGTACAAATTCTGAAGATGAAGATTTACTCCATCAACTAATTAATATAATCATGCGTGAGTTATCAAGTGGGAGCCTTTGTCCAAGTTCGGAAAATAAGGTAGATAGAATCTTTTGAACATGTGTGACGGAGACAAGGAGGTGGATCATGATAAAGCTCATTTAGCCTTTGTTTATTATGAGCATCTCCTAAGTTTATAGTTAGCATTTATCTTGACGGTGTCATTCACAGTGTGGTGGGCTAGCCATTGTCCTCCCGACAAGAATCAGCCGGCCGTCCTCCCACTTCTTAGGGGCCATCTTCATGGAATAGCCTTTGGTTAAATAAAAGTCCAGATTTAGATCCTAAGTTTTGGTAGTTGTACTCATGATCTCGGAATATAATAAATCTTCTACTCATCATTCAGTAACATGAGACCAAATGATTAGTCTAAAGAATGACATAAAATTGTCACTTTTGCAATATTAAATTACAAATGTGACTCCTAAAGGCAGACATGCACTTGAGAATATGTCCAAAGAAGGCAGGCCTGGAGCTTGTGTATGCAGCTACCTCGATATTTATAGTCAATAGGATTAATTTCTTAGATGGTTCCTTTTGCAGCTTGGTGGGGACTTGGTCAGATCTTTGTTTTCACCTTATTATTGCTTGCTGCCGAAGGAAAATCTATCAAATGGAGGGTTGAGAGATTTCTACATTCCTCTTTCATTAGACATCACTGGAAGTAACATTAAGAATCAGGTTGTCATCATTGCAAGTTCTGTGATCTTAAAAACTCCATTTACAGACATTACGAAGCCATTACATTTAAGATGGAGGGATGTTTTGGTATCTTATATGTCGTGAACTTAGCCTGCTCATATTCATTCGGCAGGTATAGGATTCTTATGATTAGAATTGTAATGATCATTGATTTTGCCAAACAAACCCAACAAGGAATAGATTGAATCAAATTAATTACTGTGTACTTCGCAAAGATGCATTCTTTCGTTGATAAAGATTCCAGAACTTAAATATGGTGAAATTTGACTGTTTTTTTAATCACTTCAGGGAGTGATGTAGAAGAGAGGGTAATGCAGTTTTCTTTACTGTGATACCTTTCTTATTGCTTCCATAGGCTGTTTTAATTAGTAGTACCAACACAACAATCTTTCCCTTGTATTGTCACTGAACCCAACCAATACCAGCTTCCCACAACCTTTCTAAATCCCTGTTCAACCCTTCACCGGTAGAGGTCAGTCTTCGTGATAAACTTTGTTGCAGTACAATCTTCTCATTGCTGTGATTTGAATCAGTTTGTTATCCGTTAGATTGCAGTGATGGCACGGCTTACCGTAAATTATCAGTAGGTATCATGGATTATGAGGAAGAAGAGCCAGCCAGTAAGTGCTGCAGTGGTGCCATCATGTTGAGGACCTAGACTAGGCAGTGTCACTCTTCTAGCTGCCGAAAATGTGAATTTTCCAGACCTCTTCCACTTTTTATCTGATGTTTATGATATTAAGGTTTGTCTTTTCTAGGTTTTTCAGGAATTTGACTGAGGGTTATGTCTTGGCTCGTAGGATAATGAAAAACGCAAGTAGCTTATGAAGTTGAAGAGTTATCACTACATGGGTGGGAGGTTTATCTTTTGTCTAATCAATCCATTCAGGAGTCGAACACTTGCCCAGAATTGCTAATGTTGATTTAATGTTTTGTGGGTGGATGATCATGTGTAGAGAGTAACATAGAGTAGCTAATATGTGAGAATAATTGTTGAAAGCATTGAAATAGTAGGTTCATCATAAGATGAACGTTGAGTGGTTAATGAGTGGTTAAGTGCGGAGTGGATAACTGTTGAAAGCAATGAAATAGTAAGTTTATTGCAAGATAAACACTTTCCTATTTTGACTTTACCAAAGTCTTCATTAGCATAATCGAGACACTGACGGGTGTTTTGTCCTCGTGGGATGGAGCTACGGCTTAATATCAGTATTTGGACTCCTACTGAATTCGAACAAAAGGTATAGTTTTATGTACAATACAAGCGGAAAGGAGGTTAAAAAGACAATGGCTAGATTTACAAAGCCCCTAAAGAACAGATAAAATGCACGAGCATAATGATTATATGGCATTTTAAACGCCAAATGAGCTCCGATAACTTAAAACTGTGGGGAGCTTTTAATCAAACTGAATCCATGACAACGCTAGGAATACATAATTTCAATCAGAAATAACCATCTTAAAAGCCTTAAAACTAGGAGCTCCATTACATTAAAACTTCAGGAGCTCTATGTTAATGATCAACTGGGTACGGGACCAGATTTGCTGAAATGGAATCAAGAATGCTAATCCAATTATCATCGTCTTCATCATCTTCCTGATCGATACCAGCATGATCCCATTGATTTTGCGGGGTCTTGTGATCAATCTCGTCATTCCTGGCAAACCTACCCCTGATGCGTGGTCTGCTGTCTGCTAGAGTTTTCCTGCATTCATACTAAGGGGAACAACAGTCAATTCGAGTGAACAAACACGGATAGGATTACAAAACTACGACTGATGAAAGATTTTGTGGCTCAGAAGCTCCCGTGGACCCTGTCAAGTATAAAGTAATACTAGTAAATCCATGAAAGCAGTGACTTTCTAATATCTTAATAACACAGGATGCTTCCATGTGTAAATCCTACACAAATGGTGCTAGGTCCTTCACTAATCAATGATACACAGCTACTTAATGCGCCACAAATTGATTTTTTGCGCCCCACCAATTTTTTTAATATAGATTTCTTCCTGGAAAAAATGGATTTTGCTTCATCATGTTCTTGTTGCAATTATGATTTTAGTTAACGTGGGCGAATATTGATCCCTTAATTAATTTATCTACTTAATATGGTAGATCAATTTTGATAAAAGTTCTTGGCATATTCCGTTCAGTACGAGGTTTTTTTTTGAAGTAAGGGAAGAGATGGATGGATGTCAGTGAAAAACCTTGATCTTCTTATTGAAATTTCTTAGATTTCGCTTGCTTCGGTATCTCTCAATTCTTTCTTTCTTCTCCTCTGGACTGTATTTGCAGGCTTTGCTCATACTTTCAATGATGTTGTACTCATTTGCCAGTGAACTCTCTGACCGATGACTATGTTGTTTTGGATTCATGCACTGCTTTATCACCACAAAGATTGTCAGGGAATGTCCCAAATAATCAAACACAACATCCAATTCATCAAATATAGTTGCACTACTCATGTTAGGTGCATCTAAATTCCAGCTGTGCCATTACAGGAATAGCGGTGAGCTATCAAACCTGCAACAAGATGCTTTGACACTTGTGTTGAATTTTTAACTAGCTGTACCTTACTACTATTATCTACCTGAGATTACGATTTACATGTAATATATTTCCTGTCAGAGTAAAGTCTAAAAGAATGCAATCTAGTAGACAGGCTTGCAGTCATTATAGCAAGAAGAATACAACTTCCAAGACCCTTTAGCACTGTCTTAAGATTGAAAAAGGGAGGATGAAAAAATGAGAGATATTCAGTTAACTATACGAAATCAATCTATCTTTTCTGGTGAGCATATTCTACTGCTCCCCACGAGCCGCTTAATCTGACATTTATACAAGGGTCCACCATAAAAGAAGATCATTATATAGCACTCCTGTCTTCCTTTTCCTGTTCATTTTCGTGTAAATAATTCTTTCTTTTTTGGGACTAGTAATGGGAATCGGGTTTGAATTCCTAACTTTGATTTTCGAAAGCAGAAATTAGGCTAAGTTTTGGGACTAGTAATGGTAGCTAATGTAACTATACTTATGGAGATAAGATCTTTTGGGATCTTCAATTTCTGTTGCATGCAAGCTATTATGCAGACACTTGCATGCATTATTATGGATTAAAGTCATGAAAATGAAACAAACAAGCAAAGCAGAATCACAAGCTTCGAATTTTGTGTACTCACTTGCAAATCACCAGCGCTAAAAACCTTCCTCACTGGACTAGCCTCTAAATCCAAGTATCCAGGTGGGGATGAAACAATTGCAGAGAACCCTTGTAGGTTCTTATGCAACAGTGAATGACTGCTGATGCTTCTTTGCATCAGATTGGGATTGTTTGCTTCAAAGCTCGCGAGGGAAGTGGGAGAGCCGTAATAAGTAGTAGTACTATTATTAGTCCCATAACTGGTGAGTGAAGTTGGAGAACTGTAACTGCTGCATCCACTGCTACTGCTGTAGTTGAGTTCTGATTTCAAGGCAGACAAATATTCAAACTCGTTAATTGGAATGGCAAGAGGGGGTGGTAAAGAAGATGATGGGAAATGGCCAAGATACTCAGTTGATGATGAGTAGACACTGGGAATTTCATTAGCACCAATGTTGCTTTGTCCATACATCATGGCTTCTTGTGTTTCTTTAGACCTTCAAGGGTTTTGTGGAGGTTTTGTAGGGGAATTGGGAGGTGTGTGTGTGTGACAGTGTGTTTGTGTTTGTGTTTGTGTTTATGGATGGTTTGATCTTTCGATGAATATGATATTATCCCATGAGAAGGCATCACACTCTTCTTAAAGAATGGGGCAAGCTGGATGGTGACGTGGACGATGATGTCATTTTTTCTTGAGGGCGTTGACTTTGTTTCTTCCTTTTCTTTTTTTTTTTTTTAATTTAAATTCCATGGGATTAATTTGGACTTCTTGGCTTATCAATGAGGAGTTCATTCCAAACTTGAGCAAAATAGTGCTTTTCATGTTGGTATGGGATTGTATTTCTTTCTTTGATGGGGATAGGGATAAAGTTGGAGATGGGTTCGAGAATGGAAAATTTTGTGTCTATGTAAATTGTCAATCACTTTTAACAAGTGCAGATGGCTATAAATTATCAATCATAAAACTCTCGAATAGAGCATTTGATTGTCTTAGAATTTTAAGACCTTTATTATGATTAATGTTTCTCCATGAATAGAAGATTCCTTGTGTGAAAAGGAGGTGCCTTCTACACACACATATGTATACACACTTTACATATTACACTATAGGTAGGGTACCATGTCCTTGAATCTTCCTCAAGAAATGATGCAAGGATTAGAATTAAGATCTTAGTACTTATAATATTATGCTTAGAAAATATATTATCAATTGGCTATGCTTGGAGAATAAAACAATTTTCTTTTGTGCAATCATCAAGTTCAGAATCGTAATAAAATTAATAGTTTAGTTAAACTCTCTCATAGTGTTTAAGTTAGTGTTGGAACTTTTTTGATGACAGTGCCAAAGTTACTAAAAATATGATCCAAATTAACAAGAAGCTACTTGGTATACATTATGCTTAGAGAATAGATTACTTTGGTTTTTGCCTCTAATGCCAATCATGAAGTTGAGAAACATGAAAGAGCCATGAATTGCTGTAACTATAACATGATTGATGTGAATAGCATTAAACAGAAGGCCATTTCATATCCAAGGGCTTGAGTTTGCTTGGGGAGTTTGGTTTGGGTCAAACAATGCTCTCTTCTCACCCAATCAACATATTTTTGGTGGTCCAATTTCAACTTCAATTTCAATGTCACATACTACGCATCTCTTTGCAGGAGCACATCAAATTTCTTGTACCTTAAAGAGACATTGATTCATGCCCAACTTGCAATTCCCAAACAAATAAAATTAGACCCCACCACTTTCAAAATATGAAAAAGGAGAAAGTGATGATAAACAGTAAGAATTTTTAATGCATTGCCCATGTGAGGTGCACATATAATTTCCAATCATTTGTGATAGGTTAGGGATGATAATATGTAGGATAATCATGATTAGCATGACATAAGACTGTTCAAGTTCCTAACTCGGATACCTAAATCCTAATTTAAGAATGGTTTAGGTTAATGTGCTAATTTCCCACATCGTGTCTGTTTCCAAACTTGGCCTTGATTTGACTTTGCATTTAGGAATCACATTTTCAGGTCAACAACATGCTACTTTTACGAGACTTGACTACACTAACAAATTGGTACTGCTAATTTGTTTTCTTTTCCTCCTCCTCCTCCTCCTTCTTTTTCTTCTTTTTTTTTTCTTTTTCTTTTTTTAATTTTAAATTCATATTATTCTCTCCGACATTTAATCGAATCAATTTGCATAATGAACTTATAAATCTTTTCCCTAATACTAGGATACAAGAAGTCTTACTCGAGAAATTCAAAATCGAATTTGATTTTGTCAAGTGAGATGAACCTTAGATGAAGAAGTAAAATTGACAATATTCTTAATTTGTGCATTTTTTCCAAGTAAAATGTAGTAATATGCCAACATTTAGGGTCTGTTTGGACAAATAATTTTTATTTATAAATAAATAAGTTCTCAAACAAAAACAAACTATCCAAACACATTTTTATTTCAAAATTTAAAATTCAAATTTTCCTACTCAAATTTCTCCCACATAATTTAAAAAAAAAAATTCTCTTATTTTTCTCTCCAAAATACTTTTTCTATAAAAAAATACTCACAAAATTTTTCACATATTCCAGTATAACTTTTTCCAAATACATCACACTACAAACAAATCCTTAGATTCGAATCAATCAATTGAATTAGTTCATAAACCAATAGCAAATTCGATAATTAAAAGTGTTGTCTTTTGATCAATAGTTGAAATCTTTATTCCAATTAATATGTAATTATCGTGTCCCAATAAATAAAACTATATAATTTTATTAATATTGGAATATTATAATTTAGTATTTATTAATAAAACTATGTTTTTTTATTAATGAAAAATAATTAGTACATGTAATTAGTTGGGGAATATTCTCCTTGATTACTGTTGTTCTTATGCAATAGTACCAGTACAAGACTGCACAGTTGACTATGAAAGTCCGGTGCGATAATGCAAGATTTGAAAAAAGTACAAATCTTGAAGACTTGTATGTATCAACTAAGAAATTCACCATGACAGAAGGGGACCCTTTAAGGGCTATTGCAGCTTCAAGCCTTGTGGGTGGGTCCGAAAGAATCGTCTATATCACTTCATATTATGCATTCATCCACGATCCATCTATGGCGAGCTAATGTTTATGAGAACTTTGAGAAACATTGAGCATAAAAATGATGAACCAGTGGACTTTGCAGCTATGTACACCGCAAAGATGTAACTAAGCAAAGAGTTCCAAAGGACGTCTCGTTGCTGAGTTGGTCAATATATGACCCAAAACTTGAAAATCAATGAGAAACCAAATGCATGAGAGTACATGAATGCCTTCTTCCCGAACTGCAGAAATTGCCATCCACCAGCGTTTAGTGCTGTGATTTTTTTCTTTGCTGTTGCTTGCCCGTATCATCATGCTTGGGTTCATTGTATACTTTTTTGGGAGGATTCGGTATATTTATGAATAGGATGGGAGGTTTTTTGAGCATTTGATTACATGTTTGATACATCATATACTTCTGATTATATAGTTAAAAATCAAAATAGGAGGAATGTAGTAATGTATGTATCAAATAAATCACTACATATAACATGACATAATAGATGTATTGAATCTCTTATTATATTTTTTACGTGCCATTTTATTATTTTATGTTAATAAATTGACATAAGTTTTATAATTTATATTAATATATATTATTAGTATCTATCTTTATCTTAATTAATTTTAATATTAAATTTTCTATAGTACTTTTATTAACAATAACGTATGACACATGATTAAAAATTGAAGATAAAAATAAAAGATTATAGGCACTTAATTGTGCATAATTTATGGTATTATATTTCATAACTAAAAATCAATTATACACACTTAAATATATTGAATCTTATAACAACAAAATGTTATATACGTTTTTGGTTGGGACGAGAAAATATTCCATGTATTCGCCATATCAAATAAATTGTGTAGTCAGAAAAAATTAGAGAAGACAAATTATAATTGAGGAGGACAAACTATAATGTTAATAAAGAAGGCGAAAAAAAGAAAATTATATAATTAACTTATTGCATTAAAAGATACCACAAATATATGAAATACTTTTCTTTGGTGATAAGAGAAGTATTTTCTTTCTCTTGTTAAGTTTTATTTATTGACTTAAATATCGAAGTAAATTTACATGAAAAATAATCTCAGGCCATCATCTCTTCAACATTCCATAGAATTTATGAGGACAAGCTACAATTTAGAAAAATAGTTTATTTAACATTTAAGGGACAAAATTTTTTTTATATGACTGATTTATTACTATAAAAATAAAAATATAACAAACTTGTGAAATATTTTCTCTTCGTTAAACACAATCAAGCTATTTTTGTAGTCTTAGTTCTAAGTCATCATAATAAATACTCCTAATCAGAAAGGGAAAACAAAAATCATACAACAATCACTCATGGGCGCCCCAAAGGCCACAAAAAATTGACCACATACATATATGATTGCTTATTTTTTGAAAATTAGAAATGAAAGAGAAAATATATATGAATCCCTCACGAGTGGAACTGGGAAAGAATCCAATGTTACGGTAGCTGGAGAGGATTCGATCGGGAATAATGCATGCCTATATGTACTAGGCAATGATGCTTCATGCTGGAGTGACATGGAAAGACAGGAGGTGGGGCTTCTCCTAGAGTAGAAAGCTTGGTGGCTAATGACCAATAATAAGGATATTGAAATTGGCGGTGCTCGACCCAACCCCATCTTCCATCTTCTTCACGGCACAAAATAGTTTCTGATTTTAGTCACATTGGTCAACAACTGCAACAGTGTCAACCACTAGAATTATTCATATTATACTCAAAGGGATGATCATAACCTCATTTTGCTGTCGAAATTCAATAAGCTGGACATGGGAAATCAGAAATGCCCATGATCATATGTGGGAAATACATTACATGTATTGCCTTATTTTTGTTAGGAGTATTGTGCAATCAAAGATCCCAAATGAGCAATACGTATGTTTTGCATGGTTCCTGTGTAATGAGTGATATTTTTTAGGGGTGTAGTAGTAGAGTTATAAGGTTGCTTTCATGATTAGAAATGACATTCATCCGTTGTTCTTAACTATTAATTATTCCATGACCAAATGGAGAGGTTGGTGGGGATTATTACTCAAAACCCTTTGATTTTCATCATGTGGCAGGGAAGATTTTGGAAATTTTAGCTGCATTACTTGTGGCTTTAAAGCAGCCTAACAGCTTCTTTTTTCCGCGACTTTGCTTGTAGCGACGGTCAACAATTCATTATACCTTTGATGAGTTTCATCCACTATGGGTGTAACTTGTAAGTCAGATCAACTATAACCAAATTTGATCAAGTTTTCCTATAAAGAATTAATGTTATTCTGTCATCACTTTAGCTCCAAGAGAGCCTCCAAAAAAATATTGAAAGAGTCAAAAGCGTTGACTTAAATGTTGCAATTTGTGAAAATGGTTCTTGCAGTGACAGATGATAATAGTAAATTTGAGCAAAAATAGTAACTTTCACTACTGATTACTAAAGTTCTCATGAATGATTGAGCTGGGATCAATTCCACTATTTATTTTTCAACATCTGAGCGAAAAAAAATATAGCAAGTGGTTCAGCTTGATGGAAGATTTGACATTTATGGGCCCAAACGAACTAGACTTGGTTTACATACCGCCTTTTGCAGGCCTAAAATCTACAAATGGTTCATGTAAACTTGTAAAGTGCTACAAACTTTACCTTCCTACTGCTGCTAGCATCGGGGCAATTTTTTGACTTTGACATATCTCTAAGCAGAATATCCAATATTGACACTTTGCCAAAATCCCACATCAATTATCATATGTGTACATAGAAAACTTGCCTTAATTTGTTACTAATGAGATTTCTGAAAATTGACCCATGTTGAAGGTTGGAGTCAACTGCAAAGTTCGAGATTTAGATATATATGACAGCATTTTGATTTGCACATAGGCTTCAATATCTAGAATTCGGTGAGTTGAAACAAAATGATGGAGATGGAGAGATGAGAAGGGGGGCTTTTAGAGATAAGGTAAACCAAGCACTTCAGAGCGAGGTCGTTTTCACTTTTCAGTGTGCAAAAAATTCTTCTAAAAGAGGAAAGAAAATGTGATAGTGTTTGCTAAATAATTGGCTTTTCAGTTGAAATTCCAAGAACCCATGTCGCCTAAGAGGAGAATGTGGCATTGGGTCAACTCTAGTCCATCGGTTGGTTAGGCTTCTCTGATAATCATGGGATTCTTTGTGAATTTGGAGGGATTTGGACAAAAGGACTAAAGGGTAATGGCTTTTCGGCCTGACAATGAGTGTAGGCTTGTTACAGCCAAGAAAAAGGATATTTTATTAGGCTAAGGATAATGCATTATCAATCTTTCGGTGATCAATTGACTGCCAAATGCCAAGAATCTGCCATTCTGATGTCAAACATCAGTTTGCAAACCATAGGTGTCATGTCCGAATTTTGTCAGATATCATGAATAAAAGAAAATTTTAACTTCTGATACTGAAAGCCCTTTTGGCCTGTAATGGCAGTAACTAACGAGACAATTGAAGACATTTCTCGGTGTCACAACAACTACAGAAAAGTCGCATTAGCTAGATACTTGAAATTGAAAGCACCTACTGCTTAAACTAGCAATTTTCAGGTGTTCTAGTTTAGATCATTTCATGGTTTTCTCATGATAACTTTCTTTCTGATTTTGATTCAAAGATTTTCCTCCAAAGAATGTAAAACTTCCTTGGAACCGACAATAAACTTTTCTTGTCTTTGTTTCCTTTAATGCTTAACCAAAAGAATTTTTTATCAGTCAAATAGTGCAAAGGCCCAATATTCATTACCGGTGATAATTGAACCATGACGAAATTTCATTCTACATTGGTAAAGCGTGTAGAAAAGAGAGAAAGAGTTTAATAAAATTACTTTATTTTACTTTTATGCTTCTCTAAAATTTCAAGAAAAATAATAAAAAAGAGAAGTAAGGGTCAAAGGGATGGAAAATATTGTTGGGTTTAACAAATCTTTGTTGGGCCATATTGGTTCCATATTTTTTATCCGAGGTAGAAAACAATTGGTAGATTAATGAACCTATTATGAACTTGTCCATTCCATGGAGCCCATTCATAGATCGGCTTTGGTACTTTTAATCCAGGGCCACCTAAATTGAAATTCACCTTATTTGAGTTTGTACCATGAACATATGGATTCAAAGATGATGATTACATGTGCATAAAAACTCAGATATGATTAAATTGTTATCTTTTAAAGTATTTGTACCATGATGTACACATATGATTCAATGACGATGATTACATGTACATAAAATTCAGATATGATTACATTGCTCTCTTTTAAGTACAATAGAATTTACTCACAGAAGTAGTTCAACAATTAATCTTTAGGATGATAATATATCAACAACACTAACAAACATTAATGAGGAATGGCTAGCATTGCCTGGGATTGCTTCTCATAACGAAAACCTTGCGCTTTTGAATCATCAGCAGACCAAACAAAAATCCCTCCAAGTTGTCCCTGACTCCTGAGCCTGCTACAAGCAGTGAAAAACCCATTTTCTGGAGACAATCCCCCATCCCCTCCAGTACTGAAACTGGCCAAAATCTTCCCACCATCATAGTTGTTACTCTGCGTTGCAAAATAGTCCATGAACTGATCAACTGTGGTGTCATCATCATATGCATAAAACTGGAAATTCACAAAATCAATGATTTGGCCATGGCTCTTCCATAAGGCCTGGTAATGGCTTTGAACATCGTCATCATCAAAAGGGGCAATGGATGCAAAAGAAATTACACCATTTCGCTTCAGAGTTGAGATCAGTCTTCCGATGCAGTGAGAAAAGATTTCAGGGCTGGCATGGAAATGTTCGTAGTCGATATCGATGCCGTCCAAATTGTACTGTTGGACTATGTTTGTGAGGGAGGAAACAGCGTTGGAAACCCATGAATCAACTGAGGAAGGCTGGAAATAAACGGACTGACCATCACCAATGCTATCACCTCCAAGGCTTAGTGCCACTTTAACATTGGGATGCTGGCTTTTGATGGCCTGGACATCATCAGGGCTGAGATTGTCCGTGTCCCAGAATACATTAAACTTTCCATCTGTTGGGGAGGGGGATGAGGAGGTGTCGTAATCAATGGCGAACGAGAGGATGAAGTGGAAATCAACGTTGGAATGAATTGGTAAGTCTGAGAATTTGACATTGTTGAACTCAGCTCCAATGTACTCCCTGAAAACATTTGATCGTGCTGCTGAAACGCCTTGGCTTGAGCACAAACTGAATAGCACTTGAAGAGCCAAAAGACTAGCTAAAACCTTGGAGAAATCCATCAAAACAGACTCTTGGAAATGCAATACTCCAATGTTACTGCTCAAGATTGGGATGTGAAGAGCGAGCTGGAACAATTAATGCATTTATAGAGTGATTCTCAGCTGAGTCATTATTGTTTGTACTGATGGGAATCATCTATTTTACCGTTGCGGTTGCACTATTATGCCTGAATTTTGACCATGAGACTATGAGAGTTTAAAAAAGACAGGAAATTTCACACGATACCTCTGATGTTGAATCTAGATGGAACCGTACATTTACAGGTCTTTTTTCTTGGTTTTAAAGGATGAGAATGTTGGGAATGATTTATTTAATTAATGCACAAGTAGTAGGGATGATTTGATTCTTGCATGTCGTTTCTGTTCTGATAAACTCAGATTCCATGCCGTAGAAGAAAGGACAAGTATTGTCGGTTCCTCGATGTAAAAGATGTCTAGACAACAACTCTGCATTGATATTCTTCTAACTGATCAAAAAAATTACAGCCAAAAGAAGGCTTAAACAATTAAAAAAAAATAATCTCATCTAGACAGTTTGATCCTTGCCACCACAATAGCAGCTAACCTCCTCCATCACGTCAATTATATAAATCATATCTTATTATCGTTTTCAATTAAAATATATTTCGATATCGCTATTGACAACGTCATTTCCATCCTCCTTTTTTGGCTCAAAGAAAAAAAAAGAAAAGAATTTGACCCTTCAATTGTTCAGTTTAGGAGTCTGTAGTAATCTTTAAGCTCTTATGCATTATACTCTTTCGGGCTTAAAAAAATAGTTCATTTTTAAAAAAAATAAATTATCCCATAAAAAGAGTCTACTTTCAAACCAAAATTCATAAAAATATCATAATTAATAATAATTGTGTATATTCACAATTAAAAGAAAAGAATAAAAATGTAAAATTTTATATTTAGTTGATGTATTAGGTGTGTTGTATTTAATAATTAACGAAAAATTGTCGCGAATTTTTTTTTAGAGACAGATGGAGTATTAATTGTAATTAAAAATTTTCTTTTTGTTTAAAACAAACAAGCAATACCAGAGATGGTAAAGTAATTGAAAAATACTCCAATAGTCCAATTATTAGTTATTCAACACATTATCATGGCCTCCTGGGGCTAGAGCATACAGTCATACGAAGGGAGTCAAAAACACTCCTTACGCCATAGGTCGTAAATTTGAAACTCCGCGACTACCGTGGTTGCCAGTGCTAGGGGGCAAAGTGCTGGTGGTCCAAGATGATTAGTCCTGTTCTAGGGTGGGGTATGAATAATAACCTGTAGCCAAGTGTGAGAGACCTCAAGATTCATGCTGCTAGGTCCTTAGGATTCGTGCCGCTAGTAGTAGGGTATGAATAATGACCCATAGTCAAATGTGAGGGGTATTTTCCAAGGTAAGGTATGTACAATAACCCATAATCAAGTGTGAGGGGCTTTAGAATTTGTGCCACTAAGAGTAGATTATGGAGCCAAGTGTTAGGGGCCATAGGGTTTGTGCCGCTAGGAGTGTGGGGAGTCAAATTCAAATTTGAAAAGCAATAAATGTGAGGATACCTCATGTGAAAAAGAAGAATAAGAAAGAACAAGAGTGACTACCAAACACGCCCTAAAGCCTAGTCCATCCCCACCAGGGAAGAAATTGGAAAATTGATTGGGCTCACTTTTTAAAACGGATGCAATTTTGGCATTAGGTAATGTGGATTGGGCTTCTTGGGCAAATAGATTTCATCACTTTTTCTGTTTGATACTGAAAAGTGATTTTTTTAAAAACCGAAATGGCTGGACCATTTGATATTGTGCTATGTCCAAGCCCAACTAAACACCACCTTCTGGTTCATTTTTCATTGCAGGAAATTACAAGGTGATGTCATAAGTAGGCCTGCAAAGACTCAGTTTTTCTTTCTTTTTTTTTCCCACTTATTCTCCTTTCTTCTTCTTCTTCTTCTTCTTTTTATTTTTCCTGGGAAAAAAATGATTATGACACTTTCAATTTTCTCTATTTTAAAATGGGCTAAAAGGTTTACCTTCGCCCTTATATTTTTTCCTAGTGGTGTCAAAATATTATGTAAATCAATAGAATTTAAGTACATAGTCATTGGATTTATTTCAATGGCTGCTCACATATTTAATACTGTACATGTTATATCTATACCATTTAAATGTGTGTTTTCTCCCTCTAACCCCGCATTCTTTTTCCTAATGATGTCAAAATATTATACAAATATTAGATTTATCCCAACGACTGTCCATCTATATAGAGGTAATAGATGTTACATTCATTTGCTATTGAAGGTGGTTTTTCCCTCTAACCTCGTGATGGATCAGTTGAGCCCCTCCTTTAGAGTTATGGGGATGTTTCCTTGGTATAAATGGTGGAAAGAAAAAACTAGTCCAAGCATAGGTTATAGCAAGGTTTGGTAGTTATTTGAGAATGGGATTACTCAGAATCATTTTGTAATTGATTTAGGCACACACAAACACACATGAGGGCTGTATCTCCTTGAAGATTGCATGTTTCTTGAGACATGAGCATCCTCAAAATCAAAACCAACACTAGCTGCTTCTCTGGACACGAAGTTGCTTCCCATATATAAACCAAAAGTCCCATGTGGTTGAGTTTTGCTTTTTGTTACCTTCAATCAGCAATGAAAAGTGTAGGTATCCAGCAGAAGTGACCCTCCACCAATTGGGTCCTAATGCATGTGCCCTTTGGAGCCAACCAATCATCATGAGCCTTGCTAGATTAGATCCCCTTTTTTATTCCTCTTTTTTTTTTTTTTTGGGGTTAACTCCATTGCATATTGTGCTAGTAACACTTCAAGAAAATGCATAAAACCTTTCAATCTGAAATTTCATACACTAGTTTGAAAATTCATGGGTACACTATTCATAATGCTTTAGACCAACTGATTGATCCAATAAATTTCATATTTTATTATCGCTAATTCAAAACATTTAAATTAAATTATTAATAATTTATTAACGAAAGTTTTATGTACATTCATTTATTTTTTTAACTTTTCGACATAGAATGAGATAGTATATCATGCATGACTAGCTATGGCTCTTATTGTGTGTATAGTTTACAAAGAAAAGAAAATATGATAAAATGGAATGCTGATCATTATACAATCTTTTGGACATCATTAAACCCTCAACTACTCCTCCGAAAAACTCTTGCATTATTTATGGACTTGTCCCCGCCCAAATTATAAAATTCTTATATCAGTCAATTCTTGTTTTGTTTTTTTTTGGATGAATAAAAACATAAAGAAATAACTCAAAGGAACATTAGGTTGAGACTTGAGGGTACTAATAAAACGTACTCATTATTGAAAGACAATAAATATCGAACGAATTAAAGCTAAACGCATATAAGTACGATAATAATGTACCACATACATAGGCACCGTCTGTCGGCGCGACACCAAAAGCAATTGATTTTTGTGGTATGCAAAATTTTTAGTAGCCTTGCATTTTCCCCACTTTGTATATTGTTTTATACATCTAATTTAAATTACAAGTACAAATTATCTCTTTTTTTTATTATTATCGAAAACAAGACATAGAAAGAAAATTAGTTAAATCTAAAATCAGTGCGTGTAGATTGTTAATTCAAAACACTTTTTTACGTTTTTAATACACTTTTATATTTTTCAATATAAATTTTATTTTACAACCATTGTGTTGAGAAATGCAAAAGTATATTTTGAAATGCAAAAGTCCAATTTATTTTTTACCCAAATATAATGATTTAAGGGAAAGAATATAATGGCATGACACTAAACTATGTAAATCAAAATGTGGATGGATGTCATCTGGCTGGTTTTTTTCTTCTTCTTTTTTTTTTGGGTGTGATGGAGAATTATGTATTAAATGGTGATGAATTAATGGAAGCATATATGAGAGCGAGTGAAACTGTGAAAGCGGCACATTGTGGCAGAAAAGAGGAAGAAATGAAGAGGAGTAGAGCAGAAGAGAAGCATATACAGGTAGAGTGTGACCCAAGTTCTTTGCTGACAATTTCACCTGACTAACACAACTGGTACACCATATCAGCCACTCTGTTGTGCTTGCTTCACTCCTCTGCCCATGCTGGATCTTTAACTACAATACTGTTATATCTATACCAACAATACACATCTATTGTCTTGTAGAATTGGAATTAAAAAACTATAAAACTGTATTTATCTTGTATTTCTAAATACGTTTTTACGTTTTTAAAATAAATTTATAAATTTTTAATACATTTTTTTTTTTTTGGTCTCAAAGCTAATATATTGAAAAGTATAAAAACGCCATATAAAACCCTTTGGATGGTTTAATTTTTTTTTTGCTTTGGATGTGTCATGTGTGTGTACTCAAGTAGCAAGCATGTGAAAGTAGATGGAGTGGGTGACCAAAGAGGGAGGATACATAACATGGTTTTCACTTTTACTTCAATAATCTGTCATAAATACCTGTCTTCCCATGTGGATAAGTGATGCTGATATCTGAATTAATATGCTTTGATGGCTCAATGAGAAGATCATTCTTTCTTAGAACATTTCGTGTTTCAATTTTTTGGGTTTTTCCTTTGAGCAACTTTTTTTTTGGCCACATTGGTTGAGTAGTACTTTTCAGTTACACGTTTTACCCTTTCTAGTCTTATAAATGCATATAACCACAAATTTTTTTTTTATGGTTGCCATGAGTAAATTTTATCACTTACCCTACAATTTCTTGATGTCTCCAACCAAAATATTCCACTTAACGAATAAAATAGTATAGCCAGAGAGAATATTTATTAAGAAATTCTTGATTTTGGGACAAGTTATTTATATTTAAGAGTTGAAAATAATTTGTATTTTACTTCTTCTTTTTATGATTAACCCTAAAGATGTAAATTCGATAATTGCATAATGCTCACCTCATCTTAAAAAAAAGTATATTTTTTTTATTACAATAAATTTAATGTAACAATTAAATGTATAATTTTTATATTTATTTTTTTAATGATGGGAACACATTACTATTAATAAGAATATACTTGGAATTTTATTCAATTTTTAGAGTAAATTTTTTCGATTCACAAGATTGGCATTGTGGCATTCATTAAGTTAAAAAATAAGAAATTAGAGAAAGGTTGTGGTTACTTGGACATGTGCAGCTTAAAATAGGACCTTATGACATGGGCCACTTTGACATTACACACAGGCCAATCTGTCTGCACTCTCTAAAATATTTTTCCTCATCATTAATTCTGTTCTCCAAATAAATTTTTTTTATGCTAATCTTCAATTTACTATATACCTTCATACCCCAAGCATTAAATTTTTTAAAATAAATTTTTATATCAAAATAAATTTTTATATTTTGTGTATGATAACATATCAAAATAAATTTTTATATTTGTTAAAAATACTTTTACAGTTTTTAAATGTACAATTAATATCTCGAAAAGTATAAAAAAACACAATATTGTTTCTTTCCTTTTAGTGTTCTAAGTTAGTTAGTTTATTTTTTTTAAAACAATTTACTAAAACTTTTTTTTTTAAACCTGTGAGTTGTCACGCAAAGTTAGAATAAGTGATATTTTATTGATAGTTCGAGTATTTGAAATGGATCTTTTTCATCTCTCATCTAAACTAAAGCCAATCGAGAGAAGAACTAATTGGAAGTTGCTACTGAATTTTATAAAATTTAAATTTACCTTATTTGATATTCATAAATTTCCATTGAATTTGACAACTTTGTGGTGCGAAGTTTTGCTACTTTCATGTAATATCCAAATTTAATCTCTGCAAATTTAGAAGTGAATGGCATTTGCCGATCTCAATACATGAAACACAAAATAAATCTAAAACAAAACTGCAAATCGAAACATTTATTTTTTACTTACAATATTCACATTAATTTAACTGGTAACATTTGCTTAAAAATGATGGTGGAGATAAAAAGGATAATAAAACTAATGCATATTTAATAGTATAATAGAAAATATATACATATATATATTCGAGTAAATTGAAAGTGTAGTATATTTATCAAACAAAAAGAAGACAAAGCAACCATAAAAGATAAACAAAATTTGTCAATTTCATTCATTGATCATATCAGCTTGCCTAATTCCCGACACATGAGTGGCAAGTCTGTAATAATCAAGAATCCCGTGACTACAAGTTTACCGGTCCCCCACGCTCCACATTTTCCCTTCCAATATATATTTTTTTATTTTCAAAATAAATCAAATTCGTTGTATATTCCATAACGGTCAAAAATCCCTCCCCAAACGGCCCACTAACGCCGTCATTTTCCCCCTCGCAAAGTTCACTTTCTACATAATTTCAAACGCCTCCCGTAACGGCCAGTATTTTTGATCTTTCATCTTCTCGCTCGTACCCACACACAGAACACACACATCGTCAGCTCAAAATTTATTTAACTTTAACAATCAGCAAAAAAAGTTCATCAAATCTTCATTCTCACACCCCCTTCTTCCCCTTTATCTCTCTATAAAAAATTATCATCTTCTCCCCTTTCTCTCTCTAGAATTTACACACAGTCACACACTACCATCGCTATTTACACACATTCCGGAGAGCGATTGAAGCTGTCAGCGGCCGGCAATCCGATTTCATTGTAAGTTTAAACATACTGCATTGTCGTATATGTACCAATGTTTGGAGGAATTTAGCTTCATTCCTATGTTTTCATCGCTCTGTTTTTATCCTTTTTTTTTTTTTTGGTTTATTATGATTTAGAGTCCGTCGGAATTTGATTTGACGGATATTCTTGATTGGCGGTTTGTCATTTCTCGAAATCAAAATTTGTTCTTTCCGGTTTTTGGAGGTTCATATCGTGTTTTGTGCATTAGCTGATTAATGTAAATCTGCATTTTGAGGAATTGGATAGTTTTATGTTTCAGTAGTGACTTGAGTCAGCGAGTTGATTTTCTGGTGGTTATTGATGGTTTGGATGACCTGTGTTAATACAGATATTTTAGGAAAAGGATCTTCTTTTGGAGATTTGAAGCCACGATTTAAAGCAAATGGATGCAAGAAGAGGTGCTGGTATGGTTTCTCTATCGCCATCGCAAACACCGAAGTCGAGTGATAAGACGGCCAGAGATCTACGATCGGCTGAGGGGAATATGAGTGCAAGGCAGGATAAAGATAAAGGCGTTAATGTACAGGTTATTGTGAGGTGCAGGTGAGTTGTTGGAGGGCATAGTCGCTCAGTTCTGTAGACTCATGAATTGATCGAAGGTTTTTTTTGGGGTGTTTTGTTTCTCAATTGAACGAATTATGAAATGGATTTTGTGGAAATTTTGCAGGCCACTGAGTGATGATGAGATGAGATTGCACACTCCAGTGGTGATAACTTGCAATGAGAACAGAAGAGAAGTATCAGCTGTTCAAAATATAGCTAATAAGCAAATTGATAGAACATTTGCTTTTGACAAGGTTTTGGTTCTTAGCTAGCCTGATTACTATTTGCTACTAGTTACATAAGTGGCAAGGAAATGACTGACTTCTATTAACTCTTAGTTCTTCTGATTAATTAAAATAGTGCAGCTAAAAGGATATTGCTGGAGATGAACCCATCGTTTCAGTTCAACTTCATTAATTAGTCAAAAAGCTGCTATTTGCATTATGCTATATGGCGCAAAATATAACGTGGATGATTTTGTTAGGTCTTTGGTCCGACATCCCAACAAAAGGACTTATATGATCAGGCTGTGTGCCCTATTGTCTTTGAAGTATTAGAGGGCTATAACTGCACAATTTTTGCATATGGTCAGACAGGAACTGGAAAGACTTACACCATGGAGGGAGGAGGGAGGAAAAAGGTAAGTCTTTTTACATTTTATTTTATTAAATGAATTTCGTGGGAAAATTATGTTCATTTACCTTTTCAATTACTGGTCTGTTATTCTGTAATAAGTGTTGATTTTTTACCCCAGCAGAATGGGGAATTTCCTAGTGATGCAGGTGTAATTCCAAGAGCTGTTAAACAAATTTTTGACATATTAGAAGCTCAAAATGCTGAGTACAATATGAAGGTGACTTTTCTGGAGTTGTACAATGAAGAGATAACAGACCTTCTGGCTCCTGAGGAATGCTCAAAATTCATTGATGACAAAACGAAGAAACCAATAGCACTTATGGAGGATGGAAAGGGTGGAGTTTTTGTTAGAGGCTTGGAGGAGGAAATAGTTTGTACTGCAAATGAAATTTATAAGATACTAGAGAAAGGTTCTGCTAAAAGGCGGACAGCAGAGACCCTCCTCAACAAACAGAGCAGCCGTTCGCACTCAATATTTTCTATTACTATTCACATCAAAGAGGTCACACCTGAAGGGGAGGAAATGATTAAATGTGGGAAGCTGAATCTTGTTGACTTGGCTGGTTCTGAGAATATTTCCCGTTCTGGGGCTAGAGAGGTGAGAAACATCAGAAACATACAAGTTGCTCAATTTCTTTATCTTTTGCATTTTTCCTTATCAATTATTAAATTGTAGGTTTGTGAAACTTTGAGTGTTGGTTTCAGGAATATGATGTATAATGTCTTACAATCTGTGATTAACAATTCCCTATGGCTACAACAAAAAATTTGACATTGCATGTTCTAACCACTGATTTGATATCATTTTGCCCATAGGGAAGAGCCAGGGAAGCTGGTGAGATCAACAAGAGTTTGCTCACACTTGGTCGGGTAATAAATGCTTTGGTGGAACACTCTGGTCATATACCATACAGGTACTACGATTACATTCCGAAGGCTGTTAACTCAAATTAAAGGAAGGAAGTAGGAAGCAAAAGCATCTGATTGATCTTATTTACTTTGAATAACAGGGACAGCAAACTAACAAGGTTGTTAAGAGATTCTTTAGGAGGGAAAACAAAGACATGTATAATTGCCACAGTATCACCGTCCGTTCATTGTCTTGAAGAGACGCTCAATACTTTAGACTATGCTCATCGTGCCAAAAATATAAAGAATAAACCAGAGGTCAGTAGTCTGGTCATTATTAATTATATTAGTCTCTTCATCCAAAGGATATCTAACGATCTTGATTTTAACTTGACATCTGTTTCAGATTAATCAGAAGATGATGAAATCAGCTGTGATTAAAGACCTGTATTCTGAGATTGACAGGCTGAAGCAAGGTATGTAGTTATTAAGTTTGTGATGTGAACCTGTGTGCATGTCTTCACATATACATATACGCATCTTATTGTTCACAGGTAGGTTAAAGTATAGAAGTATAGAATAATTTTACACATTATATGGTGATGTTAACTGGAGTCTGTTTTAAAAATTTTCCTTTCAGAGGTATATGCTGCTAGAGAAAAGAACGGGATTTATATACCAAAAGATCGTTATCTGCAAGAAGAAGCGGAGAAAAAGGTTTCATTCTGATCATTTTTTCTATTGGTGAAATACAGTACCGAAGATTTCTATTATTTAGTAGTTAGTTCATCTCTCTTGTTTTAGGCCATGGCGGAGAAGATAGAACGCATGGAGCTTGATTTAGAGTCCCGGGACAAGGTAAATTTGTGACATAACTTTAAACCTTGTACGTTAATGGCTGCCACTGGAAGACAACTTGATTTGTTAAACTTAATGATCTGTGAGCAGCAATTTGTGGAGCTTCAAGAACTTTACAAATCTCAACAACAGTTGACAGCAGAATTAAGCAATAAACTTGACAAAACTGAGGTACATCTTCCTATCTTGCTGTAATATAGTCATTCCCTGTTCTCCTGTATTATCGAGACACAAATATGTTTTTGGTGTACTTCAGAAAAAGCTGCAGGAAACTGAGCATGCTTTGGCTGATCTTGAAGAGCGGTTTAGACAGGCTAATGCTACAATAAAAGAAAAGGAATATCTAATATCCAATCTTCTTAAATCTGGTGAGGCTCATTTTCAACACACATCAAATTGTTTTCATCACATGAATTTTCTGGCGGGCTCACCTGCCTTCAATATGGAGATTATATGGCTACATCACTGACTGCACAGCTGGAGCTTGGTTGTTACATTTTTTCTTTCAACCATTTGGAATTCTGTTTTCTTCAGATCACCACATATATTCATCATTATATCCCTGAATAAATAATGACGTTATTTTACGACCGCTTTATGATATTATTTGGTCGTCTTCTTCCAGAGAAAGCACTCATTGATCGAGCTTTTGAGCTTCGAGCAGAACTGGAGAACGCTGCATCAGATGTCTCAAATTTGTTGGCCAAGATTGGTTCGTACGCAAAACTCAAAATAGACCTAGGACATATTTTACCTGGTATTTTAACGGTCTAATGTTATTTTTCACGTATCGTTCATTATCCAGAGCACAAGGACAAAATTGAAGATGGCAACAGAATTCTGATTCAGAATTTCCAAAACCAATTAAACCAACAGCTTGACATCTTGCATAAGACTCTGGCAAATTCAGTCACACAACAAGAGCAACAATTGAAGGAGATGGAGGAAGACATGCAATCCTTTGTATCCTTAAAGACAGAGGTAATGTCTGTCGGAAGAGAGAGATAGCACATGATTGTATTGGATAAAAAAATTTTGAGCGTAAATTTTACAGTTTCTGGTTTCTTGTAGGCTACCGAAGAGCTTCGAAGTCGCTTAGAGAAGTTGAAAACTATGTATGGTTCTGGTATAGAATCTCTGGACAGTTTATCTGAGGAACTTGATGGCAATTCAAAGTCTACTTTTGGTCGCCTAAATTCTCAAGTCTCTGAACATTCTTCTGCTTTGAGAGAGGTATGTGTTATTTATCTCTTGCTATTGCAGGTGAAATGCTGATATGCCATTATAACTTCTTGTTGATCTATGTATACAAAATGCAGCTTTTCAAGAACATTGCTTCAGAGGCTGATACATTGCTCAATGATCTTCAAGATAGTCTCCACAGTCAGGAGAACAAACTTACCGCATTTGCACAGCAGCAACGAGAGGTTGGTGTTTAAGAAGCTGACAATAATAATGAATAGCTTTCATCATTTTTGTGTAGTTATTCATTATTCATATTGACATTGTTTTACAGGCTCATCAAAGAGCTGTCATGACGACTAGGGCAATCTCTCAAATAACTGTCAACTTTTTCAAAACTTTAGATGTACACGTATCGAATCTGGGCCAAATTGTGGAAGAAGCACAGACAGTCAATGATCAGAAACTATCTGATCTGGAAAAGAAGTTTGAGGTGATTAATTTTCCTCCATCTGAACTACATTTTGCTTTTAGTTGGTTTGTCATGCCCTTAAATTTTTTGTATGGTTGCCCACTGTTCTGCAGGAGTGTGCTGCCAATGAAGAAAGACAACTCTTAGAAAAAGTGGCAGAGCTGCTTGCTAGTTCAAATGTCAGGAAGAAACAACTGGTATGAACCATAGGGTAACCCAGCAGAAAAAGGCTATCTGTTCTTCTTCTGCTTCATTACAATTTATTTATCGCTCCATATTCTATTTCTCATTTTTTCTTTTTTATTTATTATTTTTTAAATTGAAGATAATTTTTTTTTTCAATAGTTTTTCAGAATCCTCTAAGCCAATAACACTTGATAGAACTCAATATTGAGATTAACTTGAAGTTCTCAAATTAGGTGAAATTGCAATAGTGACAACATTAAAATTTCAAGTGTAGTAGTACAAGCCTTTGAGAAGCAGCAGAGTCATACCAATTCTATTAACATAATCATGTCCATAGTCAGACTCTATTCTCTCTGTCACTCACCGAAGAGGCGGATATGCCTGCTGCATATAAAAATGATTCTTTTTTTTTTTCTTTTTCAAATGATGAGCTACTTTGGATCATGATCAGGGGAAAAACCTGAGAGCTGGTTGTCAGATTTGTTCTTAATTTATTATCTAGTCTGGTAGCTTTGCTTTGTTTACATTAGCCTTAATGTACGTATGCACCAGGTTCAAGAAGCAGTTAAGGGCCTCCGCGAGAGTGCAGCCAGTAGAAATAATCGATTACAACAGGAGATGTCAACAATGCAAGTTGCAACTGCTTCTGTCAAAGCAGATTGGGCAAATTACACGGAGAAAGCTGAGAGCCATTATCTCGAGGATAATGGTGCTGTAGAAAGTGGGAAGAAAGAAATGGAAGTTGTTCTTCAGAACTGGTATGACTTTTCACTCTCTTAATTCAGTAAAATAGCAGTCAATACCTTTTTAATAATATCTTTATTAAATTGGTGTACTTTACAGCTTGCAAAAGGCAAAATTGGGTGCACAACATTGGAACGATGCACAAGAATCCTTGTTCAATTTAGAGAAGAGCAACTTAGACTCTGTTCATGAAATAGTCAGGTAAGTTGTGAACGAGTTTCTTTATGTAACTGGTAAAAGTGTTTATTGAAATTCCGACTTTATGATATTTTCGGTATCTTCTGCAGGGCTGGAATGGATGCCAACCAATCCTTGCGTGAACGCTTTTCTGCTGCTGTATCATCTGTACTTGAAGACGCTGATGCTGCGAGCAGAAATTTCCTTTCCTCTATTGATCGTAAGTCAGCA